>OX451738.1:265207303-266407303 GCA_948472305.1 Vicia faba
TAATTTCTTGCCAAATAATCCCCATTCAAAAATTGTATCCCCCTCGCCATAATCATGTTGTAATAGTGGTAGATTTACTTTTACGCATTTATGCTTCCAATTATGCCATGATTAGAGATTAGGGTTTTTATGCAAAAATCCAAAATCAACAAGTAGCTTGATCTAATACAAGACCTAAATGCATGAAAATGACAAACACAATGCACACTTGCATCCTTAGGGTTTCATCCACTTGTTGCCTTTAAAATTGGCCATGTTATGCATGTTAAGTACTTTGGCAAAACAAAAACAAAACAAAAGATCATAGTCCCTCGATGACGCTATCTTGGTTGCCTATATAAAATATCAAGTCCCTCAAAAAATTGCTAAAGATACTTGGCAACATTGCTATCATGGTCAATACGATGACCCGCGCCTGTCCCGTTTAACATCCTAATACAAGGTTGTTTACCAAATTCAATGGTAAAACAACACTGTCAAAAGGGTTAAAAATGTGTAGGAAATACCTTTGAGTAAAATAGGGTAGACAACTCCTAGTTACTTGATCAGGACTTGCAAAACATCCTTGCTATTTTCAAACACACCTCACAACACAATTTCAAAACATTTCCCAAATCAAACTTTCAAACATTGAAATCTTTTCAAAAGACAAACACCTTTGTATATATTCAAACAAGAATCATTACAAAGGTTGCCACAATGATGGCCTCTTTTCAAAACATTTTTCAAAACCACACACAAAGCACCATTTCAAACAATTGGAAAAGCAAAGCAAGTGATCTAAACAAGTAACTAAGAGCCCATGGATAACCATGGATGAAAAGGGTGCTTGCACCTTCCCTTTTCATAATCTACTCCCCGAACCCAAGAAAACATCTCAAAGGTGTTTCCTGTGCTTTTTGACCTTTCCTTAGGATAAAATAAAAAAAAATCGGTGGCGACTCTTGCTAAACCGAAACATTTGCAAACACAAAATGCAAAATCCCAAGTCAGTTCTCCCACCGTATCACAGAATTGGCGACTCTGCTGGGGAATATTTGAAAGTTGAGTTACCTTAGGGTTTAGATCACCTTTGCATGCTTACTTTGTTCGTTTTTTTTGCTTTACAATTGGTTCTATTGTTTGGGCTTGAAATCCTCTACCCGGATTTGGGAAACATTCATAGGTAAATAGCAATACGTTGTGGAAATTATGCGGGGTATACCGACATGGTTGAAGCAATATCTATATTAGTGCGACATATTTGTGGGTATCGGTAGCCTTTGAGTCAATCAAAGAGAATACGGGGCCGCTGAGTGATGTCATGAAGCACTAATGAACTTTTAGAACCTTTACTTGACCATCTTAGCCTTATTAGGGGTAGTGAGATGACCGGCTTTGGTGCAGTCCGAAGTTGGTAGATACTCAATACTACACTCATTGAGGATTGTTTTCTTGGAATATTTCGGTCGCCAGTTAAGTGGCTAAACTGAAACAATGAACACAGAAAATAATCCAGTGATATTGAGCTCCTTAAAACCCAGTTACTATTTATAGGACAGGTTGAGCCAACTAACTTCAAGAGGGTACTTACCTATGAAACCCCATGCAAGTCTGAAACTAGGATCTTGTGTGACTTGCTTGTACATATACTTGTGCATACATCATGAACATCATAAAGCATCATATGCATCCACTAACCATTTCAAGGGTTTGGATCTTCATCTTTGTTCCTGTTTTGTAGGTTATGGAATCACTCCGCAGAAAAACTATTCAGGTCAACCTTGTGAGAATCCCTCCTCAACTCAAGGAGCTTACTTCCAAGATTATAGAGGAGTCTCTCTTCAGTGAAAGACATGGTAGACTTCTCAACTTGGTCAACTCCAACATTGAAGAAGACATGGTGAAAGTTCTCTTCCAGTTCTTTGACCCCCTACACCATTGCTTTACATTTCCTGATTACCAACTAGTGCCTACTTTGGAGGAATTTTCTCAACTCCTGAGGATTCCTATTCTCCATCAACGACCTTACAACGGTACAGAAAGAGAGCCAAAGCCTGAAGATGTTACTCAAGCCTTACACTTGCAACCATCTGATATCAAAGGTCATTGGGAAACCAGAAGTGGTGTCAAGGGTTTCTTGGCAAAGTTTCTGTTTGAGAAGGCACAAGACTGCTGGAATTCTCTAGATCTGCAAGCTTTTGAGGAGATTGTGGCACTTCTCATCTATGGGTTGGTCTTGTTCCCAAACCCCGACCAGCTTATAGATGTGAATGCTGTCAAGATTTTCATATCTCGGAATCTTGTGCCTACATTGCTTGGGGACATCTTACACTCATTTCACACACAAACAATGAGGAAAATAGGTGTTCTCATGTGTTGTACTCCTCTTCTAGCAAGGTGGTTTATTTCTCACCTTCCCCAGTCAGTCTTTAAGAATGAACAAGGCTTAAGGTGGTTGCAACGATTGATGACTCTTACACATTCTGATGTTCATTGGTGTTCTCGTTCCAGAGAAAATGTCATCATCATTGATTGTTGTGGGGAATTCCCTAATGTCCCACTACTTGGCATTAGGGGAGGCATCACCTACAACCCTTGTTTAGCTCTGAGACAATTTGGGTACGCCCGAAGGGATGACCCTCATGACATGCTGATTCCAGACTTGGTTTTTGACTTCGACAACGATACTCAAGGACTTCGACAAAGGTTTATCCGAGCTTGGAGGATGGCCAACAAGGTGGACGGTAAGACCTTGGGACACAAGAATTCCATCCCCCTTGAGCCTTACCTCAAGTGGGTACAAACCCGCGCCCAGAGTCTTATGATGCCTTACCCCCACATTCTTCCCATGATCAAAGAGCCTATTATGGAAGGAGAGGTTCCATACACCCTTCTATATCCTGACATGCCAACATCATTGGAAGATTTGCAAAAGAGTTGGATACAGCTCAAGGAAGAACATAATACTTTTGAAGCCAGCTTCTACGCCAGTGAGAAGAAGGTCTTAGAACTTACCCGTCAACTCCACGAAGAGTAGAATCTTAACACTTACATCGCACCAAAGAGGATGCGCAACGTCTTTTTACATTAAGAATTTTGTAATATTTTGCCCATGGGGCATTTATGTACTAACAAATTTCTTCTTATTAATATGGCGTGTGTTCTTTTTGTTTGCAACAACTTTGAATTTATGAATGCTTGAATGCATTACATGAATACACGTCATTCATCATATGCATAAACAGGTCTTCACACCAGGTTTCCTTATCTTTCTGTTGTTTATTTTACCAAGATGGATATAGAGCAGACGGTCAAATATCTGCAAGCACAAAATTCGCAATTCCAGCAACTCCTCATGACCTTGGCAAAGGGTCAAGAGGACCTTAAAGCACTGTTAGAGAAAGAGAAGGAAAAAGAAAAGAAGAAAAAGAAAAGAATTGGTGTGGCCATTATGGGAAGAAGGTTTGAGAATCAGGCTAGAAGGGTTCTAGATTTCCCCTCGACGTCTGATGAAGGGGTTGGTAAAGGAAAAGGAGTTGCGGTACCTTCTGAGTCTGAAGCTGAAGAGGAAGAAGAAGAAGAGGATGAAGATTACTCCGAGCAGCAGTACCCTCCGGCGGATGATAAGTATAAGAATCCGAAAAATCGACTGGCAGCCATGGAGGTACAAAGAGTACCTGGGTTGGATTTCGAAGAACTAGGGTTGGTTGCTGGGATCGTCATTCCTCCCAAGTTCAAAGTGCCTACATTTTCTAAATACGACGGTTTGTCCTGTCCGAAGATGCATCTGCGGTCCTACGTCAGAAAGATCCAACCTCAGTCTTCTGATAAGGATCTGTGGGTCCATTTTTTTCAAGATAGTTTGTCGGGTAAGCAATTGGACAGGTTCTATCAACTTGAGAGATCTGATGTACATAATTGGGAGAATTTAGCTGCTACTTTCTACCGACAATACCAATATAACGCAGATTTAGTGCCTACTCGTACTCAACTACAGAGTATGGGTATGGTCTCTAATGAAGGCTTTAAGGAGTATGCCCAGAAGTGGAGGGATTTGGCTGGAAGGGTGCATCCACCATTGTCAGATAGAGAGCTGGTTGATATGTTTTTGGGGACCCTATCAGGTCCATTCTTTAATCACTTGATCGGGAGCTCATCTGCAGGGTTCACCGAATTAATTCTGACGGGTGAAAGAGTCGAAGTTGGAATTAAGAGTGGTAAAATTCAGAAGGATACCTCTGCTTCCACTGCTATCAAGAAGACCTTCCCAGCCAAGAAGGAAGTTTCTGCTGTTTATACCCAGAGAAATCAAGGAAGAATGAAGTGCCGACCAGCGGTGGGGGCTGTGATGATCCAGAACTCCTCAGTCGATCAACCTCGAAGCAGTCAACCCAGAGCTAACCAGCAAAGGGTAGAAAGGCCACAACGGCAGTTCACTCGGATCAATATGACACCGGCTCAGGTCCTCCCTCATTTGTTAAAGTTAAACCTTACCAACTTGAAAGAAGCGCCGAAAAACCGAAATACCTATTCTCCCTATTATCATTCAAATGCAAAATGCGCATATCATTCGGACAGTGTAGGGCACGACACCAACAACTGTTGGGCCCTTAAAAACAAGATCCAGGATTTAATAGATGCCAAGGAGGTGGAGTTTGATGCCCCCGAAAAACCTAATGTGATATTCGCTCCTATGCCAAAACATGGTCATAATGTTCATGCTATTGTGGAAAATCTTCATGTTACTGTTGTTGATGACTTAATGACTCTGTTGCCAATGATCAAGATGAATTTGTTGAAAGTCGGATTTTTCCAGAATGTGAAAAAGATTGTTAGCTTTGTTCGACCTTGCAATCCGAATGTCCGCTATTGAAGTCAGGCATCCAACGCCTGATGGATACTCAAGAGATCCTCTTTCAGAAAACTCATGTTGCTACTATTACTCATGTTACTCCTATTACTCCAATCAATGATGTTGCTATAATCACCATTTTCGACAATCTTTCCAAGACCTGCAAAAGGCCTGTTAAGATTACACCCGATCCAAAGTTTGTATCGCTGAAGATTACCATGCCAGGGCCTATCCCATATAAGTCCAACAAGACAATACCGTGGAATTATGGAGGGGAGATCTTCTATCACGGTGTTAAGCAGATCGAATCAGTCGAAGAAAGTTCCGATGAAGAAACTCCTGACATAGGAAATATTGCAGGGACAAGTAAGATCACTCGTAGCGGAAGAATCTTCTCTCCGGAGATTGCTCCTCCAAGGGCAATCTTCGGACCCTCAAGTGCTCCTGTGCCAGTCAAGATATCTGTGCGAAGTCCAGTTATTGAAGAGATTATTGCTCCCGAAGCTATACCCTCTGTTGTTACTGCTGATAAAGGTAAGGGGATCCAAGAAGCGCCCGTCAGGACGAGGGCTCAGACTTTAGTTATCCCCGAGACCACCCAAAAAGAGATAGAGGAGATTTTAAAGATAATTAAGAAAAGCGACTATGATGTCGTAGAGCAGCTGGGGCAAACCCCTTCAAAAATCTCTATGCTGGCTTTGTTGCTCTGCTCCGAGGCTCATGCCAAAGCCTTGATCAAATTCCTAAAGACGGCGCACGTGCTTCAAGAAACTTCTGCAGATCAGTTTCAAGAGTGTGTAGCCAGCCTTACAGCCGACAATGGTCTTGGTTTCTCTGATGCCGACCTAACATCTAAGGGAAGAAAGCATAATGATGCACTGCATGTCTCGGTAGAGTGTAGAGGGACCACTCTTGCTCATGTTCTGGTTGATACCGGTTCATCTTTAAATGTCCTACCAAAGAAAGCATTGGACAGATTGGACTATGAAGGTTTATCCCTAAAGCCCAGTAATATCATTGTTAGGACCTTTGACGGTTCTAAGCGGATGGTTCACGAAGAAGTGGACATCCCAATTAAAGTGGGTACGGAAGTTTTCAACTCTACTTTTTATGTGATGGACATCCGTCCTTCATATTCATGCTTGTTGGGAAGGCCATGGATCCACAACGCTGGGGCAGTCACTTCTTCTCTACACCAAATGCTAAAATATCCAGTCCAGGGTAAAATCATAACAGTTCATGGTGAGGAGGAGTATATGATAAGCCACCTTAACTCTTTCCGCTACGTAGAGTTAGATGGTGAATTCATAGAAACACCTTTCCAACACTTTGAAGAGGTTTCTCCCGAAGTTGCGGTAGCTAAGACAATGACTGATGTGCCCATCATTCCCAAACTTGTGTCTTGGATGTCATCCCTTAAAGACGCAGAGGCTATAGTCAAGGAAGGAGGAACCACGGTATGGGGTCAACTGCCAGATTTTCCTTACAAGATAGATAAGTTCGATTTGGGTTTCACTGCTGCTAGCCAGAAAGCCGTGCGTCGCTCCCGGGCTGGAGGACCGCCACTGAAAATCACTCATCATGGAGTTCATGTTGTAGAAGATGATGAAGAAGGAAGCAATTTTGAAGACTGGGTCTTTCCAACCATGGAAGGAGGACTGAACAAATGGGAGGCGAAAGACTTCATTCCTATTACTTTCATTAATCACTAATTTATCTTTTGAATATTTCCTGCTGGTCTGTAATAATTTTAAAACAATTCGTACACTTTTTGCCTTATGCCTTACCCGGGGCATATAGGTCCATTTGTAAGGATTTTGATTCTTCATTTTCATATGCCATTTTTAATGAATCATGGACGTTTTCATCTATAAACTTTTGTGTTCATTTTCTTTCTTTTTACATTTCATTTTGTTTAAAGGTGGCTATCCCTTACACACACCCACACTCACAAAATGCAGGTACCCATCCACTCTGGATTCCATGGGTAACAATTCTGCTATGGCCTTCAGTGACTCTGAAGATCTGGTCAATATGCCGAATACGAAGGTGATGAAGACTGTGAAGTGCCTGGAGAGTTGGATAGACTTTTGCAACAGGAAGAAAGGGTTATTCTGCCCCATGAGGAGTTGTTAGAGACTATCAATTTGGGTACTACCGAAGACAAAAAAGAGGTTAAAGTGGGTGCCAACCTGGAGCCAAGTGTCAAAGAGCGCTTAGTTCAGCTGTTGAATGAATATGTTGAGATCTTCGCCTGGTCCTATGAAGATATACCGGGACTGGATACAGATATTGTGGTTCATCGTCTCCCTACAAGAGAAGACTGTCCACCAATCAAGCAGAAAGTCCGCCGAATGAGGCCCGATATGTCCGAGAAGATCAAAGCTGAAGTGATGAAGCAGTTCAATGCTGGCTTTCTTGCTGTTACTTCCTATCCACAATGGGTCGCTAACATTGTGCTCGTGCCTAAGAAGGACGGCAAAGTCAGAATGTGTGTGGACTACAGAGATTTAAATAGGGCTAGCCCTAAATATGACTTTCCACTACCGCATATTGACATCTTGGTTGACAACACAGCTCAACACAAGGTATTCTCTTTCATGGACGGATTTTCAGGGTACAACCGGATCAAAATGGCCCCCGAGGACATGGAAAAGACTACTTTTGTTACGCAGTGGGGTACCTTCTGCTATAAAGTGATGCCATTCGGACTGAATAATGTCGGGGAAACCTATCAGCGGGCCATGGTAGCTTTGTTTCATGATATGATACATCGTGAGATTGAAGTCTACGTAGACGACGTGATAGCCCGTTCAAAAACAGAAGAAGAACACCTCAATCATCTGCAAAAGCTGTTTGTCAGATTAAAGGAATACAAGCTCAGACTGAACCCTAGCAAGTGCACTTTCGGAGTCAGGTCCGGTAAACTTTTGGGATTCATCGTCAGTAACAAAGGCATCGAGGTTGATCCTGCCAAAGTCAAAGCTATACAAGAAATTCCTGCCCCTCGCACTGAGAACGAGGTCAGAGGTTTCTTGGGACGCCTAAACTACATTGCAAGGTTCATCTCTCACCTAACATCTACCTGTGAACCAATCTTCAAGTTGTTGAAGAAAGATCAGGTGGTTGAATGGAATGATGACTGTCAAGTTTGTTTCGATAAGATCAAGGAGTATTTGCTGGAACCTCTTATCTTAATGCCACCCGTTGAAGGAAGGCCGTTAATCATGTATCTGACTATTTTGGATCATTCAATGGGGGTGCGTATTGGGACAACATGACGAGTATGGCCGAAAAGAGCATGCCATTTATTACCTTAGCAAAAAGTTTACCGACTGTGAGACTCGCTACTCACTGCTCTAGAAAACTTGATGCGCTTTAGTATGGGCTGCTCACCGGCTAAGGCAGTATATGTTGACACATACCACTTTGCTGATTTCTAAAATGGATCCGATCAAGTACATCTTCGAGAAACCTGCTCTATCCGGAAGAATCGCTAGATGGCAGATGATCCTCACCGAATATGATATACAGTACACGACCTAAAAAGCTATAAAGGGGAGTGTGCTAGCCGATCATCTGGCTCATCAAGCTGTCGAAGATTACCAATCCATGAGGTTCGACTTTCCCGACGAGGATATCATGACTTTGAGCAACATTGAAGCAAATAGACCGTATGACAGACCTGAACAAGGATCCCGATGGACTCTATACTTTGATGACGCCTCCAATGCACTTGGCAATGGTATTGGCGCGGTACTTATCTCTCCAGAAGGCTGCCATACACCTTTCACTTCTAGACTCTGCTTCAGCTACGCCAACAACATGGCCGAGTATGAAGCTTGTATCTTTGGTCTCAAGACCGCTATTGATTTGGGAATCAAATATTTGATTGTATTTGGGGACTCATCTTTGGTTATCATTCAAATCAAAGGAGAGTGGGATACTAAACACCCTAACCTCATCCCTTACAAAGAACATGTCCTGACATTGTTACCACACTTCGAGCAGATCACCTTCGAGCATTTCCCGCGAGAAGAGAATCAACTAGCAGATGCTCTAGCAACAATGTCATCCATGTTTAAACTTAACTGGGATAATGAGGCACCTCAAATCACCATTGAACGAATGGACGAACCTGCACATTGTCACAAGATCAATACCGAAGAAGTAGTGGACCGACCTTGGTTTCATGACATCAAAAGGTATCTCGAAGCACAAGAATACCCTGAAGGAGCTTCAGTCAACGACAAAAAGTTCTTAAGGAGGTTCGCTGCCAAATTCTTTCTGAGCAATGGTATCCTATACAAGCGCAATCTTGATTGTGTCCTACTCCGTTGTGTGGACAAGGTTGAAGCTGAGCAGATCATAGTTGAACTACATAATGGCACCTTTGGCATCCACTCAAGCGGTCATACGATGGCTAAGAAGATTCTACGGGCAGGCTACTACTGGTCTACCATGGAAGCTGATTATCATCAACATTCCCGTACTTGTCACAAATGCCAAATCTATGCTGACAAGGTACATATTCCTCCAGTTCCTCTCAATGTCTTAACAGCTCCTTGGCCATTTGAGATGTGGGGAATCGACATGATTGGAGAGATCAAGCCTACAACATCCAATGGACACCGTTTCATCCTGGTGGCCATTGATTACTTTACCAAGTGGGTCGAAGCAGCTTCTTTCGCCTCCGTTACGAAGAATGTGGTTGCCCGCTTCATTAAGCAGAACCTCATATGCCGGTATGGTATCCCCGACAGGATCATCACTGACAACGGTACAAATTTGAACAATACTATGATCACCGCTCTGTGCGAGCAGTTCAAGATTCAACATCACAATTCATCTCCCTATCGGCCCAAGATGAATGGTGTTGTCGAAGCTGCGAACAAAAATATCAAGAAGATCATTCAAAAGATGACAGTCACCTACAAGGACTGGCATGAGATGTTACCGTTTGCCCTACACGGGTACCGTACCACGGTACGTACTTCAACTGGGGCAACCCCTTTTTCTTTGGTATACAGCAAGGAAGCTGTTTTACCTATCGAGGTTCAGATTGCCTCCTTGAGAATCATAAAGGATGCTGGTTTGAATGAAGACGATTGGATTCAGACCCGGCTTGATCAACTTAACTTAATTGACGAAAAGCGACTTACTGCTGTTTGCCATGGTCAGGCGTATCAGAAACGTATGATCAAGGCCTTCAACAAGAAAGTCAAGAGGCAAGTATATCAAGTCGGGGACCTTGTAATCAAGCGGATCATCTTACCGCAAAGTGATCCAGGGGCAAGTGGACTCCTACTTACGAAGGACCATTTGTGATAAAAAACATCTTTTCTGGTGGGGCAATGATTCAGACCACCATGGACGACAATGACCTGCCACACCCTGCGAACACATACATAGTCAAAAGATACTACGCATAAACTACCCGACAAGTTGAAAACCCGAAAGGGCGACTTGGGCAAAAATGGGCATCCCAATGAATCGAAAACCGAAAGGGCGGTTCAGGAAAAAATTAGGGATAAATAAAGAAATCTGTACACCCGGCAAGTTGAAAACCCGAAAGGGAGACTTGGGCAAAAAAGGGTTTCCCGGTGGATCGAAAACCCGAAAGGGCGGTCCAGGCAAAAGTTAGGGAATTAAAGCGTATGACTATGTCTCGTCGGATCACTTTAAGGATAATCTCTTCACAGACAAGCTCCAAGCGTCTAATCAATCCAATCATCTGCAGATGAAGCAATGAATGGACAAGACACTCAGAGTTGCGAAGGCTATAGCAGAATGGGAACCCCATGGAATTGTTACACATAGCCATCTTTCTTTGTATAAATTTTTCTCATTTTTCATGACAACATTCTCTTACTAGGATGTCTGTCTCCCTTGTACAAAATACTTACACGAAGTTAACACAAAGATACTTCAAAGTGCAGAAATTTGTTTGCCTTTTCTTTCTTTTTACACTTGTGTTTTATTTGAAAACGTCCAATGATTTATTAAATGAGCATATGCATTTGAATATAATTACTGCTTACAAATAAAACAAAATGAGAAAGGATAATTGCTGATAGGTTGAAAGTATATGAAGACGTCTTTAGGCTATTACAGAGGAAATCCCCTGTAGTATGTCATTTAGATCCTCAACAGAGCTAAAACCTTGAAATACACATCCCCAACAAAGTTAAGTTTCAAAATCCCCATCAGAACTAAGTTTCCAAACTCCCAATCCCCAGCGGAGCCAGAAAAGTTTGAACTACAAACCCTCAGCAAAAGATAAAACTTTTATCCCCAACCAAGGATAATATCCCATAAGATTGGCATACTCCCAAGCTCCCGATACCCTTAACAGAATGAAGATTCTCATTCTTAAAACCCCAGTAGATTGGCATACACCCAACCTCCTGACCCAAACGCTTGAATGAAGATTCTCATTCTTGCTTCTTCAATAGATTGGCATACAACCCAAGCTTTTGAAAACTCTCCAACGGGATAAGCATTCTCCCCACATAGTTGTTTCCCAGCAGATCAAGGATTCTCGATCTCATTCCTCCAGTTGAAGCCTCCCAGGTTTTGTTTCCCCAGTAGAGATCGTTAGGGTTTTCCTTATTCCCCAGAAAGTCGTGAAGGATTCCCACATCCCCACAGAAGTTGTCAAAGCTCGTGTTAACCCCCACAAGTCACCAAGGATTTTCAATCCCCAGCAGTAGTCCAAAGGATTTCTCATTCTCAACAATCAAAGATTTGTTAATCTCCAACAGCGATCATGGATTTATTTTCCCCTAGAAGCAGTCAAATATTTTATTATCTCCAGCTACCAAAGATTTATTTTCCTCAACAAGACAGCTAATCAGCTTACATGCACACACATTACATTCATATATCATAAACAATGATAAAGCGCATTTTATTGCATCATACATATCATGCAACATAACTTTGTGTTTTTAGCTAACATTTTACCCTTTTCAGGATAAGATTAAAAGCTACCTCTAACAAATATTCAAAGATTTCAAATACAGTATGGATACACCCTAGACACGGCGGTCATTCTACTACTCATTCAGACTTCAACAATCAGATACAGACTAGATACGCTCCAGACACGGAAGCCATTCTATTTCTCATTCAGATTCAACTATCAAATTTTAAGTCCAGATACACTCCAGACACGGAAGTCATTCTGTCACTTATTCAGATCCCGGTTACAGTACGGATACACTCCTAACACGGAAGTCATTCTGCTACTCATTCAGACTTCAATTTAGGATACAGTCTAGATACACTCCAGACACGACAGTCATTCTGTTATTCATTCAAAAGTCAAATACAGTTACAGCTCGGATACGCTCCAGACACGGACGCCATTCCTTTGCTCATATGAATCCAATCTCCAGATACAACTCAGATACGTTCCAAATATGGATACCAATCTGGTGTTCATTCTCCTGATTTTCAACAAACAAGTCTTGGATGGCATCTTTAAGCCCATCTACAACAAGATTCTACCATCTCCAAATGGCATCTTTAAGCCCATTCCCTCAGGTACATTTTGATGAGTGCAAATTTACGAGCACTCTAGTGTCCAATCATCTTTTACCTTCGAGTCACGAAAGGCAAACTCGTCAATCTAACTCTTCAGGTTCAAGAAGATTGAACAGGGGCAGCTGTTGTACCCCAAAATTTGCCCTCTCATTTTATCAAGATTTCCCCTCACAAGACTCTTTGGACTCCATACAGGATTAGGTTTTGCTCTGCTCAAGACATCTCCTTGCACTAATGACCTAAATTAGGGTTTGAGTTTGCACAGGGATTTTTGGACTTTCAGTTTTCAAAGTGACTTTCATATTTCATGTTGGACTCATAAGATTTTCCATGCCAAGTTTCAAGCCTTGAATCAAATTTTTACCCAGTCAATTGGACAGTTGACCTAGAAAACAACTATATTGGGGAAAAAGTCAACTGTGGCCAATTTACAGTCAAAACTCATAATTTTTGACCCACATTAACAATATAGACTCATATGAACCATTTGATCAAGTTTGTACCACAACTCCTTAAGAAATTTGATCAAATCATCAAAAGGGCAAAATGGTCATTTTTAGGGTTTTGACTGCACAAGGGCAATATCTGACTTTTGACCTAGCCAATGGCAAAGTGGGTTCAATAATGGACTCAAGGACTCAATGTCATCATCTTGACCTATTCACAAGGTTCAAAAGATCTCAAATGCATTGGATTCGCAGATGAATTTTTCAGTCAACTGATTAAAATTTGACTGTACACTGAAAAGTCAAACTTTGACTTTTTGGTCAAAATCAAGTGCCAAGGGTCATTTTTCATCAAGATGTGTCAAAACATGAAACTTGTTGATCAAGAAACCCAATTTTGCAAATTAGGGTTTAAGATTGAAAAATTTCATAACTTGGAATTTTTCTAAGTTATGAAATTTTCTTAATTTTTCCCAACTTTGTCCAACATTTTCACCATGATGCAATTGGATTAAAATAAAACTTCCAACATGAAAGTTATAGTCATCCACAAAGTCTACAACTTTGATTCACAAAGTTTTCCCAAAAGAATCTTGGATCTCAAGTTATGATTTTTGGAACAAGGGTCCATGAAACTTTTAACTTAGTGAAATTTTGCCCTAGTTTAGGCAGGATTTTGACCTATCTTCATGGCCATTTTTCACATAGTTACACTTGGAATGTCAAATTGCATTTCAAAGATGGAATGTGGAGCATGTTGCAAGATTTCTAAAAAGTCAAAGAACTACCCAAAATCATTTATGGTTAGGGAGAATCGAAGGCTTGAAGTTGGCAAAAACTCACTTTTTTTCCATGGCATGTTCATAGTGATACAAGTTGCAAACTCTAATCAGCTTGCTTTGTACTTGATTACAGGCCTCAAAACCATTCCATACTCAATAATTAAATGCAAATCCATTGGTCTAAGGGTTTGTTTTGGTCATTAGAGCATTGCACACAAGATTAATCCATAAATGGTAAAAGGTACATTACCATTTTTGCCAAAATGTGCTTTATGTCAAAACCACATCTCTTGAGCCTTGAACAAGATCTTGTGCAGAAAATCATATCCACCAACTTGAGGGGATAAGGGCATAGTGTGGAAGCTGATAGATAGCTTGTACAGGCTGGTCTTACATCACTTCTCATTTTTTGCTTCATAACCAAGAAACTTGTCAAATATCACATAACTTGAACATCTGTCAAAACCAACCTTTGCAAGCATTTGAAACAAGTTTTCTCACATCCCCTTGAGCCAGAAACACGAGCCTTTGAGCCCTCAAACCTCCTATAGCACAAAATCATTTTCATTTGGCAAAACAGGGCACTCCCTGCAGTTTGATTTCCATAGCACAAATCCCTCGTGCGTTTTGCCTCAAACTGGTTCAAACACCTTCCACATAACCTATCCAAGCTATCCCAACCCTTAAACACTGACTGTAACTCCATTTATAAGGTTTTCCATTTTTGATTTCAGCTTGTGCAGGTTGAGTTCTATAGGCTTGTTCAAGCACATTCAAGGCAAGCTAGGCATTGGGGAAGGTCAGAGGAAGTTCAAGCAAGCTCCCAAACACCTCAGGCCTTATTGAAAAGCTCCACATTGTCAGACACGATCTCAACTGAAACAGGTTTTTATCAACTTCCTATCTCTCTATTTAGGAATCATTAGGCTTAGGTTTGTGAATAAAAAATGTAGTATTCAAAGCCATGAAGCTGTACATATGCTCAGTTTTCATTTAAATTAAGTGTGTTAAGAGAATTTGATCCATGAACTTCCTGAAAAAATTAGGTTAGGACTTAGGGCCAGAGAAATTCTCTCTTGTCTTTGAAAGTTAGAATGAGTTCTTTACATGGTTGGATTCGTCTTGAAAAATGCTACAACTTTGATGTTATGGGTTTTTGCATTAGAGCACGTAAGCAGGTCGTTCGTGTTTGAAATCAGGCGCGCGCAATTTTGAGACAGAGGTTGAAGATGAAGTCTGTTGGGCTGGGCTTGGTCCTGGCTCACTATTGACACCCCCCTTTTTACTGAATACACCCCCTGGCCCAATTTCTTTACACTTTTATATTTTTGTATTTATTTTCATTTTCTGATTTTTATTTTATATTTTCTAAACATAAAAATACCCAAAAATATTTTCATAAATTTTCCCATTTATTTATTTATTTATTTATTTTTAACATGAAAATAATTATTAAGTAGTATATACTTTTATTTTATTTAATAAAAACTTATAAACATTATAGAAATATTATATATTTATTTTTTTTCATTTATACCTATAAAAATAATATTTTTTCTCATATACTATTATTTATCTAAATATTTGTGTATATTTATATTTTATTTTTTGTACATAAAATAATTAATATAATATATATTATCTTAAAACAAAAAAACTAGGGTTTCCACCCTTATTAAAAATAATACTTTTTATATATATATATATATTTTACACTTGAATATATTTTTATTTTTATTGTACATAAATAATATAGTAATATATTTACTTTCTTAAAAAAGAAATTAGGGTTTACCCTTAATAAAAAAATATAATCTTTTATTTCTTTTTATATACACTAAATATTTGTTTTTACATACATAAAAAAATAAACATAAATATTTTTGCATATTCATAATATTTTGTATATTTATTTAATTTGTTTATTTAAGTATTATTCATTTATTATTTATGCCATCGATTCAAATTGGATGTAATAGTAAAATTAGGGTTTTAATTTCTTGCCAAATAATCCTCATTCAAAAATTGTATCCCCCTCCCCATAATCATGTAGTAATAGTGGTAGATTTACTTTTACGCATTTATGCTTCCAATTATGCCATGATTAGAGATTAGGGTTTATATGCAAAAATCCAAAATCAACAAGTAGCTTGACCTAATACAAGACCTAAATGCATGAAAATGACAAACACAATGCACACTTGCACCCTTAGGGTTTCATCCACTTGTTGCCTTTAAAATTGGCCATGTTATGCATGTTAAGTACTTTGGCAAAACAAAAACAAAAGATCATAGTCCCTCGATGTTGCTATCTTGGTTGCCTATATAAAATGATCAAGTCCCTCAAAAAAATTGCTAGAGATACTTGGCAACATTGCTATCATGGTCAATACAATGACCCGCGCCTGTCCCATTTAACATCCTAATACAAGGTTGTTTACCAAATGCAATGGTAAAACAACACTGTCAAAAGGGTTAAAAATGTGTAGGAAATACCTTTGAGTAAAATAGGGTAGACAACTCTTAGTTACTTAATCAGGACTTGCAAAACATCCTTGCTATTTTCAAACACACCTCACAACACAATTTCAAAACATTTCCCAAATCAAACTTTCAAACATTGAAATCTTTTCAAAATACAAACACCTTTGTATATATTCAAATAAGAATCATTACAAAGGTTGCCACAACGATGGACTCTTTTCAAAATATTTTTCAAAACCACACACAAAGCACCATTTCAAACAATTGGAAAACCAAAGCAAGTGATCTAAATAAGTAACTAAGAGCCCATGGATAACCATGGATGAAAAGGGTGCTTGCACATTCCCTTTTCAAAATCTACTCCCCGAACCCAAGAAAATATCTCAAAGGTCTTTCCTGTGCTTTTTGACCTTTCCTTAGGATAAAATAAAAAGTCGGTGGTGACTCTTGCTAAACCGAAACATTTGCGAACACAAAACGTAAAATCCCAAGTCATTTCTCTCACCGTATCACGGCCTGATATTAGTGAACTTTGTTTGCTGCAAAAGAAATGGTTCAAGTCTCAAGAGGAACAACTTGACATAAAGCCAACTTTATGAAAATGGCAATGTTGCCTTTTTGCTATTTTTGGATTAATCCCTTGTGTAAACCTCTATTGATCAGAACAAAGCTTCAATCCATTGAGTTTGCATTAAATTTTTGAGTGTGGAAGGGTTTAGAGACCTGTGAGCAAGTACAAGTAAGGCTGGATAGAATTTGCAATTTGTAGCAACATGAAAAATGCCATGGATCAAAGTGACTTTTTGCCAAATTCAAACCTCCGATTCTCCCTAACCACAAATGATTTTGGAGAGTTCTTGGACATTTTGGAAATCTTGTAACATGCTATACAATCCATCTTTGAAATGCATTTTGAAATTACAATGGGAAATAGGTGAAAAATGGCCATGAAGATAGGTCAAAATCCTGCCTAAATTAGGGCAAAATTTCACTAAGTTAAAAGTTTCATGGACCCTTATTCCAAAAATCATAACTTGAGATACAAGCATCTTTTTGGAAAACTTTGTGAATCAAAGTTGTAGATTTTGTGGAGGACTACAACTTTATGTTGGAAGTTTTGTTTGAATCCAATTGCATCATGGTGAAAATGTTGGGCAAAGTTGGGAAAAAATAAGAAATTTTCATAACTTAGAAAAATTCTAAGTTATGAAATTTTTTCAATCTTAAACCCTAATTTGCAAAATTAAGTTTCTTGATGAACAAGTTTCATGTTTTGACATATCTTGATGAAAAATGACCCTTGGTACTTGATTTTGACCAAAAAGTCAAAGTTTGATTTTTCAGTGTACAGTTAATTTTTGATCAGTTGACTGGAAAATTCATCTGTCAATCCAATGCTTTTGAGATCTTTTGAACCTTGTGATTATGTCAAGATTATGCCATTAAGTCCTTGAATCCATGCTTGAACCAAATTTGCCATTGGCTAGATGAAAAATCAGAAATTGCCCTTCTGCAGTCAAAACCCTAAAAATGACCATTTTGCCCTTTTGATGATCTGATCAAATTTCTTGAGGAGTTGTGGTCCAAACTTGATCAAATGGTTCATATGAGTTTATAATGTTGATGTGGATCAAAAATTATGAGCTTTGATTGTAAATTGGTCACAATTGACTTTTTCCCCAATACAGTTGATTTTTAGGTCAACTGTCCAATTGACTGGGCAAAAATTTGATTCAAGGCTTGAAACTTGGTAGGGGAAATCTTATAAGTCCAACATGAAGTATGAAAGTAACTTTGAACATTGGAAGTCCAAAAATCCATGTGCAAACTCAAACCCTAATTTCAGGTCAACAGTGCAAGGAGATATCTTGAGCAGAGCAAACCCTAATTCTGTCTGGAGTCCAAAGAGTCTTGTGAGGGGAAATCTTGATAAAATGAGAGGAAAAATTTTGGGGTACAACAGTCTTGAGTTAGGGTTTGCTATTTATTGGTTTTAAGTCTTTCCATACAAACCCTAATTACTAGAAATTGTATATAAAGTGATAAATTGCGGAATTTAAAATTACTACGCTATTACAACATTTGTGGGAGAGGGTGTAAAAATTAAAAATGGGGATTACAAGAAATTAAACCCTAAATAGTCTATTATAACCAAATTGAATTTATAAAAGAATTGAAATAAATAATGCACAAGATGAATTAAATATACAAGAAGATAAATGTGAAGAAAAATGGATATTTTGTTTGATGTTTTATGAAAAGGAATTTTACCTTAACCTAATAAAATAAAGAAAATAATTTATTAAGTTTGAAATTGTTGAGAAAATATTTTAGATTAAAACCCTAATTCTATTAATAAAAAGAAAATAAGTTTAAGAAAAGTATTATTTTTTTAAGCATTTTTTTTATCTTGAAAATATTTCTACAGGATTCGTGGAGTCGTACAACTTCTATGGATATGTACAGCTTCGTGGCAATGGTATCTACATTTTATCTTCACAAATCATACTTAAATCATGCTTGTATGAAGAGATGGAAGTTTGAAAACTTATCTCCTGCAGCTGGAGTCGTGTATGGAGTTTGAGCAACCTTTGTGATGGCCTAATGATTTCTATAGCTTGTCTGGACCTCCTTGAATGTGTTCCAACTCCTACTTTGCTTTGAGGATGGATGGAACTCCCTACTCAAGTCAAGTTGCAAGCTTTAGTTTTGAAAATGGTAGATGATGATGGAAGAGTTACAGTTAGGAAATGAGGGCCTGGATCACTTTGATATGATGTATGGAAGGTGTTTGGATGATTAGTTTTCAAAACGCACGAGTGGAAATGAAGATGGCGAGTTTTTGCTCAAAGTTGTCAAGTTTGGACAGTTCTGTGCAGCAAGATGCTTGGGAGTGTTTTTGGACTTGTGAAAACGTGTGTTGTGTTGCAATTGACTTGTTAATATGTATGGAAAAGATTAGAGCACCAAATCACTCCATGCTTCTGAGTTATAGGGTTATGGCTCCATAACTTGCTTTTGAAGAAAAGTGAAATGACAAATCTCAAGTATTATACAAGCATGTCCTGAACTTCTTCAGGCCTTAGACACCTTGCTTTTGGTTTATAGGGGTTGTGTGTGCAGAAAGAACAGGTTAGAAGCTCAAGACAAGTTGACTTTGTGATTAAAGCAACTTTTCAAGAATGGAATGGTAACTTTCTTCCTAAAATGGCAAATTGGTTTGGACAATGCTTGGAACACTTGGATAATAGCTCAAAAGCAAGTGTAATCTTCTGATTATGGAGAGATCTTGAGGTTTAGAAGCCTTCAAAACAAGATTGTGCAGCATAGGTTTGAAATTGGATTCTTGTTCATCACAAAATGCCTTGTAATTCAAGTGACAAAACACCAACTTTATCTCTTCGATTCTCCCTACTCAAGAATGATCTCAAGTAGTTCTTGGACATATTTGAAAGCTTGCAATGTTCTCTACAACCAATATTTGAATTGATTTTGAAGATTCCCCTTGGAACTATATGAAAAAGTGCCATGAATTTGAGTCAAAATCCTGACCAAATTTGGGCAAAATTTCACTAAGTGTTTAGTTTCATGATCCTATGTTCTTGAAATTATAACTTGAGATCTAAGCACTTTTTGGAAGAAGTTAAGTGAAGAAAAGTTGTATATTTCATGGAGATCTACAAGTTTCATGTTGTATGTTTCTTTTGAATCATCTTGCATCATAGTGAAAATTTGGCTCAAAGTTATGAAAAAGCATGAATTTTCAACTCTTAGAAAATTTTCTAAGTTTAGAAATTTTGACTTTTCAAAATGAAATCTTGACCTTTTGATTTCTTGATGAATAAGTTTCATATTTTTACATGTTTTGATGAATTGTGATCTTTGGCACTTGAATTTGACCAAAAAGTCAAAGTTTGACTTTTCAGTATACAGTTGACTTTTGATCAGTTGACTGCAAAATTCATCTGTCAATCCAATGGTCTTGCAATGTTTTGAACCATGTAATTAGGTAAAAATGATGCAAATGGACTCTTGAGATCATGCCTTAAAGCAATTGACCATTTTCTAGGTTAAAAATCAGAAATTGCCCTTTCCCAGTCAAAACCCTAATTTTGATCATTTTGCCCTTTTGGGGATTTGATCAAATATCTTGAGGAATTATGGTCCAAACTTGGTCAAATGATACATTTGAGTCTAAAATGTTGATGTGGATCAAAAATTATGAAGTTTGACTGTAAATTGGCCATAGTTGACTTTTTCCCTAATACAGCTGATTTTTAGGTCAACTGTTCAATTAACTGAGCAAAAATGTGATCCAAGGCTTGAAACTTAGCATGAGTAATCTTGGGGGTCCATAATGACCCATGAAAGTCATATGAGGCATTGAAAGTTCAAATATCCTTGTGCAAACTCAAACCCTAATTTTGGTCATCAGTGCCTAAGGAGGTGTCTTGAGCTGATCAAGCCCTAGTGTAGTCTTGAATCCTAGGAGATCTTGTGAGCAAAATATTGATAAGTGAGAGGGAAAATTTTTGGGTACAACAGCTGCCCCTGTTAAATCTTCTTAATCCTGAAGTGTTAGATTGGCGAGTTTCACCATTCGTGACTCGAAGGTGGAAGATGATTGGACACTAGATTGCCTAGAAATTTGAACTCGGTGATGTGATGGTAGAGGGAATGGGCTTAAAGATGCAATTTAGAGAGATGATATAAAGTTGTTGGAGATGGGCTTGTAGATGTCATCCGAAAGTGATTGCTAAGCTATGTTTGTAGTCTGAAACTGAATGAGTATCATAATGGCGTCCGTGTCTGGAGCTTATCTGAACTGTATCTTGAAAAGTTGACTCTGAATGAGTATCAGAATGGCATCCATGTCTGGAGCGTATCTGAAAGTTGAATCTGAATGAGTATCAGAATGGCATCCGTGTCTAGAGCGTATCTGAACTGTATCTGAAAGCTGAATCTGAATGAGTATCAGAATGGAATTCGTGTCTGGAGCGTATCTGAACTGTATCTGGGAGATGATTTTGAATGAGTATCTGAATGGCATTCGTGTCTGGATTGTATCTGAACTGTATCTGAAAGTTGAATCTGAATGGGTATCAGAATGACATACGTGTCTAGAGCGTATCTGAACTGTATCTGAAAGTTGAATCTGAATGAGTATCAGAATGGCATCCGTTTCTGGAGCGTATCTGAATTGTATCTGCAAACTCTGAACATTGTTAATGGTGGCTGTTAATCTTATCCTGAAAAGGGTAAAATATTAGCTAAAATACAAAGTCATGTTGTATGAAATGTATGATATAATGCATTCGTTTTATCAATGTTTATGATATATGGATGCAATGTATGCGTATGTGAGCTAGTCTATTGCGCTTGTTTGTTGGATTTGGGGAAAATAAATTCCTGAATGTTATTGAGGATATGTAAGGGAAATGCCATGTACTGCTTGAAAAATCTGTTTGGGGAATCTGGGGAAATTGGATGATTTCTACCGGGGACGGATAATTGGGAGCTTTGTTCCACTGGGGATTAAACTGTACACTGCGGGGTATTTTTATGGAAAATAACTTAGAGAGATTTCCCTATCTCTTAAAACCATCAATAATTGTCTTTTCTTTTGTTTATTTGTAAACAGTAACTATGTTCAAATGCATATGTTCAACAATGAATCATTGGACGTTTTTGTAAACAAAACCCAAGCGAAAATAAAAATAGATAGTTTTTGCACTTTCAAAAGGGGTATCTTTGTACTGACTTTGAGTAAGTATTTTTGTACAGTGAGACAAACATTCTAGTAAGAGAATGCCATCTTAAAAAATGAAAATTTTAATACAAAGAAAAGATAGTTATTTGCAATAATCCCATGGGGTTCCCATTCTGCTATAGCCTTTGTATCTCTGAGCATCTTGTCTATTTGTTTCCTTGTCCGAAGATGATTGAATTGGTCAGAAATGTCGAGTTTGCAAGTTGTCTGTAAGGTGATCCAACGGGACATAGTCATACGCTTTAATTCCCTAACTTTTGCCTGGACCGCCCTTTTGGGTTTTCAGTCCACCGGGATACCCTTTTTTGCCCAAGTCGCCCTTTCGAGTTTTCAACTTTCCGGGTGTACAGATTTTTTTTTGTTTTTATCCCTAATTTTTTCCCGAACCTCTTTTGGTGCGCCGGGATTCCCTTGTTTTGCCTAGGTGTGTCAACCTAGTGATTCTCTTATGCGTAGTATCTTTTGACTATGTCTGCGTTCGCAGGGTGTGGCAGGTCGTCACCATCCATGGTGGTCACGATCATTGCTCCACCAGAGAAATTTTTTTTTATTACAAATGGTCCTTCGTATGTAGGAGTCCATTTTCCCCTGGGATCACCTTGCGGTAGTATGATACGTTAGATCACCAGATCCCGAACTTGATACACTTGGCGTCTGACATTTTTGTTGAAAGCCTTGATCATCCATTTTTGATACATTTGACCATGGCAGACAGCAGTAAGTCTTTTCTCATCAATTAAGTTTAGTTTATCAAGTCGAGTCTGGATCTAATCTTCTCCATTAAACCCTGCATCCTTCTTAATTCTCAGAGATGGAATCTGAACCTCAATAGGCAAGACAATTTCCATGTCGTATACCAGAGAATAAGGTGTTGCCCCGGTTGATTTGTAAGCTGTGGTACGATACTCGTGGAGAGCGAATGGTAACATCTCATGCCAGTCTTTGTATGTGACTGTCATTTTCTGTATGATCTTTTTAATGTTCTTATTCGCAGCTTCGACAACACCATTCATCTTCGGCCGATAAGGGGAAGAATTGTGATGCTGGATCTTAAACTGCTCGCACAGGGTGGTGATCATAGTATTGTTCAAGTTTGTACCATTGTCTGTGATGATCCTTTCCGGGATACCATAACGACATATGAGATTTTGCTTGATGAACCGGGCGACAACGTTCTTGGTCACAGAAGCGAAAGAAGCTGCCTCCACCCACTTTGTAAAATAGTCAATGGCCACTAGGATTAAGCGGTGTCCATTGGAGGTTGTTGGCTTGATTTCCCCAATCATATCAATCCCCCACATAGCAAAGGGCCAAGGAGCCGTCAAGACATTAAGAGGAACCGGAGGTATGTTCACCTTGTCAGCATAAATCTGACACTTATGGCAGGTTCGAGAGTGTTGATAACAATCTGCTTTCATGGTAAACCGGTAATAGCCTTCCCATAGGATTTTCTTTGCCATCGTATGCCCACTGGAATGGGTGCCAAAAGTGCCTTCATGCAATTCAGCCATGATCCTTTCAGCTTAAACCTTGTCTACGCACCGAAGTAACACAGAGTCATGGTTGCTTTTGTAAAGAATGTCATTACTAAGGAAGAACTTAGCAGAGAATCTTCTTAAAAACTTCTTATCATTGATTGAAGCTCCTTTTGGATATTCTTGAACCTCGAGATACCTCTTGACTTCGTGAAACTAAGGCTGGTCCACTACTTTTTTAGTATTAATCTCGTGACAGTGTGCTGGTTCATCCATTCGGTTGATGGTGATCTGGGGAGCCTTGGTATCCCAATTAAGTTTAAACATAGATGACATTGTGGCTAGTGCGTCTGCTAGCTTATTTTCTTCTTGCAGGAAATTCTCGAAGGTAATCTTCTCAAAATGTGGTAGCAATGTCAAAACATGTTCTTTATAAGGGATAAGGTTAGGGTATTTGGTGTCCCATTCCCCTTTGATCGGACCGATGACCAAATCTGAATCTCCAAATACATTCAAGGATTTGATCCCCAAGTCTATGGCAGCTCTGAGACCAAAGATGCATGCTTCGTATTCCGCCATGTTGTTTGTACAATTGAAGCAGAGTCTTGCGATAAAGGGAGTATGACACCCTTCAGGATATATGAGTACAACACTGATACCATTTCCAATTGCGTTGGATGCCCCATCAAAGAACAGGGTCCATCGGGATCCTTGTTCAGGTCCATCATATGGCCTGAATTCTTTATAATTGTCTAATGTCATGATGTCTTCATCCGGAAATTCGAACTTCATGGACTGGTAGTCTTCTACAGCTTGGTGAGCAAGGTGATCAGCTAGTACACTGCCCTTTATTGCTTTCTGGGTAGTATATTGTATGTCATATTCCGTCAGGATCATCTGCCATCTCGCTATTCTCCCTGAAAGGGCAGGTTTCTCGAAGATGTATTTTATTGGATCCATTTTAGATATCAACAGGGTAGTATGAGTCAACATGTACTGTCTTAGCCGGCGAGAAGCCCATCCCAGAGCGTAATAAGTTTTCTCGACCAGTAAATATCTTGTTTCACAATCGATAAACTTTTTGCTCGGGTAATAAATAGCGTTCTCTTTTCGGTCAGACTCTTCATGCTGCCCCAGCAAACACCCCATTGAATTTTCTACAACAGTTAGATACATGATCAATGGTCTTCCCTCGACTGGTGGCATTAAAACATGAGGCTCTTGTAGGTATTATTTGATCTTGTCGAAAGCATTTTGGCATTCATCATTCTATTTGACTACTTGATCTTTCTTCAATAGTTTGAAGATTGGCTCACAAGTAGCTGTCAGGTGAGAAATGAATATGGAAATGTAGTTTAAACATCCCAAGAATCCTCTGACTTCCTTCTCAGTACGAGGAGCAGGCATCTCTTGTATCGCTTTTACCTTGGCAGGATCTACTTCAATACCCTTGTTGCTGACGACAAAGCCCAGGAGTTTACCAGACCTTACTCCAAACGTGCATTTATTTGGGTTCAACCTCAGCTTGTACTTCTTTAGCCTCTCAAATAGTTTTTGTAAATGATCAAGATGCTCTTCTTCTGTTTGAGACTTAGCTATCATGTCGTCCACATAGACCTCTATTTCGTGATGTATTATGTCGTGAAATAAAGCTACCATGGCACGCTGATAGGTCGCCCCATCATTCTTCAGTCCGAACGGCATCACCTTGTAGCAAAATGTGCCCCACTGTGTGACAAATGTTGTTTTCTCCATGTCTTTAGGCGCCATTTTGACTTGGTTGTAGCCTGAGAAACCGTCCATGAAGGAAAACACTTTGTGTTGTGCCGTATTGTCAACCGGGATGTCAATGTGGGGAAGTGGGAAATCATCCTTAGGGCTTTCCCTATTCAAATCTCTGTAGTCCATGTACATTCGTACCTTGCCGTCTTTCTTGGGCACGGGAACAACATTGGCAACCCATTACGGATAGGAGGTGACTGCCAAGAATCCAGCGTTAAATTGTTTCATGACTTCTGCTTTAATCTTCTCTGACATATATGGTCGCATTCAACGGACCTTTTGTTTTACTGATGGACAATCCTCTTTTGTAGGCAGATGATGTACCACAATATCTGCATCGAGTCCTGGCATGTCTTCATACGACCAGGCAAAGACCTTAACATACTCATGTAGCAACTGAATCAGACGCTCCTTGACACTCGGTTCTAGATTGGCACACACCTTGACCTCTCTTTTATCTTCTTCAGTACCTAGGTTGATTGTGTCCACTGGTTCCTCGTGGGGTTGAATGGTTCTCTCTTCTTGCAGTAGTAATCTGGCAAGTTCCCCTAGTACTTCACAATATTCCTCACCTTCATCTTCAGCTTGGTAGATTAGATTTTCAGAGTCACAAAAATCCATAGCAGAACTGTTATCCATGGGATCCCGAATGGATGTAGACATGCATTGTGAGTTTGAGTGTGTGTAAGGGGTATAGCTATCTTTGAAAGAAATGAAAAATGTAAAAAAGAAAAAACAATGAGCACAAAGTTTGTATGCAAAACGTCCATGATTCATTGATGTCATATGAAAATGAGATAATAACCCTTACAAATGGACCATTGTGCCTCAGGTAATACACAAGGTTTTAAGAGTTTGAATTGTTTTAATATTACAGATCCAACAAAATGTAAAGACAAATTACAGTGGGATAAAAGTGATCGGAACAAAATCTCTAGCGTACCAATTACTGAGCCCTCCACTGATGGTTGGGAAGATCCAATCCTTCAGGTTGCATCCATCTTCATCATCCTCTACCATGTTGACTTCACGGTTGCTGATCTGCAGGGGTGGTCCTCTAGCACGAGCGTGGCATACAACCTTCTGAGCACTTAAAGTGAAACATAGGCCAAACTTGTCAGACTTGTATGGGATATCTGGGAGTTGTCCCCAGATAGTTCACCCTCCTTCTTCTATCACTGCCTTTGCATCCTTCAAAAATGATGTGATCGGTGGATCTGAAACTGACTGTTTAATGTTGGTTCGCGAAATGTCGCGGTAAGCAAGAGTCGCCACCGTCTTTTATTTTCTCCAACATGGACAGGACAAAAGCACAGCAAAATTTCTTATGAGATAATTTCTCGGTTCGGGAGGTAGATTTATAGAAAGGGAAGGTGTTAGCACCCTTTCTATCCATGGTTATCCATGGGCTCTTAGATACTTGCTCATTTGTGTTTTCAAAAGATGTTTGCTTTTCAAGTGTGAGTGGGTTTGAAAAAGTTTCGTTTAAAGATTTTAGATCGACTCTTGTATCAGTCCTCAAGAGTGTTTGAAAAAATGTTTTGAAAGCTTTTTGAAAAGTGTCGGTGTGAGAAGAGGTTTTGATTTGTTTTTTAAAGCAAGTATCTATGAGTCATCTACCTACCCTAAGGAATTAGGCTGTGTAAATGTCCTTAAGGTAGTGCCATCCCACCATTGAGAGGTAGGTAGCACCACCGTTGGAGGTGTTCGGGTCAATTCGTTTGTAGGGACAGTGTGGTCACCAGAGCAACAGTAGGACACCTTAGAAGCTACCCTTATGCCATTGATCCTTTTTATTCTGAGGCAACCGTTTCGAGGCAACTGGATCGTGTCATGGACATAAGGACTTACTAAAACGTCCTATACTCGACAACCACGTTTCGAGGGGCAAGGCAACAGTGAGGCGTACCCTAAGAGTGGTGTGTGAATTTGTGTATTGTTTTCAGTTATGTTTTATCTTGTCATGCATTTGGTGAGCTACGCATTGTTTTTAATTCAGGCCATTCATTCTTTCATGCAAAATTTAGCAGTTTTAAGGGTGCGGAAATTAAAGTGCGGAAAATAAAGTCCTACGCTATTACAAGACGCGGGTCTATACATCGCCAAATTAACAAAGACCCATTTTTTTAATAAAATGCAGAAAGTAAATAAATTCCTAATTATTATTACAAGGTTTGAGCAATTACATAATATTTAAAAGGAAAATAAAATAACATGCGAAACGAAATAAAAATTGAACGTTCGAGGGCGTTGGACCCTTTTGAAATTAAATTGAATTTAAAAGTTAATTAATTATTAAATTAAGAAAGAAGTTATTTTTTATGGTTTTTGGTATTTAATGAAAATAAAGAAAACTAATTAAAATTAGAAGTTAAATTAAAACCCTAGTTCTAAATTATTTTTAATTGTTTTAGAAAAATATTCAAGTTTTAACCTAATTTACACTAGTTAATTAATTGCATGAGTATTTACAAAATAATTAATAATTAATAATAAGAAGAAGAAGAAGAAATTATTTATTAAGAAAAAAGATAAAAATGCTAAAAAAAACCTAATTTCTACATATTTTAGTTATTAAGAAAAAACATTAAAATTTTAACCTAATTTTACTAAGTTGATTATTAAAAATTTATTTACAAAAATATTAATGAATTAGATTAATGTTAATAACAATAAAACATTTTTTTGTATTTTTCTGTATTTATTATTGTGAAAATCATTTTTATGAATTAAATAAAACAATAAAACAAATAAAAGAATAAAAAGGAAAAACAAAGAAAGAAAAAGAAAATTAAAAGATTGAGCAAACCATGGGGGTGTCTGGACCCAAAGGGAGGTTTTTGAAGCAATTAGGCCCAGGAATGTAAGAAGCCCATTTGACTTTCAGTGATCACGTGGGAAGCAGTTGACTAACGCGTATGGTGATCTTCACATCCTGGCCATCAGATTGAAGCCCCTGGACACTTGGCAGGCACAAGCATACGCGCACATGGTGGACCACTGGAGGGAAATTGTACCTGAACACGTTACAATAAAAATTATTGAGAATATGGGGGACCTGGGAATCGAACCCAGGTCCCAGTACCTGCAAGCCAGCGCATCAACCATCCAAGCTATTGAGTCTCTTTGTTATTATTATGGGACATGATTAATATATGTGAACAAAGAGTAATATGTTAAACAATAAAAAAACGCGCCACTCATTCAAACTATCCACTCACGTTCCAACAACTCAGCGTCTTCTTCCTTTTGTACCTGTAACATAATTAAATAGCGGGGGTTTTAAACCCCCACTAACTGCAATGCATAAAAATAGCGATTAGCATATGAATAAACATAAAAAGGGCGCGAGGTGGTTGTTCAGTTCGTCTTGATGTCCTGATTTCAACGGTACCAGTTTGGTTATCCAATTGTTCCATATGTGTAAAGCCCCAAAATTGAAGCTTCTGAAACCCTAAAATGCATTCATGGTGAATTCTTGTACAGGCAATATTAGTTCAATTCAAGGGCACCATTAGCTTCAGCACATTCATATTAGTATAAATCAATAGTTAAAAATCACGAATGATGCATGGAAACTGAAACACGATTATGGAAAATTTCAAGAAAAGTAAAACTTTGTTATACCAATTCCTTGAGTATGGAGGACTGGTTTTGATTGGAATCGTTTCCTGGATGTCTTGGCAAGGTTTTGGAACACTTTTTGAGCTTTGAAACGAGCTCTTGGTATCAAAACAGTTTTCAATATTTTTTCCAAAATTGCAAGTTTTTTCCAAGGTTTTGAGCGCAGCTTCTTGTGTCCAATGCTTTATGTTTCAATTGTGAATATGTATATGAATGAATTAGGTTAAAAAAACCAGCCTATAATCCATGCATTGATGATTTGGAGATTGGATTTTCAATGAGATCAATTTCAATCTTTTTTCAATCCTTTCTTATGCCAATCATTGCCAATCATGTAGAATCTTTCCTTTTTGAATGATGCACGAAATATTGAGCACATAATGAGTGAAATCTCTGCACAAAAAGATTTGAAAGGTATTATTTGCTATTTTTTCATATTTAATTTTAATTAAGTGAATTAATAATAATAAAAATTCAAATAATTAATCAAAAATGAGAAAATAATTCCCTTGGAGGTCAATGGGTCGTGCATAGCCTTTGGGTGATGATTCATGGAAGAAATTGAGGCCCATTAGCATTTTTGAACCCTTTTGTGCAAAGTTGACTTTTCAAAATTCCCAAATATTTCCCAACTTCTACAATGCATAACTTGCTCAATTTTTAAGCTTTGAACATGTTATTGGACATTTTGGAAAGGTCTTGAAGTCCTCTAACCAATGTCTTTGGTCCCATGTCATTTTGTTTTACCAATCTAAAGTTATGGTCTTTGACTTAAAGTGCCTTTTTGTTGACTTTTGAAAATGACCTATAATGTTGAAATTGATAACTTTTTGTGAGAGAATTTCTTGGATTTGAAGTGTGAAGATGAGTTGTAGGAAATGTCATTATCTTCAAAATGAGCTTTGGATGGAATTTTTCTGATAAACCATATGGAAGTTATGCCCTGGTCAATTTGCAGTTGACTTTTCCAACTGTCCAAAAATAGAAACTTTTGCATCTTGAGACTTTTTGAGCCATGCCTTGAGAATCATGATCAAGAATTGATAAAATGATGTTTGTGGCTTCAAAATAAGATGTTGACCAAAAATTTTGACTTTTGACTGTCAAATGACCATTTTGCCCCTGCAGTTGACTGTGAAGCATTTAGGGTTTTTGACTGTGCAATTTGATGTTGTGAGTCTTGAAACTTGGCATAAGGATGCTTGACAATGTTTATAGGCATGTGGGACTTGATTGGACCCTTGGAAACCTCAACTTCTTTGCCAGAACCAAAACCCTAATTTTGACTGTTTTAGGAGGCAATTGGACTGTGCAACCCTTGAGAGATTTTGAACCTTGATCTTGGCAAATCTTGAAGAGTATGGGAGGGCAAATTTTGGGGTGCAACAGTTGCCCCTATTCAATCTTCTTAGACCTGAGGATGTAGATTGGCTGGCGTGTCTTTCGTAATCCGAAGGTGGAAGATGATTGAACACTAGAGTGCCCAGAAATTTGCACTCACATAGTAGAGTGTCGGCAGTATGATGGTGGGAATGGGCTTACAGATGCCATTTGGAAGTGTGACTGAACTTTGTCGGGAATGGGCTTATAGATTTCATTTGGAGATTGTTGGTATGTGGAGAGATGGGCTTATAGATGCCATCGGGAGGTTGTCGATCGCATAAGAGATTCCTTAGCGAGAACTTGCGTACCTGAGAAAGAAAAATAATTACCTGGCCTGTTACAGGAGTTAGTCTTCAAACCCTTTATGTAGATATGCCCTGGCTGGATACAGGAATCGAATCTTTAAACTCTTCAGACGTGCCCTGGAGAGATACAGGAATCGAGTCCGGAGAATATAGTCGTCAACAGATACACCCTGGCAAGATACAGGAATCGGGTCTTCGAACTCTTCAGACGCACCCTGGCAAGATACAGGAATCGGGTCTGGTAATGTTAGTCGTCAACAGATACACCCTGGCAAGATACAGGAATCGGATCCTCAAACTCTTCAGACACACCCTGGCAAGATACAGGAATCGGGTCTGGTAATGTTAGTCGTCAACAGATACACCCTGGCAAGATACAGGAATCGGATCCTCGAACTCTTCAGATGCACCCTGGAAAGATACAGGAATCGGGTCTGGTAATGTTAGTCGTCAACAGATACACCCTGGCAAGATACAGGAATCGGATCCTCGAACTCTTCAGACACACCCTGGCAAGATACAGGAATCGGGTCTGGTAATGTTAGTCGTCAACAGATACACCCTGGCAAGATACAGGAATCGGATCCTCAAACTCTTCAGACGCACCATGGAAAGATACAGGAATCGGGTCTGGTAATGTTAGTCGTCAACAGATACACCCTGGCAAGATACAGGAATCGGATCCTCGAACTCTTCAGACGCACCCTGGCAAGATACAGGAATCGGGTCTGGTAATGTTAGGTTTCGTCTTAGAGAAATCTTTAGGAATCGATTTAGCTGGACTAGAGGAGGTCTTGGAATAACTTTTACGGGAGCGGCATCAGAAAAATCTTTAGGAATTGATTTCACTGGATTTGGATTAGCATCAGAAAAATCTTTAGGAATCGACTTAACTGGCTTGGTCTTCTTTCACTGGGTTAGCATCAGAAAAATCTTTAGGAATCGATTTAACTAGACCAGAGGAGGTCTTGGCGTCATCAGAAAAATCTTTAGGAATCTATTTTAGCTGGATTTAGACAAGATCTTGGAATCTTCAACTGGATCGGCTTCAGGAAAATCTTTAGGAATTGATTTAACTGGACCAGAGAAGGCCTTTGACTGGATCGGCATCAGAAAAATCTTTAGGAGTCGATTTAACTGGACCAGGCAAGGTCTTGGAATCTTCAACTGGGTCTTCATCAGGAAAATCTTTAGGAATCGGTTTAACTAGACCAGAGAAGGCCTTTGACTGGATCGGCATCAGAAAAATCTTTAGGAGTCGATTTAACTGGACCAGGCAAGGTCTTGGAATCTTCAACTGGGTCTTCATCAGGAAAATCTTTAGGAATCGATTTAACTGGACCAGAGAAGGCCTTTGACTGGATCGGCATCAGAAAAATCTTTAGGAGTCGATTTAACTGGACCAGGCAAGGTCTTGGAATCTTCAACTGGGTCTTCATCAGGAAAATCTTTAGGAATCGATTTAACTGGACCAGAGAAGGCCTTTGACTGGATCGGCATCAGAAAAATCTTTAGGAGTCGATTTAATTGGACCAGGCAAGGTCTTGGAATAGCTGAGAACTTAACTGGATCTTTCCTGAAATGTACAAGTCAGTCGTATGCAATGCATGCCATGGATCAAGCAATGATGTTCTCAACATAAATGAGATTGTAAGATATGACGCGTTTATGCATGTATCATGATGTATGACAATATGATGTTTTTGAGCGTATTTTCGTCTAGGAAAATATATCCTTGACGAATGCCGGGAGTTAAATCCTGGGCTGATGGTTGGAGAGAGTTCTTCGTTTCCGCTGGGGATGAAGATTGCAAGAATGAACCAGTAGGAGAAGATGACTCCGTTGGGGAATAAACTTGATGAAGAGATTACTCTGCGGGGAATAACTACTCTAGCGATCTTGCTGGGGGACAATACTCTGTGGGAAGAGAGGTGCTTCGCTGAGATGAATGAGAACTCCATTAGGGATACCATTGTTGAGTTTTGTTGAAGAATATGATGAACTCTGTTGGGGGATAGGAAGACTTCGTCGGGGACGATCTTTCCCTGGTTATTGGCTGAGGATAACCCAGTTATATCCTGGTGGGGAAATAACCTTCTGAATAAAGCCGGGAGACGCGTTCGTGCTATGCAGGGGATAAGCTTCCATAATCTACTGGGGATAAGCTTCCTACTGGGGAGATTGATTCAACTTTCCTGGGGAGGCTTTTGGACTGGACTTTCCTGGGGAAATTTTTGATATGCACTGGGAAAGTGGCTCCACTGAATGTCTGGTATACCACCAGGGAACAATCTTAGATCAAGACTGCCGGGGACGTTTGTTAGGAATGTTTGTACTCCGCTGGGGAATATTGAGATCTTCGGGGGATAATCCAACTTCCTTAAGGCTGACAATAAGCTAACTCTGCTTGGGGAGAGTGTTTCTGACTTGCTGGGGGTATTGTGCCTTCTCTGCTTGGGGGGAGAGTAATGTTGAACCTTGTCTCGCTTTGTGGGGAATTAAGGTATCTGGGTTACATTCTTCAGCCAGATTTATCTTGGGACCTTGATGGTAGAGCAACTAGATGGCTTAGGCGACTCATTATTGCCCCAGTTTCAGTGGGAGAAGGCACCTGTGGGGGTAATTGACAAATCTTTTGGTAGACAGGTGACGAGATGCCAGGACATAGTCGTATGCTTTGATCCCTAATTTTTGCCTGGACCGCCCTTTTGGGTTTTCAGTCCACCGGGATACCCATTTTTGCCCAAGCCGCCTTTTCAGGTTTTCGACTTGCCGGGTGTACAGATTTTTTTTCATTTCATCCCTTATTTTTGCCCGAACCCTTTTGGTTCGTCGGGAAGCCCTTATTTTTGCCTAGGTATGTCAACCTAGCGGGTCTTTGATTATGCGCAGTATTTTTTCGACTATGTCCATGCTCTCAGGATGTAGGGAGATGCCCCTGTTATTGATATTGTATTGTCATGCTACCAGAAGATCTTCGTTTGATCGTTCGATGCCCCAAGTGATCCGGATGGAGATTTGCCCCAAGCTGGTTGGCCTTTTGCGAGATTCTCCGAATCTTGACTCGATTGCCCCAGATGATTGACAATGCTCGTGTCGTGCCCCTTGATTGGGAATGCTTTTGTTCATCAGATATTCATCGTGCGAACTTCTATGCTGTTCAAACAAAAAGTCATATGCAAACAAAGTTATGTTAAAAATGCAAAGCTTATGTCTGTCTTGAAATTTTGCAAAATGCATTTTTTGTAAAACAAGCAAAAAAAAATTTTGTAAACTGTGATGTCAACTTGTTATTTTACCGCAAGCCTTAAGGAGTCAGGATACCTTTGTTACAGTATGCTTTCGAATTAACCCATGCTTCAGCTAGGACTTTTGAGGGTTATAATGTAGCCTGGTTCACGGTTTAAGAAACAAAGGATAAAGGCTCAAATTTATTTGTACCCACCCGTTCTTCGTGATGTTCTTCAATCCTAAACTCAGCTGATCGTGCGTTAGACCTTATTTGAGTTTTTGTCCTGATATTCCCGTGATGGTTCAGATGTTGATAGTTTATTTTGAATAGGCGGTCATTTATTGAGGGTTTGTGTGACCTCTTTCCTTTTTCTTTTTTTTTTTATTTCGTTATCCCTGTTTTTTGCCTGAACTGTTTCTTTTGTGATTACAGTCAGCGGGATGCCCCAGTTTTGTAAGTCCCCTTCATAGGTTTTGACTTTTTGGGCTTTTCATTTATTTTTTGATAATGACTGCCTGTCTTTATGATTATTCGGAACCATCACCATCTTTTGATTTGGAAAGACTCCTTTGGTGCCGTTCGTTATGCACTTGGATCAGCTGAGAGAACTACCCTGCCCCAGGTTATGATCAAGGGTTTTAATTTTCGAAAAGAAAAACTCCTACTTCTTTGGCTCAAAGGGGTTAACGAGGGATTATATGCCTTATAACTCCAGTGTTTAGGAATTGAAACAATGCCTGTACCTCATCAGCGGGGTCTGTTCAAAAGCATACTGTAAAGATCGTGGTATCGTTTTCGTCATCCTCCCTCAAGAGGCTTAGAATTGTTAACCGAGAGTTGATCATCACAGAAAAATGAAAGCAATTTTGAACATAATGAAAACAATTGTATTAATTCCAAAACAGACATATGCGATGCATTAATGGAATAAAAGAGTTTGACATGATAATTGTTTGAACAAAAAGAAAAATACAACTTGAAAAATCCTAACGAACAAAAAGTCTTCTCATCTCTGGGCTTGTCACTTCAAATGGTGAGCCTTGGAGGGATGGTAGAAAAACTCAGCCTGACCATCTTGTGTAAACTCCAATGCTCCTTCATCAATCAGATCCTGGATCTTGTTCTTCAGAGCCCAACACTCATTTGTGTCGTGTCCCGGGCTAGTAGAGTGGCAGGCGCACCTTTTATTGGGATGATAGGTAGGAGCTGATGTGTTGGGATTCCAGAGAGGAGCCCTTAATGTGATCAGATTCAATCTCAACAGGCGTTGTAAGGCTTGAAACAGCGACATGTTAAGCTGGGTGAACTGCCTTTTAGGCTTGTCTGGCTTGCTCTGATCAACCCATTGTTCTTCGTGAAGTCGTTGTTGGACTTGTGAAGTGGTAGCAATTTGGAGAGGTCTATTCATTGAACCAATCCTCTGACTTCTTGGAGACTGATTACCGGTTTGGTCCCCAGCCTTGGCTACTTGCTTCATACTGTCTTTCTGAAGCTGGTTGATCACATTTCTCAACTCTTCTTGTTCCCGAGCTAAGCCTTGGATATGGGCCATTTGCCCCAGCATCTGAGTCCTCATTGCGTCTATCTCAGCTTGCATATGTTTCAGCCGTTCATCTTTACCGTCTTCTGGATTGTTCTTGACCAAATTCCCCATGAGGAGCGTTCTCAACTCTTCCTGCCCCTTGGATAGGCTTAGGAAGATCTCTCTGAAATAAGTCTCTTGAGTAGGGAACTCCTGGTTGTTTGATTGGAAAGCCATTGCTGAAATAAACAGCGAAGAGGGTAAGTGACCTGTAACAAGGGTACCTGTTATGCAATGATTTGTATATATGCATGCAATGTTTTCAGGGATCTCGCGGGGTAAACAAGAAAATCGTTAGAATTTGAATCCGGTAGCTTGATTGAAGGAACTTCATGTTGTTGAGAGTCCTTCTTCAAGGGTCAAGGCTCACCATATCGAGTGGGTCATAGCCCCTGACAACCTTGGCTAGAGGAAAATAAATCCCCTTTGCCCCTCGCTAGACATGTTGGTTCATCATGACCTGCATCACAAGCCCTTGAGATCCTTGAAATGGGTTAGTCTTTATGCAGGATGCATGCAATGGTATGATGTTATGCTATGCATGGGGTGATATAGGTAAACCCTGTTATAAGTCCAGATTAAGGACTATAAACAAAACCTGCAAGAAACTCAAGTGTCAGATAACAAGCATGCAAATAGTCAAGTTGGAAGGCACACAAGTCACACAAGAGAGCCCTTAGAGTTAAGACCCGCATGGAGTTTGGGGTACTACCCTCTTTCAGTTTGTTGGTTAAGACCTGTCCTATCAGAAGTAACCGGGTTCTAGAGGATCCCAATATCACTGACTACCCTTAATCGGTCATAACTCCAGCATCACAATCTTTTCTTGCGGCCAGAACCATCGCGAGAGTTTAGCCTCAATGGGTGTAGCATACTGCTACTGTTCTATTGGCCAAGTTGGGTCAATTAGGGTTCTAAGGTCGGTTGGTGCTTAATGACTCCTCAGAAGACCCATATTCTCCTCGTTGTGACACAAGGGATATCGGTACAGACCAAGGCGCCACACCAACGTAGCCACTGCTTCACCCGTGTCAGTCTACGCCGGACAGGTCCCTCACAGCTTATGCTACCTAACAGGGTATCCCCAGATCCGGATTAGGATCTATGAAACTCCGAGACAATGCCCACAATAATAAAGCAAACAAAACACAGCAATTGAAAACACAAGTATGAGCTATCCTAAGGTACACCTCACTTACGGAGTCCCCAGCAGAGTCGCCAGTTCTGTGATCGGTGGATCTGGAACTGACTGTTTAACGTTGGTTCGCGAAATTTCGCGGTAAGCAAGAGTCGCCACCGTCTTTTATTTTCTCCAACATGGACAGGACAAAAGCACAGCAAAATTCCTTATGAGATAATTTCTCGGTTCGGGGGGTAGATTTATAGAAAGGGAAGGTGTTAGCACCCTTTCTATCCATGGTTATCCATGGGCTCTTAGATACTTGCTCATTTGTGTTTTCAAAAGATGTTTGCTTTTCAAGTGTGAGTGGGTTTGAAAAAGTTTTGTTTAAAGATTTCAGATCGACTCTTGTATCAGTCCTCAAGAGTGTTTGAAAAAATGTTTTGAAAGCTTTTTGAAAAGTGTCGGTGTGAAAAGAGGTTTTGATTTGTTTTTTAGAGCAAGTATCTATGAGTCATCTACCTACCCTAAGGAATTAGGCTGTGTAAATGTCCTTAAGGTAGTGCCATCCCACCATTGAGAGGTAGGTAGCACCACCGTTGGAGGTGTTCGGGTCAATTCGTTTGTAGGGACAGTGTGGTCACCAGAGCAACAGTAGGACACCTTAGAAGCTACCCTTATGCCATTAATCCTTTTTATTCTGAGGCAACTGGATCGTGTCATGGACATAAGGACTTACTAAAACGTCCTATACTCGACGACCACGTTTCGAGGGGCAAGGCAACAGTGAGGCGTACCCTAAGAGTGGTGTATGAATTTGTGTATTGTTTTCAGTTATGTTTTATCTTGTCATGCATTTGGTGAGCTACGCATTGTTTTTAATTCAGGCCATTCATTCTTTCATGCAAAATTTAGCAGTTTTAAGGGTGCGGAAATTAAAGTGCGGAAAATAAAGTCCTACGCTATTATAAGACGCGGGTCTATACATCTCCAAATTAACAAAGACCCGTTTTTTTAATAAAATGCAGAAAGTAAATAAATTCCTAATTATTATTACAAGGTTTGAGCAATTACATAATATTTAAAAGGAAAATAAAATAACATGCGAAACGAAATAAAAATTGAACGTTCGAGGGCGTTGGACCCTTTTGAAATTAAATTGAATTTAAAAGTTAATTAATTATTAAATTAAGAAAGAAGTTATTTTTTATGGTTTTTGGTATTTAATGAAAATAAAGAAAATTAATTAAAATTAGAAGTTAAATTAAAACCCTAGTTCTAAATTATTTTTAATTGTTTTAGAAAAATATTCAAGTTTTAACCTAATTTACACTAGTTAATTAATTGCATGGGTATTTACAAAATAATTAATAATTAATAATAATAATAAGAAGAAGAAATTATTTATTAAGAAAAAAGATAAAAATGCTAAAAAAAAACCTAATTTCTACATATTTTAGTTATTAAGAAAAAACATTAAAATTTTAACCTAATTTTACTAAGTTGATTATTAAAAATTTATTTACAAAAATATTAATGAATTAGATTAATGTTAATAACAATAAAACATTTTTTTGTATTTTTCTGTATTTATTATTGTGAAAATCATTTTTATGAATTAAATAAAACAATAAAACAAATAAAAGAATAAAAAGGAAAAACAAAGAAAGAAAAAGAAAATTAAAAGATTGAGCAAACCCTGGGGGTGTCTGGACCCAAAGGGAGGTTTTTGAAGCAATTAGGCCCAGGAATGTAAGAAGCCCATTTGACTTTCAGTGATCACGTGGGAAGCAGTTGACTAACGCGTATGGTGATCTTCACATCCTGGCCATCAGATTGAAGCCCCTGGACACTTGGCAGGCACAAGCATACGCGCACATGGTGGACCACTGGAGGGAAATTGTACCTGAACACGTTACAATAAAAATTATTGAGAATATGGGGGACCTGGGAATCGAACCCAGGTCCCAGTACCTGCAAGCCAGCTGTGATCGGTGGATTTGGATCTGACTGTTTAACGCTGGTTCGCGAAATGTCGTGGAAGCAAGAGTCGCCACCGTCTTTTATTTTCTCCAAATGGAAAGGACAAAAGCACAGAAAAATTCCTTAAAGAGATTGCTCTCGGTTCGGGAGGTAGGTTATAGAAAGGGAAGGTGTTAGCACCCTTTCTATCCATGGTTATCCATGGGCTCTTAGATACTTGCTCACTTGTGTTTTCAAAAATGGTTTGTTTGCTTTTCAACTGTGGGTTTTAAAAAAGTTTCTTTGAAAATTCCAGTTCGACTCTTGTATCGGTCCTCAAGAGTGTTTGAAAAATTGCTTTCGAAAGCTTTTTGAAAATGTGTTGTTGTGAAAAGTATTTTTGAATTTTGTTTTGAATTTAGAGCAAGTATCTAGAGTCGTCTACCTACCCTAAGGAATTCGTCTGTGTAAATGTCCTTTAAAGTAGTGCCATCCCACCATTGAGAGGTAGGTAGCACCACCGTTGGAGGTGTTCGGGTCAATTCGAGGTTCGGGACATGGTGATCACCGGAGCAATGGGAAGATACCTTAGAAGCTACCCTCATGCCAGGTTCCCGGATCATGAGGACTTACTAAGACGTCCTCTACTCGACGATCACCTTTCGAGGCAAGGCAACAATGAGGCGTACCCTAGGGGTGGTGTGTAATTTGTGTGTCTTTTCAGATATTTTTGTCTTTTCATGTTATGGTGATCTACGCGTTTGTCTTTATTTTATCATTCATTCTTGCATGCAATTATTAACAGTTAAAAAGATGCGGAAATTAAAAGTTTCTAAACTATTACAAAGGCGCGGGTCCACATCGCCAAATTTAATCCAGGACCCGATTTGATAGAAAGTAAATAAAGTGCGAGAAATAAAATGTCCGAGTTTACAAGGCTTTGGGAGAATTACATTAATATTTACAAGAAGGAAATAAATAAAATGCGCAAAGAGAATAAAAAAATCACAGGCGAGGGCGTTGGACCCTTTTTAATGAAATTAAGTTATGATTATTAAATTAATGAAATTAAAAAGAAAAAAGAAATTATTTTTTTTTGAGTTTTTTGGGGTTATGGTTTTAATGAGAATGTTAAAGTTTAACCTAATTTACTAAATATTTAATGTACATGTTTATTTACAAAAATATTTAATAATTAATAACAATAATAATAAGAAAAAATTATTTATTAAAAAGATGATGAAAAGTTAAAAACCCTAATTTCTACATATTTTAATTTGTTAAGAAAAAGACTTAAGTTTTAAAACCTAATTTAACTAAATTAATTATTTAACATTTATTTAAAAATATTTAATAAGTAAATTAATTAACATATTCTTAGTATTTTATTTTCTGGTTTTATATTATAAAAATTAATTCATGAATTTAAAGAAAACAATTAAAACAATTAAAAGAATAAAAAGGAAAATCAAATAAAAAAATAAAAATGTGCAAACCATGGAGGGTATTCAGACCCAAAGGGAGGTTTTTTGTGAGAAATCTGGCCCATTAGACAAAAAGCCTTGTTTGACTTTCTGGCATCACGTGTGTGTTCATTGACTCCTGAGTACCGTGGTCTGCATTCTTTGGCCATTGGATTGGGTTTCATGGCTATTTGTGTTCTGGCTGTTGGCCATTTGGCTTTTGGCCTCAACGTTCCTTAATCTTCTAGGATGTCTGTCTCGCCATGTATTAGGGTCATGCATAAGTTTTTCTACTTTGGCCATTTGGCTTTTGGCTTTTGGCCATTTGGCTTTTGGCCTCAACGTTCCTTGATGAACCTGCATGGGATCCTGTCTAAATCTGCAGTGTTGAATCTCACGAACACATTAAATAAAATCATAAAATGCAAATAAAGCCAATATATGAAGAAATTTAATGTTTAGGCACAATATGGCATGTATGAATGATTATACCCTTTTGATCATGGAGATCAAATCAACCTTACCCTTACTGGAAAAGTAGTGACATGAATGCTTTTATGCTCTTTGGATCATGGAGATCAAGCCAGTCTTACCCTTACTGAAGAAGTAATAAGATGTTGGTTTGTAACTGAGATGGCTTGTTTGTAGTGAGAGAGGGATTTGTAATAAGGATTTCAAGGTTTTAGGGTTCTTGAAAGAATTTGATATTCTAACAGTGTTGTAGCAAGGTTTTTTTTCCTCTTTTTCTCCTCTTCTCTCTTTTCCTCCTCTTCTCTGGTTTGTGTGAAAAGAAGGTGATTATATAATGGAAATTAGGGTAAAGCAAATGGGCTTTGAATGTACAATTGGGCCTCCAATATTCACTTGAATTCGTCACTTTCCAGGCTAAATCGCAGGGACTTAAGTGCATTTTTTGAAGTTGAAATGTGAAAACAAAATGTAGCCGATATCGAGAACTAACTCCTGTCCGAAAATCGACTCAATCGGATAAACGGTGAATTAGTTATGAATTTTTGAAGTTTCAGCTCAGACAAACTTATTTTGGGCTCCAGTGTCGACTCCGACACGTTCTTCAATAAAAAACTGGTATTGATCGGTGCATAATTTGGTCTCGACTTTTGAAGCAAAGTTGTAGATCTATGAGTCAGTGACCTTGTGTAAAAATATGAGCCCAATCCGATAAAAATTGACCAAGTTATGAATTTTCGAAGTTTCGGCCCAGCTGAAATAATATTCAGCATTCAGGATTTTCAGCGTGTCACGCATTCTGAGCAAAAAGCGAAGGCCTTTTGAATACCGTTTGAACTCAATACCTTCTGTGAAAATGTAGCCAACTCAATTTGTTAAATTTTGGCGCCAGAACCAGCTCGATACGATGAAAATCGACCAAGTTATGATTTTTTGAACATGACGCAAATAAACTTCTGTCACAAATTTTCTGCACGAAAATACTTGATAAATCCACATTTTTGAAGACCTTCTGATCGAAATTGGCTTCCAGCCGTGAGAGATGAAAACGTAGATAATGTCAAGACGGAATTTTGGCCACCGGAACGGGTTCAAAACGAGTCACGATCTTCAAGTTATGAATTTTTTAGCGCGTAAAAACTGCACTTTCAGCACCCTTTTTTACCATATTTCTTCGAGAAAACTCACATATTCGGATACCTTCTTTAAAGAATTGACTCTTGAGCCGAACCTGAATTTGAGAATACGTTATCAGAGATATCTTGGCGAAAGAATACCTGAATATGACGCGCCGGGTTGGACTTGTGAATTTTTCTTGAAATGTTTTGAGAAATATGGGAGGGCAAATTTTGGGGTACAACAGTTGCCCCTGTTCAATCTTCTTAGACCTGAGGATGCAGATTGGCTGACGTGCCTTTCGTAATCCGAAGGTGGAAGATGATTGAACACTAGAGTGCCCAGAAATTTGCGCTCACATAGTAGTAGTGTGATGTGGGGAATGAGCTTATAGATGCCATTTGGAGATTGATGGATAGGATGATGGGCTTATAGATGACATGCTAAGAGATGATGGAGGGTGGATGGGCTTATAGATGCCATCTGGATGTTGATCGCATAAGAGATTCCTTAGCGAGAACCTGCGTACCTGCAAAAGAAAGATGAGTACCTGACATGTTGCAGGAGTTGGTCTTCAGATGCTTTGTGTAGATATGTCCTGACTGGTTACAGGAATCGGATCTTCGAATTCTTCAGACGTGCCCTGGCGAGATACAGGAATCGAGTCTGGTAATGTTAGTCTTCAACGGATACACCCTGGCAAGATTCAGGCATCGGAACCTCGAACTCTTCAGACGTGCCCTGGCAGGATACAGGAATCAAGTCTGGTAATGTAGTCGTCAACAGATACACCCTGGCAAGATACAGGAATCAGATCTTTGGACTCTTCAGACGTGCCCTGGCAGGATACATGAGTCGATTCTGGAATTCAGAAAGGTTGGTGAGTTGTCTCTACTGACAGGTTATTTCCATGGACGGGTGGTCTTTAACGACGAGTGTCTATAACGACGAGTGTTTATAACGACGGGTGTCTATGACGACGAGTGTCTATGACGACGAGTGTCTATGACGACGAGTGTCTATGACGACGGGTGTCTATAACGACGGGTGTCTATAATGACGAGTGTCTATGACGACGAGTGTCTATAACGACGAGTGTCTATAACGACGAGTGTCTATAACGACGAGTGTCTATGACGACGAGTGTCTATAACGATGAGTGTATATGACGACGAGTGTCTATGACGACGAGTGTCTATAACGACGAGTGTCTATAACGACGAGTGTCTATAACGACGAGTGTCTATAACGACGAGTGTCTATGACGACGGGTGTCTATAACGACGGGTGTCTATAACGACGAGTGACTATAACGACGAGTGTCTATGACAACGAGTGTCTATAACGACGAGTGTCTATAACGACGAGTGTCTATAACGACGAGTGTCTATAACGACGAGTGTCTATAACGACGAGTGTCTATAACGACGAGTGTATCAGAGAAATCTTTAGGTATTGATTTAACTGGATTTGTATTCTTTGACTGGGTTGGTCTCTTTTGACTGTATTCGTCTACATAGCTGATCTTTTCACTGTATCCTTCCTGAAAGGTACAGGTCAGTCATATGCAATGCATGATATGGATCAAGCAATAATATTTTTCAACACATGAGATTGTATGATGCATGTATCATGATGTATAACAATGTGATGTTTATGAATGTATCTTCGTCTAGGAAAATAGATCCTTGACGGATGCCGGGAAGTCAAATGCTGGGCTGATGTTGAAGAGTGAAATTCTTCATTTCCATTGGGGATGATGATTGCAAGAATACCGGTAGGAGAAGATGTCTCCGTTGGGGAATAAACTTGGAGAATGGATAACTCTGCGGGGAGAAAAGTACTCTAGTGATCTTGCTGGGAAGCAACACTCTGTGGGGAGAGAGATACTTTCCTGAGTCGTTGATAATAACTTGCTGGGGATACCCTTGTTGTGTTGGAAGTATTGATAAACTTCGCTGGGGATAAGAAGGCTTCGTCGAGGACGATATTTCCGTGGCTTTTAGCTGAGGATAACCCAGTTATATCCTGGTGGGGAAATAACCTTTGAATAAAGTCGGGAGACGTGTTCGCTCTGCAGGGAGTGAGGGTATCTTGGTCGCATTCTTCAGCTGAACTTACCTTGGCACTTCGGTGGACAGGGCAACCAGATCATTTAGACAACTCATTATTGCCCCAGTTTCTGTTGGAGAAGAAGGTACCTGTGAAGGTACTGATAGCTGTTTGATGGACGAACCTTCTTCTGGTAGGCAAGTGACGAGATGACGGAACATAGTCGTACGCTTTTGATCCCTAACTTTTGCCTGGACCGCCCTTTCGGGTTTTCAGTCCACCGGGATACCCATTCTTGCCCAAGCCGCCTTTTCAGGTTTTCGACTTGCCGGGTGTACAGATTTTTTCATTTCATCCCTTATTTTTGCCCGAACCCTTTTGGTTCGCCGGGAAGCCCTGATTTTTGCCTAGGTATGTCAACCTAGCGGGTCTTTGATTTTGCGTAGCATTTTTCGACTATGTCCGTTCTCAGAAAGTAGGGAGTTGCCCCTGTTAGAAGTGTTTTGTCATGCCACCAGAAGGTATTTGATCAGGCAAGACTTGTTGCTGGAACGCCCCCAAGTGACTTAGACGGAGATTTGCCCCAGGCTGTTTGGCCTTTGAGAGATTCCCTGAATCTTGATTGGACTTCCCCAGATGATGGCCCATGATCATGTCTGCCCCTTGATTGGAAGTACTTTTGTTCATTAGGCATTCGTCGTGTGAATTTCCCTGCTGTTCAAACAAATATTCATATGCAAACAAAGTTATGTTAAAAATGCAAAGCTTATTTCTGTTTCGAAGTTTTTTGGAAATGCATTCTTTTTCATAAAACAAGTGAATTTTTTGTGTAAACTGTGATGTCAACTCAATATTTTACAGCAAGCCTTAAGGAGTCAGGATACCTTCGTAACAGTATGCTTTCGAACTAACCCATGCTTCAGCTAGGACTTTTAAGGGTTATAACGTGGCTTGGTTCACGGTTTAAGAAACAAAGGATAAAGGCTAAAATTATTTGTACCCACCCGCTCTTCGTGATGTTCTTCAAACCTAAACTCAGCTGATCGTGCGTTAGACCTTGTTTGAGTCTTTATCCTGATATTCCGGTGATGGTTCGGATGTTGACAGTTTATTTTGAATAGGCAGTCATTTCTTTTTTTTTGTTGAGGGTTTGTAGGACCTCTTTCTTTTTGATTTCGTTATCCCTATTTTTTTTGCCTGAACTGTTTCTTTTTGTATTTACAGTCAGCGGGATGCCCCAGTTTTGTAAGTCTCCTTCATAGGTTTTGACTTATTGGGCTTTAGTTTTTTTTTATTTTGGTAATGACTGCCTGTCTTTATGATTATTCGGAACCATCATTGTCTTTCTTTTTTGTAAGGACCTCTTTAGTGCCACTCGTTATGCACTTGGATCAACTAAGAGACTACCCTGCCCCCAGGTTATGATTAAGGGTTTTAAATTTCGAAAAGAAAAACTCCTACTTCTTTGGCTCAAATGGGTTGACGAGGGATTATCTTCCTTATAACTCCAGTGTTTAGGGATTGAAACAATGCCTGTACCTCATCAGCGGGGTCTGTTCAAAAGCATACTGTGGATTATGGTATCGTTTTCGTCATCCTCCCTCAAGAGGCTTAGAATTTTAGATCAAGAACTGACATCAGAAAAAATATGAAAACAATTTGCATTTAGTGAATACGAATATATTGTTTCAGAACAGACATATGCGATGCATTAAAGAAATAACAATGTTTAACATGAGTAAATGTTTGAACAATCAAAAGAAAATTACAACTTGAATTCAAATGAACAAAAAAAGTGCTTTCTATCCTAGCCATGTTTTGGCATGGAAGCAGTGATCACGTTGGGAGCCTCTGGAGAGTCGAGCTGGACTTCCTTCGCGTTGATCAGATCTTGAACCTTATTTCTCAAAGTCCAACAGTCATCTGTAGCATGCCCCGGGCTGTCGGAATGATAGGCGCAGCGAGCATTGGGATTGTACCTTGAAGGTGTCCTGTTAGGATTCTTCGGGGGATCCATGAGAGTTACCAACTTGGTTTCCAACAGCTGTGACAAGGTCATGCCGAGGGGAGTAAATTGCCTCTTAGGTCTTTCTTCCCTTTGTTGGTGGTGACGCTGAGGAGCACCGGTCGGCTTTGCAATAGCTACTGTGTTGACAGCACTAGATTCTCTTTTGGATGGTTTCTTCTCAGTGTTCGAGGAGTCACCATTATGTATTTTCCCTGACTTAATGCCAGCTTCTATTCTTTCCCCGGTCAAGACTAAATCTGTAAATCCAACAGCAGAATTCCCAATCAGGTGGTTGAAGAATGGACCGGACCGGGTCCCTAAGAACATATCGACGAGCTCGCGGTCGGTTAGAGGTGGTTGTACCCTTCCAGCAAGGTCCCTCCACTTTTGGGCATATTCTTTGAAACCTTCGCTTGCACCCATAAACATTCCTTGAAGTTGAGTGCGCGTGGGAGCAAGGTCGGCGTTGTACTGGTACTGCTTGTAGAAAGCAGTGGCCAAGTCCTCCCAGCTGCGGATGTTGGCTCCATTCAGTTGATAGAACCAGTCAAGCTGAGTCCCTGAAAGACTCTCCTGAAAAAAGTGGATCCATAAGTTCCTGTCGGCCGTGTAGGGCTGGATCCTCCTCATGTATGACCTGAGATGCAGCTTTGGACAGGATGCCCCGTCGTACTTTGCAAAGGCAGGTGCCTTGAATTTGTGCGGGATCACTACCCCAGAAGACAGACCTAGATCCTCGAAGTCCAGGCCAGGCACTTTTTGTATCTCCATAGCACTTAGCCGGTCTTCCAACTGTTTGTACCTATCCTCAGCCGGAGGGTACTGTTCGTCATTGAAATTTGTCTCATTGTCAGAGACCACTGGACTGGGAACCCTTTCCTCTTGATGACTGCCTTTCCCCACAGATGGAGTTGTCCTCTCAGCTTCATCCTGCAGTGTGTTCCCAGATATGCGTCTAGGGCTGAACAAAACAGTCCTCTTCTTCTTCTTTTTCGAGAGCAGGGTCTTCAGATCTTGTTGCCCCTGGGTCAAATTCATGATCAGCTCTTGGAACTGGGCGTTCTGAGCCTGGAGGGCCTTGATAGTGTGCTCGGTTGAGGATTCAGGATTCATGACGAGACTGCTGAAATAAACAGCGAAGAAGGTAAGCAACCTGCAGAGAATGGGTATCTGTTATGCAATGATATGTATGATATGCATGCAATGATTTCAAGGACCTCGCGGGATAAACAAGAAAATTTGTTAGAACTTGGGTCCGGTGTTTTGATTGAAGGAACTCCACGTTGCTGAGAATCCTTCTTCAAGGGTCAAAGGCTCACCATATCAAGTGGGTCATAGCCCCTGACTTTAGTCATCATGTCTGGTTTTGATTTCCAAATAACCTCGGTTAGGGGAACCTTCTTCAAGAGTCAACGCTCACCATATCAAGTGGGTCATAGCCTCTGACTACTCTGGCTAGAGGAAAATAAATCCTCTTACCTGCCCCTTGCTGGGATAGTTGATTCACCATGACCTGCATCACAAGCCCTTGAGATCCTTGAAATGGATTAGTCCTTATGCAGGATGTATGCAATGGTATGATGTCATGCTATGCATGGGGTAATGTAGGTAAACCCTGTTATGAGTCCCTAATTAAGGACTGTGAACCAAAATCTGCAAGAAACTTAGGATACCCTGTTATGAGTCCCAATTAAGGACTATAAACAAAACCTGCAAGTAGTTCATGTGTCAGATAAAGCATGCAAGTAGTCAAGTACGAAGGCACACAAGTCACACAAGAGAAAGCCCTTAGAGTTTAGGCCAGCATGGGGTCTGGGTAGTACCCTCTTGAAGTTGGTGGGTTCAACCTGTCCTATTAGAAGTAACCGGGTTCTAAGGGTCCCAATATCACCGGATTGCTTTCATTGTTCATCGTTTCGATTTAGCCACTGAACTGGCGACCGAAATATTCCAAGAAAACAACCCTCAATTGAGTGTAGTATCGAGTGTCAACCAACCTCGGACTGCACCAAAGTCAGTTATCTCACTACCCTAAAGAGGCCAAGATGGTTCAATTAAGGTTCCTAAGGTCAGTTGATGCTTCACGACACCACGCGGAGGCCCCGTACTCTCCTTGACTGAACTCAAGGGTTACCGGTACACACCAAAGTGCCACATCAACGTAGCAGACTGCTTCAACCATGTCGGTATACCCCGCACAGTTCCCTCACAGCCTTGTTGCTACTTTCTAAGAAGGTATCCCCCAGATTCGGGTTAGGATCTATAGAACTCCCAAGACAGTCCCACAATTTAAAGCAAGCAAATCAATACAATTGAAAACACAGTTATGAACTAGCCCTAAGGTACACCTCACTTTAAGTTTAAGTCCCCAGCAGAGTCGCCAGTTCTGTGATCGGTGGATCTGGAACTGACTGTTTAACGCTGGTTCGCGAAATGTCGCGGAAGCAAGAGTCGCCACCGTCTTTTATTTTCTCCAAATGGAAAGGACAAAAGCACAGAAAAATTCCTTAAAGAGATTGCTCTCGGTTCGGGAGGTAGGTTATAGAAAGGGAAGGTGTTAGCACCCTTTCTATCCATGGTTATCCATGGGCTCTTAGATACTTGCTCACTTGTGTTTTCAAAAATGGTTTGTTTGCTTTTCAACTGTGGGTTTTAAAAAAGTTTCTTTGAAAATTCCAGTTCGACTCTTGTATCGGTCCTCAAGAGTGTTTGAAAAATTGCTTTCGAAAGCTTTTTGAAAATGTGTTGGTGTGAAAAGTATTTTTGAATTTTGTTTTGAATTTAGAGCAAGTATCTAGAGTCGTCTACCTACCCTAAGGAATTCGTCTGTGTAAATGTCCTTTAAAGTAGTGCCATCCCACCATTGAGAGGTAGGTAGCACCACCGTTGCAGGTGTTCGGGTCAATTCGAGGTTCGGGACATGGTGATCACCGGAGCAATGGGAAGATACCTTAGAAGCTACCCTCATGTCAGGTTCCCGGATCATGAGGACTTACTAAGACGTCCTCTACTCGACGATCACCTTTCGAGGCAAGGCAACAATGAGGCGTACCCTAGGGGTGGTGTGTAATTTGTGTGTCTTTTCAGATATTTTTGTCTTTTCATGTTATGGTGATCTACGCGTTTGTTTTTATTTTATCATTCATTCTTGCATGCAATTATTAACAGTTAAAAAGATGCGGAAATTAAAAGTTCCTAAACTATTACAAAGGCGCGGGTCCACATCGCCAAATTTAATCCAGGACCCGATTTGACAGAAAGTAAATAAAGTGCGAGAAATAAAATGTCCGAGTTTACAAGGCTTTGGGAGAATTACATTAATATTTACAAGAAGGAAATAAATAAAATGCGCAAAGAGAATAAAAAAATCGCAGGCGAGGGCGTTGGACCCTTTTTAATGAAATTAAGTTATGATTATTAAATTAATGAAATTAAAAAGAAAAAAGAAATTTTTTTTTTTGAGTTTTTTGGGGTTATGGTTTTAATGAGAATGTTAAAGTTTAACCTAATTTACTAAATATTTAATGTACATGTTTATTTACAAAAATATTTAATAATTAATAACAATAATAATAAGAAAAAATTATTTATTAAAAAGATGATGAAAAGTTAAAAACCCTAATTTCTACATATTTTAATTTGTTAAGAAAAAGACTTAAGTTTTAAAACCTAATTTAACTAAATTAATTATTTAACATTTATTTAAAAATATTTAATAAGTAAATTAATTAACATATTCTTAGTATTTTATTTTCTGGTTTTATATTATAAAAATTAATTCATGAATTCAAAGAAAACAATTAAAACAATTAAAAGAATAAAAAGGAAAATCAAATAAAAAAATAAAAATGTGCAAACCATGGAGGGTATTCAGACCCAAAGGGAGGTTTTTTGTGAGAAATCTGGCCCATTAGACAAAAAGCCTTGTTTGACTTTCTGGCATCACGTGCGTGTTCATTGACTCCTGAGTACCGTGGTCTGCATTCTTTGGCCATTGGATTGGGTTTCATGGCTATTTGTGTTCTGGCTGTTGGCCATTTGGCTTTTGGCCTCAACGTTCCTTAATCTTCTAGGATGTCTGTCTCGCCATGTATTAGGGTCATGCATAAGTTTTTCTACTTTGGCCATTTGGCTTTTGGCTTTTGGCCATTTGGCTTTTGGCCTCAACGTTCCTTGATGAACCTGCATGGGATCCTGTCTAAATCTGCAGTGTTGAATCTCACGAACACATTAAATAAAATCATAAAATGCAAATAAAGCCAATATATGAAGAAATTTAATGTTTAGGCACAATATGGCATGTATGAATGATTATACCCTTTTGATCATGGAGATCAAATCAACCTTACCCTTACTGGAAAAGTAGTGACATGAATGCTTTTATGCTCTTTGGATCATGGAGATCAAGCCAGCCTTACCCTTACTGAAGAAGTAATAAGATGTTGGTTTGTAACTGAGATGGCTTGTTTGTAGTGAGAGAGGGATTTGTAATAAGGATTTCAAGGTTTTAGGGTTCTTGAAAGAATTTGATATTCTAACAGTGTTGTGGCAAGGTTTTTTTTCCTCTTTTTCTCCTCTTCTCTCTTTTCCTCCTCTTCTCTGGTTTGTGTGAAAAGAAGGTGATTATATAATGGAAATTAGGGTAAAGCAAATGGGCTTTGAATGTACAATTGGGCCTCCAATATTCACTTGAATTCGTCACTTTCCAGGCTAAATCGCAGGGACTTAAGTGCATTTTTTGAAGTTGAAATGTGAAAACAAAATGTAGCCGATATCGAGAACTAACTCCTGTCCGAAAATCGACTCAATCGGATAAACGGTGAATTAGTTATGAATTTTTGAAGTTTCAGCTCAGACAAACTTATTTTGGGCTCCAGTGTCGACTCCGACACGTTCTTCAATAAAAAACTGGTATTGATCGGTGCATAATTTGGTCTCGACTTTTGAAGAAAAGTTGTAGATCTATGAGTCAGTGACCTTGTGTAAAAATATGAGCCCAATCCGATAAAAATTGACCAAGTTATGAATTTTCGAAGTTTCGGCCCAGCTGAAATAATATTCAGCATTCAGGATTTTCAGCGTGTCACGCATTCTGAGCAAAAAACGAAGGCCTTTTGAATACCGTTTGAACTCAATACCTTCTGTGAAAATGTAGCCAACTCAATTTGTGAAATTTTGGCGCCAGAACCAGCTCGATACGATGAAAATCGACCAAGTTATGATTTTTTGAACATGACGCAAATAAACTTCTGTCACAAATTTTCTGCACGAAAATACTTGATAAATCCACATTTTTGAAGACCTTCTGATCGAAATTGGCTTCCAGCCGTGAGAGATGAAAACGTAGATAATGTCAAGACGGAATTTTGGCCACCGGAACGGGTTCAAAACGAGTCACGATCTTCAAGTTATGAATTTTTTAGCGCGTAAAAACTGCACTTTCAGCACCCTTTTTCACCATATTTCTTCGAGAAAACTCACATATTCGGATACCTTCTTTAAAGAATTGACTCTTGAGCCGAACCTGAATTTGAGAATACGTTATCAGAGATATCTTGGCGAAAGAATACCTGAATATGACGCGCCGGGTTGGACTTGTGAATTTTTCTTGAAATGTTTTGAGAAATATGGGAGGGCAAATTTTGGGGTACAACACCAGCGCATCAACCATCCAAGCTATTGAGTCTCTTTGTTATTATTATGGGACATGATTAATATATGTGAACAAAGAGTAATATGCTGAACAATAAAAAAACGCACCACTCATTCAAACTATCCACTCACGTTCCAACAACTCAACGTCTTCTTCCTTTTGTACCTGTAACATAATTAAATAGCGGGGGTTTTAAACCCCCACTAACTGCAATGCATAAAAATAGCGATTAGCATATGAATAAACATAAAAAGGGCGCGAGGTGGTTGTTCAGTTCGTCTTGATGTCCTGATTTCAACGGTACCAGTTTGGTTATCCAATTGTTCCATATGTGTAAAGCCCCAAAATTGAAGCTTCTGAAACCCTAAAATGCATTCATGGTGAATTCTTGTACAGGCAATATTAGTTCAATTCAAGGGCACCATTAGCTTCAGCACATTCATATTAGTATAAACAAATAGTTAAAAATCACGAATGATGCATGGAAACTGAAACACAATTATGGAAAATTTCAAGAAAAGTAAAACTTCGTTATACCAATTCCTTGAGTATGGAGGACTGGTTTTGATTGGAATCGTTTCCTGGATGTCTTGGCAAGGTTTTGGAACACTTTTTGAGCTTTGAAACGAGCTCTAGGTATCAAAACAGTTTTCAATATTTTTTCCAAAATTGTAAGTTTTTTCCAAGGTTTTGAGCGCAGCTTCTTGTGTCCAATGCTTTATGTTTCAATTGTGCATATGTATATGAATGAATTAGGTTAAAAAAACCAGCCTATAATCCATGCATTGATGATTTGGAGATTGGATTTTCAATGAGATCAATTTCAATCTTTTTTCAATCCTTTCTTATACCAATCATTGCCAATCATGTAGAATCTTTCCTTTTTGAATGATGCACGAAATATTGAGCACATAATGAGTGAAATCTCTGCACAAAAAGATTTGAAAGGTATTATTTGCTATTTTTTCATATTTAATTTTAATTAAGTGAATTAATAATAAAAAAAATTCAAATAATTAATCAAAAATGAGAAAATAATTCCCTTGGAGGTCAATGGGTCGTGCATAGCCTTTTGGTGATGATTCATGGAAGAAATTGAGGCCCATTAGCATTTTTGAACCCTTTTGTGCAAAGTTGACTTTTCAAAATTCCCAAAACTTTCCCAACTTCTACAAAGCATATCTTGCTCAATTTTTAAGCTTTGAACATGTTCTTTGACATTTTGGAAAGATCCTGAAGTCCTATAACCAATGTCTTTGGTCCCATGTCATTTTGATTTACCAATTTCAAGTTATGGTCTTTGACTTAAAGTGCCTTTTTGTTGACTTTTGAAAATGACCTATAATGTTGAAATTGATAACTTTTTATGAGAGCATTTATTGGATTTGAAGTGTGAAGATGAGTTGTAGGAAATGTCATTCTATTCAAAATGAGCTTTGGATGGAATTTTTCTGATAAACCATGTGGAAGTTATGCCCTGGTCAATTTGCAGTTGACTTTTCCAACTGTCCAAAAATAGAAACTTTTGCATCTTGAGACTTTTTAAGCCATGCCTTGATAATCATGATCAAGAATTGATCAAATGATGTTTGTGGCTTCAAAATAAGATGTTGACCAAAAAATTTGACGTTTGACTGTCAAATGACCATTTTGCCCCTGCAGTTGACTGTGAAGCATTTAGGGTTTTTGACTGTGCAATTTGATGTTGTGAGTCTTGAAACTTGGCATAAGGATGCTTGACAATGTTTATATGCATGTTGGACTTGATTGGACCCTTGGAAACCTCAACTTCTTTGCCAGAACCAAAACCCTAATTTTGACTGTGTTAGGAGGCAATTGGACTGTGCAACCCTTGAGAGATTTTGAACCTTGATCTTGGCAAATCTTGAAGAGTATGGGAGGGCAAATTTTGGGGTGCAACAAATGACATCCTGAGTAGAGGCTTTGTGATCTTGGGAATAGCCTTAGTCACTGCTATATCTTGCGGGACTTCTTCAAAGTGTTGGAATGGAGTTTCAATAAATTCACCATCTAATTCCACATATCTGAAGGAATTGAGGTGGTTGATCATATACTTTTCTTCTCCATGAACGGTGATAATCTTCCCTTGAACTGGATATTTCAGCATTTGGTGCAACATAGAAGTAACAGCGCCAACATTGTGGATCCATGGTTGGCCTAGCAAGCAGGAGTATGAAGGGTGGATGTCCATTACATAAAAAGTTGAATCGAATGTTTGGGTTCCAAGTTTTATGGGGATATCCACTTCCCCATGCACCATCCTTTTCGAGCCGTCAAAAGCCCTTACTACTATGTTACTTGGCTTCAATGTCAATCCATCACAGTCCAACCTATCAAGAACTTTTTTAGGCAATACATTCAGAGATGAGCCAGTGTCCACCAAAACATGATCCAGGGTTGTGCCCCTACATTCAACTGAGACATGCAATGCCTCATTAGGCTTCCTTCCTCTAGGTGTTAAATCAGCATCCGAAAAACCTAGACCATTATCTGCAGTCAAGCTGGCTACGCAGTCTTGGAACTGATCGACAGATGTCTCTTGGGGTACAGGGGCAGTTTTCAGGAATTTTACCAAGGCTTTTGCATGCTCCTCGAAACATAGTAGTAAAGCCAACATGGAAATTTTAGATGGAGTTTTCCCCAGTTGTTCAACTACATCATAGTCGCTTCTTTTTATGATCTTCATAATTTCCTCCATCTCTTTCCGGGAGGTCTCAGGGATAGCCAATGACTGGGCCTTTGTCCGGACAGGCTCAATCAAAATACTTTTACCTTGAGTCTCGGTTAAATCGGCATCAAGAATGTTAGTAGGAGTGATAGCAGGGATTGTACCAGCTTTGTCAGTTGGAGTATTAGTGGAGATGATTGTAGGACTGGGAATAGCCTTCGGGGGAGTAACAACAACAGGAATGACCACGGGTCCAGAAATAACTTTTGGAGGAGCTATCTTTGGAGAGAAAACCCTTCTGCTTCGAGTGATCTTGCTTGTTCTGGCGATATTACTGATATCAGAGTCAACCTTCTCAGAACTTGAATCTTCGGCGGCTGGCTAATCTTGCTTGATACCGTGGTAGTAGACATCCCCTCCATAATTCCATGGTATGGTTTTTTCTGACAAATACGGGATTGGTACAGGCATTGTAATTATCAAAGGAGTTGCTTTCGGAACTGATGTAATTCTAACGGGTCTTTTGGTGGAGACCCTAGAAGAATTGGCGGAAATGGTAATGATAGAAACATCTTTAAAAGGAACAGGTGGAACAAAAGTCTTTCCAAACAAAATTTCTTTTTTATCTATTAGGCATTGTACTCATTTTTTCAACAAAGGACAGTTGATTGGTGAGGACAAACAGAAATGATAGCCTTCATCACATCCCGGGAACACACCAGCATTTAACAAGTTCACTTTAATATTCAGGAGTGGGGTCATAAGTTCATCAACTGAAGTAACAAACATTTCTTCTTCAATGGCATTGGTATTATGGCCATGTTTGGGCATAGGGGCGGAAATGACATTTGGTTTTTTGGGCGCATCGAATTCAATCTCTTTGGCTTTAATGAGTTCTTGTATCTTGTTCTTTAGAGCCCAACAATTATTAGTGTCATGGTCGGGACTTTCATAGTGGTATGCGCAACGGGCGTTAGGATGATAGTGAGGAGATGTTGTGTTAGGGTTTTTTGGAGCTTCTTTCAAAGTCACCAGATTGGATCTTAACAGATGTGGAAATACTTGATATAGGGTCATGTTAATTCTGGTGAATTGTCTGACTGGTCTTTCCATCCTTGGTTGGTTGTTTCTTTGTTGATCAGGCACAGGTTTAGGAATCATAACAGCCCCCACCATTGAAAGGCGTTCGGCTCTATCTTGATTTCTCTAAAAATAAACAACAACCACTTCTTTCTTTCCGATAAATGGCTTCCTTATAGCAGCATAGGATGTATTTTTTTGAATCTTTCCACTCTTTATCTCGGCTTCTACCCTTTCTCCGGTCAATATCAATTTAGTAAAACCCGCTGATGAACTCCCAATTAGGTGATTGAAGAAGGGACCAGACAAGGTGCCCAAAAACATGTCCACTAATTCTCTTTCAGATAGGGGAGGTTGAACTCTTCCACCCAAGTCTCTCCATTTTTGCACATAGTCCTTGAAACCTTCATTGGAAACCATGGCCATACTCTGGAGTTGAGTACGAGTAGGCGCAAGATCAGCATTGTATTGGTATTGTTTGTAAAAGGCTGCGGCAAGATCTTCCCAGTTATGAATGTTGTCTCTTTCTAACTGATAAAACTAATCAAGTTGAGTTCCAGACAGACTGTCTTTGAAGAAGTGTACCCATAAGTCTTTGTCAGCATTATGGGGCTGGATTTTCCTCACATAGGACCAGAGATGCATTTTAGGGCATGAAACTCTGTCATATTTGGCGAACACAAGTGCTTTGAATTTTGGAGGAATGACAATTCCCGATACTAAACCCAATTCCTCAAAGTCCAAGCCAGGCACTTTTTGGATTTCCATTGCACTCAACCGCTCTTCGATATGTTTATACTTGTCATCAGCTGGAGGGTATTGCTCCTCTTCAGAATAGTCTTCTTCTTCCTCTTCCTCTTCTGATTCTGACGGGACAACTGTTTCCTTGCCTTTCCCATCTTGATTGTCTTTCTCACTGGAGGTTGTTGCAGAGTCTAGGGTCCTTCTTGTCTGCCCATGAAATATTCTTCCCATGTTTAGGACCCCGGTTAACTTTTTGTCTTCTTTTTCTTCTCCTCAGCCAGCAAAGTATTCAACTCTTCTTGTCCTTTGGCTAGGATAAAGAAAAACTGTTGAAACTGTGCATTCTGAGCTTGGAGGTCTTTGTTTACCTTGGGATTTGGTAAACAACCGCTGATCCTCCAAATGGTTACTTATTTGGTTACTCGCAGGATCGATCAGATTGATCCTATGGACATAGGTTGATTTTGAAGTTTGATTAATGTGGATAAGGCTTTAAGTAAAATGTTTAAAGTAAGTTGCATAAAGGAAAGGCTTGGTAAAATAAACAAGGCTTGAATGTAAAGGTTCGACAGGAATTTAAAGGGAAAAGCATGTAAAATACTGGAAAAGTAAATGACTTTAATTGATAAAATTGGTGTTTCACACATACATTTCTCAACAATTCGTTCGCTCACACTGGGTACTTGAATCTAAATGAGTGACTATGTATCTATTGTGAACACACGCGAGAAACTACACGTCTACTCCTATTTATACAAAAACATTCCAAGTAACCGTCGGGCAGTTACACTGCTTCGAGATCAAGCCACTTGTCACGTTCTCCATGCTCGACGCTCCAGATCTTTGCACGTTTGCACGTAGTAACTGCTGGAAACCGTTTTCCCTCCAAAGCTTTGAATTTCAAACTGCTCCACTCTGGACCATCGAACACCTTCATCAAGAGACGTCTTCGACGAAAACTCCTTCGACGTCGAAGGCAATCAGCCTTCTTCCTTGGAAGAAATCTTCTAAGTATTTTGCCATCTTTCGACGGGCACTTCGACAGGCTTAGCCAGTCGAAAGCATCTTTCAGCTTTTAATGGCTGCCATCAATCAAAACAAAGGTTTCGAATTTAGGAGCCAACAAATTGCCCCCCAAGAATGCCTTATTTCGACTCTGAAAGAAAAAGGCATTCTTTGAAAACGCCATTCGACACCTGTTTTTCCACGCTTAGTCACAAGTTAACTTGTGCACTTTTTGTTGCTTTTTACCAACTATTGGCAATCCCAAGAAACCATCATTGATTTGATCCTAGGACGTCACTGTCAGTACGGCGTGCAGAACCAAACATCACTTCATAATTTGTCATTATGACAAATTCAAAAAACAAGGACGCACGCTGCGTCTCTCTGTTTCTGCAGAAACGGCCAAAACAACAGGATGCTGCCACGCGTCCCACTAATTCCTGCAGCATTAAATGACATTTAATGTCCTCGTTATTGGGAATTTCTCCCACTACTATAAATAGTAGTGAATATCCCATTGTGGGACTTTTCACGCAAACTATCTCTCAAACTCCCTTGCTTTCTTACAAACTTGTTCTCTTTGCAGAAAAACTCTTCCTTTTCCAACTTCATCTTCATCCTCAACAATGGCTTCTGCTTCCACTGCCCCCAAGACTAACACACCAACTGAACAACTTGTTAAGCCCAAGGTCTTTGTTACTGCTCCGGTAGTGAACGCTACAGGGAAACGAAGGGTCCCTGAACCTTCTGACATCTCCGTTCGCGATGCTTACTCGCGTCACTTGATGATCCCGGTTGGGTACTCCAACCAGATCTTCGCAATGTCTGGACCCATGAACCCCAGCATCTCTGAAGCTCTGAAGATCAAGAGCTATTTCCCCATCGTCGAGAAACTCAAACCAGTAGCCTGTGCTAAGAAGGATGCAGAAGACAACGAAGACCCTACACACGAGAAGATCGACCTTCGTTTCTTCAACAGAAGTGTTAGAGTCTTCAGGTCTTGCCCTAATCTGACCTCTGACTATATTGCTTGGCTAACAAAGTTGGAGAAACATCAAACTCCAGTCTGGAAGGAAATGGGAATCTTTGACCTAGTAATGCTGTCGAAGACAGGCTTAAACTACTCCCCAGAGATGCTTATAGCTTCGCTGTTATTCTGGGATAACTCTCACTTCACCTTTCACCTTCCATGTGGGATGTTAACCCCCACACTCTTCGACGTAGCAGCCATCACTGGCCTTCGACCAACCGGAGATTACTTCGACCCGGAAGAGATGTCGGAGGACCAAATTGGCTTCTCTGAAACCAAGCCAACATTCACCACCTTTATCAACCATTATCACGACAGGTCGACGGATACAGTGTCGGATGTCGAACACATAGCGTTTCTAGCCTTATGGCTAACTCGCTTTGTGTTTTGTTCGAAGTCTCTGCAAGTGACCAAAAAGATGGTCACTCTGGCCACCCAACTGCATCACCGCCAGAACATCTGTTTGGCAGAACTAATTCTGGCCAGTCTTTATGACTCCATCAGCAATGGGGTTACTCTCTTGAAACATGTCGAAGATAGGAACAGTTTGCTACTCGCTGGGCCTTTCTGGCTACTTCAACTGTGGCTCAATGCCACTTTCGAATCCTTCTTACCCAAGAAGAATCAGATAAATGAACAAGCCCCAGCGATAGCTAATAGACGTATCGAAGGAATTAGGCTGGCTCTACTGACACCTGTGGAAGATGGGCTAGAGTTCCAACAAACCTTCACTAACTTCGTTCTGATGTTCGCTCGAAGGAAGGAATTTGTTTCAACTATGGCTCCATTCGCTCAACGGAAGGTGGGGCCAGCATGGTTCACAAGGCCACACCCAAAGGAGTCGAGTGGTCCCAATGTCGATGAGCACACTGTACTTTGGGAGGCGTTCCTGACACCCAGGATCATGCCTCTTCGATTTAAGAGTTCAAAGACTCATTTGAGTCTGCTTGCCTATCAACCCAATCTGGTATCTCGCCAGTTTGGTATCATCCAAACCCTGCCTTCTCCCATTTTCCAAAGAGAGAAGTCAATGTTGTACTTCTGCAACGATTATACAGAAGAAGCTGCTACCAAGCATATCGGAAGATATGCTGGTCGAACAATCCTCTCGCTGTTCAACTACCAGCTTAACTTCCTTTGCTCACCATCTTTTGAAGAGTGGTGGAGAAGCTATTATGCTGAGTACTTCTTCGACGAGAAGGACTTCATAGCAGAGTTGCAGAAGTCTTTTGTCCTTGTGTTGGACAAAGTAAAGAAATGTAAGTTCATGCTCTCACATTTGCTTTTTATCTTTCTCTTCGACTGTTAGCCTGTTAACTTTCCTTTTCGCTTTCAGTTGTTCGAAAACCCCTAGCCAAGAAGGCTACAGAAGGCCCACAGGGAAGAGTCCCTTCGACAAAACCTCCACCGCCGGCGAAGACTATAGCGCCGGCGAAGACAACGGGCAACCAACAGGGGGAAGGCTCTTCGAGGAGGCCTCCTGCATCGGTAACCAGATTTTCTTCATTTTCATTCTGGCTTTCGATTTTTTATTTTCGACGTAATTATTCAATCGAATTCCTATTGGTTTTCCAGGCCCCTTCGCCCAAGAAAAGGGCAGCATTGGTGATCGAATCGGGGAGTGATGACGAAAGTGATTCCCCTCCTTCTCCCTTAAAGAGGCGAAAGTTAACGAAGGACGCTTCTATTCCTACTCCAGCTCCTGAAGGTCGAACCGTCAGAATAAAGGTTGCTGTGAGAAAGCCTAGGCCACCTGCAGTGGTCATCGAAGAACCAACTGAGGAGGAACTGAACGCTCTTGTTACCAAGCCTGTCGAAAGTGATAATTCCAGCCCTGGGGCTGAAGTCAATCCACAGGTAATCTATTGGACCCTTCTTATAACTTAGGCATAGATACCAGTATTTGATTATGTCTCTTTCGACATCTGAAGATTTGTCTTCTTTCTCCTTTTCAGGACACCACTGGAAGTTCTCCACCAAGGACTTCAGAAACTCTAGAATCTGCTGAACTCAGCAGGCCTCAGGAGAAAAATTTGGGCAATGACGAAGCCCACACTGAGACTGAGGCCAATGCTGAAACAGTGGAGAAGACAACTGAAGAACCTATGGCGGAGGAAACACAGCCAGAAACGGTTCCTGTGGTGGACTTGTCGTCAGAAGAGAATCCTGAAGGAAGAGACCAAGGCAATGGCGAAGAGAATCAAGATGCTGTTGACGAAGAGCATCAAGGTGGTACTGGCGAAGAACACCAGGATGACGCTAGCGAAGAGCCACAAAATGACGCTGGCGAAGGACCCCAAGGTGATGTTAACGAAGAACCACGAGTCGACGCTAGTACCGCCTCAGTTCAAGTCGAAGAGCAACCAAACGAGGCACTCAGCATTCAACAGCCTCCAGCCCAAGATAATACTGTGGCAAGGGTCACCTCCTCAAAGCACAGGTCGAAAGAGGACTTGGAAATCTTGAAACAAACTGACCCTGTCAGCTACCTCAATGCAATCGTCGAGAGTAAAAGTTCTTCTGACACTAGTCAGGAAATTCCTACTCTGTCAGGGAAATCTACTGAGACTTCTCCTCTTGATGATGCGTTGGCGAAGGTTAAGGCCCAGTTCTTCAAGAGAGATTTAATGAAGGCTTTGGAGGGGGACCCCACTGCTCCATCTTGCTTGAAAGAGGTTTTGAATGCTGTTGACTTCGAAGCTGTAGCCCCAGAAATCTCAGACTTAATCATGGAATTACATTCTATGATTGATCAAGTCTCCGCGGATTACAGGCGCCAACGAACTTTTAACAGCCAGCTCGAAGTGTTGCATGGTAAAAGCTCATCTGCGTGGACAGCTGTCTCAGATTCGACTTCTCGAATTGCCGAGTTGTCGAAACAGAAAGCGTCTGCACAGGAAAGGTTCGATGCTATTGAGCGAGAGAATGTCTCCTTTCGAGCACAAATTGCAGAGATAGAGGCGAAGATAAACGCCAACACTGTGCTCCAGGAGGAAATTCTTTCGACCATCCCAGACACTGAGAGCCAGACTGAGATCAAGCAAGGCCTGGAATTCGCTGAGAGGGCTCAAAGCCTCGACGCCCAAATTGCCAAACTGGTGCAAGAAAAATCTTGGTGCAAAAAGAGGTTGGATCTGCAGCATGCCAAGTATCTTCGACTCAAGAATTCTCTTTCCTTTTGATTGATTCTCTTTTGTAACCATCTTCTGTAATCACTTTCGACAACAATTGCCATATTGGCTGAAATTAGTACAAATTTCCATTTTGGCATTTTTATGGTTAATTTAGCTTGTTCTTTTATTATTTTATTTTTATCTCTTGAAGTATAGGCTTATATTTTTTCAAATATTTACCATTTACTCTCAAGAGCCTTTTATCACCACTTATCTCTTCGACTTCATAGGCTCCACCAGAAAAAGTTTGGATAACTCTGAAGGGTCCTTCCCATTTGGGTGACCATTTCCCCATGCTTCGATCCCGTCGATCCATGGGAAGAATTACCTTCCAAACTAAATCTTCAGGCAAAAATACCTTAGGTTTTACCTTTCTATTATAAGAGTCTTCGACTCTTTTCTTCTGAAGCCTGAGTAAGTCGAGAGCGTGTAATCTTTCTTCGTCTAAATCCACCAGTTCATCTAACATCATATTCCAATAAACCTCAGAAGGAATATCATAATGCCTCTGAACTCTTGCAGATTGAAGACAAATTTCTGCTGGCAATACTGCATCATGGCCAAAAGTTAGCCTATATGGTGTTGTACCAATGGCTTCTTTTGGGGACGTTCGACAAGCCCATAAAATCTGGTCTAACGTCTTATGCCAATTCTTTGGTTTCTTCCCAACATGTTTCTTTATCAAGCCAATCACTACTTTGTTAGCTGCTTCGACTTGACCATTCGCCTGCGCATAGTAAGGCGTGGATGTTAGGAGTTTGAAACCTGTTTCCTGAGCAAATTCCTGCATCTTTCGACCAGTGAAAACTGAACCTTGGTCAGTTGTTATTGTCTCAGGGATTCCATACCTAAATATAATGTTCTTTTGAATAAATTCAATGACATTTTCTTGGTCTACATTGACTAAAGGGACAGCTTCAATCCACTTAGTAAAATAATCAATGCCTACCAATATGTATTTCTGACTCTTTGATGATGCTGGTCGAATCTCTCCAATGAGATCCAACGCCCATCCTCGAAAGGGCCAAGGCTTCACTATCGAGTGAAGTTCGCTTGCTGGTACATGCTGGATGCCTGTATGAACTTGACACTCTTGGCAACCTTTGGCGAACTCTACACAATCTTTCAGCATAGTGGGCCAATATAGTCCTTGTCGAAACAACAACCATTTCATCTTATGGCCCGCTTGGTGAGCCCCACATGCCCCAGCATGTGTAGTCGAAAGGGCTATGTATGCTTCAGTTTCACTTAAACATTTCAGCAACACCCCTTCAGGCGTCTTCTTGAATAACTCATTACCCATGAGTACAAAACTCAACGCCCTGTATTTTGTTTTTTGTTCTGTCGGAGCTCCTGGATTTTGAAGATAGTCCACAATGGGTTTCCTCCAATCCTGGTCTGACAAATTATCAATGAACGAAATCTCGAAGTTTGAGTGATCAGCATAACCTAGCCTTGTCGATTCCAAGTCTGATGGTGATAGACAAGTTGCTTTTATCTTCTCTCGAACTTCGATTGCTCTTTGTAATCTCGTTTTTGAAATCTTATACCCTGATGCAATTTGTGCCAAGTCATTGGCTATTTGATTTTCGACTCTGGGTATGTGTCGAATATTGACACTTTCAAATTGTTTCAATAAACGATTTGCTATCACAAAGTACATAATGAGATTCTCTCTTATACATTTATACTCCTTTGTGACTTGCTTGATGACTAACTCTGAGTCTCCCATTATTTCGACTCGAGTTGCCCCCAATTCCAACAATATTTCAAGGCCAGTAATTAGAGCTTCATACTCAGCCTCGTTGTTCGAACAAGAACCTTCGATTTGGTACTTGAATGTTGTTGGAATTTTATCTGGAGAAATAATCAAAACTCCTACTCCTGTTCCATTTTTATGGCTGGAACCATCGAAGTAGAATTTCCAAGGTTCTATCTCCACATAGTTAATATCCTCGACTTGAATAGAGTGGTCGACTATGAAGTCTGCAACCACTTGTCCTTTTACTGCCTTAAGAGGCATAAAGGTCAAGGAATATTCAGTCAATGCTAATGCCCACTTGCCAATTCGACTATGCAAGATAGGTTTCGACAACATATATTTGAAAACATCAAAATGAGACGAAACGTAAACATCAACTGGTTTTATATATTGTTTGAGCTTTGTACAAGAGAAATACAGACATAGACACAATTTTTCAACTTCGCTATATCTAGTTTCTGCATCATTCAAAACTCGACTGAGATAATAAATGGGTCTTTCGACTCCATTCTCATCCTCTTGGGCTAACATACTTCCCAGAGTTTTGTCAGATGCAGCTATGTACAATCTCATACTCCTATTACTACAAGGAGGCACCAAAATAGGTGGCTTAGTGAGGTACCCTTTGATTTTGTCGAAGGCTTCTTGTTGCTCTTGCCCCCATTCGAACCCCTCTTTATTCAGTCGAAGTAAGGGTGAAAAGGCCTGAGCTTTCCCACTTAGATTAGATATAAACCTTCTCAAGAAATTTATCTTGCCTAAGAGAGATTGCAATTCCTTCTTATTCGATGGCGCTTTCGCTTCCAGAATTGCCTTCGTCTTGTTCTGGTTGATTTCGATCCCTTTTTTGTGGACCACGAAGCCCAAGAAATCTCCAGCTTTCACACAGAACGCACACTTCAAAGGGTTCATCTTCAGACCATGTTCTCTCATTCTTTCGAATGATTGTCGAAGGTGGTCAATGTGACTCTTCCTGGAAACAGATTTTATAACAATATCATCAATATAAACTTGCATAAAAGTGTTAATAAAATCATGGAAGATAGTATTCATTGCTCGCTGGTACGTTGCCCCAGCGTTCTTTAGGCCAAAAGGCATCACTACCCATTCGTAAGTGCCTAAGGCCCCAGGGCATCGAAAGGCTGTTTTCGACACATCCTCTTCAGCAATGAATATTTGATTATATCCTGAATAACCATCGAGCATACTCAGGTATTCGTAGCCAGCGGCAGAATCGACTAGCATCTCCGCCACAGGCATAGGATATTCATCTTTGGGGGTGGCAGCATTCAAATCTCTGAAATCTATGCACACCCTTAACGTGCCATTTTTCTTAATTACTGGCACAATATTTGCAATCCATTCGACATACCTTGTAACACGAATGAACTTGCATTTCAGAAGTCTTTCGACCTCCGTTTTGATCTTCGACAATATTTCTGGAGCGAAGCGTCTTGGATTTTGCTTGATTGGCTTCTTTCCAGGTTTGATTGGCAACTGAAGTTCTACCAATCCTCTGTCGAGACCAGGCATTTCGTCATAATCCCATGCAAAACAGTCTTTAAACTCTTTCAGCAATTGGATTACTTCCAACCTAAGTTCTGGATCAATTTTGGCGCTGATGTAAGTTGGCCTATTCTCTGATCCTTCGCCTAAGTTGATTTCTTCTAAAGGGTCTTGTGCTAACATCTTAATGTTGTTCGCCAAGGGATCCTTTTCGAAGCCCAAAGGCTCATCGTCATAGATGGCGTCGAGCCTCTGTTCCTGCATTTCATCTGGCATGATATCAGGAGGTCTTGGATCGAAATCCTTTCCTGGGCCAACAACAGATAATTGTTGATCATTGGCCTGTGTGGCCATGTACTTTACTTCGGCTTCGAGAGCCGTTATCATCTTGGTTTCGGCCACATAAGCCGAAATTCGCTTCAGAGATTGTGACTCAATCATTATCACTGAATTCACTTCCCCAACCAGTTGGTTGGATATCAGTTAGCCCACTGAAGTCTATGTGGGACAAGTCTTCTTTGTCCCATTGGAAACCATGCTCAGGATGCAGGTATAAGGAACAAAAGGTGTTTGGCGCTGGCGCCATGTCGAAGTCAGGGGTTGGACATGGCCCTATGTGAGCCAAGTTTTTGTCGAAATCTGTTACACCCAAGTGATTTACTTCGCCAAGGTAGTAACTTTGATCCGCCTCTATGTTTTCGACCATCCCATCTGGACGCCATAGAAGCAACCTTTGATGCATCGATGAAGGCACAGCACCTACACCATGAATCCACTCACGGCCTAACAAAAGGTTGTAGTTAGGTTTGGCCGATATGACCATGAACATTGTTGGTCGAAGGATCGACCCAACTTTTATGTCGAGCTGGATCACTCCCATAGTGGTCCCAATGCCTCCCTCATAGTTGGACATGACCATATTGTGAGGTTTAATTTCTTCATCCCTTTTGCCAATCTTTATTAGCACAGAATGAGGGATAATATTGATAGTGGCCCCACAGTCGACCAATATTTTGTTCACAGTGGTCTCTTCGAGCTTAGCCCTTATGAACAAAGGTTTGAGGTGATTCTTCATCGCCTCTGTAGGTGGCTCGAAGAAGCCATTTTGTTCCTCTGTAGTGCCATTGTCCATGACAAAATAGCACACTGGCCTGTGTTTGGCCATTTCTTGTTCCACCTCCCAGTCACTGGCTTCGACTTCTACTTATCGATTGAATTCCCTGGGCAGTACTGAAACAATGTTCACCATTATATCCAAAGTATCGTCGGACTCAGCATCATCTTCGTCTTCGACTTCGCTCTGGTTAGGCCAAACTAGCCTATTGGTAACTGGTTCTCTCTCAAGAGGCTTTCTTTGTTTCCTTTGAGGCACATTCGAACTAGTTTCAGCCTTAGGTTCGTTGGCAGCCTCCCTTTCAGCTTTTCGCCTTCTTTGATACCTCCTCCATTGGGATCTCGACATAGGATTTTTTCCCTTGTAGTTGCTGGACACTTGAGCAACCTTGGGTGCAGCAACTTGAGGATCTTTCTTCTGGATTAAAGAGGAACCTCTTGGCACTTCGAAAGAATGCCATTTCTCTTCACTTGGCCTTTTCCGGCCAGATGTTTTGTACCAAGTGTCTACTGGTACATTTGTTGGAGGCCTAAAAGTCAAAGGCCTCTTGTCTTGATTAGAACCCCTTCTGGGATCATGTCGAAGGTCAGCATTCTCCCTTCTCTTGTTCGCTGCTCTCACGCCTTGTATCTGCTCAGCAGCTTTTTTATCAAAGATAGAACTGCATCTTGGACACAGCATCACCTCTGATTTCTTCTTCTGGCATCTTTGTAAAAAATCTGCCAAGTTTTCGTTTTCCCTAGGGAAAGCCGTTTTATTTGCCTGCTCTTGCCTTATGGCTTCTTCTGATGCTTTAGGGTCAGAAAGTTCAACCATGTTGATATTCATGGTATCCTTATTAGCAAGAGTTAGTTGTTTCATTTGTGCCTCCAGATTCTCCGTCTGGCCTTGTACAGTAGCCAATTGGGAACTGGGCTTTGGTCCAGCTTTTTGTACTTCAGCAGTCTTCGACTTTGGGTCTTCGACCGCTTTCTGGACAGCCTCTATTGTCTTCCTGGATAAGTTTCCAGAAAAACTGCCAAAGATTGGCATGTTGATGTGATCCTTTGAGACTTCGACCATGGTAATGCCTGGCTTCTTCGACTGGATCCTGGTTGCCTCTATCATGTTCACCTCAGAGGGTTCTGCATAGTGGGCTTCAGCCTTCAGTGGATTGGAGTCGACAGCCATGGGGGATTTGTCAGCAAACTTTAATCTCCCTTCCTCAATAGCGTCTTGCACAAGATTCCTGAAAAGAAAACATTGAGAAGTTTTATGGCCCAGAAAATTATGATATTTGCAAAAACCTCTCTTCTTTCTTTGATCAAGAGGAGGCACTTTTACCCCAGGGGGTACTATCATTTGGCCATCTTTAACTAGCAAGTCGAATATTTCATCACATTTTGTGATGTCAAAACTGTAAGTCTTTTTTGGGAACCTATCGTTGGTCCTGTCTGGACCAATGGGATTTTTCCCATTTGAGGGGACTAACTGTTTACAAGAGTATGGAGGCCCTTGTTTTAGTTCTGCTAAATCGACTTCTCCTTCTTCGACAGCTAAAGTATCGTCGAAGGATTCTAGATCTTCGTCATCCATCTCAACGTAAGCTATTCTTTCTCTCTTGTGAGTTTTAGTTGCCTTAGCTTTTTCAGCCTTGAGGCGTTCGACTTGTCGAACTCTATCGGCCAGTTGGGCCATGTCTCTTAGGTACTGGGTATCTAGCTTCTTCCTAATGGAATAATCTAAACCGCCTGCGGCCATTTCGACCAGCTCATGTTCTGGCACTTGTGTAAAACATCTCGCCTTAAGCAATCTAAACCTATTCAGATATTCGTCTATAGGTTCAGTGAAACGTCTCTTCACACTCGCCAGTTCTTTCAGGCTTATCTTGGTTTTCCCCATATAGAATTGTTCATGGAACAATCTTTCCAACTGGGTCCAATGGTGGATCGAATTGGGGGGTAGGGTTGTGAACCAAGTAAAAGCGTTCTTGGTTAAGGAACTTGGGAAGTATTTGATCCTTAGGTTTTCATTATTTGAAATGTCTCCTGCTTCGATCAAATACCTTGCCACGTGTTCGACAGTAGATTCTGTCGTGTCCCCAGAGAACTTAGTAAATTTGGGGACTTTGCTTCTAGGAGGCAAGTCAGTTTGTAACACATATTCTGACAATGGAGATGTAAAGTTGGGCCTTCGAAAGCCCATGTTCATTCCATTCTGAGTCATGATTCTTTCGATCATGGTTGCCAGATTGTTTTCCAAACCCATGTTTTGGTATTGGACATGCTGAACCACTTCGTCAGCATTTTGGTTTCTGTTAACTAATCTTACCTCTGGGGCTATTACCCTAGGTTCTTCGACAGGTTGTTCTACAGGCTGTTGAGCCTGATTAATGGTGGTTTCTTCCTCTACAAATATCCCCTGATTTCCTCTTATTTGCGCCCTTTGGGGCTGTCGAATAGGTGGGGGTGCTCCAAAGAAGTCAGCCAAACGCGTCATTTGTGCTGTAACTTGCTGATTCGATTGAGTAGTATTTTGTATTAGAGGATTTAGCACTGTACTCAAAGTTTGTGCCAACATTTGCACCATATCATGGTTGCTTTCGTCCATCTGTTGCCTCAAGACTGCTGTCGAGGCATTTGTAAGGCCATGGGCTACTTGGGACGTTCCTCCTAAGAGTTGGGTCCTATTTCTATTCGCCATGCCTACTCCAGAGCCTTGGAGTGGCGAAGAGGCACTCACGAAAGGGTCTGAATAAGTGGACGCAGCATTCGTCAGGCTTGCCACTTCAGAAGTTGGCATACCATAGAATGGAATAAATCCTGGGGGAACCACAGGCCTTGTGCCTATATTTCCCCTTGGAGGGGGTGTTCCCAAAGGTATTCTGGGGCCTGAAAACGAAGTTATTGGCCCCGTGGTTGTGACTGACACTGCTGGTGTCGAACCAACATTCGTCGCTTCACTAACGGTCATATTAACCGCTGCTCCCACACTTGGTGGTGGAATTTCATTATTGTTTGGCGGATTCGCCATCTCTTCCCTTCTTCTGGCAGTATTGTTATCGTTGGTGTATATTCTACCACTCCTCAATAACATACAACTCGAAAAGATGAGATTATTTTTAACAATCAACACACAGTCCCACCAGGTGTGCCAATTTGTTTACCTTGGGATTTGGTAAACAACCGCTGATCCTCCAAATGGTTACTTATTTGGTTACTCGCAGGATCGATCAGATTGATCCTATGGACATAGGTTGATTTTGAAGTTTGATTAATGTGGATAAGGCTTTAAGTAAAATGTTTAAAGTAAGTTGCATAAAGGAAAGGCTTGGTAAAATAAACAAGGCTTGAATGTAAAGGTTCGACAGGAATTTAAAGGGAAAAGCATGTAAAATACTGGAAAAGTAAATGACTTTAATTGATAAAATTGGTGTTTCACACATACATTTCTCAACAATTCGTTCGCTCACACTGGGTACTTGAATCTAAATGAGTGACTATGTATCTATTGTGAACACACGCGAGAAACTACACGTCTACTCCTATTTATACAAAAACATTCCAAGTAACCGTCGGGCAGTTACACTGCTTCGAGATCAAGCCACTTGTCACGTTCTCCATGCTCGACGCTCCAGATCTTTGCACGTTTGCACGTAGTAACTGCTGGAAACCGTTTTCCCTCCAAAGCTTTGAATTTCAAACTGCTCCACTCTGGACCATCGAACACCTTCATCAAGAGACGTCTTCGACGAAAACTCCTTCGACGTCGAAGGCAATCAGCCTTCTTCCTTGGAAGAAATCTTCTAAGTATTTTGCCATCTTTCGACGGGCACTTCGACAGGCTTAGCCAGTCGAAAGCATCTTTCAGCTTTTAATGGCTGCCATCAATCAAAACAAAGGTGTCGAATTTAGGAGCCAACAGTCTTTCACTATTTTCTCGAGATCCATCTTACTGAAATAAACAGTAGAGAGACGAGGAGACTTGTTGCAAGAAACCTGCTTATGTTATGATGAATGATAAATGTGTATGCAATGATTTCAAGGATTTTAAGATTCAAATTCCTTTTAGACAAAAAGGAAACACACGTTATATTAATAGATTAAAGCTTGAGTACAATAATTCCTTCTTGGGCAAAACAAATACAAGAAACTCTAAGATAAAAAGGTAGTGCGCATCCTCTTTAGTGCAATGTGGGCATTCAGAGTCTGCTCCTCATGAAGTAGCCTAGTGAGTTCCAAAACCTTCTTCTCACTTGCATAGAATTGGGCTTCGAAGGTATCTCTCTCTCCATTGAGTTGTATCCAATCCCTTTGTAGGTCTTCAAGAGAGGTAGGCATGTCAGGATGTAGGATAGCGTATGGAACATCTCCTTCCATGATAGGCTCAATGATTACCGGGAGGATGGAGGGATAAGGCATCATAATATTTTGAGCACGAGTTCATACCCACTTGAGGTAAGGCTCAAGAGGGATGGAATTTTTATGCCCCAAAGTCTTGCTATCTACCTTGTTTAACATCCTCCAAGCTCGGATAAATCTCTGGCGAAGACCTTGATCGTCGTTGTCGTAGTTAAATACCAAACCTTGAATTAGCATCTCGTGCGGGCCATCCCTTCGGGCATAACCAAACTGTCGCAAGACTAAACAAGGGTTGTAGGTGATACCTCCCCTAATTCCAAGTAAAGGGACAATAGGAAATTCTCCATAATGGTCGACAATAGTAACATTCTCTATGGATCGGGAGCACCAATAAATGTCTGAATGTTTGAGCGTCATCAACCTTTGTGACCACCTTGAACCTTGCTCATTCTTTAAAACAAATTAGGGAAGATGAGAAATAAACCGTCTTCCCAAGAGAGGAGTGAAACACATAAGAACACCTCTTTTCCTCATTGTGCGAGTGTGAAAAGAATGTAAGATATCTCCTAGCAATGTAGGCACCGGGCTGCGGGATATGAAGATTTTGACGGCGTTCACATCTATGAGTTGGTCAGGATTTAGAAACAAAACCATCCCATAGATGAGGAGAGCCACAATTTTCTCAAAGGCTTGCAGATCCAAGGAATTCCAACAACTTTGGGCCTTTTCAAACAAGAACTTTGCTAGGAAGCCCTTGATACCACTCCTTGTTTCCTAATGAGTTGTGATATCAGATGAGTGCAAGTGCAGGGCTTGAGCAATCTCTTATGGCTTTGGGTCTCTTTCCGTATCGTTGAAAGGTAGTTGATTGAGAATGGGAATCCTCAAGAGTCAGGAGAATTCTTCCAAAGTAGGCACAAGTTGATAGTCGGGGAATGTGAAGCAATGGTGTAAAGGATCAAAGAACTGAAAGAGCACCTTCAACATGTCCTCATCTGTGTTTGAAGTGACCAAGTTGAGTAGGCGACCATGTCTCTCGGTGAATGGAGAGTTTTCAAGAATCCTTGAAGCTATCTCCTTAAGTTGTGGAAGGATTCTTACAAGATTGACTTGAATAGTTTTCCTGTGAAGTGAATCCATATCCTAGAAAACAAGAACAAAGATGAATTCCAAAATCCTTGAAATGGTTAATGGATGTATATGGTGTTCATGATGTTATGTACAAATATGCATACAAACAAAGCAAACAAATCCTTAGGTTTAGGCTTGCATGGAGTTTTATAGGTAAGTACCCTCTTGAAGTTTAGTTGGCTCAAACCTGTCCTAGTAATAATAATCGGGTTCTAAGGAGATCAATATCACTGGTTTGTTTCCTTGGTCATTATTTCAGCATAAGCCTCTTTAATGGCGACCGAAATATCCCAAGAAACCAAACCTCAATGAGTGTAGTATCGAGTATCTACCAACTTCGGACTGCACCAAAGCCGGTCATCTTACTACATCCTAAATGGCTAAGTTTGTCAAGTAAAGGTTCTAAAAGTTCATTAGTGCTTCATGACATGACTCAGCGGCCCCATATTCTCTTTGATTAACTCAAAGGCTACCGGTACCCACAAATATGTTGCACTAACGTAACTATTGCTTAGACTATGTCGGTATACCTCACACAGTTTCCACAACGTATTGCTACTTACCTATAATGTATCCCAAATTTGGGTAGAGGATTCAAATCCAAACAAAGAACCATAATGTAAAGCATACAAGTCAAACAATGTAAGAAAGTAAATGTGATCTATCCCTAAGGTAACCCCACTTTTATTTCTCCCCAGCAGAGTCGCCAGTTCTGTGATACGGTGGGAGAACTGACTTGAGGGTTTTGCGTTTGATCGCAAATGTTGCGGTTAGCAAGAGTCGCCACCGAATTTTCTTTTATCCAAAAGGAAAGGTGAAAAATCACAAGAAATACCTTTGAGATTATTTCTTGAGTTCGGGGGGTAGATTATGAAAAGGGAAGGTATTAGAACCCTTTTCATCCATGGTTTTCCATGAGCTCTTAGTTACTTGCTAGATCACTTGCTTTTTGTTTGAAATTGTGCTTTGTGTGATTTTTGGAAGTATTTTGTAAAGAGGACATCATTTAGGCAATCTTTGTAATGATTCTCGTTCGTAAGAATGTATACATAGATGTTGATCTTTTGAAAATGTTTTCAAGTTTGTAAGATGTTTTGAAAGTGTAGGTGTTTATTTTGAAAATAGCAAGGATGTTTTATTTTGAAAATGAGCAAGTAACTAGGAGCATTCTACCTACTCAAAAGTCATTCTTGTTCATTTTTTCCCCTTGACATTGTTATCTTACAATTGATTTGGTAAGTAACCCTATCTTTGGATGTAAACGGGACGGGTATGGGTCATCGTATAACCATGATTAGCAATATTGCAAAGTATCTTAGCATTCTTTTTGAGGGACTAAGATCATTTGAAAGACAACATAGATAACGTCATCGAGGGACTATGATCTTGTGTTTGCTTGCTTTTGTTAAGATACCTTACATGCGTAATATGCCCATTTATAAGGCAACCATGTGGATTTTACCCTAGGGGTGCTTGTGTGCTAATGTATTGTTTTCATGTTTGGTTTAGTCTTGAATTAGGATTTGTTATTTATTGGTTGTAAGTCTTTCCATACAAACCCTAATTACTAGATATTGTATATAAAGTGAAAAATTGCGGAATTTAAAATTACTACGCTATTACAACATTTGTGGGAGAGGATGTACAAATTACAAATGAGGATTACAAGAAATTAAACCCTAATTAGTCTATTACAACCAAATTGAATTTATACAAGAATTTAAATAAATAATGCACAAGATGAATTAAATATGCAAGAAGATAAATGTGAAGAAAAATGGATATCTTGTTTGATGTTTTATGAAAAGGAATTTTACCTTAACCTAATAAAATAAAGAAAATAATTTATTAAGTTTGAAATTGTTGAGAAATGATTTTTGATTAAAACCCTAATTCTATTAATCAAAAGAAAATAAGTTTAAGAAAAGTATTATTTTTTTGGCATTTTTTTTTATCTTGAAAATATTTGTAGCATTATAAAATATTTTTTAGTCTTTTTGGTATTAAAATAATATATTTTAAATGGTGTGAAGAAAAATAAATAAATAATACAATATTAATTAATTTTGTAAGATTACTTAAATAAATGAATAAAGTATGAAGAATAAAAAATATTTTTATTTATGGAAAAATAAAATAAAATAAGTCAAAATATAAAATATCATTTTTTTTTGCATTTTATGATTTTTTGTATTTAAAAAATAAATATATTTAAGAAAATATAAATGAAATTAATTAATTAATTAATTAATTGGGCAAGGGGGTGCCAAGAGCCAGTATGGAGGTTAGTCAGCAAAAACAAAAACAAAAACTAAGCCCAGAAGGCCCAACCTCTATTTGCTGAAAAAATGACCAAAAAGTGTAAAAACAAATGCAAAAAAAGGCAGTGCTAAGGTTCGAACCTATGACCTCTACCAATAACGTGAGCTGCCTTACCACTGGGGTGGCTGTACATCCATTAATACAAATGAAACAATAAATATGTAAGGCAAAACATGTTCTGAAGACTTCATCTTCAACCTCCAGCCAAAGGACCTGTATCTTCTTCATCTCTCAACAAAAATGAAAAGTTCAAACATGAAAGTTGTGGCATTTTTTCCCACGAATCCAAACATATAAACAACTTAAGCTAACAATCAAAGATGAATGAGAATTTTTCTAGCCCTAATTCAAAACCTAAAAATTTCAGAAAACTTCAACTTTAAAATTCTCTAAGCTCAGGCCATATAAATGTAAACTATGGATATGTACAGCTTCGTGGCAATGGTATCTACATTTTATCTTCACAAATCAAACTTAAATCATGCATGTATGAAGAGATAGAAGTTTGAAAACTTATCTCTTGCAGCTGGAGTTGTGTATGGAGTTTGAGCAACATTTGTGATGGCCTGATGATTTCTATAGCTTGTCTGGACCTCCTTGAATGTGTTCCAACTCCTACTTTGCTTTGAGGATGGCTGGAACTCCCTACTCAAGTCAAGTTGCAAGCTTCAGTTTTGAAAATGGTGGATGATGATGGAGGAGTTACAATTAGGAAATGAGGGCCTAGATCACTTTGATATGATGTATGGAAGGTGTTTGGATGATTAGTTTTCAAAACGCACGAGTGGAAATGAAGATGGCGAGTTTTTGCTCAAAGTTGTCAAGTTTGGACAGTTATGTGCAGCAAGATGCTTGGGAGTGTTTTTGGACTTGTGAAAACGTGTGTTGTGTTGCAATTGACTTGTTAATATGTATGGAAAAGATTAGAGCACAAAATAACTCCAGGCTTCTGAGTTATAGGGTTATGGCTCCATAATATGCTTTTGAAGAAAAGTGAAATGACAAATCTCAAGTATTGTACAAGCATGTCCTGAACTTCTTCAGGACTTAGACACCTTGCTCCTGGTTTATAGGGGTTGTGTGTGCAGAAAGAACAGGTTAGAAGCTCAAGACAAGTTGACTTTGTGATTAAAGCAACTTTTCAAGAATGGAATGGTAACTTTCTTCCTAAAATGGCAAATTGGTTTGGACAATGCTTGGAACACTTGGATAATAGCTCAAAAGCAAGTGTAATCTTCTGATTATGGAGAGATCTTGAGGTTTAGAAGCCTTCAAAACAAGATTGTGCAGCATAGGTTTGAAATTGGATTCTTGTTCATCACAAAATGCTTTGTAACTCAAGTGACAAAACACCAACTTCATCTCTTCGATTCTCCCTACTCAAGAATGATCTCAAGTAGTTCTTGGACATTTTTGAAAGATTGTAATGTTCTATACAACCCATATTTTAATTGCTTTTGAATATTCCCATTGGAACTATATGAAAACGTTCCATGAAGTTGAGTCAACATCCTGACCAAATTAGGGCAAAATTTCACTAAGTGTTTAATTTCATGATCCTATGTTCTTGAATTTATAACTTGAGATCTAAGCACTTTTGGAAGAAGTTGTGTGAATAAAAGTTGTATATTTCATGGAGATCTACAACTTTCATGTTGGATGTTTCTTTTGAATCATCTTGCATCATAGTGAAAATTTGGCTCAAAGTTATGAAAAAACATGAATTTTCAACACTTAGAAAATTTTCTAAGTTTAGAAATTTTGACTTTTCAAAATGAAATATTGACTTTTTGATTTCTTGATGAATAAGTTTCATATTTTGACATGTTTTGATGAATTGTGATCTTTGGCACTTGAATTTGACCAAAAAGTCAAAGTTTGACTTTTCAGTATATAGTTGACTTTTGATAAGTTGACTGCAAAATTCATCTGTCAATCCAATGGTCTTGCAATGTTTTGAACCATGTAATTAGGTCAAAATGATGCAAATGGACTCTTTAGATCATGCCTTAAACCAATTGACCATTTGCTAGGTTAAAAATCAGAAATTGCCCTTTCCCAGTCAAAACCCTAATTTTGACCATTTTGGCCTTTTGGGGATATGATCAAATATCTTGAGGAATTGTGGTCTAAACTTGATCAAATGATACATTTGAGTCTAAAATGTTGATGTGGATCAAAAATTATGAAATTTGACTGTAAATTGGCGATAATTGACTTTTTCCCCAATACAGTTGATTTTTAGGTCAACTGTTCAATTGACTGAGCAAAAATGTGATCCAAGGCTTGAAACTTGGCATGAGTAATCTTGGGGGTTCATAATTACCCATGAAAGTCATATGAGGCATTGAAATTTCAAATGTCCTTGTGCAAACTCAAACCCTAATTTTGGTCATCAGTGCCTAAGGAGGTGTCTTGAGTTGATCAAGCCCTAGTGTAGTCTTGAATCCAAGGAGATCTTGTGAGCAAAATCTTGATAAGTGAGAGGGAAAATTTTGGGGTACAATAACGAGCGAAGATGATGGTGGAATAGGAGGCATAGCAAAGGGGCGGCAGATCTAGGGTTTCAGATTTGAAACCCAAATCCTAAATGGAGAGCGTACATGCTTGGCGTACACTCGCAACCAATGATTACTCCTTCTCCTTCTTCTTCAATTTATTTTCAAATTCTCCATCCCCAAATTTGTTGGCTTAGGGTTCTTTATATAGGTTTTAGATTAGAACATATTATGAAATTTTATGTTGATTATCGTAAGAGTTGAGAATTAGGTTTTTAGATTGATTTGTATTTTAGAAATAGGGAACATTTTGATTGTAATTGGAGATTTGTAATTGATTATGATTTTGTTGTGTTTTTAGAATTAGGCTTTGCAGATTTGAATTTATTTGGACTATTTCTGTTATAAATTCTTTTTAGTGAAATAAAAACAAATATCTTGATTGAGAAGATTTGATTCAATTCCGTTTAAAATCTGGGCTTGGGTATTGTGTTGTTTAGCAAAGAAGAAAAAGAGACCGCCACTAGTAACTAGGGTTTCCACCCCCGTGTTGACTTAGTCAACTAATCGAAAAAACCCAATAAAAATTAATTATAATATTAACAATGATATTAATAACTAATAATAATATTCCTAATTTGCAATATTGAAAATACATCATAATATAATCAATAATAATGTAATAATAATAATAATTGAATAATAGTTTTTGAATAATAAAAATGAATAACCAAAAGTCAGGAGTTGCCTCTGGTCAACCCTATAAACCCAATGGGCTCTAAGACTTAATGGGTCAATCTGATTAAAAACGTAGCAATAAGCCCTTACAAAATAACACCCTCTTTCCCTACTCTTAAACCCATTGCATTTTTATGAAACTTTTCCAAAAATAAATAATTGGTATGTTAATGCAAGAGTTATAAGAATAATTATATAGTGTAAAGAAATTAGTAAGAGTTAAACCAATAAAAAATGAAATTTAGTTATTTACTCGTGCAGGAAAATTTGGGGTATGACAACAGTTGATCTATGTTAGAGTATGTATTGGTCAGTCTCTTCTTGATATGTGTTCAATATTCTTACCAAACATATATCTTTGATATCTTTATATGTCTCCAATATCCTTATCGAGCATGTATATTTGAGTTCACCTTTGATACATGTGTTCTTTGTTAAAGTCTGTTATGGTCAATCTCTTCTTGATGTGTGTTCAAAATTCTTACCAAACATGTATTGTTGATACCTTTGCACATATCCAATATCCTTACCGGGCATGTACAATTGAGTTCGCCTTTAATTCAGATGTTCTTTGTCAAGTCAACCGTATATATGTCCAATTATGGCCGGGCATGTATGCTTGATCTCCATTCTTATGTGAGTCTAACCATGACCCGACACACATTTCCAAATAACTAACCTTTCACCAAAAGAAAAATAAATAATACTCGACTGGCTTAGAGCGCAAATTTTATGGTTCTATTAAGTATTCATTCCTATTTCACCTTTATTGTTTGAAAGGTTACCGCCAATCTTACTCTCTGGTTAAAGAAGATTGAATAGGGATAGTTGTTGCACCCCAAAATTTCCCCTCTTCATTTTATCCCAAATTGACTTATACTTTATCATCACATAAATACATACATACATACATGTCATAGGGTATACACTCATGGGATCAAGGCTTTTCTCTGTAACAAAGAATTGTGAAAGATGACCATTCCGTCAGGAAGAACAGCAAAATAGAAACTCATGGTTTTCAGGTTTTTAATGTACTCCGCACGGTTTACAAGATATCCAATCAAAAACCAAGCAATTTATCCTCATATTTAGCCCTTGTGCGTTCCAAAAATCTCCAAATTATACAGAAAGTCGAGCGTTTCAATTTATTTGAGACAGTGTAGACAGAAATTCAGTATTATGCATTTCTAACTCAAAAACTCATAAATTGAGATCAGAAAATGGTTTGAGAATGATTCTTCGGTCATTAGAACCTTCTTGAGGTCTTCTTCATTTCATATGTTCATGTCGAAGGGTAATTTTGTGAGGAAGATTTTTAAAAGCGCAAAATACCTGAAAGGCGTTATATAGTGGATTTACCGTTTCACCGGTTTTTGGATGCTTAAAAATTTACAACTTCTGTATGGAAAATCATCTTTGAGTGCCTCTAGGAGCGTTTGACCTGTCTTATTATTTCCTTCAAGTTTCATGTTTGGCTCAGAAGCCAATTCATTGAGGAAGATCTATGAATGTGCGAGTACTTTGAGGTTATACGGTGCAAAAATAGTGAAAACAGTGTGCTGAACCAATGTTCTTTGGATATTCATAAATTCATAACTTTCACCTGAATTAATGTTTTCAGATGGTTCTTTGGGCGAAAAATCCGTCTTGATTTTATCTTCAATCCGTATGTTCGAGTTAGGAGCTAGTTCATTGAAGAAGATTTCCAAAAGTGTGAATTACCAGAGAAAATTGCACACATAATTGGTTTTCTATCGGCCTGTTCCTCAATATTATAAAATCGTAACTTTCTTGATTTTTATCGTATGTGGAATATTCTTGAAGTGTGATATCACAAATTTTGTAAGCTTCAACTTTGCTTCAGGGCCCAAGTTCAGATTATGCTCCAAAGACTTTGGTTTATGGCTCGCATCTGAAAGTGCCCACAGAAATAAGTTGAAATTGTTCAATACGGTAAAATAAGTCCATTGTTTCTCGCCACTCGAAAAATCATAACTTGTTTGATTTTTATCGTATCGAGGTGATTCTTTCGACATGATGTCACAAATTGTCACCAGTGGTTTTTCTTTAGGGTTTGCATCCAGATTTTGCACCGAACATCATGAGCTTGTGGTTTATTCGCGCGTCGTACACCAAAAAAGCTGTAAAATTCTGCATTGTGAATTTTTACATTACATTTCTCGTCATTCAGGGCAACATAAGTTGCTCGATTTTTATCGAATCGAGACAATTCTGTTGGCTCCGCGTCACAAAATTCATCATCAAGAGCTTTGTTTCAAGTCATTATTGTACCCCAATTTTTGCCCCTAAGATTCTTCTATCATATCAACTCAATCATAACAAGATCATACTAGGGTTTGGTTCTTCTCCTTATCTTTAGCTTTGCTCATGGGGAATCACCAAGCACCTTGACTTGTATTTTGTGATCATCTATGTTTTGTATTGATTAACTTTTAACTAATTAATACAATTAATGTTTGCCCTAATTGTTGATATTATAGGTGAAAGCACAACACATTCCATCAAGTCGATCTACAAGTTCATGAGTTTATTTCCATGCCTTCTTCAACAAAGCTTCATTGAGATTCAAGCTTCATCATTGAATATGTTTTGAAGTAATATCATGACAAAGTCTATCATGATACATCATGTCTCAATTTGTCAAAGATAGTCCAAAGAATAAGGGTTGATGGAAGAAGTTTGACCTAATTGGACAAGTTTTGGTTTTCTTGGTCACAAGTGCATATCTCCCTCAATTATCAATATTTTTAAGTGGTTATGGTTGAAATAGTTTATCATTATCATCCTCAACAAATTATATTTACATGACAAAAGTATTTGTCCAAGAAGGTTTGTCAAAATTGAAAAGGTTTTCCAAGACATTTTATTGCTCTAGGAGCTAGGATTTTGAACTTCAAAGGGCTATATCTTGCTCATATTTTGGTATTTTTGAATGATTCCTAAAACATGCTTCTCTTCAAAGGGTTATAAATAAATCAATTCAAAGTTATCAAGAAAATTTTGTGTGGAAGATTCCTAATGACGAAGAAAGATTACAAGTCCTCTAGATAAGTCATCAAATTCCCTTATGTGACTTCAAAAGATCATAACTTGTTCAGTTTTTATCTCTTTGAGCCCATTATTTTTCCATAATGATCTTAAACTCTTCTTTTATGTGCTAAGCTTGTAAATTGATGGAAGATTCCTTAAGGATGCAAAATATTATATGTCATCTCATGAATTTTCACCAACTTCACAAAGTCATAACTTTCTCAAATTTTGGAGTTTTTAAATGGTTCAAGTCTCAAAATGTCATTCAAGAGGTATACTTCATGCCATATTTTATGGTCAAGAGAAAATTTTAAATGGAAGGCCATATTCCAATTCAAAACAATATTGGTCATTTTGAAGAAAAAAACTTAGAATTTTTCTAAGTACAAAAAGTCAGCATCTTTTTCTCAACTTTGACTCATCACAACTTTCAGCTCAAGCATCCATTTGATTTCATTATTTTCACATTGTAAAGTTTGTGATCTCATATTTCCAATGCATCAAGAATCAAGCCTTAAGGTTCCCTAAATCATGCACACCATTGATTCAAAGGTGGTACCTTGAAACTGAAGTTTTCTCCAAAGTCAGAATTTAAAATCCTTGATTTGATCTTTAAACACAAAATTTATGCGCATTTTTACTTCTAATCATGTTTAATGAACTTCCAGAGATGATTAGCACATTGAAACGCAAGCTTTGGTTGAGTTTTGAGCAAAATAGAAGTCACACTTTTCATGTTTGCAACTTCACATGATTTCCCTCCATATTTCATCATTTCACACGCTTAAGCATTCCATTAGTTTCCCTATAAATATAGGTTCATAACCCATTCATTTTCTCAAGCTTAGAGAGCCATAATCACTCTGTCAAACTTCTTCTTGAACCCATTTATCTGTAACTTCGAATTTGGTTTTATAGCTTTCCTCAATCCATTTTCTTTGTCAATTCATCACCCTTGTACCTCACTTAAGCTAACAGAAGAAGAACTAAGCTCTAAGACTTCCTAAATCGTGCTAGCCAAGTCAAGTTTCAGAGCTCTGAATTTGAACTTCAATTGGTAGATTCATTCACCAATTCTCTCAAATTTTGATACTGTAATGAAGCTCTCATCATTATGATTCTAGTCGCAACATTTATTTTCAATTGGAAGTGAGTTTTGGCTATGAATTTTCAAATCCCTTTTCAAATCTTTCCTTCCAAAACGACTGAGCTACACCTTACATAAATTTTTCACGAGTGTGCCATTGGAATCGTCTTGAAGAGACGAAGCGAATGGTATCGGTCTCAAGCTCTAATTTTTCCATTTCAAAGACCTGCAATTCGCGTGGCTGGAGGTTGAAGATGACCAACGTGTCATATCTCAACCAATGATATCGTGTCATTTGTTTTTTTTAGTTCTAATTTTAATAAATGATTCAGTGTTTTATTCACAAAGGACCATGATATAAACAACACGCCTAATCCATTGGATTAGCTTACAAACGCGCTTTGAATCTCATCCAATGGTCTACATATTTTTGGTTTTTATTTTTTTTATTTTTTTATTTTATTTGTTTTAAACTTCAAAAAATCATAAAAAATTCATTTTAACTTCAAAAAATCCAAAAAAATTCTTAAAAATACTTTTGATTTTTCTCTTTCTGATTAGTATTTTTTCACAGTTTTATTTTGTATTTTGATATTTTTAAATATTTTTCACTTTATTTGGATTGTTTTAAATATTTAAAAATACTTTTCTTAATTTTTTTAATTTTGAAAAAAATATGGAAGGATCCAATGACCCCATGACAAAGGTTGGTGACCTCATTTTATTTTATTTTTTCCAACTTTACTATTTTTCATAATTTTTGGTTTATTTTTCCTATTTCTTTTACTTTTAAAAATAGTTTGACTTTAAAAAATTACCAAAAATTTTATAAAAATATTTGAGCTCATTTCTTATTTTTCTGTGGTCTTATTTAATTTTTCTTGGATGTTTTGAATAGAATTGCTATTTTCCCCTTTTATTTTCATTTAAAATCCATTTTAAAAATCTGTTTCTTTATTTTTTAAATACAATTTTATTTTGAATATATGCTGGTTGATCTTGGACTATGAGATTTTGATCATGAGCTTCATTAAAATCATTGGATATTGGGTGTTGAGTTTAACTCCACCAAAATGGTTGGGTGATTTTAATGATGACTTGATTAAATTTTTGGTTCAAATGTGGTTTAATTCTTATCACATCCCTCTTCATCTTATCTTTTTCTTATTGTGTCATATGTTGTTAGAAGATGATATACATATCATCTCTCCAAACATATGACACATAAATTGTTATTGATCGGTCTTAAAATAGGTGCGACTTCTATATAAGTCCACTTACGATTGCTTAACATAGCGCTAAATTTTATCTCGATTCAAGAAATGATCATTCGTGGCCCAAACCCATGTTTGTTAGCCCGAGTATGTTAATTTTAATCCTTTGATCTAATAACCTTGAGATTCATTGTTAGGAGGCTTTGGTCTTATCAATCCTCTAACGAATCTGCATAAGCTTTGGTTAAACTGAATCACTTAAATATCGTTGATCATTTATGGTTGCCTTGATAATTTTAAATGAATGATATACTTGACAAACAACAAATGAAACTTTTTGTTGAGAGGCTTTGGTTTTATCAATCCTCTAATGAGTTTAAAATACAAGTTTCAAGATGGTCATTCAACTAACCTCTAATTTCTAACAATTGACTTTATTTTATGTCTTTACTTCATGCTCTTTACTTTAAGCACATTTATTTCAGCTTTTACATTTCATCCTATTTTCATCTTTGCTCACTTGAGCATTTACTTTGGTGTCATTTTTATTTTTGCTCACTTAAGATGTTTTATTTCTTTTTGAAGATACCTAATAATTAACTTGAATAGTAAAAAGCTTTAATGTTACTTGGAATATTTGGTTACTATCCTTGGCATTATGGAGATTGTGGACTTCTTGGATTTAGGATTAGAAGCCTTGACCAAACTTGAGACCTCAACTGTTATTTTGTCTGGAGTTCTTGGGGTTTACCTCAAGACATTGGATTGTTTGTTTTCTTTGTGTGTAGGTTATTTTGATTATATGCTTTATCTGTGATTGGGAATTCATCCGTATATAACCGTTACTATACTCAATTTTTGTGAAGACTTAATGCAGTTGAAGCTTGGTTTTCTTAAGAGATTTTTTATCTTTGCTTGTTTGGTTTCAATCCAAAGGATTAGAATTCTACATTGACTCATTATGTCAAGTGTTGGCTTCTTGTTGGTCAGATGGTTCTTTTCCCTAGCTTTTACATTATGCTTTAGAATATTCCCTTCAGCTCTTCCCATCTTCTTTAATTTCAAAAAAATCTTCTCCCTCCTTTTCAAAACTCTTCTTGTTTTTAAACTTGAACCGCTTTCGTAATAAACTTGGACTTAGGTCCATGTATTTTCAAAAATATTTTCTTAATCAAACTTTAAATAATTTAACAATACTTTAACATTTTTGTGAGAAGACTAAAAGTCAATCAATCTCATTCAAACCATTTTGCCACTTTGGCTTTTTACCTTTAAAAGTTTCTCAAAAGATTATACTCTTGTCAATCCTTATAGTGATGTGAGCTACTATACTTCTAAGACATGTAGTAAAGTGAGATATTTTCCACTTGGGTATTGAGTGAGGCTTTGTTGATTTTAAGATCCAAGCCGTATACTCCACTTTGAGATGACGCAAATTCTCCTTTCTCATAATCATGGGTAGTAAGTATCTTATTACACTCTGATAAGATGATAACGTCTCGTCTCTTAAAATTAACCAACACACTTATGTTTTAAAATTTTTAAAGGTGAACTACGAGTACCTTGATCCCCTATTGCAAGGAAGGTAGTACATAGACACTAAAGGTTCACAACCGCAGAGGGTGCAAAAAAAAATCATAAAAAATACTTCTTTTCTCATCTCCACCATCTATTTTTTATACAACTTTTATAGCCAAAATACACAAATTTTCAAAGAGGTTCTTACGGAGTATCGTTGATGTTTAGGGTGCTAACACCTTCCCTTTGCATAACCAACCCTCGAACTTAGATTCTCTCCCCCTGTTTTGGGGTTATTCGCTCTTTTCCCATTCATCTGGAAACAATAAAGCATGGTGGCAATTTTAATTTTGATCTATGCGAGTCAAGTAAATCCAATGGCTTAGTCTCAACATTTCTACCGCTACAGTCATGCGTAGAGATTTTTCATTGATTATGATGAGCCTGGGGTTCGATCTCGCACTGTGCATTAAATAAGTTGAAATTTCCAGTTTTGGAGCCAAGCTATATATTTCAAATTTCAAATTTTCAAACACAATTCCACTCACAATTTCAAATCTTACCAAATCAAAAATTATTTTCTCAATTCTCTCTCAATTTTCTCTCATCTTCATCAAGAATACAACTCACAATTTCAACCAAAAAAACTTCAATCTTCATCTCTCTCAACTCCAACTCCACAAGCATACTCCCTCCACATAATCTCCATTGTGCGAAGACCTCTGGCAGCTAGCAACCACCGCCTTTTCCTATTTTCGGCAGCCTACACTCCCTCCGACAAAACCACTATTGTTCGCGGTACAAACTCCCTCCTCGGCCATGATATCTAAGCGCTAGCTCTCCCTCCATTTTCCAATCACTATTCCGGTGAGTCACTCCCTCCCTCCACCGTGTTATTACTTCTGATCATGTTTTTTGGCAACATTCATCTTCCCCGATTTAATTTTGGTAAATTCTTGAATCTACTTGCATTTAATCACTTATTTGCATATTGATTTTGTGAATTGTGTAGATGTGAACTTAATTGACTATTGTATGAATTGAATTCTTTAATTTTATTTGAGATAATTGATTCTTGAATTGTGGTAATGTTGAGATGTGGAATATGTTGAACAATGTCATAATCGATATGGATCTTGATTTTATTCGGTAAAACTATTGATAATCCATCTTGGTATGGGCCCTTGCCCCATACACATAATTTCTTTCCTTCTTTCCAGTGAAGGGCTTCTTTATAATATTTGACGCGGAAGTAGATGTCATGGGAATTTTCCCACTCTTAATGCCACTTTCTACCCTTTCACCAGTTAGGATCAACTCGGTGAAACCAGACGAAGAACTGCCAATCAATAGGTTGAAAAATGGGCCAGTTAATGTACCCATGAACATGTCAACTAGTTCTATGTCAATTAGTGGTGGTTGGACCCTACCAGCAAGGTCCCTCCATTTTTATGCGTACTACTTAAACCCCTTATTAGTACCCATTGTCATACCTTGAAGATGGACTCTAGTTGGTGCCAGATCAGCATTGTATTGATACTGATGATAAAAAGTAGTGGCTAGATCTTCCCATGTGTGGATGCAGGAACATTCCAATTGATAGAACCATTCTAGTTGAGTCTCATCCAGACTCTCTTAGAAGAAATGGATCCAGAGCTTTTTGTCGATAGTGTGCGGCTGCATCTTGCACACGTAAGACCTTAGATGAAGTTTCGGGCAGGAAACCCCGTTATACTTGGCGAAGACCGGTTTTTTGAACTTATGGGGGATGACGACCCCAGGTACTAAGCCCAACTCACTAAAATCCAAGCCAGGCACGGCTTGAATTTCAACATCCTTTAGTCTATCCTCCAACTACTTGTATTTATCCTCAGCTGGAGGATATTTCTCATCAAAATAATCTTCGTCTTCAAAAGCTTGATCATTGGCACCCCCAGCACGGGTGCTCCTTGCCTCTTTGTCTTGACTTTCGTCCTCCTCAGACGATTCTTCGACTATCTGTACCTGATGAACTGGACCTTTAAACCTCTTACCCAGGTTGATGAAGACCTTCTTTTTGGTTTTCTTCTTGGCTACTAGCATAGTCATCAGTTCTTGTTGCCCCTTAGCCTGGTCAGCAAGGTCTCTTGGAACTGGGAATTCTGCGCTTGCAAGTCCTTCACTGTTTGTTCGATATCCATCTTACTGAAATAAATAGTAGAAAGATAAGGAAACCTGTTGTGGAAAACCTGTTTATGTTATGATGCATGGTATATGGATGCAATTTTTTCAAGGATCTCGCAGGGTAAACACAAGAAAATGTTAGTAGTTGAAATTTGATTATAGCTTTTGATTGAAGAACTTTGTGTCGTTGAATGTCCTTCTACGAGAATCAAGCTCACCATATCAAGTGGCCATAGCCCTTAACTCAAGTTGTCATGGTTTGGTTTTTGATGAAATTTGGTTAGAGGAAAATAAATCCTCTTTCCCCTTGATAGACGTATGGTTTAACATAACCCTGCATCACAAACCCTTGAGATCCTTGAAATGGTTATTGAAAATGTTATGGTATGATGTCATGATGTTATGTTCAAGTAATCATACACGAACAAAGCAAACAATTCGTTACGTACAAATAATCATATACAAACAAAGAAAACAAGTCCTTAGGTTTAGGCTTGCATGTAGTTTATAGGTAAGTACCCTCTTGAAGTTTAGTTGGTTCAACCTGTCCTAGAAAGTAACCGGGTTCTAGGGAATCTCAATATCACTGATCTTTCTTCAAAGGACATTGTTTCAGCGCAAGCCTCTTTGTTGGCGACCGAAATATCCCGAAAGTCCGATCTCAATGAACGTAGTATCGAGTATCAACCAACTTCGGATTTCACCAAAGATGACTATCTCACTACTTCCTAATGGCCAAGTTGTTCAATTAAAGGTTCTAAGGCCAGTTAATGCTTCATGACACCACACAGTGGCCCCGTATTCTCCTTGACTAAACTTAAGGGCTACCGGTACCAACAAATGTGTCACACTAACATAGCCATCGCTTCAACCATGTCGATATACCATGCACAGTTTCCACAATCTATTACTACTTACTTAATGGTGTTCCTCGATCCGGTAGAGGATCAATACAAACCCAAACAAAGACCCATAAATGTAAAGCAAACAAATCAAACAATGAAAGCAAGTAAATGTGATCTAGATTTAAGGTAACCCCACTTTTAAGTAAGAATACACGTCCCCAACAGAGTCGCCAGTTCTGTAATACGGTGGGAGAACTGACTTGGTTATTTTGCGTTTTAGCACAGTTGTTGCAGATAGCAAGAGTCACCGCCGACTTTTCTTTTATCCAATAAGGAAAGGGTGAAAAGAACAGGAAAGACCTTTGAGATGTTTTCTTAAGTTCGGGGGGGGGGGGGGGGGGTATTTTTTGAAAAGGGAAGGTGTTAGCACCCTTTTCATCCATAGTTATCTATGGGCTCTTAGTTGCTTGCTAGATCACTTGAAAATTGATTTGTTTGAAATGTGTTTGTGGTGGTTTTTGAAAGTATTTTTGAAAAGCGCATTCGTTTAGGCAAACTTTGTAATGATTCTCGTCTCTATAAGAATGCGTACAAAGTGTTGGACTTTTTGAAAATATTTCATGTTTTTTGAAAGTGTTTGGTGTGTTTGAAAAGATGTTTGTTTTTTAAGATGGATTGTGAGCAAGCAACTAAGAACTTTCTACCTACTCAAAATTCTTTTGTTCATTTCTCTCTTCCTTTGATATTGCTATCTTACCATTGATTGGTAAGAAGCTCTATCTTTGGATGTAAAGGAACGGGTGTGGGTCATCATATAGTCATAGATAGAAATGTTTTGAGATATCTAAGCATTTTTCTTAAGGGACTAAGATCATTTGTAAAGCAACATTTGTAGCGTCATCGAGGGATTATGATCTTGTATTTTTTATTGTTTTTGCTAAAATACCTCACATGCGTAACATGACCATTTTAAAGGAAACAAAGTTGAGTTAACCCTAGAGGTGCAAGTGTGCAAGTGTTTTGTATTTCATGCTTGATTTATCTTGAATTGGAGTTTTCTTAAGTATTGATTTTATATTTCCATATAAAACCTAATTTACTAGCATTTATGTGAAAATGATAAATTGTGAAAAGTAAATATCCTACGCTATTATATCATTCAGGGATGGGGAATACATATTTTCAAATGGGGATTGCAAGAAATTAAATCCTAATTATCTATTACAACCATATTGAATATTTAAAAGAATTAAATGTACAAGAATGAATAAATATACAAAGGATATGAATGGAGAAGAAAATGGATTTTGTTTAAGTAAAATGATTTTTGACCTAATTAACTTAAAAGAAGATAAATAGCTAAGAATAAGAAAATTAAAATTAAGTTAATAAAATAAATTAATTTATTAAAGAAAAACAAGTTTTTAAGGGTTTTGTTTGTGAAAATAGTTTTAATTAAATTAAACTAGTATAAAAAATAATTAAATAAAAGTCCTAAGTTCTAAATTAATTTCAATTAAAGATAAACCTAAGTCTAGTATTAGTTTATTTTTTAAGAGAAGAATTTTGGATTTATTAAAGAAAATATTTTTAATGTATGAAAATAATAATCAAAATCCTAATTTCTAATTAATTTACAAGTTAATTAACAAAGACAAATAAAAGGGAATTAAAATAAACTTATTTTTATGTAAAAAATTAATTTAATTAAATAAAACCCTAAATCTATTTTTTTATGATTTTTGTATTAAGTAAAATATATTTAAAAGAAAATAAATAAATGAAATAAGAAAAAAATAAAATAAAATGGGCCAGAGGTTGTGTTAGTGAAACAAGGGGTGAGGGATTAGCAAAAATGACATAGGGCCCAAAAATGGGGGCCCAGGCGCGCCTGGCAAACAAAAAATAAAAAAAATATAAAAATAAATTGCAAAATGTGGCGCTGGGGCTCAAACCCAGGTCACGGGGGTGAAAGGCGCGAGCTTCTACCACTGAGGTGGCTATACATCTGGTGTATTATATCAATCCATAAATATATATTTTAAACTCCTTCCATGGTTGTCATCTTCTTCTTCTTCACGCCATTTTCTTTTTCCATTTTTTCAAATCCTGTAACTTCCTCATTTCTCAACAAAAATGGAAAATGTAAACATGAAAGTTGCTCCATTTTTTCTCACTAATCCAACCATGTAAATAACTAAAGATATAAATCAAAGATGAATGAGAATTTTGCGGGCCCTAATCTAAAATCTAATTTTTCCAAAAAACTTCAAACTTAAAATTCTCCATGCTCAGGAAATACAAATGAAAACTATGGACATGGTTAGCTACAGGGCAATGATGTCTACATTTTATATTTGAAAATGGAAGCCTAATAATGCTTATATGAAAATTTTAAAAGTCAGAATACTACCTTGCAAGTGGGGACCATGTTTTGAGTTTGAGCAGCTCTCAAGGTGTTGTGATGATCCAGTTAGCTTCAATGAACCTCCAGGAAGCTAATGCAATGATTAGTTTGTGCTGAGGATGGTTGAATTGTGCTGGAGAAGTCAACATGCAAAGCTCTATTTTTGGTTATGGAGGATGGTGATGGAGGTGTTACAGTTTCAAAACAGGGACAGGGATGAGTTATGTTTGATGTTAGGGAGCTTTAGGATTGACTTGGAGAGGAAACGCATAACTAGATTATGAGTTTGGTGTTTAAGGTCAGAATGTGCAACAATGGAGTTTTGAAATGCAAATTCTGGCTTTGAGGAGTTTTAGGGTGTTTGAGGGCTTGTGAAATTGTGTATTAGCTCATAAATAATGTCTCTGTTTGTAAGCAAAAGGTTTGGAGTGCTCAAGTTGATCTGAATTCCAAATCAATGTTTAAACTCAACATGTGATTTTCTTGACAAAACAAGTTTCCATGCCTTGTACTTTTGTTCATAGAGTTGTTAACCACTTTAAACACAATGCCTCTGACTTTGTAGATAGAGTGTAATCAGAGCAAACAAGTTAGGAGCCCAAGAAGCTGACTTTATGCATAAAGCTTGCTTTACAAGAATGGATGTGTTACTTTATTCCCAAAATGGCAGATTGATTTAGATAAAGCTTGAATCAATTGGATAATGGCTCAATGAGTTGTGTAAACCATTAATTATGGAGTGTAACACAAGTTTAAGGTCTGCAAAGAAAATAGTATGCAGCATGGGTGTTGTACCCCAAAATTTTCACTCCTATTTTTACTCAACACATATGTGAAGAAGTGAAAAACACAAGAAGGGGGGTTGAATTGTAAAACTTGAAATCAAATGCAGACAACACGTTATTTTTATCCTGGTTCGTTTGATCTCAAACTACTCCAGTCCACCCGTCAAGGTGATTTCGCCTCTCTCCAACGAGGTCTTAATCCACTATATTCAACTGAATATTACAACTGCTTTAACAACTGCTAAAGCCTTCTTGAGTCAAAACCACAAACCGGTTTCTCAAGGAAATACTTTCTTACAGATAAATGAAATCTAAGTGTGTTGAATGTTTTCTACAAAACTGTTTATCACAACTGTGATACTACACAAATTAAGCTTATGAGAACAGGAATGCTAAAACAATAGAGTAAGTAATTTGAGAGCTTTAGCAAACTGTGAATGAGGATGAAGATGAATCACTTTAGGCGTGTAGAGAGTTGTAGAGCATTAGCTAATCTGTTCCTCACTTGCTTGTTTATATAGCATTGGAAATGATACGTTGGAGTCAGTTATTCCGTTTTAATGCCAATTACATTCTTTCCATATTGAGAAGATCTTTGTCTGGAATAATGCCGTTGATAATAAAGTATCTTGAATGCACAGTACCGTTGACAATTAAGCGTGTTCTGGCTTTGGCTTATTCTGACGCTGCTAGGTGCTGATGAATTGTCGTGGTCTTGATCATAGTTTAGATTGTTACGCGCAGATCTGTTAATCAAGCTTCAGCGTAAGCACATGCTTTGATCTTCTTATTCTGGCATCTGATATAACATCCTCTGATGCTGATGTTGATATTTCATCTTCTGATGCTGATGATGATATTCTTATGCTGATACTCATCAGAGTTTCTGTAAAACACAATATAATTTTTAGGTAGCATATATGTCTTTCATGAATCATACAATTTATATACTCTTGCATTTTGTTATCATCAAAACTTTAACTTAGGGTAGTAGATTCAAACTTTGTTCTAACAATCTCCCCCTTTTTGATGATGACAAAAACTAGATTTTTTCAATTGAAAATTAACGAGAAAAGTATTAGAGATAACCAAATAATAAATTATATCAGAATTAAATAGGAAGTTATCAAAGATAAGAAGATAAGGGATAAAGAGGTATCAGAGTTTAGATCGGAAAGACTCCCCCTGAATTTATTACTTCCCTTTAATTCCATGAGTTCTTTAGGATTAGATCTTTATTGACTTTCTTTGAACATCAGAACATCAGAGCTTCAATGTATTAGAGTTCATCAGATTCTTGTACCTGTAAGCTATGCAGAACAAAAACATTCAAGTATATCAGAGTGTTAGAATGTTTGAGACTTTTGTCTCAGTAAACCGTTATTGAAAAATATCAGTCTTTCTCCCCCTTTTTGTCAGCAATCAAAAAGTGCACATAATTGAGGAAGTAAAAAATAATTGAAGTAAGAGAATCAGTGCAGAAAAACAATTGTATTCAGTTCAGAGCCAGAAAAATAGTACAGATGATATGCAAAGAAAACAATGAAAATAGTAAGAGAAAAAAAACTAAGGTGCAGGTGGAAGGCGTGTGAACATAGCCTCAAGCATGTTCTTAATCTGATCAGTGGTTTCCTTCTGCTGATGCACCATGCTGGCTACTGAGTCAATCTTGTTGTCCTGAACATCCATCCTTGCCTTCATCCTTTGATCACTTTCATCCATTCTCTCCTGCAGACGAAGATCATTTTGCTTCAGCTCTTCAAGAGTCTGCCTATCCAAGGCAGCTTGAGAGATGTCAGAGTCAGGGTGCTTCTGAGAGCTTTCTACAATGTCTTCTTCTTGACACACATCTTCTGTTGGTTGAACTGTTGATGCTGGACACTTTTCAGACCAAGGCTCATTGTCCAGATGAAGCACTTCCTCCTTCAGCAGCTGACTTAAGACTGGTCCTTCAACTTCTTTCAGCAGATTGCTGAAGTTCTGTTGAGCCTGTTCATAGTTTAGGTCTTGCAGCTTAAAGGTTCAGCGCGTACCCATCCTCTGAAATGTGTCCAGAGTTGGTCTGAAACAGCAGGATCAATCACTCTCGGACAAGCCTGCTTTAGAGAAGAAATCCATCTCTGCATATCTGCTTCAAAATTCAAAATACTAGAACCAACATCTGGTTGTTTGGGTTTGGGAATGGCGGTTTTATTGATAATGGCAGCAAAACGGTCAAGGACTGTGAGATCGATGAAGGTTTTGCTGTGGTCTTCTGTATTTTGCTTGGGAGAGGGAGTGGGAGAATCAGAAATGATTATTGGACTGTGTGGAGTATTAGGAGGGGTAGTTTCTGGTGAGGATGGCAGTTGGGGGATATTGACAGTGGTGCCACCAGGGAATTCCATGGCTAAGGGTCGTGGTTCGGATGATTCATATGATTGAGGTTCAGGGGATTGAGGTTCAGGTGATGGAGTTTCAGAGTGTTGAGACTCAGGTTGTGGAGATGATGGTTGAGGTGAAGGTGGATTAAGTTCTGGTTGTGGAGAGGGAGGTGGAGGAGTTTCTGGTTCTGGTGATTGTGGATTTTCTGGTATTGGTGAGAGTGTATATTCTGGTTGAGGTGAATGGGCAGTTTTTGGTTGAGTGTTTGGATTTTCTAAGAGGGGAGCAGAAGAACGTTGATCAATTTCAGAAAGAACTTTATCAAGTTCTGATTCTGTTGATGTTGTGGGTTTTGGATTTTGAGGTTTGGTGCGGGATCTCCTGAGAGTTAGTGACTCAGAAGGGTCAAACTCTGGTTCGGTATCATCAATGGTTGGTATGGGAATTGGGAGTTCATATGAAGCTGGGGTTGGAATCAATGTTGGAACAGCAGATGAATTTAAAACATTTACAGAAGACAGATTACCTCTCTTCTTTGGGGTCTGCTGGGATGGTCCTTCTGAAGCAGCCTTTCTCTTCTTAGTCTTCTTCAAAGCAACCTCTGGTGTTTGCTGGTGCAGATCTTTAATGTTCAGATCAGGATCTGTGCCATCAGCTTTACACGCGTCCAAGTATCTGAGAACAGTGACTGGTTTAGAGTCAATCTCAAAGAATATGGGAAAGTCGCTCAGAGGGACTCTTCTGCTGGTGATGTCAGCAAGAGGAGTGACGCTGGGCTCCTTTCTGATATTCTCTATCAGCTTCATCTTTTTCAGATTCTTGGCATTCAGCTGCTTGCCAACAGAGGGTTCTAGAGCGCTTATTTCCTGTGCCTCTGTCAGGTGTTCTATCAGCCTATTCTCAGTTAGAATATCTAATATTAATTTTCCGAAGGGTATCCAATCCCTTTTAGTCTTTTCTTCTTCTCTCGTCTCCTTGACGCTGGTCTTCAGATGATTGAACAGAAGATGAGAAAGGTTGATCTTGGTCTTCTTTGCAATAAAATAGAGCAGAAATTGCTGATCTATGTTGATGTAGTCAGGAGAGCTTGTGGGCTTCCTGTGGTTGAAGCAGCCCAAGATGATCTTTGCCCAGATTCTGTGCTGATCCATCAAATCTCTTATCTTGCTGGATGGAACCCCATGCGTGAAAATCTGTCTAGCAACTATGGCAGTGTTTCCAGCTCTTTCTGCCATGTCAATACAGCGGATGCCACCACCGTTGTATCCAATCAGTCTAGCAATGTGATCTTCAGTAATCACAATCTTCTTGCCCATGATATATGAAGTAACCTGATGTGTTGATGAAGACGCATGTATCCAGATTTCTTTGACCAATACAGGGAACGTTGGACCCACCAACCTATCAAAGTACCTTTCCCATCCTTGTGCCCTAATTTCTTCAGTCAAATCGAAGCCATTTTCTTTCAAACTGTTGAAATCAACGATCAATTCAGACAGGACTTCCAAGTTCTTCACCGGTGTGAGTAGAGTTCTGAAGGGAATTTGGTACTGATCAGAAGAAGCATCTTACTGGGAACATGCAGAAACAATGCTAGAGGACGCCATGTTCACACTAAGGTTTTTGAGAAAAAGCTTGAAAAAGGGTTTTCTTGAAAAAGATGAACACACAGTAAGAACACAGAATTATTTTGATGATTGTAAGAGACGGTAAAAAATTAATGAATGATGTTAAGGCGTTTAAATAGGTTTCAAAAGATGTTTTGAAAATGTAAACGATTTTAAGAGAGAGAATTAACTCATGATTACACGCATTTAATGTTTGCTGATTTTGGGGGATTTGAGAAAGATATTCAGAACGGTTACCAATGACATGTGTCTCAATGCATCCAATCAGCGCTTTGCCTTCTCAGAAACGTGCACGTGTGTTCTGCCTCAGGAATAAGCTGATGACTGGATGACGCCTGTTTGATTTAGTGAACAACACATCTATCCTTGAACTGAAACGCTCAGATCTTTAAGAATAGAATCTGATACAATCTGCATGTCTAAATTTCTGAAGGAAGATTGATCAGAAGTTCACAGTGAAGTAAAACAAATTTTGAAGGTTAACATATAAACTTAAAACATTTTCACTCTGGGCAGAGCCTCATGCTGAGATGTTTCAGAATGAAGTTGAACCTATCTTCAGAAAGTGGTTTAGTGAAGATATCAGTCCATTGATGGTCTGTATCAATAAATTTTAAGTTCAAAATTCCTTTCTGAATATAGTCCCTAATGAAATGGTGTTTTATTTCTATATGCTTAGCCCTAGAATGCAAAATTGGATTTTTACTTAAGCAAATGGCAGAAGTATTGTCAGAGTATAGGGATGTTACTCTCAAAAATCTGGAAGTCTTCAAGCTGACTTTTCATCCAGAGAATTTGTGTGCTGCATCCTGCTGCTTCTATGTACTCAGCTTCTGTTGTTGATAGCGCAATTGTGGATTGCCTTTTGCTGGACCAAGAGATCAGATTTTCTCCCAGAAACTGGCAGCTTCCAGAAGTACTTTTACGCTCTACTCTGTCTCCAGCAAAGTCAGCATCGCAGTAACCTACTAAGCTGTAATCACTAGATTTTCTATAAAATAAACCCAGATTAGTAGTACCTTTCAGATACTTGAAAATTCACTTAACAGCTGTTAAGTGAGATTCTCTAGGATCTGATTGGAATCTTGCACAAATACATACGCTGAATAAAATATCAGGCCTTGAAGCTGTTAGATAAAGAAGAGAACCAATCATACCTCTGTAGACCTTCTGTTCTACCTTTTTGCTTACCTCTTCTCTTTCCAGAATGCACGTGGGATGCATTGGAATCTTTGATGACTTACATTCTGAGAGATCAAATTTCTTCAGAAGTTCTCTGACATATTTGCTCTGATGAATGTAAGTTCCCTCTGGAGTTTGATTGATCTGAATTCCCAAAAAGAATTTCAGTTCCCCCATGAGGCTCATCTCAAATTCTGCCTGCATACACTTAGCAAATTTTCTTCCAAGAGAAGGATTAGTAGATCCAAAAGTAATATCGTCAACATAAATTTGACAAACTAAAATGTCATTCTTAACTGACTTACAGAATAAGGTAGTGTCCACCTTCCCTCTGGTGAATTCTTTTTCTAACAGAAAGTTACTTAGTCTTTCATACCAAGCTCTGGGAGCTTGTTTCAGACCATATAGTGACTTCTTTAGTTTGAAAACATATTCTGGATATTTTGTACTTTCAAAACCAGGGGGTTGGTGCACATAAACCTCTTCTTCTATATATCCATTTAAGAATGCACTCTTGACATCCATCTGATACAGAGTGATGCCTTTATTAACAGCAAACGAAATTAAAAGTCTGATAGATTCTAACCTGGCGACTGGGGCAAAGGTTTCTGTATAGTCTATCCCTTCTTGCTGACTATAACCTTGTGCTACCAGTCGTTCTTTGTTTCTGATAACTTCACCTTGTTCGTTCAACTTGTTTCTGAACACCCATTTTGTTCCAATGACATTGAATCCTTTTGGTCTGGGAACAAGATCCCATACGTCATTTCTGGTGAATTGATTCACCTCTTCTTGCATTGCTAGAATCCAGTCGTTGTCCAGAAGTGCTTCATCAATTGAGGAAGGTTCAATCAGAGAAACAAGTCCCATGAGGATTCTTCAGAGTTTCTGAAGCTGGCTCTTGTTCTGATTGGATCTTCCTTTCTTCCTAAGATAGTTTCTTCTGGGTGATCCAAGCTGCTTCTGGGTAGTCTTTTCTGAGGTTGGTCAACAGATGTTGCTGGATTGCTAGCAGTGCTTCTTTCTGATGTTGAAGGAGTGTCTTTATTTAGAGCTTCTGATGACTTGTCTTCAGAACCTGTAAATTCAACTTCCATACCTGCAAAAACTTCATTCTGCTTTGACTTTTCAGAGTCAAGCTTATCATCAAAACGAACACTGATTGATTCTTCCACAATCTGTGTTTCTGTATTATATACTTTGTACCCTCTTGAGCGTTCAGAGTATCCTAACATAATACACTTTTGTGCTTTAGAGTCAAACTTGTTCAAATAATTTTTTGTATTTAACATAAAGCAAGTACATCAAAATGGATGAAAATATGAAATGTTGGGCTTTCTGTTCTTCCACAATTCATATGGAGTCTTTTCCAGAATAGGTCTTATGGAAATTCTATTCTGAATGTAGCACGCTGTGTTTATTGCCTCTGCCCAGAAGATCTTAGCAACGCTTGTCTCATTGATCATGGTTCTGGCCATTTCTTGCAATGTTCTGTTCTTTCGTTCTACAACTCCATTTTGCTGGGGAGTTCTAGGACAAGAGAAATCATGCAGAATGCCTTTGTCATTAAAGAATGACTCAAAATCTTTGTTTTCAAACTCTCCACCATGATCACTTCTGACTTTAACGATTCTAAGATCCTTTTCATTCTGAACTTGGTTACAGAAGGTGACAAACACAGAGTGTGACTCGTCCTTGTGTCTTAAGAACTTTACCCATGTCCATCTGCTATAGTCATCTACGATTACTAACCCATACTTCTTGCCACTGACTGAAGTAGTTTTAACTGGTCCAAATAAGTCAATGTGCAGAAGTTCTAATGGCTTAGAGGTAGAAACAACATTTTTAGATTTGAAAGAAGGTTTTGCAAACTTGCCTTTCTGACATGCTTCACACAGAGCATCTGAATTGAACTTCAGATTAGGAAGTCCTCTGACCAGATTGAGTTTGTTAATCTGAGATATTCTTCTCATGCTAACATGCCCCAATCTTCTGTGCCAGATCCATTGCTCGTTGTTAACAGACAGAAGACACTTTACATTCTGACTTTTCAGTTCAGAAAGTTTGATTTTATAAATGTTTTTTTTCCTCTTTCCATTAAATAGGATAGTCCCATCTTTCTGACTAACAGCTTTACATGATTTTTTATTAAAGATTATATCATAACCGTTATCACTTAATTGACTTATGGATAACAGATTATGCATTAATCCATCTACTAACAGAACATTATTTATAGAGGGAAGATTTCCATTACCTACAGTTCCAGAGCCAATGATCTTTCCCCTCTGATTGCCTCCAAAGCCTACGTGGCCTCCAGGCTTAAGTTCTAGGCTTTGGAACATATGCCTTCTTCCCGTCATGTGTCGCGAGCAGCCAGAGTCCAGGTACCATGACTGGTGTTTCTGATTTGCTGCTAAAGATATCTGCAACATGTATTATTTTATCCTTAGGTACCCATATTTTCTTGGGTCCTGATTTGTTAGCTTTACCAAAACTCTGGTTGAATTTTGGTTTCACATAATAATTGCTACTAGTATATTTAATGTCATGTGTGTGGCCAAACACAAAGTGTGAATTCAGAGGAGTGCGTTTAATAATTAAACCCATGGCATTCTTTGGTGTAGGTACCTTACCTTGGTATCCTATTCCCTTTCTGCCGTTTCTGCTAACTCCATAGATCATTGAAGCCATTTTGCTTCTATCTATGCTTTTAGCAAGGAACTTCTGAAATCTATTATCATACTCCTTGATGATCTCATCAGCGCTGCTGGGAGTTTCAGAAATTGTTTCCTTCTGAGAGTTTTGTAAAACATTTTCTAATTTTGAAATTTTATTTTTCAACTCAAAATTTTCCAATTTGAGACTCTCATTTTTGTCAGTGTCAGAATCAAGATTCCTTTTCAGGTTTCTGAATTTAACTCTGATCTGTTGGTACCTTTCCAGAATTTCGTTAAGGCTTTCAGCAAGTTCAGCCTTAGTAAAATTAATTGCAAAGTCAGGAAATACCTCTTCGGTGTCTGATTCTGAGTTTGATTCAGAAGCTTCACTGTCTTCTGATATGTTGGCCATGAGAGCTATGTTTGCTCTCTCATCATCTGATTCTGAGTCAGCTTCAGACGAGTCAGAGTCATCCCATGTAGCCATGAGACTTTTCTTCTTTTCTCTTCCAAACTTCTTTTGGGGCTTTTCCCTCTGAAGCTTTGGACAGTCACTCTTATAGTGTCCTTGCTCGTTGCATTCATAGCAAGTGATGTCCTTGGTGTTTGGCTTTCTACTTCCTGAAGAGCCTTCAGATCTTCTGTATCCAGAGGAAGAGTCTGACCTTCTGTATCTGGAAGAGGACTCATTCTGATCAGATCTTCTGGGATTCCTGAACTTCCTTTGCCTCTGCTTCCATAGTTGGTTCACTCTTCTGGAGAGGAGGGAAAGTTCGTCTTCTTCTGATGAGGACCCATCAGATGTTTCTTCAACTGCCTGCAAAACTTTAGAGTCAGATTTTCTGTTAGATTTTAATGCTAAAGGCTTACCTTGCTTCTGAGGTTCATCAGCTTCTAGCTCTATCTCGTGACTTCTGAGGGAGCTGATAAGTTCCTCCAGAGAAATTTTGTTGAGATCTTTAGGTAGCTTCAGCGCTGTAACCATTGGCCTCCTCTGTTTTGGCAAGCTTCAGATGATCTTCTTGACATGATCAGCATTAGAGTATCCTTTGTCCAGAACCTTGAGACCAGCCACCAGAATTTGGAATCTTGAGAACATTGTTTCAATGGATTCACTTTCTTCCATTTTGAATGCCTCATACTTCTGAATGAGCGCAAGAGCTTTAGTTTCTTTGACCTGAGTGTTGCCTTCATGCGTCATTCTGAGTGAGTCAAACATGTTCTTTGCTGTGTCTTTGTTAGATATATTTTCATATTCAGCGTAAGAGATGGCGCTGAGAAGAATGGTTATGGCCTTGTGGTGATTTTTGAAGTCACGCTTTTGTTGATCAGACATTGCTTTCCTGTCAATCTTCTGACCGCTTGCATTCACTGGGTGCGTGTGTTGTACCCCAAAATTTGCCCTCCCATATTCTTCAAGAATTGCAAAGAGCATGCTTCAAAATCTCCCCAAAGGTTGCACAGTTCAAGGGCCTCCTAACAGTCAAAAACTAGGGTTTTGGTTCTGACAAAGAAAATGAAGTTTCCAAGGGTCCAATCAAGTCCCACATGCTTATAAACATGGTCAAGCATCCTCATACCAATTTTCAATACTTACAGCACAAAATTGCACAGTCAAAAACCCTAATTGCCATACAGTCAACTGCAGGGGCAAAATGGTCATTTGACAGTCAAAAGTTCAAATTTTTGGTCAACATCTTATTTTGAAGCCACAAACATCATTTGATCAATTCTTGATCATGATTCTCAAGGCATGCCTCAAAAAGTCTCAAGATGCAAAAGTTTCCATATTTGGACAGTTGAAAAAGTCAACTGTAACTTGACCAACGCATAACTTCCACATGGATTATCAGAAAAATTCCATCCAAAGCTCATCTTGAAGAGAAAGACATTTCCTACAACTCCTCTTCACACTTCAGGTCCAAGAAATGCTCTCACAAAAAGTTATCAATTTCAACATTATAGGTCATTTTCAAAAGTCAACAAAAAGGGACTTTAAGTCAAAGCCCATAACTTGAGATTGGTAAATCAAAATGACATGGGACAAAAGGCATTGGTTAGAGGACTCCAAGACCTTTCCAAAATGTCCAAGAACATGATCAAAGCTTAAAAATTGAGCAAGATATGCCTTGTGGAAGTTGGGAAATTTTTGGGTATTTTGAAAAGTCAACTTTGCTTCAAATGTCTTAAAATTGCTAATGGGCCACATTTTCTTCCAAGATTCATCATTCAAAGCATGTGCACGACCATTTGGCCCAAAGGGAAGTTATTCATCATTTTTATTTATTTATTTGAATTTTTAAATTGCTATTAATTCATTTAATAAAATAAATATGTGAAAAATACCAAAGCAAACTTTTTAAATCTTTTTATGCATGAAATATCTCCAAGATTTCGTGCAAATCAGATAGGGAAAGAATCAATGTGATTTGGACATGATTGGTATCAAATATGCATGAAAAAGATTGAAAAATTATGCCATGAAAATCAAATATTCTCTACATCAATGCTTTGATCCTTTGGCTCTGAATTTCAACCCTAATCATTCCATACATAAGCCAGAATGCAAACCCTAGTGCTGGAGACCAAGAAGCTGCGCCAGAACTAAAGAACAACTTTGCAATTTTATCGAGATTCCAAAACTGAAAACTCGATTCTAAGACGTTTCAAGGCAAAACTTTGATTCCATTAGCTTGCAAAGGTCTCAAGAGACGTTTCTGGATCAAAACCACTAACTCTAGCACAGGAAATTGGTAGAACGATCGTGTTCTGTTCATGCTTTTTTCTCATATTCTTGCATCATGATTCATGCATTTTTTTGTAATTTTTAATACTGGATTTATGTTCATTGGACCATTCTAAAGCTAACTGTATGTTTTAATTGAGTTTTCACGCATCGTATGAAGAATCACCATGGAAGATTGCTAGGGTTGCAAAACTGTGAAATTGGGGGTTTACTCCTATGGAAAAATTAAGACCTGAGACCCATACCATCAGAATCAGAAACTCATGGCCAATCGTTTCCACACCTCGCGCCTAATTTATGAAGCACCATACTCTATTCGCTATTTTTTGACACAGTATATAGTGGGGGTTTAAAACCCCCGCAATCTTGTTTCTTGTTTCAGGTAAAACGCAGAATGGAGGAAGAAGATGCTTAGTTGGCATAACGTGAATGGACAATTCAAAAATTAGCGCGTCTTTTTATTTATTCAGGCCACTGACTTGTTTTCTCTTATAATTATTTCCTTCCAATAGTATTACAAAGAAAGCGAATGGTGCAGATGGTTGGTGCGTTGTCCTATAACCACTGGGACCTGGGTTCGATTCCCAGGTCCCCCATATTCTTGATATATTTTGTTTTAACATAATCCTATGCAGCTTCAGTCCCATGGTTCATCATACGTCCATAATCTCAGCAGGCCACATGTCCCAAAATGTCCATCCAAGGGCTCAGATTTGATGAACGCCATACTCACCAGTCAACGCGTATACACGCTCCCAGGAAAAGTCAAATAAGGCATTAAACATTGGGCCAAAAATGCTGGAGATACCTCCAATTTGGGATCAACACCCCCAAGGGTTTGCAACTCTTTTCTTTTTTTATTTTTCATTATTTGTGTTATTTCAATTATTCTTTTTTTAATTCTTTAAATTAATTTATTTTCATAAAATCTAAAAAATAATAAAAATCAGAAAGACAAAATAAAAATATATTTTATTTAAATGTTATTTTTTGTAAATAAATCTCACTAATTAATTAGGTTTAAATTTAGGTTTAATTCAAATATTTTTCTAAATAAATTAAAAAAGTGTAGAATTAGGGTTTTAAGTTTTTTATTCTTTTTCTTTTTTCTCTCACCATAATTAATTATTAAATATTATTTTTTTTTGTAAATAAAACTTGCCATTAATTAATTAGGTTAATTCTAGGTTTTAACTTTAACATTTTTTTTAATAAATTTAAAAATAGCTAGAACTAGGTTTTAATTTTATTTAATTCTCTCATAAAAAATCATAAATACCAAAAAACTCAAAAATCTTTTCCTTTCATTTTAATTTAATTAATTTGTTAATATAATTTAATTTCCTAAAAAGGGTCCAACGCCCTCGCTTTCAATTTTAATTCAATTCGCGCATTTATTTCCTTTCTTATAATTTTTTATGTAATTCTCCCAAAGCCATGTAAATTGGACGTTTTGTTTCTCGCACTTTATTTCTTTATGTTAAATCGGGTCCTGGATTTAATTTGGCGATGTGGACCCGCGCCTTTGTAATAGTTTAGGAACTTTATATTTCTCGCAACTTTTTAACTGCTAATAAATTGCATGCAAGAATGAATGTTAAAATAAAAGCAACGCGTAGATCACCCATGACATGAACAAGACAAAATATCTGAAAACGACACACAAATCACACACCACCCCTAGGGTACGCCTCACTGTTGCCTTGCCTCTCGAAAGGTGATCGTCGAGTAGAGGATGTTTTAGTAAGTCCTCATGATCCGGGAACCTGGCATGAGGGTAGCTTCTGAGGTATCTTCCTATTGCTCTGGTGATCACCATGTCCCGAACCTTCGAATTGACCCGAACACCTCCAACGGTGGTGCTACCTACCTCTCAATGGTGGGATGACACTACTTTAAAGGACATATACACAGACGAATTCCTTAGGGTAGGTAGACGACTCTAGATACTTGCTCTAATTTCAAAACAAATCAAAAAATACTTTTCACACCGACACCTTTTCAAAAAGCTTTCGAAAGCAACTTTTCAAACACTCTTGAGGACCGATACAAGAGTCGAACTGGAATTTTCAAAGAAACTTTTTAAAACCCACAGTTGAAAAGCAAACAAATCAATTTTGAAAACACAAATGAGCAAGTATCTAAGAGCCCATGGATAACCATGGATAGAAAGGGTGCTAACACCTTCCCTTTCTATAACCTACCTCCCGAACCGAGAGCAATCTCTATAAGGAATTTTTCTGTGCTTTTGTCCTTTCCATTTGGAGAAAATAAAAGACGGTGGCGACTCTTGCTTCCGTGAGATTTCGCGAACCAGCGTTAAACAGTCAGTTCCAGATCCACCGATCACAGAACTGGCGACTCTGTTGGGGATACTTTATAAAGTGAGGTGTACCTTAGGATAGCTCAGACTTGTGTTTTCAATTGCTGTGTTTGTTTGCTTTATTATTGTGGGCTGTTTCGGAGTTACATAGATCCTAACCCGGATCTGGGGATACCCTGTTAGGTAGCATAAGCTGTGAGGGACCTGTCCGACGTAGACCGACATGGGTGAAGCAGTGGCTACGTTTGTGTGGCACCTTGGTCTGTACCGATATCCCTTGTGTTGCAACGAGGAGAATATGAGTCTTCTAAGGAGTCATTAAGCACCAACCGACCTTAGAACCTTACATGATCCAACTTGGCCAATAGAACAGTAGCAGTATGCTACGCCCATTGAGGCTAAACTCTCGTGATGGTTCTGGCCGCAAGAAAAGGTTGTGATGCTGGAGTTATGACCGATTGAGGGTAGTCAGTGATATTGGGATCCTCTAGAACCCGGTTAGTTCTGATAGGACAGGTCTTAACCAACAAACTGAAAGAGGGTAATACCTAGACCCCATGCTGGCCTAAACTCTAAGGGCTCTCTTGTGTGACTTGTGTGCCTTCCAACTTGGCTATTTGCATGCTTGTTATCTGACACGTGAGTTTCTTGCAGGTTTTGGTTTGCAGTCCTTAATTGGGACTCATAACAGGGTTACCTACATTACCCCATGCATACCATAACATCATACCATTGCATACATCTTAACCCATTTCAAGGATCTCAAGGGTCTGTGATGCAGGTTATGATAAATCAAACATCTAGCAAGGGGCAAAGAGGATTTATTTTCCTCTAGCCAAGGTTGTCAGAGGCTATGACCCACTAGATATGGTGAGCCTTTGACCCTTTGAAGAAAGACTCTCAACAAATATGAAGTTCCTTCAATCAAGTTACCGGATTCGAATTCTAACAAGTTTCTTTGTTTACCCCGCGAGATCCTTGAAAACATCGCATGCATACATACACATCATTACAGGTACACTTGTTGCAGGTCACTTACCTTCTTCGCTGTTTATTTCAGCATTCATCATGAATCCTGAATCATCCGAGGGACAAACTATCAAGGCCCTCCAGGCCCAGAATGCCCAGTTCCAGGAGCTGATTATGAGTCTAGCCCAGGGTCAAAAGGAATTGAAGACTCTGATTCAGAAGAAGAAGAACAAGAGGACTGTTTTGTTCAACCCTAGACGCAGATCTGGGAACACACTACAGAATGAAGCTGAGAGGACCACTCCATCTGTGGGGGAAGGCAGTCACCATGAGAGAGAGGTGCCTAGTCCAGTGGTCTCTGACAACGAGACGGAGTTCAATGAGGAGCAGTACCCTCCAGCTGAGGACCGGTACAAACAACTAGAGGATCGTCTGAATGCCATGGAAATTCAACAAGTGCCTGGGTTGGATTTCGGAGACCTGGGTCTATCTTCTGGTGTGGTGATCCCACACAAATTCAAGGTTCCTTCTTTTGCTAAGTATGATGGGGCATCCTGTCCCAGGCTGCATCTCAGATCTTATGTGCGGAAGATTCAACCATACACTGTGGACAAGAACTTGTGGATCCACTTCTTCCAGGAGAGTCTTTCAGGGACTCATCTCGAATGGTTCTATCAGCTGGATGGAACCAAGGTTCGTAACTGGGAGGAGTTGGCTACTTCTTTTTACAAGCAGTATCAGTATAACGCAGACCTCGCTCCTACACGTACTCAACTCCAGGGTATGTCGTTAGGACCGGGAGAAGGTTTCAAAGAATATGCGCAGAGATGGAGAGACCTTGCTGGGAGGGTACAACCACCTTTGACTGACCGGGAACTCGTTGATATGTTCTTAGGGACCCTATCCGGGCCGTTCTTCAATCATCTCATTGGTAACTCATCTGCAGGGTTTACCGACCTCATTCTGACTGGGGAAAGAATTGAAGCTGGTATCAAGGCCGGGAAGATTCAAGAGACCACACCTTCTGATACTCACAAAAAGCCTTACACGGGAAAGAAGGAATCTAATGCTGCATACAGTCAAAAGAGTAGTCATGACCAACAAGCAGGGGCAGTCATGATCTCTGGTTCTGCACCACGCCGACAACCACAAAAGGGAAATCAGCGAAGGCCGGACGAGCCTAAAAGACAATTCACCAACATCAACATGTCATGGTCACAAGCATTGCAGCACATGTTGAAAAGGAACCTGATTGCGGTGATCAACCCTCCTGCAAATCCCAAGACCTCCTCTCCAAACTACAATCCGGAGGCGAGGTGTGCTTATCATTCTGATAGCCCGGGGCACGACACCGAGGACTGTTGGGCGCTGAAATATAAGATTCAGAATATGATCGACGCTAAGGAGATCGAGTTCGAGCCTGCTGAGACTCCGAATGTGACCACTGCCCCTTTGCCAAAACATGGCTAGGATTGAGAGATTTTTGTTCATTTGAATTCAAGTTGTATTTTTTCTTTTCCTGTTCAAATAAACAATTGTCATGTTAAACTCTTTTATTCCATGAATGCATTACACGTGTCTGTCTTGAATTAATTATATTCACTATATGCAAACTGTTTTCATATTTTTCTGATGTCAACTCTTGATCTAAAATTCTAAGCCTCTTGAGGGAGGATGACGAAAACGATACCACGATCCTTACAGTATGCTTTTGAACAGACCCCGCTGATGAGGTACAGGCATTGTTTCAATCCCTAAACACTGGAGTTATAAGGATGATAATCCCTCGTCAACCCATCCGAGCCAAAGAAGTAGGAGTTTTTCTTTTCGAAATTTAAAAAAAAAACCCTTAATCATAACCTGGGGCAGGGTAGTTCTCTCAGTTGATCCAAGTGCATAACAAACGGCACCAAAAAGGTCCTTACAAAACAAAGAAAGACAGTGATGGTTCCGAATAATCAATAAGGACAGGCAGTCATTATATCTCTCAGAAATAAAAGCCCAATAAGTCAAAACCTATGAAGGAGACTTACGAAAACTGGGGCATCCCGCTGACTGTAATTCCAAAAAGGAAACAGCTCAGGCAAAAAATAGGGATAACAAAATCAAAAAAGAAAAGAGGTCATACAAACCCTCAACAATAACAAAAAGGAATGACTGCCTATTCACAATAAGTTATCAACATCCGAACCATCACCGGAAAATCAGAGCAAAGATTCAATCAAGGACTAATGCACGATCAACTGAGCTTAGGTTGGAGGAACACCACGAAGAACGGGTGGGTACAAATAATTTGAGCCTTTATCCTTTGTTTCTTAAACCGTGAACCAAGCCACGTTATAACCCTCAAAAGTCCTAGCTGAAGCATGGGTTAGTTCGAAAGCATACTGTTACGAAAGGTATCCTGACTCCTTAAGGCTTGCTGTAAAATAACGAGTTGACATCACAGTTCACAAAGAAAAACTCACTTGCTTTTATTGAAAAATGCATTCTCAAAAATTTCAAGACAAACATAAGTTTTGCATTCTTAAGATGACATTGTTTACATATGATTATTTGTTTGAACAGCAGAGAACTTTGCGCAACGAATATCCGATGAACGAAAGTCTTCTCAACAAAGGAGTCACCTCAAGTGGAAGAAACACTTCCAATCAAGGGGCATGGCATGATCAGTGTCTATCATCTGGGGCAGTCTAGTCAAGATTTGGAGAATCTCTCAAAAGGCCAACCAGCCTGGGGAAAATCTCCGTCTAAGTCACTTGGGGCATTGGACGATCAAACAAAGATCTTCTGGTAGCACGGCAACACAACAACAAGGGCACCTCCCTGCATCCTAAGAGCATGGACATAGTCGAAAAATACTACGCACGATAAAAGACCCGCTAGGTTTACATACCTAGGCAAAAATTAGGGCTTCCCGGCGAACCAAAAGGGTTCGGGCAAAAATAAGGGATGAAATGAAAAATCTGTACACCCGGCAAGTCGAAAACCTGAAAAGGCGGCTTGGGCAAAAATGGGTATCCCGGTGGACTGAAAACCCGAAAGGGCGGTCCAGGCAAAAGTTAGGGATTTAAGCGTACGACTATGTCCCAGCATACAATCACCTATCTACCAGAAGATTTGTCAACTACCTCCACAAGGTATCTTTTCCCCTCACCTCAGAATCAGGGGCAATAATGAGTCGTCCAGGCGATCCAGTTGCTCTGTCAACCAAAGTACCAAGGAAAGGTTAATACAAAGATGATTACCATCTATCTTTACAAATTCCAGATCGTGGGTTAATATCCGAAACCAAACAGGACAATCATCCACTTGATCACCATCAGGCAACCCTACACCGGTTCCTTCTCAACTTTCAGACAAAGTCTTACACGGACTCATCCTCCTAAAGTCTTACACGGACTTATCATCAAAGTAACCCTACACCGGTTCCTCCTAAAAGTCTTACACGGATTTATCTCAAGTTTTACACGAACTTACCTCCAGGTAGCCTTACCCCGGTTCCTCCTGAAGTCTTACACGGACTCACCCTCCACAAGAAACCTTACCCCGGTTCCTCCAGAAGTCTTACACGGACTTATCTCAAGATGACCTTACCCCGGTTCATCCAGAAGTCTTACACGGACTTATCCCAAGATAACCTTACCCCGGTTCATCAAGAAGTTTCACACGAACTTACCCTGCAGTAACCTTACCCCGGTTCCTCCAGAAGTCTTACACGGACTTACCTCCAAGATAACCTTACCCCGGTTCCTCCAGAAGTTTTACACGAACTTATCCCGAAGTAACCCTACACAGGTTATCCCCTTCCAGACGTAGTCTTACACGGACTCATCATCAGTAAACCCTACACAAGTTTCCTTCTCAAAACTCCAGATGTAGTTTTACACGAACTCGTCACCTAGAAACCCTACACAGGTTCTCTATTTTCAAAGATGCAGTTTCATACGGACTCATTGTCAGTAAACCCTACACAGGTTTCCTTCAACCCCATATGCAGCTCCATAGGTGTCCTTCTTTCCAAGATGTGGTTTTACACGAGCTCATCATCAGGAAACCCTACATAGGTTCCCTCTTTCAACTTACAAAATTACAGTTCATAATTTCCCCAAGAGAGTCCAATCCAGCTCCCCCAGGAAAGTGGGAATCATCTCCCCAGCAGTAAGCTTATCCCCAGTAGATTCTGGAAGCTTATCCCTCGCAGAGCCTGAACGCGTCTCCCGGCTTTATTCAAAGAGTTATTTCCCTAACCGTATATAACTGGGTTATCCTCAGCCAATTGTCACGGAAAGATCGTCCTCGGCGAAGTCTTCTTATCCCCAGCAAAGTCTATTAACACTTCCAACACAACAATGGTATCCCCAGTGAAGTTACCATCAACATTTCAGCAAGTACCTCTCTCCCCACAGAGTATTGCTTCCCAGCAAGATCGCTAGAGTACTTTTCTCCCCGCAGAGTAATCCATTCGCCAAGTTCATTCCCCAACGGAGTTATCTTCTCCTACCGGTATTCTTGCAACTATCATCCCCAGCGGAGGCAAAAATCTATTCTTCAACATCAGCCCAGGAGTGACTTCCCAGCACCCGTCAAGGATTTACTTTCCTAGACAAAAAAAACATACGTGCATAAACATCACATTTCCATACATTATAGCATGCATACACGCATCATACCTTACAATCTCATTTATGTTGAGAACATCATTGCTTGATCCATATCATGCATTGCATATGACTGACCTTTACCTTTCAGGAAAGATCCAGTTAAGTTCTCAGCTATATTTCAAGACCTTGACCGATTCAGTTAAATCGACCCTAAGATTTTTCTGTTTCTTATCCAGTCAAAGGCCTTCTCTGGTTCAGTCAGATCGACCCTAAGATCTCCCTGATTCTTATCCAGTTGAAGACATTTCAAGACCTAGACCGGTTCAGTTAAATCGACACTAAGATTTTTCTGTTTCTTATCCAGTCAAAGGCCTTCTCTGGTTCAGTCAGATCGACCCTAAGATCTCCCTGTTTCTTATCCAGTTGAAGACATTTCAAGACCTAGACCGGTTCAGTTAAATCGACCCTAAGATTTTACTGTTTCTTATCCAGTCAAAGGCCTTCTCTGGTTCAGTCAGATCGACCCTAAGATCTCCCTGTTTCTTATCCAGTTGAAGACATTTCAAGACCTAGACCGGTTCAGTTAAATCGACCCTAAGATTTTACTGTTTCTTATCCAGTCAAAGGCCTTCTCTGGTTCAGTCAGATCGACCCTAAGATCTCCCTGTTTCTTATCCAGTTGAAGATTTCAAGACCTAGACCGGTTTAGTTAAATCGACCCTAAGATTTTTCTGTTTCTTATCCAGTCAAAGGCCTTCTCTGGTTCAGTCAGATCGACCCTAAGATCTCCCTGTTTCTTATCCAGTTGAAGATTTCAAGACCTAGATCGGTTCAGTTAAATCGACCCTAAGATTTTCCTGTTTCTTATCCAGTCAAAGGCCTTCTCTAGTCCAGCTAAATCGACCCCTAACAGATTTTCCTGATAAAGGCTCAGTAGAAGATATCCAAGATTCTCTCAGCGTTACTGTTGAGGTAGAAGTCGCCCAAGGTTCTCTCAGCGTTACTGTTGAGGTAGAAGTCGCCCAAGATTCTCTCAGCGTTACTGTTGAGGTTGAAGTCGCCCAAGATTCTCTCAGCGTTACTGTTAAGGTTGAAGTCGCCCAAGATTCTCTCAGCGTTAATGTTGAGGTAGTAATCGTCCGAGGTACTCTCAGCGTTCCTGTTGAGGTAGTAATCGTCCCCAGGTTCTCTCAGCGTTCCTGTTGAGGTAGTAACCATCCCTGGTTCATTCATCACCTTTTGAAGATCCAGATCCAGCTCATGTAACCAGTCAGGACACATCTATACAAAGAATCTGAAGACCAGCTCCTGTAACAGGTCAGGTAATCATTTTCTTTTGCAGGTACCAAGTTCTCGCTAAGGAATCTTTTACGCGATCAACACCCAGATGGCATCTATAAGCCCATCCACCTTCCATCATCTCTTAGCATGGCATCTATAAGCCCATCGTCCTATCCATCAATCTCCAAATGGCATCTATAAGCCCATTCCACCATCACACTACTATGTGAGTGCAAATTTCTGGGCACTCTAGTGTTCAATCATCTTCCACCTTCGGATTACGAAAGGCACGTCAGCCAATCTGCATCCTCAGGTTTAAGCAGATTGAACAGGGGCAACTGTTGTACCCCAAAATTTGCCCTCCCATATTCTTCAAGAATTGCAAAGAGCGTGCTTCAAAATCACCCCAAAGGTTGCACAGTTCAAGGGCCTCCTAACAGTCAAAAACTAGGGTTTTGGTTCTGACAAAGAAAATGAAGTTTCCAAGGGTCAAATCAAGCCCCACATGCTTATAAACATGGTCAAGCATCCTCATACCAAGTTTCAAGACTTACAGCACAAAATTGCACAGTCAAAAACCCTAATTGCCCTACAGTCAACTGTAGGGGCAAAATGGTCATTTGACAGTCAAAAGTTCAAATTTTGGTCAACATCTTATTTTGAAGCCACAAACATCATTTGATCAATTCTTGATCATGATTCTCAAGGCATGGCTCAAAAAGTCTCAAGATGCAAAAGTTTCCATATTTGGACAGTTGAAAAAGTCAACTGTAACTTGACCAAGGCATAACTTCCACATGGATTATCAGAAAAATTCCATCCAAAGCTCATCTTGAAGAGAAAGACATTTCCTACAACTCCTCTTCACACTTCAGGTCCAAGAAATGCTCTCACAAAAAGTTATCAATTTCAACATTATAGGTCATTTTCAAAAGTCAACAAAAAGGGACTTTAAGTCAAAGGCCATAACTTGAGATTAGTAAATCAAAATGACATGGGACCAAAGGCATTGGTTAGAGGACTCCAAGAACTTTCCAAAATGTCCAAGAACATGATCAAAGCTTAAAAATTGAGCAAGATATGCCTTGTGGAAGTTGGGAAATTTTTGGGTATTTTGAAAAGTCAACTTTGCTTCAAATGTCTTAAAATTGCTAATGGGCCAGATTTTCTTCCAAGATTCATCATTCAAAGCATGTGCACGACCATTTGGCCCAAAGGGAAGTTATTCATCATTTTTATTTATTTATTTGAATTTTTAAATTGCTATTAATTCATTTAATAAAATAAATATGTGAAAAATACCAAAGCAAACTTTTTAAATCTTTTTATGCTTGAAATATCTCCAAGATTTCGTGCAAATCAGATAGGGAAAGAATCAATGTGATTTGGACATGATTGGTATCAAATATGCATGAAAAAGATTGAAAAATTATGCCATGAAAATCAAATATTCTCTACAGCAATGCTTTGATCCTTTGGCTCTGAATTTCAACCCTAATCATTCCATACATAAGCCAGAATGCAAACCCTAGTGCTGGAGACCAAGAAGCTGCGCCAGAACTAAAGAACAACTTTGCAATTTTATCAAGAGATTCCAAAACTGAAAACTCGATTCTAAGACGTTTCAAGGCAAAACTTTGATTCCATTAGCTTGCAAAGGTCTCAAGAGGCGTTTCTGGATCAAAACCACTAACTCTAGCACAGGAAATTGGTAGAACGATCGTGTTCTGTTCATGCTTTTTTCTCATATTCTTGCATCATGATTCATGTGTTTTTTTGTAATTTTTAATACTGGATTTATGTTCATTGGACCATTCTAAAGCTAACTGTATGTTTTAATTGAGTTTTCACGCATCGTATGAAGAATCACCATGGAAGATTGCTAGGGTTGCAAAACTGTGAAATTGGGGGTTTACTCCTATGGAAAAATTAAGACCTGAGACCCATACCATCAGAATCAGAAACTCATGGCCAATCGTTTCCACACCTCGCGCCTAATTTATGAAGCACCATACTCTATTCGCTATTTTTTGACACAGTATATAGTGGGGGTTTAAAACCCCCGCAATCTTGTTTCTTGTTTCAGGTAAAACGCAGAATGGAGGAAGAAGATGCTTAGTTGGCATAACGTGAATGGACAATTCAAAAATTAGCGCGTCTTTTTATTTATTCAGGCCACTGACTTGTTTTCTCTTATAATTATTTCCTTCCAATAGTATTACAAAGAAAGCGAATGGTGCAGATGGTTGGTGCGTTGTCCTATAACCACTGGGACCTGGGTTCGATTCCCAGGTCCCCCATATTCTTGATATATTTTGTTTTAACATAATCCTATGCAGCTTCAGTCCCATGGTTCATCATACGTCCATAATCTCAGCAGGCCACATGTCCCAAAATGTCCATCCAAGGGCTCAGATTTGATGAACGCCATACTCACCAGTCAACGCGTATACACGCTCCCAGGAAAAGTCAAATAAGGCCTTAAACATTGGGCCAAAAATGCTGGAGATACCTCCAATTTGGGATCAACACCCCCAAGGGTTTGCAACTCTTTTCTTTTTTTATTTTTCATTATTTGTGTTATTTCAATTATTCTTTTTTTAATTCTTTAAATTAATTTATTTTCATAAAATCTAAAAAATAATAAAAATCAGAAAGACAAAATAAAAATATATTTTATTTAAATGTTATTTTTTGTAAATAAATCTCACTAATTAATTAGGTTTAAATTTAGGTTTAATTCAAATATTTTTCTAAATAAATTAAAAAAGTGTAGAATTAGGGTTTTAAGTTTTTTATTCTTTTTCTTTTTTCTCTCACCATAATTAATTATTAAATATTATTTTTTTTGTAAATAAAACTTGCCATTAATTAATTAGGTTAATTCTAGGTTTTAACTTTAACATTTTTTTAATAAATTTAAAAATAGCTAGAACTAGGTTTTAATTTCATTTAATTCTCTCATAAAAAATCATCAATACCTAAAAACTCAAAAATCTTTTCCTTTCATTTTAATTTAATTAATTTGTTAATATAATTTAATTTCCTAAAAAGGGTCCAACGCCCTCGCTTTCAATTTTAATTCAATTCGCGCATTTATTTCCTTTCTTATAAGTTTTTATGTAATTCTCCCAAAGCCATGTAAATTGGACGTTTTGTTTCTCGCACTTTATTTCTTTATGTTAAATCGGGTCCTGGATTTAATTTGGCGATGTGGACCCGCGCCTTTGTAATAGTTTAGGAACTTTATATTTCTCGCAACTTTTTAACTGCTAATAAGTTGCATGCAAGAATGAATGTTAAAATAAAAGCAACGCGTAGATCACCCATGACATGAACAAGACAAAATATCTGAAAACGACACACAAATCACACACCACCCCTAGGGTACGCCTCACTGTTGCCTTGCCTCTCGAAAGGTGGTCGTCGAGTAGAGGATGTTTTAGTAAGTCCTCATGATCCGGGAACCTGGCATGAGGGTAGCTTCTGAGGTATCTTCCTATTGCTCTGGTGATCACCATGTCCCGAACCTTCGAATTGACCCGAACACCTCCAACGGTGGTGCTACCTACCTCTCAATGGTGGGATGGCACTACTTTAAAGGACATCTACACAGACGAATTCCTTAGGGTAGGTAGACGACTCTAGATACTTGCTCTAATTTCAAAACAAATCAAAAAATACTTTTCACACCGACACCTTTTCAAAAAGCTTTCGAAAGCAACTTTTCAAACACTCTTGAGGATCGATACAAGAGTCGAACTGGAATTTTCAAAGAAACTTTTTAAAACCCACAATTGAAAAGCAAACAAATCAATTTTGAAAACACAAATGAGCAAGTACCTAAGAGCCCATGGATAACCATGGATAGAAAGGGTGCTAACACCTTCCCTTTCTATAACCTACCTCCCGAACCGAGAGCAATCTCTATAAGGAATTTTTCTGTGCTTTTGTCCTTTCCATTTGGAGAAAATAAAAGACGGTGGCGACTCTTGCTTCCGTGACATTTCGTGAACCAGCGTTAAACAGTCAGTTCCAGATCCACCGATCACAGCGTGTATCCATCTGTCACCATGTCCCACATATCAGCATCATGTGCCAGAAAGAAGCTTTCGATTCTGTCTTTCCAGTAATCAAAATTCTCTCCATCAAAGACTGGAGGTTTGCCGCTGAATCTGTCTCTATCTTCATTGTTGTCATTGCTGCTGTGTTGATATGTTCCTGCCATTTTGTTTTTCTGACGCTGGATCTTGTACTGACACGGTTAAGTGTTTTAGCTCAGAACCAGGCGCTCTGATGCCAATTGAAGAAGTGAAAAACACAAGAAGGGGGGTTGAATTGTAAAACTTGAAATCAAATGCATACAACACGTTATTTTTATCCTGGTTCGTTTGATCTCAAACTACTCCAGTCCACCCGTCAAGGTGATTTCGCCTCTCTCCAACGAGGTCGTAATCCACTATATTCAACTAAATATTACAACTGCTTTAACAACTGCTAAAGCCTTCTTGAGTCAAAACCACAAACCGGTTTCTCAAGGAAATACTTTCTTACAGATAAATGAAATCTAAGTGTGTTGAATGTTTTCTACAAAACTGTTTATCACAACTGTGATACTACACAAATTAAGCTTATGAGAACAGGAATGCTAAAACAATAGAGTAAGTAATTTGAGAGCTTTAGCAAACTGTGAATGAGGATGAAGATGAATCGCTTTAGGCGTGTAGAGAGTTGTAGAGCATTAGCCAATCCGTTCCTCACTTGCTTGTTTATATAGCATTGGAAATGATACGTTGGAGTCAGTTATTTCGTTTCAATGCCAATTACATTCTTTCCATATTGAGAAGATCTTTTTCTGGAATAATGTCGTTGATAATAAAGTATCTTGAATGCACAGTACCGTTGCCAATTAAGCGTGTTCTGGCTTTGGCTTATTCTGACGCTGCTAGGTGCTGATGAATTATTATGGTCTTGGTCAGAGTTTAGATTGTTACGCGCAGATCTATTCATCAAGCTTCAGCGTAAGCACATGCTTTGATCTTCTAATTCTGGCATCTGATATAACATCCTCTGATGCTGATGTTGATATTTCATCTTCTGATGCTGATGATGATATTCTTATGCTGATACTCATCAGAGTTTCTGTAAAACACAATATAATTTTTAGGTAGCATATATGTCTTTCATGAATCATACAATTTATATACTCTTGCATTTTGTTATCATCAAAACTTTAACTTAGGGTAGTAGATTCAAACTTTGTTCTAACAATATGTTCATTAAGATCCTCAACTTGCTCAAGGATGCCCAAGAGTTGACCAGACAAACTCTCTCCTAAAGTAATGAACCTCCAACTAGCGTTTCCATTTTCATCAAGATGGGTGAGCTCCAAAGGCCTCATATGCTCTCCATAGTACTAATATGTTCTCAAGACCATCCATGTCAAGTTTCATGCCTTACACAAGAAGTTTGCCCAGTCAACTGCTCGGATGCTTGAAAATCAACTATATTAGGTCAAAAGTCAATTGTGGCCCACATACAGTTAAACCTCGAGATATTTGGTCAACATAAACATTTTTAAGTGATATCCATCATTTTATAAAGGGTTGATCATGATTCCCTAAGGAATGCTCCTAACTCATCAAAGCTCAAAAGTTGCTAAATTAGGGTTTCTCAGGAAAAGTCAACCAAACTTTGACCAGGCATAACTTTCTCATACTTTATCATAAAGTTTCCATCCAAGGCTCATTTTGAAGAGAATCCAATGCCCTACAACTCATATTCAGTCCTCAAGCTCAAAATATGCACTCATGAAAAGATATGAATTCAGACATTATAGGTCATTCCAAAAAGTCAACAAAAACACCTTTTGGGTCAAAGCTTCTTACACGAACATGTAGGATCTAATTGAGATGAAACCAAAAGGGTTGTTTAGGGGACATCCTTAGCTTTCTAAAAAGTCCAAGAACACCCTCTTAGGGTCAAAATTGAAGGAGATATGCATTGTCAAAGTTCGCCATTTTTGGAAAATTGTCAAAAGTCAACAATACCCAAAATTACATTTTTTGTCAAATGGGCCTAACTTTTTATGCTTGCATCTTACTTCTAACATGATCCAAGACCCAAACACTCTCCCACATATTATTGACTTTATTTATTTTATTTATTTTGATTTTTATCATTTAAAAATCAAATTAAATTAAATAAATGATATAAAATAATGAAGATTTGTTTTTGATCTGATTTTGAATGGAATTACAATGCAAATATGCTATCAAACAAAATCAAATCGTGCCAAGGGTGATTGGGATGAAAATGGTATTATTTGGCTTGATTTGGAAAGAAATAATGCAAGGATGAAATCAAATCAAATCTTGATAATTGGCAAGGATATGAATGCTTTTTGTTGACCTAATTCAGTCTACCACATATATAGAATAACTCCCAAGCACAAGAATAGGGGTTGGACGTGTAAACTGCAAGAGCAAGAACTCAGTTTTTAGACAAAAAAGTGAGCATCAGATTCCATACTACAGCCATCCTCATGAAGATTTAAGGATTGCAACACGTTCATGGACACCTACTGAAGCTAACTGCACCCTTTGCACGCACCAAAACACTCAGAATCGTAAAATCAACAACTCTGTTATCCAACTCTTTTTTATTTTTGATTATATGCATACACACGTTTTCAATGCTTTCTGAATCCATTGATTGAGTTTTAAGTGCAGGAATCATGGTTTTCCATTCTTAGGGTTTCCAAGCTCGTTTTAGGGTTTCCTTCTACAGGCAAAATTAGGGCTAGGCGTGGATACCATGATGTTCAGGGCTTTAAGCCCGTTGATTCATGGTCTTCATTATAATTTATATTGCTTGTGCTGGATTTTTGAATGATGCAAGGTTGTAGTTACAGGCATGGAACCGTAGGTAAAAGTCTATGCCTAAAATGACAGTGCTGAGAAGAAGAAAGCTAGGTGGCAAACTCCTATTGGGAGATTTGAATTATTCGCGCATTTTTATGATATTAACATTACTTCGTATATAATGTTATTTTGTTATTATATTAACAAATGAATAGCCATCGCAGATGGTTAAGGACGAAGGGTTTGAAGCAAGTGTCCTGGGTTTGATCCCAAGTGTGTTGCTTTCGCATTTTTTTCTTGAACATTCCTTGCAGATCCAGCATGTCACTTTGTTTAGGGTCCACCTAGCGCTCCCCATCATCAATTCGTTGGATCCATCTCCAGCCAGATCCAGCGTTCAGCATACGCAAGCTCATGATAGATCCTCAGAAGATGGTTTCACTGAATCAGGCACGATCATCTGGGCCACCAGCTCTGGGCCTATCACAAAATTGGCAGCACACCCCCAATTTGCTTCTCACAATCAGGCCCAATTCCAATTATTTTTTTATTTCTTTTATTTTATTATTTGTCTTAATTATTTATTTATTTTTACAAAATCATTTTTTTATTATTATTAAATCATAAAATCAGAAAATTACAAAAAATATTAGGTTTAGTTTTTTTTCATAAAAATATTTATTTGCATCAATTAATTAGTTTAATTAGGTTAACTTAAATACTTTTTTTAATTAAAATTTAATAGAAATTAGGTTAACTTAAATACTTTTTTTTCATAATTAGAATTTAATAGAAATTAGGTTAATTTGCAAAGTTAATTTTTTTTTTTATAAAAATCCAAAAAAAAAATATCTTTTCTTTATTCGCAAATTAATTGTTTCTAGATTTGACGTTAGTTACCCGTTTGATTTACTCGCGTGCGTCTTGTTTCCATCATTTGATTAATTATTGTAACTGCTCCGAGTTTTTAATAGTTAATTAGGTTTACTATTCTGCGTATATTATTTTCCCGGTTTTTGATTATGTAATCCCCCTCCCCAAAGCCTTGTAATAGCTAGGGTTTTAATTTCTCGCACTTTACTTTCCGCAATTATGAACTGCCTAAATGTATGGATAATAGGATTGAATGGCAAGATAAATCAATTTAAAACAGTAGAAAACCCTAAATGCGCAAGATAAATGAAACTGAGATCAAACACTTGCACATGCTCACTCCTAGGGTTTTACCTCACTTGGTTGCCTCGAAAATAATGGTTGTGTCCCTCGAACATAGGGATATCTTAGCAATGACCCATAATTCAAAGTCGTCATAATGATCATAGTCCCTCCTTGTCCCTCGAGTTGCCTACGAGAAATGATCTTATGACAATAGTCCCTTCGAAATGCTAAGGTATCCTTACTTGTTGCCTTCAGTGACCATTTCGTCCCTTCGAATGTCCCTTAAAATTCCAACGACGAAGCTACCTACTCCTTAATAGTAGGATAGTGTTGTCTAAAGGAAAACGAACAAACTTTTTCGAGTAGGTAGAAAACTCTTAAGTACTTGCTCAAAACAAAAACTCTTTCACACAAACACTTTTCAAAATAGTTTTCAAAACAAATTCGTCACACTCTTGAGGACAGATACAAGGGTTATCACGAAGTAAACAAAATTTTTCAAAATAAGAACACACAAGCAATTTAAAAATGAGCAAGTACCTAAGAGCCCATGGAGAACCATGGATAGAAAGAGCGCTAACACCTTCCCTTTCTACAATCTACCCCCGTACTCAGACACATCTCGAAAAAAGGTTTTTTTCTATTCTTTTCCCTTTTCCTTTGATTGGATAAAATAAAAGTCGGTGGCGACTCTTGCTTACCGTGACATTTGCGAATACAAAACGCAAACCAGTATAACAGTCGGTTCTACCACCGTATCACAGAACTGGCGACTCTGTTGGGGAATATAATAAGTGGGGTATACCTTAGGATCTAGGTCATTTCTAAAAATTTCTTTCTTATTTTGCTTTGCCTGCTTTATATTCAAGGGTTTGTTAGGGTTATGTAGATCCTACACCCGGATCTGGGGACACCTTTTAGGTAAGTAGCAATAAATTGTGAGGGAATTGTGCAGGGTATACCGACACGATTGAAGCAGTAGCTACATTGATGTGGCACTTTGGTTGGTACCGGTAACCCTTGAGTCAATCAGGGAGAGTATGGGGCCGCCGCATGGTGTCATAAAGCATCAACTGACCTTAGAACCTTTAATTGCACAACTTGGCCAGTATGACGTAGCGAGATGTCCGACTTTGGTGTATTCCCAAGGTCGGCAGATACTTGATGCTACACTCATTGAGGTTTGACTCTTGAGTTTTGTTTGGTTGCGAGTCAATCGCCTATTAAATGAAGCTTGGGGGAAATAGCAGTGATATTGAGATCCCTTAGAACTCAGTTACTATTTATAGGACATGTTGAACCAATCCAGCTTCAAGAGGGTATGACCCTAAAACTCATGCAGGCCTTAAGCCTAAGGCTACTTGTGTGACTTGTTTGCTTTCTTTTCCTAACAATTTGAACTCATTGCAGGGCTTTATTTGTATTCCTTGTAGGACCTTGTTTGTATAAATCCAATAAATTGGTTTCTTACCCTGCATTTTTGCTTGATGCATAGCATACGCATCATAACATTATGCCACAACATTTCCTTAACCATTTCAAGGATCTCAAGGGTTTGTGATGCAGGTTATGATGAACCAAACATCTAGCAAGGGGCAATGGGATTTATGTTCCTCTAGTTAGTTCCGTCAAAAGATCAAAACACCACAACTTGAGTCAGGGGCTATGACCCACGTGATATGGTGAGCTTGACTCTTGTAGAAGGACCTTCAACGATATGAAGTGCTTCAATAAAAACGGCAAAATTTCAACTTCTGACATTTTCTTGTTTACCCCGCAAGATCCTTGAAAACATTGCATGCATATATCATACATATCATTGCATAACAGGTCTTCTAGTATAGGTCTCTCATGTTCTCGCTGTTTATTTCAGCAATGGCTTTCCAACAAGACAATATAGATCTTCAAACTCAAGAAGCTCAGTTCAGGGAGATGTTCCTAAACCTATCCAAGGGGCGGGAAGAGTTGAAAACCCTCCTCGCTGGGAACTTGGCCAAGAAAAGTCTTGAAGACAATAAGGACGAACGATTGGAACAACTGCAAGCTGAGGTAGATGCAATGAGAACCCATATGCTGGGGAAGATGGCTCTTATCCAAGGCCTATCCCGGGGACAAGAAGAGCTAAGAGCCATTATCAACCAACTTCATCAAGACAGACACAACGGTATGAAGCAAGTAGTCGAGGTTGGGGACCAAGTCATTGATCAACCTCCAAGAAGACAAAAGGTTGGTTGGGTGAAGAGTGGACATTTCTAAATTGCTACCACATCACAGGCCCAACAACAATCTTGCCAAAAACAACGGGTTAATCAGAGTAAGCCGGATATACCCAAAAGGCAGTTTACAAAACTCAACGTGTCACTGTCTCAAGCTTTGCAACACCTGTTGAGGATGAATCTGATTACGTTGATAGGACCTCATCCGAATCCCAAGAATTCCTCTCCTGCCTACAATTTGGATGCAAGGTGTGCTTATCATTCTGGCAGCCCAGGGCACGATACTAATGATTGTTGGGCGCTGAAATACAAGATTCAGAATATGATGGACGCCAAGGAGATTGAATTCAACCCTCCTGAGGCTCCCAACGTGATCACTGCTCCCTTGCCAAAACATGGCTAGGATTGAAAGCGTTTTTGTTCATTTAATTCTCAAGTTGTATTTTCTTTGCTTATTCGAACAATTATTGTCATGTCAAAACTTTATTATTTCATTAATGCATTACACATGTTTGTCTTGAATTAATTTGTTTTCACTATGCTTAAACTGCTTTATACTTCCTTTTCGTGATATTCAACTCTTGATTAAGAGCTCTAAGCCTTAGAGGTAGGATGACGAAAATGATACCACAATCTCTACAATATGATTTTGAACAGACCCCACTGACGATGTACAAGCATTGTTTCATATCCCAAACAATGGAGTTATAAGGAAGATAATCCCTAGTTAACCCCTTTGAGCCAAAGAAGTAGGTGTTTTTCTTTCACACAAATTAAAACCCTTAATCATAACCTGGGGCAGGGTAGTTTTCTCAGTTAATTCAGGAGCGCATTCAGTCGCGATCTTCCGCTTCGTATACAACGAATGGCATCGAAGCCGTCCTTCCCAAACAAAAGACGGTGATGGTTATGCATAATCGTCAAGACAGGCAGTCATTATCTCTCGAAATAAAAGCCCATTAAGTCAAAATCTATGAAGGAGACTTCAGAAAAAAACGGGGGCATCCCGCTGACTGTAATCACAAAAAGAAACAGTTCAGGTAAAAGACAGGGATAATAAAATAAAAAAGAAAGAGGTCCTAAAAATCCTCGACAAAAAATATTACAAAAATTACTGCCTATGCAAAACAAACTTTCAGTATCCGAACCATTACCAGAACATCAAAGACAGTACTTCAGGACCCAACTGGGATTCTAAACGCGCAATTAGCTGAGCATAGGACTGAAGGACATCACGAAGAACGGGTGGGTACAAATAAATTTTGAGCCTTTATCCTTTGTTTCTTAAACCGTGAACCAGGCCACGTTATAACCCTTAATAGTCCTAGTTGAAGCATGAGTTAGTTTGAGAGCATACTGTTACAAAGGTATCCTGACTCCTGTAGGACTTGTTACGAATCCTGAGTTGATATCACATTCTTGCAAATTTTGTTTTACTATGCAAAACACATTTTCAAAAAAAATTCAAGACAGACATGAGTTTGCATTCTTTAAATGACATTGTTTGCATATGACTAGTTGTTTGACAGCAGAGAAATCCGCATAATGGATATTCAATGGATAGGCATCCTCTCAATGGACAGAATCACCTTAGCAGGAAAGACACTTCCAACAACAAGTCTTCCATAAGCAAGGGGCATGACATGATGTCTAACACAGTTGGGGAAGTCTCTCCAAAAGTGCCAAATAACAAGGGGAAGATCTCCATTTGAATCACTTGGGGAATTACGCATGCATTCCAACAACGAATTATGTGCCATCAAGAAAACATCTTGATAGTACTATAACACAACACTATGGACGGTGATAACTCCCTACATCCTGAGAACATGGACATAGTCGGAAAAGACCACGCATAAAAAAGACCCACTAGGCCGACTGGCCTAGGAAAAAATAAGGGCATCTCTGCGAACCAAAAAAGTTCGGGCAAAAATTAGGGATAAAAACAAAAAAATCTGTATACCCGGCAAGTCGAAAACCTGAAAAGGCGGCTTGGGCAAAAAAGGGTATCCCGGTGGACTGAAAATCTGAAAAGACAGTCCAGGCAAAAGTTAGGGATTAGAGCATATGACCATGTCCCGAAGACTTATCATTCTGATCGGCAGTTACCAAGCACCTCATGAGTTAGGATAACACTCAAGTTATCCACAAAGCCTCTGCAGGTACTTTCTCCAGCAAGTACAGGGGAAGAAAAGTTCTGATGCGAAGTCGTTGTCGTATCCTCAGCATGCATCCCAGTGACATCTACACTCCCCACAGAGTAGAGACAACTAAAGCTTTGACATCGGCTTCCCCAAACAGGAGGTACTCTCCCCAGCCGAGGTCCTTTAGAAAACTGACATCTATATTCCCCAGCCAAATTTCATAATTACAAGCGGGTCATAAAGTTTTCTCCCGAACAAAGTTTATTTTTCTGAATACAGAAGCTCAATCCCCGACAGAGTTTATCCCTTCAGCTATAGAAGTTCATCTTCCAACAGATTTATTTCCCCGCAGAGTTATTCTCAAACAGAGTCTCTCCCTGGAAGAATATTCACAAACATCAAGGAGTAAATCTCCAGCATAGTCATTTCAATTCACTATCCCCAGCAGAAGTAGAAGAATCACAATTCTCTACAACAGTCAGGAATGTTATACTCTCCAGCAGTAGTCAGGGATTTATTTTCCCAGACTCAGACATATCATAATGGCATTTCACGTTCATGCATCATGACATACGCATACATATCACATACAATATAGTCTCATTTATTTTGAGAACATCATCTCACAATGCATTTCATGCATCACATATAACTAACCCCATTATCTTTTCAGGAAAGACAATTATCGCCAACAATTCCAGCAGTTATACATGTCATATCTGCAGACGGCTAATGAAAATTAGTTCCCGAAACCAAACGGGTCAACTAAGCTACGCGACCAAATGAAGTAACCCTACGGCCCAGGTTCCTTCCCATAAGCCCTACTATCCAGGCTTTCATTTCGAAGTAACCCTACTATCCAGGTTCCTTCCAATAAGCCCTATATCTAGGCTTTCATTTAGAAGTAACCCTACTATCCAGTTTCCTTCTCATAGCCCTACGATCCAGGCTCTCATCCCGAAGTAACCCTACGACCCAGGTTCCTTCCCATAAGCCCTACTATCCAGGCTTTCATTTCGAAATAACCCTACTATCCAGGTTCCTTCTCATAGCCCTACTATACAGGCTCTCATCCCGAAGTAACCCTACGGCCCAGGTTCCTTCCCATAAGCCCTACTATCCCGGCTTTCATTTCGAAGTAACCCTACTATCCATGTTCCTTCCCATAACCCTACTATCCAGGCTTTCATCCCAAAGTAACCCTACTATCCAGGTTCCTTCCTATAAGTCCTACTATCCAGGCTTTCGTTTCGAAGTAACCCTACTATCCAGGTTCCTTCCTATAGCCCTACTATCCAGGATTTCATCCCGAAGTAACCCTACTATCCAGGTTCCTTCCCATAAACCCTATTATCCAGGCTTTCATTTCGAAGTAACCCTACTATCCAGGTTCCTTCCCATAGCCCTATTATCCAGGTTTTCATCCCGAAGTAACCCTCCTATCCAGGTTCCTTCTCATAGCCCTACTATCCAGGCTTTCATTTCGAAGTAACCCTACTATCCAGGTTCCTTCTCATAGCCCTACTATCCAGGCTTTCATTTTGAAGTAACCCTACTATCCAGGTTCCTTCTCATAGCCCTACTATCCAGGATTTCATTTCGAAGTAACCCTACTATTCAGGTTCCTTCTCACAGCCTTACTATACAGGCTCTCATCTCGAAGTAACCCTATTATCCAGGTTCTTTCTCATATCCCTACTATCCAGGATCTCATTTCGAAGTAACTCTGCGACCCATGTTCCTTCTCTCTTATCTCCAAACAACAGTTTACAACACTATAAGACTTAGACCCGACCAGAATCGGTCGATCTCACATTTCCCCAGTAAGCCGCTGTGCAGCCTGGACCCTAACCAATTAGGCAGTGTACTTCCACCTCCTCAATCAAGAGTTAATTTCCCAATAGAGTAATGGAAAACCGAATCTCCTATACTCTATTTCCCCGGACATTAATCAACATTCCTCGGCGAAGTTCTCCTCAACAGCAGATACATGAATTCTAGCAAAGGAATCTCTTATGCAACCGATATATTTTCTGGATGGCATCTTTAAGCCCATCTCCGATGATTCTCTGTCAACTTCCAAATGGAATGTGTAAGCCCATTCACGATATCACCAATCAGTATTGCTTCATGCGAGTGCAAATTTCTGGGCACTCTAGTGTTCAATCATCTTCCACCTTTAGATCATGAAAGACAGACCATACAATCTACATCCTCAGGTTTAAGAAGATTGAACAGGGGCAACTATTGTACTCCAAAATTTTCCCTCCCATTTTTACTCAACACATATGTTCATTGAGATCCTCAACTTGCTCAAGGATGCCCAAGAGTTGACCAAACAAACTCTCTCCTAAAGCAATGAACCTCCAACTAGGGTTTCCATTTTCATCAAGATGGGTGAGCTCCAAAGGCCTCATATTCTCTCCATAGTCCTAATATGTTCTCAATACCATCCATGTCAAGTTTCATGCCTTACACAAGAATTTTCCCAAACAACTGCTCAGATGCTTGAAAATCAACTATATTAGGTAAAAAGTCAATTGTGGCCCACATACAGTAAAACCTCAATACTTTTGGTAAACATAAACATTTTTAAGTGATATCCATCATTTGATCAAGGTTTTATCATGATTATCCAAGGAATTCTCCTAACTCATCAAAGCTCAAAAGTTGCTAAATTAGGGTTTCTCAAGAAAAATCAACCAAACTTTGACCATGCATAACTTTCTCATACTTTATCAGGAATTTTCCATCCAAGGCTCATTTTTAAGAGAATCCAATTCCCTGCAACTTGTCTTCAGCCCTCAAGCTCAAAAAATGCACTCATGAAAAGATATGAAATTAGACATTATAGGTCATTCCAAAAAGCCAACAAAAACACCTTTTGGATCAAAGCTTCTTACATGAACATGGAGGATCCAATTAAGATGAAACCAAAAGTTTTGTTTAGGGGACATCCTAAGCTTTCTAAAAAGTCCAAGAACACCCTCTTAGGGTCAAAATTGAAGGAGATATGCATTGTCAAAGTTGGCCATTTTTGGAAAATTATCAAAAGTCAACAATACCCAAAATTGCATTTTTTTTAAATGGGCCTAAATTTTTATGCTTGCATCTTACTTCTAACATGATCCATGACCCAAACACTCTTCCACATATTATTGACTTTATTTATTTAATTTATTTTTATTTTTATCATTTAAAATCAAATTAAATTAAATAAATGATATAAAATTATGAAGATTTGTTTTTGATCTGATTTTGAATGGAATTACAATGCAAATATGTTGTCAAACAAAATCAAATTGTGCCAAGGGTGATTGGGATGAAAATGGTGTGATTTGGCTTGATTTAGAAAGAAATAATGCAAGGATGAAATCAAATCAAATCTTGATAATTGGCAAGGATATGAATGCTTTTTGTTGACCTAATTCAGTCTACCACATATATAGAACAATTCACAAGCACAAGAATAGGGGTTGGACGTGTAAACTGCAAGAGAAAGAACTCAGTTTTTGGACAAAAAAATGAGCATCAGATTCCATACTACAGCCATCCTCAAGGAGATTTAAGGATTGCAACACGTTCTTGGACACCTACTGAAGCTAACTGCACCCTTTGCACGCACCAAAACACTCAGAATCGTAAAATCCGCAACTCTGTTATCCAACTCTTTTTGATTTTTGATTACATGCATACACGTGTTTTTAATGAAATTTAATCATATATTCTTGTTTATCATAAGTTTTCAATGCTTTCTGAATCGTTTGATGGAGTTTTAAGTGCAGGAATCCTGGATTGCCATTCTTAGGGTTTCCAAGCTCGTTTTAGGGTTTCCTTCTACATGCAAAATTAGGGCTAGGCGTGGATACCATGATGTTCAGGGCTCCAAGCCCAGTTGATTCATGGTCTTCATTATAATTTATATTGCTTGCGCTAGATTTTTGAATGATGCAGGGTTATAGTTACAGGCATGGAACCGTAGGTAAAAGTCTAAGCCTAAAACGACAGTGTTGAGGAAGAAGAAAGCTAGGTGGCAAACTCCCATTGGGAGATTTGAATTACGCACCTGTTTTTATGATATTAACATTACTTTGTATATAATGTTATTTTGTTATTATATTAACAAATGAACAATCAGCGCAGATGGTTAAGGACGAAGGGTTTGAAGCAAGCGTCTTGGGTTCGATCCCAGGCGTGTTGCTTTTGCATTTTTTCTGGAACATTCCTTGCAGATCCAGCATGTCACTCTGTTGAGGGTCCACCTAGCGCTCCCGATCATCCATCCGTTGGATCCATCTCCAGCCAGATCCAGCGTCCAGCATACGCAAGCTCATGATAGACCCTCAGAAGATGGTCTCACTGAATCAGGCACGATCCTCTGGGCCACCAGCTCTGGGCCTATCACAAAATTGGCAACACACCCCCAATTTGCCTCGCACAATCAGGCCCAATTCCAATTCTTTTTTTAATTCTTTTATTTTATTATTTGTCTTAATTTTTTTTACAAAATCATTTTTTTATTATTATTAAATCAGAAAATCAGAAAATTACAAAAAATATTAGGTTTAGTTTTTTTTCATAAAAATATTTATTTGCATCAATTAATTAGTTTAATTAGGTTAACTTAAATACTTTTTTTAAATTAAAATTTAATAGAAATTAGGTTAACTTAAATACTTTTTTTCATAATTAAAATTGAATAGAAATTAGGTTAATTTGCAAAGTTAATTATTTTTTTTATAAAAATCCAAAAAAAAACATCTTTTCTTTATTCGCAAATTAATTGTTTCTAAATTTGACGTTAATTCCCCGTTTGATTTACTCGCGCGCGTCTTGTTTCAATCATTTGATTAATATTGTAACTGCTCCGAGTTTGTAATAGTTAATTAGGTTTACTATTCCGCGTATATTATTTTCCCGGTTTTTGATTATGTAATCCCCCTCCCCAAAGCCTTGTAATAGCTAGGGTTTTAATTTCTCGCACTTTACTTTCCGCAATTATGAATTACCTAGATGTATGGATAATAGGATTGAATGGAAAGATAAATCAATTTAAAACAGTAGAAAACCCTAAATGTGAAAGATAAATGAAACTGAAATCAAACACTTGCACATGCTCACTCCTATGGTTTTGCCTCACTTGGTTGCCTCGGAAATAATGGTCGTGTCCCTCGAACGTAGGGATATCTTAGCAACGACCCGTAATTCAAAGTCGTCATAATGATCATAGTCCCTCCTTGTCCCTCGAGTTGCCTACGAGAAATGATCTTATGACGATAGTCCCTTCGAAATTCTAAGGTATCCTTACTTGTTGCCTTCAGTGACCATTTCATCCCTTCGAATGTCCCTTAAAATTCCAACGACGGAGCTACCCACTCCTTAATATTAGGATAACGATGTCTAAAGGAAAAGGAACAGACTTTTTTGAGTAGGTATAAAAATCTTAAGTACTTGCTCAAAACAAAAACTCTTTCACACAAACACTTTTCAAAATAGTTTTTAAAACAACTTCGTCACACTCTTGAAGACATATACAAGGGTTATCACGAAGTAAACAAAACTTTTCAAAACAAGCACACACATGCAATTTAAAAATGATCAAGTACCTAAGAGCCCGTGGAGAACCACATATAGAAAGGGCTCTAACACCTTCCCTTTCTATAATCTACCCCCCCCCCCCCCCCCCCCCCGCGTACTCAGAAACATCTCAAAAAAAGGGTTTTTTTTCTGTTCTTTTCCCTTTTCCTTTGATTGGATAAAATAAAAGTAGGTGGAGACTCTTGCTTACCGCAAAATTTGCGAATACAAAATACAAACCAGTATAACAGTTGGTTCTGCCACCGTATCACAATGGGCTTGAGATTTGAGTTCTTGTACATCACAAAATGACCTATAATTCAAGAATGAAACCCTGACTTCATCTCTTCGATTCTCTTAGCTCAAGCATCATCTCAATTAGTTCTTGGACATTTTGGAGAGCTTGTAACATCCCCTACAACCTTCGTGTTATAAATTTTTGAAGAATCACATTGGAGCCATGTGAAACTTGTCCAAGAAGTTAGGTCAAAAATCTGCCTAACTAGGGCAAAATTTCACTAAGTGTTTTTGTTTCATGGGCATGTCTTTATGAATTAATAACTTGAGATCCAAGAATTTCTATACAAATTTATATCCTACAATGTTTTAGATCTCATTGATACCTACAACTTTAATGTTGGAAGTTTTCCTTGAACCATCTTGCATCTTGGTGAAAATTTGGCACAAAGTCATGAAAAAAAGGTTAACTTCTAAGTCTTAAAATTTTGTCTTTTCAAAGATAATTTTGACTTTTTGATTTCTTGATTAACAATCTTCATAATTTGACATGTCTTGATGAAATATGATTTTTGAAACTTGATTTTGATCAAAAAGTCAAAGTTGGACTTTTCAGTGTACAATTGACTTTTTCATCAGTTGACCAAATTTCAAATATCAATCAATTAATCATGAGAAATGTTTTGAACTATGCCATTAGGTCAAAATGATACATTTGGATCATTTATATTGTGTCTCAAACCAACAAGTCATGCATTTGGTCAAAAGTAAAAAATTAAGCCTCTTCTGTCAAAACCCTAATTTTGACCATTTTCCCCTTTTGGTGATCTGATCAAATTTCTTGAGGAATTGTGATCCAAACTTGACCAGTTGACATATGTGAATTAAAATGTTGATATGAATCAAAAGTTTGACTGTAAATTTCCTATAGTTGACTTTTTGCCCAATATGGTGGATTTTAGGTCAACTGATCAATTGATTGAGCAAAAATGTTATCCAAAGCTTGAAACTTGACATGAGAAATATTGAGAGTTCAAAATGATTCATGAAAGTCATATGGAGCATTGAAAATCCAAATGCACTTGTGCAAACTCAAACCCTAATTTAAGTCGTCAGTATTGAGGAGGTGTCTTTGAGCTGATCAAACCTTGTGCAGTATTGAATTAATAGAGATCTCGTGAGAGAATTCTATAGAAAATGAGAGGTCAAATTTTGGGGTACAACAAATGCCCCTGTTCAATCTTCTTAAACCTGAAGAGTTAGATTGGCTAATCCTCCATTCTTGGATTGAAGGTGAAAGATGATTGAACACTAAAGTTCCCGGAAATTTGCACTCGATGATGTATTGATTCGGGAATAGGCTTGTAGATGCCATTTGGAGAGATGATGACAGAAACTGGGAGAGATATCTGAAAGAACAAGATTAGTTATGACTTATCCCAAGTGTTTTGATAATAACTAAATTATATTTAAGATAATTTATGCTCTAATGAATGTGTGTTGAATGTCTTAGTTAATGTTCTGACAAAGAAACATTCCATAGTACTAAGCAAAAATTCTGAAGAAGTTCTTTGATAAAAGAATCTTTTATTCAAACGCATCTGCTGACTCTGGTAAGAACATTCATTTGTTAAATGTATCTTCTAACTTCTAGCAGGCTTCTTGATTCTGAAGATAACTTGAAAGCAAGCGTTGTTCAAAGATCTTAGCAAGCAATGCTCTGACTAGAAGTTGAATGAAGCATGTTCTGATTTAAAGCAACAACGTCTTAACCAACGTGTCTTGTCAAAGCAAAGGAAACACGTTCTTACATTCTGACGTATGCTAATTAATGCAAAGACGGCTGAAAGCACTCAAGTGCCTACAACTTGTTTCTTGGAGAATGGAATTTTGCAAGGATACACGCAAAGCATTTAATGCTCTCCATTTCCTCTGAAGGCAGCAACGGTCTTATTACTCCTACTATAAATAGAAGGACATTTATTGCAAGCAAAAAAAGAAGAGGAACAACGTTCAAACAAGAAACTACGTGAAAGATTCAAAAGCTTACAAACTCATAGTTCATACATTTTTGTGTATTACATTCTAAGAAAAATCACAATTGTGATATAGCTTGATTAGAAGCAAACTCAATTTCAATTATTTGTAAAGATTATATTTTTGTATTTGTTCCTTGAGAGACCAAGTTTGGTCAGATTTCTCAAGCAGACTAAGACTAGATTTAAGTCTTAGTGGTGTTAGTCACTTGTAAGTTTACTTGTGTATTGTTAGTCACAACAGTTGTTGTGTGATTGTAATCAGTTGATTATAGTGGATTAAGTCCTTGTTGAGAAAGGCAAAATCACCTTGGCGGGTGGACTGGAGTAGTTTGAGTTCAAACGAGCCAGGATAAAAATAACTGTGTTATTCCATTATTGTTTTGAGCTTTGTATTGAAAAACGAAAAGAGTCACTTATTCAACCCCCCACTTCTAAGTGTTTTCTTACCCCTTCAATTGGTATCAGAGCTTGACTCTAAGCTCAACACTTAACCGTGTCAGGAAAAGATCCAGAAGAAAACACAATGGCCGCTGAACAAAACAATAATAGTTATAACAAACATCCAGTGTTTGATGGAGAAGATTTTGAGTATTGGAAAGATAGACTAGAAAGTTTCTTTCTAGGTCATGATAGTGATCTTTGTGATATAGTCTTGGATGGTTACAAACATCCTACAGATTCAGAAGGAAACAAAGTGGATAGAAAAATATGGATAGACAACAAAAAGCTGATTTTAAAAATCATCAGAGCTAGAAATATTTTTTTAAATGCTATCTCTAAAGTAGAATATGAAAAAATCACTAATAGAGATACAACGCATGATATGTTTGAGTCTCTCAAAATGACTCATGAAGGAAACGCCCAAGTTAAGGAGTCTAAAGCTCTGGCTTTAGTTCAGAAGTATGAAGCCTTCAAATTGAGGAAAGTGAGTCTATAGAAGAAATGTTCTCTAGGTTTCAAACTCTGATCGTTGGTCTGAGAGTTTTGAACAAAGGGTATACCAAAGCATATCACGTGAAAAATATCATCAGAAGCTTACCCAGAAGATGGGCACCAATGGTCACTGCTTTTAAGGTGTCAAAAGATCTGAATAATGTGTCTTTAGAGGAACTCATCAGCGCTCTCAAAAGTCATGAGATTGAACTGGATGAACATGAGCCTCAGAAGAAAGGTAAGTCTCTAGCCCTTAAATCAATTAAGAAATTTGATACTGCTTTTCAGGCTGAAGAAGAAAACTCTGAAGAATCAGCTTCAGAAGAAGACGAACTATCTTTGCTCTCCAAAAGGATCAATCATCTGTGGAAGCACAGACAAAAGAAGTTCAGGAACTTCAAGAAGTCAGAAGATAAACCAGAATCTTCTGGACACAAAAAGTCAAACAGAAGAGAGATCATCTGTTATGAATGCAAAGAACCTGGTCACTTCAAAAGTGATTGTCCAAAGCTTAAAAAAGAAAGACCAAAGAAGAGATTTGGAAAGAAGAAAGGAATGATGGCAACATGGGATGACTCAGATTCTTCTAAAGATGAATCTGGTTCTGAAGATGAAAATGCCAACCTAGCTTTAATGGCTATCACAGAAGATGACTCAGACTGTGAGTCAGAACAAAGAGAGGTATTTTCTGAATTTTCTATAGAAGAACTTGCTGATAGTTTATCAGAACTTCTGGAAAACTATAGTAATCTCAAAATCAAATACAAGAAACTCAAGAAGAGTCTTGCATCTGATTTTAAGAAACTTGAAACAGAAAAATCTGAACTTTTAGAAAACAAACCTAAACTTGAAAAGGAAATTCAAGTTGTTCAAAAGAATTTTAGTTCAGAGTCTGTATCTAGTTCAAAAGATATTCTGAAAGAATATGACTATAGCTTTCAAACTTTTCTTCCTAAAAGCATAGACAGAAGCAAAATGGCTTCAATGATTTATGGAGTTAGTGGGAAAAACAGAAGAGGAATTGGATATGAACCTCCCAAATGGAAGGAGACATACATTCCAAAACTTGTTGCTAAAATGACCTTCACTTACAAACCTCTGAATAAGCAATTCAAGTTTGGACACTCACATGATATAAAATATACATCACATTCTGGAAACTCTTATGCTAACCCAAAAGGACCCAAAAAGATATGGGTACCTAAGGATAAAATAATATTTGTTGCAGATGTCCTTAACAGCTCAATTGAAACACCAGTCATTGTACCTGGACTCTGGATGCTCACGACACATGACGGGAAAAAGGTCTATGTTCCAAAGCCTGGAACTTAAAGCTGGAGGAGATGTGAAGTTTGAAGGTAATCAGAAAGGGAAGATTATTGGTTCTGGAACCATAGGAAACGGTAACCTTCCTTCTATCTCTAATGTTTTATTAGTAGAAGGATTAGCTCATAATCTATTGTCCATAAGTCAATTAAGTGACAATGGCTATGACATTATCTTCAATCAAAACTCTTGTAAAGCTATAAATCAAAAGGATGGATCAATCCTCTTTTCTGGTAAGAGAAAGAACAACATTTACAAAATTGATTTATCAGATCTTAAATCTCAAAACGTAAAATGCCTTTTGTCTGTAAGCAATGAGCAATGGGTATGGCACAGAAGATTGGGACATGTCAGTCTTAGAAAAATCTCTCAACTAAATAAATTAAATTTAGTCAGAGGACTTCCCAATCTAAAGTACAACTCAGATGCTTTGTGCGAAGCATGTCAAAAAGGAAAGTTTTCAAAACCTTACTTTAAATCTAAAAATGTTGTCTCTTCCTCTAAGCCATTAGAGTTACTTCATATTGATCTGTTTGAGCCAGTTAAAACTGCATCCATCAGAGGCAAGAAGTATGGATTGGTCATCATTGATGATTTTAGTAGATGGACATGGGTAAAGTTTTTAAAACACAAGGATGAGTCACATTCTGTATTCATTGACTTCTGTACTCAAGTGCAAAATGAAAAAGATTTTAAAATCATAAAAGTTAGAAGTGATCATGGTGGTGAATTTGAAAATCATTATTTTGAAAAATATTTTAAAGAAAATGGTATTGTTCATAATTTTTCTTGTCCTAGAACTCCCCAGCAAAATGGAGTTGTAGAAAGAAAGAATAGAACATTACAAGAGATGGCCAGAACCATGATCAATGAAACAAATATGGCTAAGAACTTTTGGGCAGAAGCTGTGAATACAGCGTGTTATATTCAGAATAGAATCTCTATAAGACCTATTCTTGAAAATACTCCCTATGAATTGTGGGAAAACAGAAAGCCCAACATTTCTTATTTCCATCCTTTTGGATGTACTTGTTTTATACTAAACACCAAAGAAACTCTGAATAAGTTTGATTCCAAAGCACAAAAGTGTTTCCTACTTGGATACTCTGAACGCTCAAAAGGCTATAGAGTATACAACACAGAAACTCTGATTGTTGAAGAATTAATCAAAGTCAGGTTCGATGATAAGCTTGGCCAACCACAGTCAAAGCAAATTGATTTTTCTGTAGGCACAGAAGATCATCACTCAAACTCTGAAAGTTCAGAAGCAAAAGAAGATGTAGCAGATCATCCTCTTGACAATGCTCTGAACAATCTCAGAATCTCTGACCAACCCACACTGAAAAGGTTTCCTAGATTATCTTCAGCTCATAAAGAAGACGTAATCATTGAAAGAAAAGAAGATCCATCAGAACAAGATCTTCTCTCAGAATCAATGAAGAATCTTTGTTTGGTTTAGTCTCTCTGATTGAGCCAACTACCATTGATGAAGCCCTGGAAGATAGTGATTGGATCTTTGCAATGCAAGAAGAACTAAATCAATTCTCCAAGAATGATGTATGGAATCTTGTTCCAAGACCCAAAGGATTCAATGTTATAGGAACCAAATGGGTCTTCAGAAACAAATTGAATGAACAAGGTGAAGTAATAAGAAACAAAGCACGACTGGTTGCACAGGGTTATAGTCAACAAGAAGGAATTGATTATAATGAAACCTTTGCCCCAGTCGCCAGGTTAGAATCTATAAGATTGTTAATTTCTTTTGCTGTACAAAATAACATTACATTATATCAATGGATGTTAAAAGTTCATTTCTAAATGATTATATTGAAGAAGAAGTATATCTCCATCAACCTCCTGGATTTAATAATTTAAAGCATCCAGAACATGTTTTTAAATTGAAAAATTCTTTATACGGTTTAAAACAAGCTCCCAGATCTTGGTATGATCGTCTGAGTAATTTTCTATTAGAAAAAGATTTTACCAGAGGAAAAGTGGACACAACTCTCTTCAGAAAAACATTTAAAAATGATATTTTAATCTGTCAAATTTACGTTGATGATATAATATTTGGAACCTCTAATATATCCCTTGGAAAAGAATTTGTTAAGACAATTCAGGCAGAATTTGAAATGAGCATGATGGGTGAATTGAAATTCTTTCTTGGAATTCAAATCAACCAGACTCAAGAAGGTACTTTCATACATCAGACGAAGTATGTTAAAGAACTTCTGAAGAAATTTCAAATGTCAGAAAGCAAAGATGCCAAGACACCTATGCATCCAACCTGCATTCTAGGTAAAGATGAGGTAAGTATGAAAGTAGATCAGAAGCTCTATAGAGGTATGATTGGATCCCTTCTCTATCTGACTGCATCTAGACCTGATATATTATTTAGCGTGTGCTTGTGTTCTAGATTCCAATCAGATCCTAGAGAATCTCATTTAACAGTTGTTAAGAGAATTCTTAGGTATCTGAAAGGTACTGCTAATCTTGGTCTGTGTTACAGAAGATCACAAGATTACAAACTAGCAGGTTATTGTAATGCTGACTTTGCTGGAGATAGAATTGAAAGAAAAAGTACCTCTGGAAGCTGCCAGTTTTTGGGTGACAATCTTATCTCATGGTACAGCAAGAAGCAAGCAACAATTGCTCTATCAACCACAGAAGCTGGATATATATATGTTGTTGGATGTAGCTCTCATATGATTTGGATGAAAAGTCAACTAGAAGATTTCAACCTTTATGAAAGTAAGATTCCTATCTTCTGTGACAATACTTCTGCTATTTGTCTTTCTAAAAATCCAATCTTACATTCTAAAGCCAAACATATAGAAATTAAATATCATTTCATAAGAGACTATATTCAGAAGGGGATTTTAAACTTGATTTTTGTAAAAACAGACCATCAATGGGCTGACATTTTTACTAAACCCCTTTCAGAACATAGATTTAATTTCATTCTGAAAAATATTTGTATGGAATTATGTCCTGAATGAAATAATATTTATTTTGTGACTGGCTTCAGAACTTTCTGAAATGAATGCTCTGATCAACAACTCTTCAGAAGTTAGAAGAGAAGTTGTAACAAAAGCTATATGAATCATTCTAACGCTTCATGTCCAAGTGTAGTTCAAAAATTCATTAGAACAAACAGCTATTACATGCATCCTTCAGGAGATGAACACGTGGTGTGTTTTTGAAAGGTCAAGCGTGCAAAAGTTACTGATGACGTTCTAGGTAACTGTTGATGATTAGCCATAATCTCACGTTTTCCCTCATTTTTAGCAAATCATTAAATGCAAGTAATGACGAGAATCTTTTTTTTTTAAATCCGTTTTAATCTTTATTTTAATTTGTCTTAAATTCTTCTAATTTAATTCTTAACCTATTCTCTGAAATTAATGCCTATAAATACTCTTTGAAAAACCCTTTTCATTCTTTACTATCTCTTTCAACTCATGTTTTTATTTGAACGTTTCTCTTTGAAAAACCCTTTTCGAAAATTTCTCTTTTCATAGAACTTCAATGGCTTCTTCTTCCTCTACCCACTCTGAGCAATATTGTATACCTGAAAGGACAACACTCATTCCGGTAGAAAGTTTGGAAGTTTTGAGTGAGATAATGGTAGACTTTGAGAATCTCAGAGAGAATGGATTTGACTTGTTCCCTGCTGTGAAGTTTCAAGGTTGGGAAAGCTACTTTGATCGTCTTATTGGTCCAGTCTTTTCTCATTTGGTAAAAGAATTCTGGATTCACGCTATTGCAACTCCCAAGGTTATTCTCTCCTTTGTAATGGGCAAGGAAATATCCATTACAGAAAATATAATCAGAAGGATGCTGGGATTTAAAGGACTTGGAGTTACAGGAATGCCCACTGGAAGAATGGAGATGTCTAGGGTATACACAGAGATTTTTACCAATGGTCAAGGTTCCTCCAAAGTTAGGGATTTGAAAGACAAGTATAAGATTTGGGCAAGGATTATTCATGGATGTATTCGCCACAGGAAAGACACCAGTTCTCCTGATTACATCAACGCTGATCAACAATATTTGCTGTTTTGCCTTGGAATCAATGTCAAAATTGATTTTCCCTACTTGCTTTTTGAACACCTCTGGAACCATGTCAAAGAAACCAGAGAAACTGAAAGGATGAAGAATCCCAAATCAAAGAGGAATTGGATTCCCATTGGGAGGTTATTATCAGACATTCTGACTGAGAATGGTCTGATTTCTCACCTAAGAGAAGCAAATCTTCTGGGGGAGCTTGAACCTATATGTGGTAAGACAATGACTGGAAAGAACTTGCTGAAGAGGAAAATTATTGACAAACTGTTGGTGGAACCCTCTCCATGTCTGTCAACTGTTGTGAAGAAGAGAAGAATCCATATTGCTGACTTTCCTATGTTCAACTCGTTGGAACATTCTCGTATGGTTTTGCACTATCTTGAGACCTGCAGAGAAACAGGATCACCTATTGATCCAGCTTGGCTTCAAGGAAGAAATCAAGTTGCTGCTGATGTTGTTCTCCAAGGATCTGTGAAGAGAAAAGCTGTAGAAGGACCTTCTAACACTCCTCAGAAGAAAAAGAAGACAGGTAATCATGCTGAAACTATACCTGTTTATAATTCTAAAAATATATCTGCATCTGCTGAATCCTCCCAAACCTCACCATCTGAACCCCTTGCTGACAACCTTAGTAAAAATCAGTTCTCAACAGATTTAAGTGACTCTGACTCTGATGAACATTCTGACAGCCAATCAGAACCCTCTCATTTAGAAACCCCTGAGCCATCTATTTTTCAACCTATTCCTACTGACCGTTTCTCAAGACCCCCTCCCAGACCCTTATCACCTAGACCCACTGGATGGTATGATGCTGGATCTTGGAGAATTCCTGGGATTAATGAACCTCTAGCAACCATAAAACCTCCTTTCAATCTACCAACTGAAAATATTTTTGCTATGAACCAACCACAACCTCAAAATTCCATTCCCACTCCCGCTTATACAATAATAATTTCGCCTGATATCACTCCACCCACCTCACCACAACATACAACACCTCTCTCAACTCCTCAAATTCTAGAACAACAAATTTTTGAACAAACTGAAATTGCTGAACCATCCGTACCTCATGATATATCAGAACCTCCTATTTATGTTAACCAACCTGAACCTACAAATACTCCTGAAACCAATAGCTTTTTAAGAACTGTAGTGGACTCTCAATCTCTACAATTCTTGAAAAACAAATCTTACAGAATGGTTGTCCCTAAACCTATTCAGCCAGATGTAAATATTTTATTTCTGAATTTTATAACAAATGTTCAAGCATGGTTACAACCGCTGAAAGAAGATTTCCTCAGAAGTGTGAACACAGCAGCAACAGATCTTCTATGGGAAACTTTCAGAAGAACCTTGGTTGCTGAATCACGGAAGTTACAGGATTTGTGCCACTCTCAGGTGCTGGACAACTTTTCCAAACTTCTGCATGTTTTCAAGACAGAAGTTGTTGATACTTGGAATAAGAAGTCTTCGCTGCTGATTGCTGATACACCAGCTGATAAGATGGACATATCATAAGATGAATCTGAAGAATACTTTGAAGATTCAAATCCTCTGGCTATTGTTCTATTGAATCAACCTTCAGTTAAGGATGGACCTAAACCTGTGCCAACTCTTGCAATGGATCTGGGCACTCTGCTTTCCACCTTTGTGAAGTATGATTCATCAGTTGCTGCTTCTGACCCTGTTTCTACTGAAGCTTCGTCATCTTCTGCCCCTACCTCACTCATTATGGACACTCTGAAAGAGCTAAAGAGGGAGAATGAAGTCTTGAATAGACGCATGGATAAGCAAGATCAAACAAATCTAGAGTTCAAGAACTGGATGGCAATGCAAAGCGAATCTGCCTCTGAGATCAAGAACCTTCTGATGGCTCTTGTCTCTAAGAAATCCTAGTTTCTTTTTTGTCTCTTATTTGGATGTTTTGTTTGTACTTCTGGATATCTATTTTTAACTTTTTATGAAATCTTTCAAAAATTTCTCATTTATTACACTTTTTGATTATGCCAAAAAGGGGGAGAAATGTGCATTTTTGAACTAATCATTGTTTAACAGTTATGGGACTATGTCTCAGACATTCTAACAAAATTGCAAGAATTCCTTCTGTGCAAAAGATTTTTGCAGGTATCATTTAACTCTGAAAGAATATTCCAGCTAAGATTTATCTTCTTGAAGAAGTTCTGAAGAAATTCAAAGAAGGATGTGTATCACTCTGACTAAATAATCTCAGGATGTCTTATGCAAAGAAATATTCATTTCAGGGGGAGATTCTTATCTCTTAATCTGTTTCTTTTCTTTATCTAAAATAATTTTTTTGTCATCATCAAAAAGGGGGAGATTGAAAGAACAAGATTAGTTCTGACCTATCCCAAGTGTTTTGATGATAACTAAATTATATTTAAGATAATTTATGCTCTAATGAATGTGTGTTGAATGTCTTAGTTAATGTTCTGACAAAGAAACATTCCATAGTACTAAGCAAAAATTATGAAGAAGTTCTTTGATAAAAGAATCTTTTATTCAAACGCATCTGCTGACTCTGGTAAGAACATTCATTTGTTAAATGTATCTTCTAACTTCTAGCAGGCTTCTTGATTCTGAAGATAACTTGAAAGCAAGCGTTGTTCAAAGATCTTAGCAAGCAACGCTCTGACCAGAAGTTGAATGAAGCATGTTCTGAGTTAAAGCAACAACATCTTAATCAACGTGTATTGTCAAAGCAAAGGAAACACATTCTTACATTCTAACGTATGCTAATTAATGCAAAGACGGCTGAAAGCACTCAAGTGCCTACAACTTGTTTCTTGGAGAATGGAATTTTTCAAGGATACACGCAAAGCATTTAATGCTCTCCATTTCCTATGAAGGCAGCAACGGTCTTATTACTCCTACTTCTAATAGAAGGACATTTATTGCAAGCAAAAAAAGAAGAGGAACAACGTTCAAACAAGAAACTACGTGAAAGACTCAAAAGCTTACAAACTCATAGTTCATACATTTTTGTGTATTACATTCTAAGAAAAATCACAGTTGTGATATAGCTTGATTAGAAGCAAACTCATTTTCAATTATCTGTAAAGATTATATTTCTGTATTTGTTCCTTGAGAGACCAAGTTTGGTCAGATTTCTCAAGCAGACTAAGACTAGATTTAAGTCTTAGTGGTGTTAGTCACTTGTAAGTTTACTTGTGCATTGTTAGTCACAACAGTTGTTGTGTGATTGTAATCAGTTGATTATAGTGGATTAAGTCCTTGTTGAGAAAGGAGAAATCACCTTGGCGGGTGGACTGGAGTAGTTTGAGTTCAAACGAACCAGGATAAAAATAACTGTGTTATTCCATTATTGTTTTGAGCTTTGTATTGAAAAACGAAAAGAGTCACTTATTCAACCCCCCCTTCTAAGTGTTTTCTTACCCCTTCAATATCAACATAATTCTTTGGTTAATTCGTGCTGAAAACTAGGTGTCTTGCCTGTCTTTAACTGGGAGAGATAATTCTGGTCTAAAAGATGTCTTTTGATCAATGATTTTTTTTTGCAAGGAAGAAAGGGGTTAGCTGTATGCGAATGTATGCATGGCGTAATGATGTTCACAAAATAAATGAGATTATATTTTATGTATATGTTATGTATGTTATATGATGTATGAATGCAAAATGTTGTCTAAGCGCATCCTTGATAGATACTGGGGAGTTTTGAGATGTTTAAGTCTCAGATTGTGTATCTTTAGATTTTGTTAAAAAATGCTTCTGCTGGGGATTCCTGCTTTGTTGAGAAAAACTCCGTTGGGGAATATTGACTTTACTTGAGAATACTTTATAGAGAGTGTTGATTCCTACTTGGGGGAAAGAGCTCAAGATTTCTAGTCGTTCGTTGCTCTAGTGGGGAATTATCTCTTTAAAGTTTGATGTTATCTGGTTGGACTCCGGGTTTCAAACCAATTTGCTAGGGATAGTGGCAAACTCTACATGGGAAGAGGAGTTTTGTTAGTGATTGAAGAAGTTAAACTAGTATCTGATTGGGTCCAAGCTTTGCAGTAATTTGAACTTGAGGTTAACTGATATTCGGTCGAGTCCAGGTTTCAGTAATTGGAGAAGTTGAACTATTATCTGGTCGGGTCCAGGCTTTACTAACTTAAAATTGAGATTAACTGTTGTTGTACCCCAAAATTTGCCCTCCCATATTTCTCAAAACATTTCAAGAAAATTCACAAGTCCAACCCGGCGCGTTATATTCAGGTGTTCTTTCGCCAAGATATCTCTGATAACATATTCTCAAATTCAGGTTCGGCTCAAGAGTCAATTCTTTAAAGAAGGTATCCGAATGTGTGAGTTTTCTTGAAGAAATATAGTGAAAAAGTGTGCTGAAAGTGCAGTTTTTACGCGCTAAAAAATTCATAACTTGAAGATCGTGACTCGTTTTGAACCCGTTCCGGTGGCCAAAATTCCGTCTTGACATTATCTACGTTTTCATCTCTCACGGCTGGAAGCCAATTTCGATCAGAAGGTCTTCAAAAATGTGGATTTATCAAGTATTTTCGTGCAGAAAATTTGTGACAGAAGTTTATTTGCGTCATGTTCAGAAAATCATAACTTGGTCGATTTTCATCGTATCGAGCTGGTTCCAGCGCCAAAATTTCAAAAATTGAGTTGGCTACATTTTCACAGAAGGTATTGAGTTCAAACGGTATTCAAAAGGCCTTCGTTTTTTGCTCAGAATGCGTGACACGCTGAAAATCCTGAATGCTGAATATTATTTCATCTGGGCCGAAACTTCGAAAATTCATAACTCGGTCAATTTTTATCGGATTGGACTCATATTTTTACACAAGGTCCCTGACTCATAGATCTACAACTTTGCTTAAAAAGTCGAGACCGGATTATGCACCGATCAATACCAGTTTTTTATTGAAGAACGTGTCAGAGTCGACACTAGAGCCCAAAATAAGTTTGTCTGAGCTGAAACTTCAAAAATTCATAACTAATTCACCGTTTATCCGATTGAGTCGATTTTCGGACAGGAGTTAGTTCTCGATGCCGGCTACATTTTGTTTTCACATTTCAACTTCAAAAATTGCACTTAAGTCCCTGCGATTTAGCCTGGAAAGTGACGAACTCAAGTGAACATGGGAGGCCCAATTGCACATTCAAAGCCCATTTTCTTTACCCTAATTTCCATTATATAATCACCTTCTTTTCACACAAACCAAAGAGGAGAAGAGAAAAAAGAGGAAAAAAGAAGAGAAAAAAAAAACCTTGCCACAACACTATTAGAATATCAAATTCTTTCAAGAATCCTAAAACCTTGAAATCCTTATTACAAATCTCTCTCTCACTACAAACAAGCCATCTCAGTTACAAATCAACATCTTATTACTTCTTCAGTAAGAGTAAGGCTGGCTTGATCTCCATGATCCAAAGGGCATAAAAGCATTCGTGTCACTACTTCTTCAGTAAGGGTAAGGCTGGCTTGATCTCCATGATCAAAAGGGTATAATCATTCATACATGCCATATTGTGCCTAAACATTAAATTTCTTCATATATTGGCTTTATTTGCATTTTATGATTTTATTTAATGTGTTCGTGAGATTCAACACTGCAGATTTAGACAGGATCCCATGCAGGTTCATTAAGGAACGTTGAGGCCAAAAGCCAAATGGCCAAAAGCCAAAAGCCAAATGGCCAAAGTAGAAAAACTTATGCATGACACTAATACATGGCGAGACACACATCCTAGAAGATTAAGGAACGTTGAAGCCAGAACATAAATGGCCAACAGCCAGAACACAAATGGCCATGAAACCCAATCAAATGGCCAAAGAATGCAGACCACGGTACTCAGGAGTCAATGAACACGCACGTGATGCCAGAAAGTCAAACAAGGCTTTTTGTCTAATGGGCCAGATTTCTCACAAAAAACCTCCCTTTGGGTCTGAATACCCTCCATGGTTTGCATATTTTTATTTTTTTATTTGATTTTCCTTTTTATTCTTTTAATTGTTTTCATTTGTTTTCTTTAATTTCCTAAAATAATTTTCATAATAAAAAATCAGAAACTAAAAATGTTTATTGTTATTAATATTAATTTCACCATTATTTTTTGTAAATAAACTTTAATAATTAACTTAGTTAATTTAGGTTTCAAAACTTTAATATTTTTCTTAATAAATTAAAATATGTAGAAATTAGGTTTTTTTAACTTTTCATCATTTTTTTAAATAAATAATTTTCTCATCATTATTATCATTATTAATTACTAAATATTTTGTAAATAAACATGTACATTAATTATTTAATAAATTAGGTTAAACCTTAATATTTTCTTAATAATTAAAAATAATTTAGAATTAGGGTTTCGTTAAACTATAATTTTAATCCTTTTCTTTATTTTCATTAAATACAAAAACAAAACAAAAAACATTTCTTTTCTTTTATTGAATACTTAATTAATTTTTAATTCAATTTAATTTCAAAAGGGTCCAACGCCCTCAAACGTTCTATTTTTATTCTTTTCGCACGTTATTTTATTTTCTTATAGATATTAATGTAATTCTCCCAAAGCCATGTAATTCGGACATTTATATTTCTCGCACTTTACTTTATTTTATGTCAAATCGGGTCCTGGATTAAATTTGGCGATGTGGACCCGCGCCTTTGTAATAGTCTAGGAATTTTATCTTTCCGCAACTTTTTAACTGTTAAATAAATGCATGCAAGAATGAATGACAAAAATAAAAACAAACGCGTAGATCACCCCCGACATGAACAAGATAAATGCAAATGAATCTGACACACAAAATCACACACCACCCCTAGGGTACGCCTCACTGTTGCCTTGCCTCGAAAGGTGATCGTCGAGTAGAGGATGTCTTAGTAAGTCCTCATGATCCGGGAACCTGGCATGAGGGTAGCTTCTAAGGTGTCTTCCCATTGCTCTGGTGATCACCATGTCCCTAAACTCGAATTGACCCGAACACCTCCAATGGTGGTGCTACCTACCTCTCAATGATGGGATGGCACTACTTTAAAGGACATTTACACAGACGAATTCCTTAGGGTAGGTAGACGACTCTAGATACTTGCTCTCATTTAAAAAAAAACAACAAATCAAAAATACTTTTCACACCGACACCTTTTCAAAAGCTTTTGAAAGCAACTTTTCAAACACTCTTGAGGACCGATACAAGAGTCGAACTGGAATTTTCAAAGAAACTTTTTTAAAACCCACATTGAAAAGCAAACAAACCATTTTTGAAAACACAAATGAGCAAGTATCTAAGAGCCCATGGATAACCATGGATAGAAAGGGTGCTAACACCTTCCCTTTCTATAACCTACCTCCCGAACCGAGAGCAATCTCTTTAAGGAATTTTTCTGTGCTTTTGTCCTTTCCATTTGGAGAAAATAAAAGACGGTGGCGACTCTTGCTTCCGCAACATTTTCGCGAACCAGCGTTAAACAGTCAGTTCCAGATCCACCGATCACAGAACTGGCGACTCTGCTGGGGACATTTTTTATAAAGTGAGGTGTACCTTAGGACTAAGATCACTTGTGTTTTAAATTGTTGTGCTTGTTTGCTTTATTATTGTGGGCTGTTTCGGAGTTACATAGATCCTAACCCGGATCTGAGGATACCCTGTTAGGTAGCATAAGCTGTGAGGGACCTGTCCGGCGTAGACCGACATGGGTGAAGCAGTGGCTACGTTGGTGTGGCACCTTGGTCTGTACCGATATCCCTTGTGTCGCAACAAGGAGAATATGGGTCTTCTGAGGAGTCATTAAGCACCAACCGGCCTTAGAACCTTAAATGACCCAACTTGGCCATTAGAACAGTAGCAGTATGCTACGCCCATTGAGGCTAAACTCTCGTGATGGTTCCGGCCGCAAGAAAAGATTGCGATGCTGGAGTTATGACCGATTGAGGGTAGTCAATGATATTGGGATCCTCTAAGAACCCGGTTACTTTGATAGGACAGGTATGAACCAACAAACTGAAAGAGGGTAGTACCTAGACCCCATGCTGGCCTAAACTCTAAGGGCTCTTTTGTGTGACTTGTGTGCCTTCGTACTTGACTATTTGCATGCTTGTTGTCTGACCCTTGAACTTCTTGCAGGTTTTGTTTGTAGTCTTTAATTAGGACTCATAACAAGGTTTACCGAGTTTCCTGCAGGTTTTGTTTTTAGTCCTCAATGGGGACTCATGACAGGTTTTACTTAAGTTCTTGCAGGTTTTGGTTTGCAGTCCTTAATTGGGATTCATAACAGGGTTACTTACATTACCCCATGCATAGCATAACATCATACCATTGCATACATCTTAACCCATTTCAAGGATCTCAAGGGCTTGTGATGCAGGTCATGATAAATCAAACATCTAGCAAGGGGCAAAGAGGATTTATTTTCCTCTAGCCAAGGTCGTCAGAGGCTATGACCCACTTGATATGGTGAGCTTTGACTTTTGAAGAAGGTTCCCCTAACCAAGGTTGTTTGAAGATTTCAAAACCAGACATGATGACTAAAGTCAGAGGCTATGACCCACTGGATATGGTGAGCCTTTGACCCTGGAAGAAGGACTCTCAACAACCCGAAGTTCCTTCAATCAAGCTACCGGATCCAAATTCTAACAAATTGTCTTGTTTACCCCGCGAGGTCCTTGAAAACATTGCATGCATATCATACACATCATTGCATAACAGGTATCCTTGTTGCAGGTCACTTACCTTTCTCCGCTGTTCATTTCAGCAATGGCTTCCCAACAAGATAACCAGGACCTTCTTGCTCAAGAGACTCGGTTCGAGGAAATCCTCCTGAATCTATCCAAGGGGCAGGAAGAGCTAAGGACACTTCTCATGGAGACTTTTGTCAAGAACAGTGCTGAGGATGAAAGGCTGAAACACCTGCAAGCTGAGGTGGATGCTTTAAAAGTCCAGATGCTGGGGCATGTGACTGCCATTCAAGGGTTAGCTCAAAGACAAGACGAGCTCGGGGTTCTCGTCAACCAACTGCTTCGGGGTAACCAACTGGGGCAAACATCTAAGGGCAAAGAGCCAATCATCATTCAACCACCTTTGAGACAAGGAGATAAGGGGAGAGCTCCTCAAATGGCTCCAGTGTCACAAATTCAGCATCAACCTCACCGGCTTCAGCCCGACAAGTCCAGGAGGCAGTTCACCCCACTCAACATGTCGTTGTTTCAAGCTTTACAACGCCTGTTGAGATTGAATTTGATCACATTAAGGGCACATCCCCAGAGTCCCAACACAGCACATCCTGCTTATGATCCCAATAAAAGGTGTGCCTACCACTCTGCATGTCCAGGACATGATACAAATAAGTGTTGGGCTCTGAAGAACAAGATCCAGGACCTGATTGATGAAGGGGCATTAGAGTTCACACAAGATGGTCAGGCAGAATTTTTCTACCATCCCTCCAAGGCTCACCATTTGAAGTGACAAGCCCTGAGATGAAAAGACCTTTGTTCATTCGAATGTTCAAGTTGTAATTTTCTTTTGTTCAAACATTTACTCATATTAGAACGTTGTTATTTCATTAATGCATCGCATATGTCTGTTTTGAAGCAATATATTCGTATTCACTATATGCAAATTGTTTTCATATTTTTTCTGATGATCAACTCTCATTAATTCTAAGCCTCTTGAGGGAGGATGACGAAAACGATACCACGATCTACAGTATGCTTTTGAACAGACCCCGCTGATGAGGTACAGGCATTATTTCAATCCCTAAACACTGGAGTTATAAGGATGATAATCCCTCGTCAACCCCTCTGAGCCAAATAAGTAGGAGTTTTTCTTTTCGAAATTTAAAACCCTTAATCATAACCTGGGGCAGGGTAGTCTCTCAGTTGATCCAAGTGCATAACGAATGGCACCAAAGAAGTCCTTACAAAACGAAGAAAGACAGTGATGGTTCTGAATAATCAATAAAAAAGGGCAGTCATTATCTCAAAAAATAAAAAAAAAACCCATTAAGTCAAAACCCATGAAGGAGACTTACAAAACTGGGGCATCCCGCTGACTGTAATTCCAAAAAAAGAAACAGTTCAGGCAAAAAAAGAAAGGGATAACAAAAATCAGACAAGAAAGAGGTCTTACAAACCCTCAACAAAAAGGAATGACTGCCTATTCAAAATAAGTTATCAACATCCGAATCATCACCGGAAAATCAGAGCAAAGACTCAAACAAGGTCTAACGTATGATCAACTGAGTTTAGGTTTGGAGAACATCACGAAGAGCGGGTGGGTACAAATAAAATTTGAGCCTTTATCCTTTGTTCCTTAAACCGTGAACCAAGCCACATTATAACCCTTAAAAGTCCTAGCTGAAGCATGGGTTAGTTCGAAAGCATACTATTACGAAAGGTATCCTGACTCCTTAAGGCCTACAGTAAATATGGAGTTGACACCACGTTTTACAAACATTCACTTGTTTTATGAAAAAAGAATGCATTTTCAAAATCTTCAAGACAGACATAAGCTTTGCATTTTTAACATAACTTTGTTTGCATATGACTTTTTGTTTGAACAGCAGGAAAATTTGCACGATGAATACCTAGTGAACAAAAGCACTTCCAATCAAGGGGCATGGCATGACTATTGTCCGTCATTTGGGGCAGTTAAGTCAAGATTCAGAGAATCTTTCAAAATGTCAAATAGCCTGGGGCAAATCCCCGCCTGAGTCACTTGGGGGCATTCCAACAACGAATCTTGCCTGATCAAGCACCTTCTGGTGGCATGACAAAACACTTCTAACAGGGGCAACTCCCCACATTCCCTAAACGTGGACATAGTCGGAAAAAAATACTACGCATAATCAAAGACCCGCTAGGTTGACACACCTAGGCAAAAATAAGGGCTTCCCGGCGAACCAAAAGGGTTCGGGCAAAATAAGGGATGAAAATGAAAAAATCTGTACACCCGGCAAGTCGAAAACCTGAAAAGGCGGCTTGGGCAAAAATGGGTATCCCGGTGGACTGAAAACCTGAAAGGGCGGTCCAGGCAAAAATTAGGGATCAGAGCGTACGACTATGTCCTGCCATCTCGTCACTTTCCTACCAGAAGAAGATTTGTCAAAATCGGCAGTCATCAAGCACCTCCACAGGTATTTTCCTCTCCCACATCAGAAACAGGGGCAATAATGAGTTGTCTAAGCGATCTAATTGCTCTTTCCACCAAGGTACAAAGGTAGGTTCGGTTGAAAAACATGACCAAGATATCTTAATTCCCCAGAGAGTGAGCCAGCAAGTCAGCGATACTCTCCCCAAGCAGAGTTAGTCCACTATCAACCTCAAGGAAGTTGGATTATCCCCCGCGGATCTCAACATTCCCCGGCGGTATATCAAACATTCAAAGGAATCACTTCCCCCGCAGTTCAAAACTTCCCCAAGAGAGTCTAATCTAGTTTCCCCAGGGAAGTTGGAATTCATCTCCCCAAGCAGCAAGCTCATCCCCAGTAGATTCTGGAAGCTTATCCTCACAGAGCACGAACGCGTCGCCCAGCTTTATTCAAAGAGTTATTTCCTTACCAAGATATAACTGGGTTATCCTCATCCAAAAGCCACGGAAAGATCGTCCTCGACGAAGCCTTCTTATCCCCAGCGAAGTCTATTAACACTTCCAACACAGCAAAGATATCCCCAGCAAGTTATTATCAACAACTCAGCAAAGTATCTCTCTCCCCACAGAGTATTGCTTCCCAACAAGATTGTTAGAGTACTTTCCTCCCCGCAGAGTTATTCCATTCGCCAAGTTTACTCCCCAACGGAGTTATCTTCTCCCAACCGGTATCCTTGCAATTATCATCCCCAGCGGAAGCAAAATCCATTCTTCAACATCAGCCCAGGAGTGACTTCCCGGCACCCGTCAAGGATTTACTTTCCTAGACGAAAGATACATTCATAAACATCTTCACACATTATAGCATGCATATACGCATCATGAACATACAATCTCATGTATTCGGAGAGCATCTCGCATGTCATACCATATGACATCGCATACAACTAACGCTTGTCTTTTCAGGACAAAAGTACAAAATTGATTACCATCAATGGTCGCAACTAAAGGTCCGATTCCTAAATCTTGCCAGGGTGTATCTGTTGACGACCAATTACCAGATCCGATTCCTGTATCTTGCCAGGGTGTGTCTGAAGAGTTCGAGGATCCGATGCCTGAATCTTGCCAGGGTGTATCCGTTGGAGACTAACATTACCAAATCCGATTCCTGTATCTTGCCAGGGTGTGTCTGAAGAGTTCGAGGATCCGATGCCTGAATCTTGCCAGGGTGTATCCGTTGGAGACTAACATTACCAGATCCGATTCCTGTATCTTGCCAGGGTGTGTCTGAAGAGTTCGAGGATCCGATACCTGAATCTTGCCAGGGTGTATCCGTTGAAGACTAACATTACCAGATCCGATTCATGTATCTTGCCAGGGTGTGTCTGAAGAGTTCGAGGATCCGATACCTGAATCTTGCCAGGGTGTATCCGTTGAAGACTAACAATACCAGATCCGATTCCTGTATCTTGCCAGGGTGTGTCTGAAGAGTTCGAGGATCCGATACCTGAATCTTGCCAGGGTGTATCCGTTGAAGATTAACATTACCAGATCCGATTCCTGTATCTTGCCAGGGTGTGTCTGAAGAGTTTGAGGATCCGATACCTGAATCTTGCCAGGGTGTATCCGTTGAAGACTAACATTACCAGATCCGATTCCTGTATCTTGCCAGGGTGTGTCTGAAGAGTTCGAGGATCTGATACCTGAATCTTGCCAGGGTGTATCCGTTGAAGACTAACATTACCAGATCCGATTCCTGTATCTTGCCAGGGTGTGTCTGAAGAGTTCGAGGATCCGATACCTGAATATTGCCAGGGTGTATCCATTAAAGACTAACAATACCAGATCCGATTCCTGTATCTTGCCAGGGTGTGTCTGAAGAGTTCGAGGATCTGATACCTGAATCTTTCCAGGGTGTATCCGTTGAAGACTAACAATACCAGATCCGATTCCTGTATCTTGCCAGGGTGTGTCTGAAGAGTTCGAGGATCTGATACCTGAATCTTGCCAGGGTGTATCCGTTGAAGACTAACATTACCAGATCCAATTCCTGTATCTTGCTAGGGTGTGTCTGAAGAGTTCGAGGATCCGATACCTGAATCTTTCCAGGGTGTATCCGTTGAAGACTAACATTACCAGATTCGATTCCTATATCTTGCCAGGGTGTGTCTGAAGAGTTCGAGGATCCGATGCCTGAATCTTGCCAGGGTGTATCCGTTGGAGACTAACATTACCAGACTCGATTCCTGTATCTCGCCAGGGCACGTCTGAAAAATTCGAAGATCCGATTCCTGTAACCAGTCAGGACGCATCTACACAAAGCATCTGAAGACCAGCTCCCGTAACCGGTCAGGTAATCATTTTTCTTTTTTTGCAGGTATGCAAGTTCTCGCTAAAGAATCTATTACGCGATCGACATCCAGATGGCATCTATAAGCCCATCCACCTACCCATCATCTCTTAGGATGGCATCTATAAGCCCATCATCCTATTCATCAAATCTCCAAATGGCATCTGTAAGCCCATTCCCCGTCACACTACTATGTGAGCGCAAATTTCTGGGCACTCTAGTGTTCAATCATCTTCCACCTTCGGATTACGAAAGGCACGTCAGCCAATCTGAATCCTCAGGTCTAAGAAGATTGAACAGGGGCAACTGTTATACCCCAAAATTTGCCCTCCCATATTTCTCAAAACATTTCAAGAAAATTCACAAGTCCAACCCGGCGCGTTATATTCAGGTGTTCTTTCGCCAAGATATCTCTGATAACATATTCTCAAATTCAGGTTCGGCTCAAGAGTCAATTCTTTAAAGAAGGTATCCGAATGTGTGAGTTTTCTTGAAGAAATATAGTGAAAAAGTGTGCTGAAAGTGCAGTTTTTACGCGCTAAAAAATTCATAACTTGAAGATCGTGACTCATTTTGAACCCGTTCCGGTGGCCAAAATTCCGTCTTGACATTATCTATGTTTTCATCTCTCACGGCTGGAAGCCAATTTCGATCAGAAGGTCTTCAAAAATGTGGATTTATCAAGTATTTTCGTGCAGAAAATTTGTGACAGAAGTTTATTTGCGTCATGTTCAGAAAATCATAACTTGGTCGATTTTCATCGTATCGAGCTGGTTCCGGCGCCAAAATTTCAAAAATTGAGTTGGCTACATTTTCGCAGAAGGTATTGAGTTCAAACGGTATTTAAAAAGCCTTCGTTTTTTGCTCAGAGTGCGTGACACGCTGAAAATCCTGAATGCTGAATATTATTTCATCTGGGCCGAAACTTCGAAAATTCATAACTCGGTCAATTTTTATCGGATTGGACTTATATTTTTACACAAGGTCCCTGACTCATAGATCTACAACTTTGCTTCAAAAGTCGAGACCGGATTATGCACCGATCAATACCAGTTTTTTATTGAAGAACGTGTCAGAGTCGACACTGGAGCCCAAAATAAGTTTGTCTGAGCTGAAACTTCAAAAATTCATAACTAATTCACCGTTTATCCGATTGAGTCGATTTTCAGACAGGAGTTAGTTCTCGATGCCGGCTACATTTTGTTTTCACATTTCAACTTCAAAAATTGCACTTAAGTCTCTGCGATTTAGCCTGGAAAGTGACGAACTCAAGTGAACATGGGAGACCCAATTGCACATTCAAAGCCCATTTTCTTTACCCTAATTTCCATTATATAATCACCTTCTTTTCACACAAACCAAAGAGGAGAAGAGAAAAAAGAGGAGAAAAGAAGAGAAAAAAAAAACCTTGCCACAACACTGTTAGAATATCAAATTCTTTCAAGAATCCTAAAACCTTGAAATCCTTATTACAAATCTCTCTCTCACTACAAACAAGCCATCTCAGTTACAAACCAACATCTTATTACTTCTTCAGTAAGGCCGGCTTGATCTCCATGATCCAAAGGGCATAAAAGCATTTGTGTCACTACTTCTTCAGTAAGGGTAAGGCTGGCTTGATCTCCATGATCAAAAGGGTATAATCATTCATACATGCCATATTGTGCCTAAACATTAAATTTCTTCATATATTGGCTTTATTTGCATTTTATGATTTTATTTAATGTGTTCGTGAGATTCAACACTGCAGATTTAGACAGGATCCCATGCAGGTTCATTAAGGAACGTTGAGGCCAAAAGCCAAATGGCCAAAAGCCAAAAGCCAAATGGCCAAAGTAGAAAAACTTATGCATGACACTAATACATGGCGAGACAGACATCCTAGAAGATTAAGGATAGTTGAGGCCAGAACATAAATGGCCAACAGCCAGAGCACAAATGGCCATGAAACTCAATCCAATGGCCAAAGAATGCAGACCACGGTACTCAGGAGTCAATGAACACGCACGTGATGCCAGAAAGTCAAACAAGGCTTTTTGTCTAATGGGCCAGATTTCTCACAAAAAACCTCCCTTTGGGTCTGAATACCCTCCATGGTTTGCACATTTTTATTTTTTTATTTGATTTTCCTTTTTATTCTTTTAATTGTTTTCATTTGTTTTCTTTAATTTCCTAAAATAATTTTCATAATAAAAAATCAGAAACTAAAAATGTTTATTGTTATTAATATTAATTTCACCATTATTTTTTGTAAATAAACTTTAATAATTAACTTAGTTAATTTAGGTTTCAAAACTTTAATATTTTTCTTAATAAATTAAAATATGTAGAAATTAGGTTTTTTTAACTTTTCATCATTTTTTTAAATAAATAATTTTCTCATCATTATTATCATTATTAATTACTAAATATTTTGTAAATAAACATGTACATTAATTATTTAATAAATTAGGTTAAACCTTAATATTTTCTTAATAATTAAAAATAATTTAGAATTAGGGTTTCGTTAAACTATAATTTTAATCCTTTTCTTTATTTTCATTAAATACAAAAACAAACAAAAAACATTTCTTTTCTTTTATTGAATACTTAATTAATTTTTAATTCAATTTAATTTCAAAAGGGTCCAACGCCCTCAAACGTTCTATTTTTATTCTTTTCGCACGTTATTTTATTTTCTTATAAATATTAATGTAATTCTCCCAAAGCCATGTAATTCGGACATTTATATTTCTCGCACTTTACTTTATTTTATGTCAAATCGGGTCCTGGATTAAATTTGGCGATGTGGACCCGCGCCTTTGTAATAGTCTAGGAATTTTATCTTTCCGCAACTTTTTAACTGTTAAATAAATGCATGCAAGAATGAATGACAAAAATAAAAACAAACGCGTAGATCACCCCCGACATGAACAAGATAAATGCAAATGAATCTGACACACAAAATCACACACCACCCCTAGGGTACGCCTCACTGTTGCCTTGCCTCGAAAGGTGATCGTCGAGTAGAGGATGTCTTAGTAAGTCCTCATGATCCGGGAACCTGGCATGAGGGTAGCTTCTAAGGTGTCTTCCCATTGCTCTGGTGATCACCATGTCCCTAAACTCGAATTGACCCGAACACCTCCAATGGTGGTGCTACCTACCTCTCAATGATGGGATGGCACTACTTTAAAGGACATTTACACAGACGAATTCCTTAGGGTAGGTAGACGACTCTAGATACTTGCTCTCATTTCAAAAAAAAACAAATCAAAAATACTTTTCACACCGACACCTTTTCAAAAGCTTTCGAAAGCAACTTTTCAAACACTCTTGAGGACCGATACAAGAGTCGAACTGGAATTTTCAAAGAAACTTTTTTAAAACCCACATTGAAAAGCAAACAAACCATTTTTGAAAACACAAATGAGCAAGTATCTAAGAGCCCATGGATAACCATGGATAGAAAGGGTGCTAACACCTTCCCTTTCTATAACCTACCTCCCGAACCGAGAGCAATCTCTTTAAGGAATTTTTCTTTGCTTTTGTCCTTTCCATTTGGAGAAAATAAAAGACGGTGGCGACTCTTGCTTCCGCGACATTTTCGCGAACCAGCGTTAAACAGTCAGTTCCAGATCCACCGATCACAACTGTTATTTGGCCGGGTCTAGGTTTCTCAATAAATTTAGGATAGGATGAAGTTGAACTAAAATTTGGTCGGGTCCAGGCTTTAGTAACTTGAATTTGAGATTAACTGTTATCTAAACGGGTCTAGGTTTCAGTAACTCGAACTGTTAACTGGTCGGGTCCAGGCTTTGCAGTTGAAGAAGTTATACTAATATCTTGTTGGGTCCAGGCTTTAGAAATTGGAGTTGTTATCTGATCGGGTCCAGGCTTCAGAATTTTAAATTATTAACTGGTCGGGTCCAGGCTTCAGCAATTTATACTTGAGGTTAACTGGTATATGGTCGGGTCCAGGCTTGAACTGTTGACTGGTCGGGTCTAGGCTTAAGCAATTTGAGAAGTTAAACTATTATCTGGTCAGGTCCAGGATTTAGTAACTTGGAATTGAGATTTACTGTTATCTGGTCGGGTCCAGTCTCCACAGTAAGTTGAGAGTAGGATGAAGTTGAACTAATATCTGGTTGGGTCCAGGCTTCTTAGTAACTTGCTTGAAGTTAACTGTTATCTGATCGGGTCCCAGGCTTTACAGTAACTTTTGGAGATAGCAATGACTCTGTTGGCGACTTTACTAGGGATTAGGGGTTGTGGTCCCTTGATTTGTAATAGTCTGAGAGGAAAACTTAAGTTGGGGAATCTGTAGTTTATTGGGGAAATAAAACCCTATTGAAGAAGATATTTGACGAACTGCTGGGGAGGATATATTTTTTAAGAAGAATTCCATAAGGCTCCCTTTTAAGACCAACTCAACTGGGGAGAGGATCTTCCAGAGATTGAAACTCCGGCTGGGGATTTTATGAATCCAAATTTGTGGGGATAATGTTATAGAAATAACTCTGTGGGGATATCTCAAATGCATTTTAGGAGATTCTTGTCACTATTTTTGAGCATACATTTGTTAAAAGTTTAATCATGTTCATATGCATATGTTCATTCAATTTTAATCATTGGACACTTTTGCACTCAAAACAGGAAAAACAAAAAAGTTTGCACTTCAAAGTATATTTGTATTGATGTTTTGCCCATGAATTAGGCATTTTTGTACAAAGAGATTGAGATCTTAGTAAGAGGAAATCGTCGAAAGAATGGAAAGAATACAAAGTGAAAACAAAAATAATAGCCATATGAAAGTGATCTCATTGTATTCAAACCCCACTATTGCCCCTATGTTTTTTAACATCATCCCTTGCCGTTGAAAGGAGTTGATTGGATTAATCTTGGACCATTTGAACTTGGACCTTGGTAAAAAATCTGGATGTAGAGATCCCACAGGACATAGTCATACGCTTTTAATCCTTAACTTTTGTCTGGACCTCCCTTTCAGGTTTTCAGCCCACCAGGACACTCATTTTTTGCCCAAGCCACCCTTTCGGGTTTTCGACTTTCCGAGTGTACAATCTTTTTCATATATCCCTAATTTTTGCCCGAACCTCTTTGGTTCGCCGGGATACCCTTATTTTTCCTAGGTGTGTCAACCTAGCGAGTCATTTTATGCTGTGATCGGTGGGAACGAGAACTGACTGTTTTGGAATGCTGGTTCGCATTTTGCGTTTGTTTTCGCAAAATGTCGCGGTAAGCAAGAGTCGCCACCGTCTTTTATTTTATCCAACAAAGGAAAGGACAAAAGCACAGAAAAATTCCTTTTCGAGATGTTTCTCGGGTTCGGGAGGTAGATTATAGAAAGGGAAGGTGTTAGCACCCTTTCTATCTGTGGTTATCCACGGGCTCTTAGGTACTTGCTCACTATGTTTTCAAAAGTTTGCTTTTCTTTGTGTTCGTGAGTTTTGAAAAGAGTTTGTTATTTTGAAGAGAGTGTAAGTGCGAAAAGTTTTGTTTTGTTTAAAAGAGAGCAAGTACTTAAGAACATCTACCTACTCAAAAAGGAATTAAACTGTGCAACTGTCCTTTAGACAGTGCTATCCCACTATTGAGGAGTAGGTAGCACCGTCGTTGGAGTTTTTCGGGTCAATTCGATTTTAGGGACGTGTGGTCACTAAAGCAACGTTAGAACACTTTAGTGATAATCCTAATGTCTTAGATCATTTTTATCGAGGCAACCATTTCGAGGCAACTTATGATCTTGGGAAAAAAGGATGACCTCTAAAACATCCTAAACTTAATGACCACATTTGAGGCAACCAAGTGAGGCGTACCCTAAGAGTGGCATGTGCAAGTGTATTATTTTTCAGTTATATTATCTTTGTACATGTTATGGTGAGCTACGATTGATTTAAAATTAAAGGTTAATCTTGTCATGCAATCCTAATTAGCATACATCTAAACAGTTAATTTATGTACAGGAATTTAAAGTGCAAAAATTATAAATCCTACGCTATTACAAGGCTTCGGGGAGGGGGATTATTTACATGTCCAAAAAATTGGGGAAATAAAAGCAGTAAAGTAAAAGTCTTAGTTAAGCTATCACAAACCAGTAAGCAGTTACAATAAAATAAACGCGCGTGAATCTAAAAAAATCCTAAGAATAAGAACTTTTGTTGTTTTATTTTATTTTTTGTATTTTTGGGAAAATGATAAATGTTCAATTAAGTCAAATTTAATTAATTAAAAATATTGATTAAAATTAACTCTAAAACATACCTAATATTTTTTGCATTTTTTGTTTATGAAAAGGATTGAATTCAAATAAATCCTAAGTCTACTGGTTTTAAAATTGAAGAAAATAAGTTAAAATAATTAACTAAATTAAATCCTAATTCTAAGTTATTTATTTTTATGATTTTTATGTTGATTAAAAAAACAAACTAAAAGAAATAAACAAAAACAAAGTAAACAAAGTACAAATGGGCCAGGCAGCAAATCAAGAAAAAAAATAATTCTGGAGGCCTGGGTCGAAAGAGGTGCAGGCTGTCTTTCGACCCAGTGAAGAGTCTTGATCATAGGTGCATGAGGGGCTGCACTCTGAGGGTGTTCGATCTGGATATGTCATCCTTCGAGCTGGAAGTCTTGGGTCCAGTTCGAAGCTAAACTGCTGAGATTCGAAACTCTGAACAGAAATCTGAGAATGTAGTTCCTGCAAAACGAAACACATGTTAAAGGTCCAGGGGGGACTTTACCCCCCCTGGTTCGAATCTCCTACCTATTCGCACCTGCTGAATCTGGGTCTGGGTTTGTTTTATCCTGGTATTTGAAGGAGAAACTCAGATTGTGCCCAAGCAATGACACAATCTCATCTCTACGTTGTAGCTTATATGTAGCATATTAAATCATTCACAAACAGCAGTAATAACATGAATATGCAATCAGAGATCAAAATTAATTTGAGATTAGATTTCTTTTTACCAAACAGAAGTGCTTTGATCTATGATTCTGAGCGTGGAATGGCTGGTGGAATGGCTGGAAGTGCTGATGATTTTTTGGCAGTGTATCTCCAAGTTCTCCCTGTTTCTTTTCTCTATTTTTCTGTATATTTTTCGTCCCCTTTTTGCAGCACTTGTGATCTCTTTATATAGAGGGGGTGGAGGGGACAGGAAGACAAAGGTTTAAATGACCTTGATTATGTGTTTGACAGCCATGAATGAGAATTTGTAACGTTAATTATGTGTTTGAAAGCCATGAATAAGAGTTTGTAACGTTGGCTAAACACATGGGATCTTGTCCCCTTTTGAATTTTGAATGACATGTAACTGGCCTTCGAATGCTCCCTTTCGAATGGGCTGATGGCCTCATTCAAATGCTCCCTTTCGAATGGGTTGATGGCCTCATTCGAATGCTTTTCGAAAGCTTCTTCGAATGTACCCTTTGAATGCTTCTTCGAATGGACCTTTTTGGAATTCCAATCGAAGGACACTGTTATAATGCCAATCGAAGTACTTGTCCATAATTCCAATCGAAAGGCTCCTTCAGAATACCAATCGAAGGGTCTTTCAGAATGCCAATCGAAAGCCTTGACATAATTCCAATCGAAATGCTTATCCATAATGCCAATCGAAAGCCTTGACATAATGCCAATCGAAATGCTTGTCCATAATGCCAATCGAAGAGCTTGACAGAATGCCAATCGAAAGGCTCCTTCAGAACACCAATCGAAGGGTCTTTCAGAATGCCAATCGAAATGTACTTAAAGCACCACTCAAAAATTTTCCTTTTCCTTAGGCAAGAGTTTGTGATCAACCATGCAGGGGGAAGACTTTGGGAAACATGAGAGGGCAAATTTTGGGGTACAACAGTTGCCCCTGTTCAATCTTCTTAAACCTGATGATGTAGATTGGCTTGCGTGCCTTTCGTGATCCGAAGGTGGAAGATGATTGAATACTAGAGTGCCCAGAAATTTGCACTCGCATGGTGTAGTATCAGCATTGTGATGTCAGGAATGGGCTTATAGATTCCATTTGAAGATTGTTGGTAGGAGGATGGGCTTATAGATGCCATCTGTAGGAGTGTCGATCGCATAAGAGATTCCTTAGCGAGAACTTGCATACCTGTTGTTGTAGAAGATTCCACTGGGGAAGTCTAACTTTGTTTGAGATTTAGGAACTGACTCGTGCTCACCGGGAGTATACTGTTGAGGTTATAGAACTTTTCATGTCTGGTTCCAAGTATTAATCGCTGACCTGAGAAAGAAAGATAGTTTTCTTGGCTTGTTACAGGTGTTAATCTTCAATGTAGATGATTTTCCTGGCTTGTTACAGGTGTTAATCTGCAATCAGTCGTCCACAGATATTTTCCAGACTTGTTACAGGTATTAAACTGGGACTTGAGAAGGTTTTGGAATAACTTCAACTGGATCGACATCAGAAAAATCTTTAGGAATCGATTTAACTAAACCAGAGGAGGTCTTGAAATAACTCCAACTGGATCGGCATCAGAAAAATCTTTAGGAATCTATTTAACTGAACCAGAGGAGGTCTTGGAATAACTTCGACTGGATCGGCATCATAAAAATCTTTAGGAATCGATTTAACTGAACCAGAGGAGGTCTTGAAATAACTTCAACTAGATCGGCATCAGAAAAATCTTTACGAATCGATTTAACTGAACCAGAGGAGGTCTTGGAATAACTTCAACTGGATCGGCATCAGAAAAATCTTTAGGAATCGATTTAACTGAACCAGAGGAGGTCTTGAAATAACTTCAACTGGATCGGCATCAGAAAAATCTTTAGGAATTGATTTAACTGAACCAGAGGAGGTCTTGAAATAACTTAAACTGGATCAGCATCAGAAAAATCTTTAGGAATCGATTTAACTGAACCAGAGGAGGTCTTAAAATAACTTCAACTGGATCGGTATCAGAAAAATCTTTAGGAATTGATTTAACTGAACCAGAGGAGGTCTTGAAATAACTTCAACTGGATCTGCATCAGAAAAATCTTTAGGAATCGATTTGACTGAACCAGAGGAGGTCTTGAAATAACTTCAACTGGATCGACATTAGAAAAATCTTTAGGAATCGATTTAACTGAACCAGAGGAGGTCTTGGACAACTTCAACTGGATCGGCATCAGAAAAATATTTAGGAATCGATTTAACTGAACCAGAGGAGGTCTTGGAATAACTTTAACTGGATCGGCATCAGAAAAATCTTTAGGAATCGATTTAACTGAACCAGAGGAGGTCTTGGAATAACTTCAACTGGATCGGCATTAGAAAAATCTTTAGGAATCGATTTAACTGAACCAGAGGAGGTCTTGAAATAACTTCAACTGGATCGGCATCAGAAAAATCTTTAGGAATCGATTTAACTGAACCAGAGGAGGTCTTGGACATAGTTGAGAACTTAACTGGATCTTTCCTGAAAGGTAAAGGTCAGTCATATGCAATGCATGATATGGATCAAGAAATGATGTTCTCAACATAAATGAGATTGTATGGTATGATGCGTATATGCATGTATCATGATGTATGGAAATGTGATGTTTTAGCTGGGGAAAATAAATCCCGGAACTGTTGGAGAATAGAGTTGAGTTCTTAGTTTCCACTGGGGATGATGAACAAAGATGATTGCAAGGATAAACCTGTTAAGAGAAAAGAACTCCGTTGGGGGATAAACATGATGAAGAGATTGCTCCGAGGGGAAATACTCTGTGGGGAAGAGATACTTTGCTGAGATTTTTAACGATAAACTCCGTTGGGGATTCCGTTGATAAGCTCTGTTGGGGATTTTGATGATGAACTCCGCTGGGGATTGATTACCATTGCTGGTGATATTGAATCTGTTGAGGATAGAAGTCCTGCTTGGGGAAAGAAAGAACTTCGCTGGGGATTATTTTTCAGTTGCAACTTGCTGAGGATAACCCAGTTAGACTCTTGTGAGGATAACCTTCTGAATTTTGACGAGGAGATACATTTGTATTATGCAGGGGACAAGCTTCCAGCATCTACTGGGTAAGATAACTCAACTCCGCTGGGGAAGCTTTTTTAGACTGCGCTGGGGAAATGGCTCCACTGGGGGTATCTTGTATTCCTTCGGGAAATATTCTTATACTCTGTTGAGGAATATTAAGACTGCCAGGGATGCTCTTACGCTTGCTGGAGAATGTCTTTATACTCTGTTGGGGAATATTAAAAACCTTTTGGGGATACCCGACCTTTTCAGGGCTGATGGTAGACCAACTCTGCTTGGGGAGAGTATTGCCGACTCTTCCGTAGTTGCAAGTTTTAGCTGAAAGAGCTATCATTACTGTCTTGTCCTGCGGGGAGTGAAGGTATCTTAGCCATATTCTTCAGCTGAATATATACCTTGGTACCTGGTGGACAGAGCAACTAGACCGCTCAGACAATTCTTATTGCCCCTACTTCTAATATCACCCGTAATTTGTCTTTTGTTTCGCATGTAAATATTTATGAGCAGCAATTAATGTCAAATGCATATATCAAAAATGAACATTGGACGTTCTTTGCAAAACAAAACAGATAAAGGAAAAACAATTTGAAATTTGTTTGAAAATGAATTTGTATTGACTTTGAAGTTTGGCCTGTAAATAGGCGTTTTGTACAAGGGGCTGACGTCCTAGTAAGAGAACGTCGCCGAACAAATAGAATTTATACAATTTTTGAAAACAAAATAGCTATATGAATAATCCCACTGGGTTCCAGCTCTGCTATTGCCTTTATATCTTCAAGCATCTCATCACTTTGCTACTTAGTTGAAGATGAATCTGATTGACTGGTGTCGTCCGAGCCTGATAGTTGATACCGAAGTCCGGATGCAAGGTGATCCAATGAGACATAGTGTTACGCTTTAATCCCTAACTTTTTCCTGGACCGCCCTTTCGGGTTTTCAGTCCACCGGGATACCCATTTTTGCCCAAGCCGCCTTTTCAGGTTTTCGACTTGCCGGGTGTACAGATTTTTTTATTTTCATCCCTTATTTTTGCCTGAACCCTTTTGGTTTGCCGGGAAGCCCTTATTTTTGCCTAGGCCAGTCAACCTAGCGGGTCTTTGGTTATGCGTAGTATCTTTTTACTATGTCTGCATTGACGGGGTGAGGAAGGTCGTCACTATCCATGGTGGTTAGAATCATCGCTCCTCCTGAGAAGATATTCTTAACCACAAATGGCCCTTTGTAAGTAGGGGTCCATTTGCCCCTGGGATCACCTTAAGGTAGAATGATGCGCTTGATTACCAGGTTCCCAACTTGATACTCTTGTCGTCTGACTTTCTTGTTAAATGCCTCGATCATTCGTTTTTGGTACGTCTGACCATGACAAATAGCAGTAAGTCTCTTTTCGTCGATTAGATTCAATTGATCAAGTCGGGTCTGGATCCAGTCGTCTTCGCTCAAACCTGCATCCTTCATGATCCGAAGAGAGGGTATCTGAACTTCAATGGGCAAGACTGCCTCCATGCCATAAACCAAGGAATAGGGTGTTGCCCCTATTGACGTCTGTGTTGAGGTACGGTACCCATGAAGAGCAAATGGTAACATCTCGTGCCAGTCTTTGTATGTCACTGTCATCTTCTGCACAATCTTCTTAATGTTCTTATTTGCTGCTTCAACAGCCCCATTCATCTTCGGCCGGTAGGGAGAAGAGTTATGATGATGTATCTTGAATTCCTCGCAGAGCTCAGTGATCATCTTTTTTTTATGATTGGTACCATTGTCCGTAATAATCCTCTCTGGTACACCGTATCGACAGATCAGGTTGTGCCGAATGAACCGTGCCACTACGTTCTTGGTTACGGTAGCAAAGGAAGCTGCTTCAACCCACTTCGTAAAGTAATCAATCGCTACCAGGATGAAACGATGCCCGTTGGATGCCGTAGGTCTGATATCGCCGATCATATCAATGCCCCACATTGCAAAAGGCCAAGGTGCTGTCAAAACATTCAGAGGAACTGGAGGAATATGCACCTTATCAGCATAGACATGGCACTTGTAACATGTCCGAGAATGCTGATAACAGTCGGCTTCCATTGTGGACCAGTAGTATCCTTCCCGAAGGATTTTCTTTGCCATGGTATGTCCACTGGAATGAGTTCCGAAAGTACCTTCATGCAGCTCTACCATGATTCTTTCTGCTTCAATTTTATCCATGCAACGCAGTAAGGTTGAATCATGGTTACGTTTGTAAAGAATGCCATTGCTGATGAAGAACTTTGCCGCGAACCTTCTTAGAAACTTCTTGTCATTAACAGATGCACCCTCGGGGTATTCTTGAGCTTCAAGGTACCTCTTCACTTCATGATACCAAGGTTTTTTTGTTACCTCTTCAGTCTTAAGATCACAGCAATGTGCAGGTTCATCCAATTTCCAAATAATGATCCGGGGAGCCTCGTTGTCCCATTTGACTTTGAACATAGAAGACATCGTAGCTAGCGCGTCCGCCAACTGATTCTCCTCTCTTGGGAAATGTTCAAAGGTTATCTCCTCGAAATGGGGAAGCAACGTCAATACATACTCCTTGTAAGGAATAAGATTTGGGTGTTTCGTATCCCACTCTCCTTTGATCTGACTGATCACGAGAGAGGAATCTCCAAAGACACTCAGAAACTTAATCCTTAGGTCAATTGCTGCTCGAAGACCCATAATGCAGGCTTCATACTCTGCCATATTGTTGGTGCAGTTAAAACATAGTCGGGCGGTAAACGGAGTATGAGAGCCTTTAGGAGATATGATCACAGCGCCAATGCCATTACCCAAAGCGTTTGAAGCTCCATCAAAGTACATAGACCATCGAGATCCTTCCTCAGGTCCTTCATCCGGTCCAGGTGTCTCACAATCAGTCACTACCATGATATTCTCGTCTGGAAATTCAAAGTTCATAGACTGGTAATCATCCACTGCCTGGTGTGCCAAATGGTCTGCCAATACACTTCCCTTGATTGCTTTTTGAGTTGTGTACTGGATGTCATATTCAGTCAAGATCATCTGCCATCTTGCTATTCTTCCGGACAAGGCATGCTTTTCGAAGATATACTTGATTGGATCCATTTTTGAAATCAGTAGAGTAGTGTGAGTCAACATATACTGCCTCAGCCGGCGAGCAGCCCATGCCAAAGCGCAGCAAGTTTTCTCGAGCAGTGAGTATCGGGTCTCACAGTCGGTAAACTTTTTGCTAAGGTCATAAATAGCATGCTCTTTTCGGCCAGACTCGTCATGTTTCCCCAGCACACACCCCATTGAGTTATCGAGCACCGTCAAGTATAAAATCAAAGGTCTCCCTTCAACTGGTGGCATAAGAATAGGTGGCTCCTGGAGGTACTCTTTGATTCTTTCGAAAGCAGCCTGACATTCATCGTTCAAACATACCACTTGATCTTTCTTCAGCAGTTTGAAGATTGGCTCACAAGTAGCAGTTAGGTGCGAGATGAATCGGGCAATGTAGTTCAATCGTCCTAGAAAGCCTCTAACCTCCTTCTCTGTCTTGGGAGCTGGCATCTCTTGTATGGCTTCCACTTTGGCAGGATCCACTTGAATACCTTTGTTGTTTACGACAAAACCCAACAGTTTACCGGACCGTACCCCGAAGGTGCATTTGTTTGGGTTCAATCTCAGCTTATATAACTTCAACCTGTCAAACAGCTTCTGTAGATGGTCAAGGTGTTCCTCCTCAATTTGGGACCTCGCAATCATATCGTCAACGTATACTTCAATCTCATGATGGATCATGTCATGAAATAAAGCAACCATGGCATGCTGATATGTTGCCCCAGCATTCTTCAGTCCAAAAGGCATGACCTTGTAACAAAAGGTGCCCGACTGAGTAACAAAGGTGGTCTTCTCCATGTCTTCGGGAGCCATTTTTATTTGATTATAACCGGAGAAACCATCCATAAAGGAGAATACCTTGTGCTGAGCAGTATTGTCAACCAGAACGTCGATGTGAGGTAGAGGGAAGTCATCCTTAGGGCTTGCCCTGTTCAAATCCATGTAGTCAACATACATTCGGACCTTACCATCCTTCTTCGGTACCGGAACCACATTGGCAACCCACTGAGGGTAAGAAGTTACTGCTAGAAAACCGGCGTCAAACTGTTTCATAACTTCGGCCTTGATTTTCTCAGACATCTCCGGACGCATACGGCGAACCTTCTGTTTTACCGGAGGGCAGTCTTCCTTGGTAGGCAGGCGATGAACCACAATATCGGTATCCAACCCAGGTGTGATCGGTGGAAATAGAACTGACTGTTTAAAGCTGGTTCGCGAAATGTCGCGGAAGCAAGAGTCGCCACCGTCTTTTATTTTCTCCAACATGGACAGGACAAAAGCACAGCAAAATTCCTTATGAGAACGTTTCTCGGTTCGGGAGGTAGATTTATAGAAAGGGAAGGTGTTAGCACCCTTTCTATCAGTGGTTATCCACAGGCTCTTAGGTACTTGCTCTTATGTTTTCAAAAATGTTTGCTTTTCAAAATATGAGTGGGTTTGAAAAAGTTTCATTGAAAGATTTCTGAGTGACTCTTGTATCTGTCCTCAAGAGTGTTTGAAAAATTTGTTTTGAAAGCTTTTGAAAGTGTCAGTGTGAAAAGATTTTTGTTTATTTTTTAGAGAGCAAGTACCCATGAGTCATCTACCTACCCTAATGAATTAGGCTGTGTAAAAGTCCTTAAGGTAGTGCCATCCCACCATTGAGAGGTAGGTAGCACCACCGTTGGAGGTGTTCGGGTCAATTCGATTGCAGGGACAGTGTGGTCACCGAAGCAACAGTTAGGACACCTTAGAAGTAACCCTAATGTCCTAGATCCTTTTTAATCCGAGGCAACCGTTTCGAGGAAACTGTTTCGAGGCAACTGGATCTTGGACATAAGAGCGACCGCTAAAACGTCCTATACTTGACGACCACGTTTCGAAGGCAACAAGTGAGGCGTACCCTAGATGTGGTGTGTGCATTGTGTGTTGTTTTCATGTTATGTTTTATCTTTGATCATGGCATCGTGAGCTACGAGTTGTTTTTAATTACCATACATTCTTTCATGCGAGTTTAGCAGTTAGGAGTGCGGAAAATTAAAAGACGGAAAGATAAAAGCTACGCTATTACAAGGCGCGGGTCTATACATCGCCAAAATACAAAGACCCGTTTTTGATAAAGATGCGGAAAGTAAAAAGCAGTAAACCTAATTACTATTACATCCTTGAACAGTTACATAATAATCAATAAGAAAAATAATGCGCGAAAAGAATTAAACTGAACGTCCGAGGATTTTGACCCTTTGCTTGAAATTAAATTAAATTAAAACCTAATTAATTATTTAATTAAAGAAAAGAAAGTGTTTTTTTTATATTTTTTGTATTTAATGAAATAAAGAAAATAAAATCAAGCGAAAACCCTAATTCTAGATTATTTTAATTATTAAGAAAATATCAAAGTTAACCTAATTTAAACTAATTAATTTATTTACATATTTATGTACAAAAATAATAGTAAGTAATAATGATAATAATAATTAATAATAATAATAAATTAAGAAAAATATAAAAGTGTTAAAACCTAATTCTTTGTAATTTTTATTTATTAAGAAAAGTATTAGAATTTAAACCTAAATTAAACTAAAGTTAATTGTTAACATTTATTTACAAAAAATAGGTTAATGATGCAATTAATAAATAATTAAAAATATTTACAATTCTTGGTTTTTCTGATTTTTATTAGGAAAAATTATTTGTGGTGAATTAATTATGATTAAAATTATTAAGAGTATTAAAAAGAAAAGAAAATAAAATTTAAAAATGCAAAGCAAACCAAGGGGGTGTCTGGCCCAAAGTGGAGGTTTTTGAAGCAATTCAGGCCCATTAGACAAGGCAGGCCTCGTTGACTTTCTGGTTGTATGCATGATGGTTGACTGGAGTATACCATGGATTCCATCCTATGGCCATTGGATTGTTGATCAAGGCCATCTGGCAAGCATAGGCGTGGGTACGTATGGTGGGACATTTGATGAACGCTGCATTGGAACGCTTTAAAACAAAAATCAACAATTATATGGGGGACCTGGGAATCGAACCCAGGTCCCAATACTTACCAGCCACGTCCCTTGCCAGTTGAGCTATCAAGCGCATTTGTAAACATAATTACAAAGAAGTATAATATATGGAAAGTGCCAATTATGCTGGAATTCAGAAAACGCGCGCGTGGATTTGAATGTCCCAACCACATGTTGCCACGCATGCTGTCTTCTTTGTTTTCACCTGCAAACATGAATAAGATAGCGGGGGTTTTAAACCCCCACAAAACAAAAGTCCAAAAAATAGCGATTACGCACACAGATTATATAAATTGAGTGCGAGTATCTCATTGATTTCGTCTTGTCATGAAGAATTTATCCACCTAGGTCTTGAAGTCTAATTTTACAGTATACGCAAAGCCCTAATTTTCAAACCTTGAAACCCTAGATATCTCCCATGGTGGATTTTGATTTAGGCAGTTTCAGCATAATTCAACTATACCAAAAGCTTCAGGGAGATGTCAGTAATACAAATCAATGAGCAAAACATGTCAATGATGCATATAAATTAGGTTTCGATTATGAAAATATTTGTTCAAACTGTGACTTTGTTTTACCGTTTCTTTGAGTATGAGAGCTTGTTCTTGATAGTAATAGCTTCCTGGAGACTTAGGCAATATGTTTGAATCACTTTTAGGCCTTAAATCCACCTGCAAATAAGATTTCAGTTTCACAATTTTCTTGAGTTTTTTCAAATTGGCTATGGAGTTTTTAGCAGCTTTCACGTGTGTCCAGCTTTAGGGTTTCCTTCAGCACATATATGTGATGTGAATTAGGTCAAGAATAAGCCCAAAAGTCCATGGCATTATGACTTGAATATTTGATTGCCTAATCATATCTTTCTCAATCTTTTCTTTCATGAAACCTTTCCAATCATAGATTTTTTTGCCTTGTTGATTGAGAAACGAGTTGCCAGCTTGCCCTAGTCATATTTGCTGCACAAAAAGATCTAAAAGAGCATATCTTTGAATTTTCCTATAATTAAAACCAATTAAATGAATTAATATAAATATAAATTCAATTAATTAATAAAAAATAAGAAAATAAATTATTTTGAGCTCAATGGGTCGTGCATAGGCTTTGGGTAAAGATTCAAGAAAGAATTTGAGGCCCATTAGCAAAATTGAAGTGTTTTAGGCAAAGTTGACTTTTGAAAGTTCCCAAACATTTCCCAACTTCTCCAATGCATATCTTGCTCAATTTTGAAGATATGAACATGTTCTTGGACATTTTGGAAAGTTATTGAAGTCCTCTAACCAATGTCTTTGGTCCCATGTCATTTTGATTTACCAATCTCAAGTTATGGTCTTTGACTTAAAGTGCCTTTTTGTTGACTTTTGAAAATGACCTATAATGTTGAAACTGATAACTTTTTGTGAGAGAATTTCTTGGACTTGGAGTGTGAATATGAGTTGTAGGAAATGTCATCCCCTTCAAAATGAGATTTGGATGGGATTTTTCTGATAAACCATGAAGAAGTTATGCCTTGGTCAATTTGCAGTTGACTTTTTAGTTGTCCAAAAATAGAAACTTTTGCATCTTGAGACTTTTTGAGCCATGCTTGTGGAATCATGATCAAGAATTGATCAAATGATGATTGTGGCTTCAAAATAAGATGTTGACCAAAAATTATGACTTTTGACTGTCAAATGACCATTTTACCCCTGCAGTTGACTGTGGAGCAATTAGGGCTTTTGACTGTGCAACTTGATGCTGTGAGTCTTGAAATTTGACATATGGATGCTTGACAATGTATATGGGCACATGGGACTTGGTTAGACCTTTGAAAACCTCATTTTCTTTGCAAGAATCAAAACCCTAATTTTGACTGTGTTAGGAGGCAATTGGACTGTGCAACCCTTAGGAGATTTTGAAGCTTGATCTTGCCAAATCTTGAAGAATATGGGAGGGAAAATTTTGGGGTACAACACCAGGCATATCTTCGTAAGACCAGGAAAAGATCTCCACCTAGTCATGCAGCATCTGAATCAACCGCTGTTTCCCACTAAACTCCAGATTTGCACCGATCCTGACTTCCTTTTTGTCTGTCTCGGTGCCCAGATTCACCGTTTCCACTGACTCTTCATGTGGCTGAATGGCCCTCTTTTCCTGAAGTATCAGTCTTGCAAGCTCACCAGGCACTTCGCAATCATCTTCACCTTCGCCTTCGGCTAAGTTGATCGGATTTTCGAAGTCATAACTGGCAGTAGCAGAGTCGTTACCAGTGAGATCCAGAGTGGATTGGGACCTGTATATGTGAGTGTGTGTAAAATAGTTGTTTTGCAATATGTAATAAAGAAAGGCAAGGAGCACAAAATTTGAAATGCGAAAACGTCCAATGCTTTTATTAATGATATATGAAAATGGCATACAAAAGCCCTCACAAATGAAGCCACGGTGCCCCGGGTAAGACACCGGGCCATAAAGTTTCAAAACATTGTCTGTTACAAATTCGAAACAAAGAGCTCATTACTGAGTAATAAAAGTAATAGGGATGAAATCCTTTGCTGTCCAGTTGTTTGGTCCACCGTTGGTCGTAGGATAGATCCAGCTGTCGAATTCAGACTCCTCCACATCATCTTCGATGGCATTTACTCCCGAGTTACTGATGAACACAGGAGGTCTTCCCATCCTTGCACTTCGAACAGCCCTCTGAGCTTCTGCAGTGAAACCCAAACCGAACTTGTTAGTCTTCTGAGTGAAATCAGGAAGTCAGCCCCAGTTTGCATACTCACCATTCTCAATAACAGCCCGGTCATCCTTTAAGGAAGCCATCTTCATGGGAGAATCTTCCATCACAGTCTCAGCTGACGCCAGTGTTTGAGGAACCTCTTCAAAGTGTTGAAATGGGGTCTCAATGAACTCCCCATCCATCTCTACATACCTGAACGAGTTGAGGTGGCTGACCATGTACTCCTCCTCCCCTTGAATTGTCGCAATATTGCCTTTAACCGGGTACTTCAACTTCTGGTGGAGCGTTGAGGTTACGGCTCCCGCGTTGTGGATCCATGGACGACCCAGCAAACAAGAATAGGATGGCCGAATGTCCATCACGTAAAATGTAGAGTTGAAGACCTGAGAACCAACTTTGATTGGAATATCAACCTCACCATGCACCATCCTCTTAGACCCATCAAAGGCCCGGACAACAATGTTACTCGGCTTTAGTTCCAAACCTTCGCAATCCAGCCTGTCTAGAGCCTTCTTGGGAAAGACGTTCAACGAGGAACCAGTGTCAACCAACACATGTACAAGAGTAGTGCCCCTGCATTCAATGGAGACATGCAGGGCATCATTATGGTTCTTCCCTTTAGCAGTTAGATTAGCGTCGGAGAAACCCAAAACATTATCAGCAGTTAAATTGGCCACACAATCGGTAAATTGATCGGCTGATGTCTCTTGTGGCACGTGGGCCGTCTTTAGGAAGGTAATCAGAGCCTTGGCATGGGCCCCTGAACACAACAGAAGTGATAACAGAGAAATCTTGGATGGGGTTTGCCCCAATTGCTCAACTACATTAAAATCACTCTTCTTAATAATCTTCAGAATCTCTTCCATCTCCTGTTTGGAAGCTTCAACATTGATTGTCTTTGGCGCCTCCATCTGGGCAGGCATATCAGTGGTGATCCCTTTGCCCCGAGCGTTAGAAGACTCGGCGACAGGGGGAAGGATAGGAATTTGATCAGGAACGGCAGTAGGTACACTTGCAGGCTTAATGACAACAGGTTTTCGGACAGTTGGTGGAGCAATATCAGGTGAGAAAAGTCTAACGCTGCGGGTGACTTTAGCAGGCCCAGTAATTTTGCTGACGCCGGTATCAGCATCAAACTCTTGCTTAATTCCAAGAACATAAACATCTGCCCCATAGTGCCAAGGGATAGCTTTGTCAGAGGTATAGGGGATGGGCCCCGGAACAGTGATAATTATGGGTGCGGTCTTTGGAATAGATGTAATTCTAACAGGCGTCCTCGAGGGAGCCTTGGAAGAATTGTCGAAAATGGTAATGATGGCAACTTCTTCAGAATGAACAGATGGAACAGCAGTCTTTTCAAACATGATCTCCTTGCTATCCATCAGGTTTTGGATACCTGACTTCAAAAGCGGACAACCGGTAGGTAAAATAGAACACAAATGGCAACCTTCACCACATCCCGGAAATAAACCGGCTAGCAACAGGTTCCTCTTGACAGTCATCAGAGGGGTAACAATATCGTCCATAGACACTACAAACAAGTCTTCCTCTACAGCATTTACTCCATGTTTGGGCATGGGAGCAGTCACAACATTAGGCCTCTCGGGCGCCTCAAACTCAATCTCCTTTGCATCAATTAAGTCTTGCACCTTGTTTTTCAGACTCCAACAATCATCTGTATTATGCCCCGGGCTATCGGAGTGATAAGAACAGCGGGCGTTAGGGTTATACTTCGGTGATGCAGTATTTTGATTCTTTGGAGCTTCTCTTAGAGTCACCATATTAGTTTTCAGCAACTGTGGCAACATCTGAGACAAAGTCATGCTGAGACGAGTAAATTGCCTTCGAGGTCTCTCGTCCCTTTGTTGGTTGTGATGCTGAGGAGCACCAGCAGGTTTTGAGATAACAACCGCATTGACATCTTGGCGGTGTTCAGGTCTGCTCTGTCTTCTTGAACTGTAGATGGCACTGGACTCTTTCTTGAATGGTTTCTTCTCGGTGCTCGATAAGGCACACTTCTGTATCTTCCCAGCTTTAATACCCTTTTCAATCCTCTCACTAGTTAAGATGAGGTCTGTAAATCCGGCTGAGGAGCTTCCAATCAGATGATTAAAGAACGGACCAGACAGGGTCCCCAGAAACATATCAACCAATTCACGATCAGCTAAAGGTGGTTGCACCCTTCCGGCCAGGTCTCTCCATTTTTTAGCATACTCTTTAAATCCTTCACCCGTCCCTATTGAAATACCCTGGAGTTGGATACACGTAGGAGCGAGGTCAAAATTATACTGATAATGCCTAAAGAATGCAGCAGCCAAATCCTCCCAGCTGCAGATACTGGCTCCGTCCAACTGATAGAACCACTCAAGCTGAGTCCCTGAGAGACTGTCTTGAAAGAAATGGATCCATAAGTTCTTATCAGTAGTGTAAGGTTGGATCTTCCTCACATATGACCGGAGGTGCAGCTTTGGATAGGAAGCTCTGTCATATTTGGCAAAGGCAGGTGCCTTGAACTTATGGGGAATCACCACCCCAGATGATAAAACTAAATCTCCGAAGTCCAGACCGGGCACCTTCTGTACTTCCATAGCGTTCAAACGGTCTTCCAGCTGTTTGTACTTATCCTCAGTAGGAGGATAATGTTCTTCATCATAGTCTGTCTCGTTGTTGGAGACCATAGGGCTAGGAGCCCTCCTTTCTTGTGGACTGTCTTTCTCTCCAGACGGGGTGGCCAGATCAATTTCATTCTGCAGCCCGTTTCCAAACCTGCGTCCGGTGTTGAACAGGATAGTCCTCTTCTTCTTCTTCTTCCTCTCTTTCAGAATCAGGGTCTTCAGGTCTTGCTGACCCTTAGCTAGGCTCATGACCAACTCTTGAAATTGGGCATTTTGGGCCTGGAGGGCCTTGATAGCTTGCTCAGTGGAAGGTTCAGCAGACATGATGATTGCTGAAATAAACAGCGAAGAAGATAAGAGACCTGTAAAAGGGTACCTGTTATGCATATGATGAATGGTATGTTATTTATGTAATGCATTCAAGGGTTCAAAAATTCAAAATTGTTGCAGACAAAAAGAACACACGTCATACTAAGAAGAAATTTGTTAGTACATAAGTGCCCCATGGGCGAAATATTACAAAATTCTTAATGTAAAAAGACATTGCGCATCCTTTTTGGAGCGATGTAAGTGTTGAGGGTCTCCTCCTCGTGAAGTCGGCGGGTAAGCTCCAAAACCTTCTTTTCACTGGAATAGAAGCTGGCTTCAAAAGTATTCCGCTTTTCCCTTAGTTGGATCCAACTCTTTTGCATTTCTTCCCATGATGTTGGCATGTCAGGATGTAGGATGGTGTATGGAACCTCTCCTTCCATAACAGGCTCTTTGACCAAGGGGAGAATGTGAGGATATGGCATCATAAGATTCTGGGAGTGGGTTTGTACCCACTTGAGGTAAGGCTCAAGGGGGATGGAATTCTTGTGCCCCAGTGTCTTACTATCCATCTTATTAGGCATCCTCCAAGCTCTGATGAACCTTTGTCGAAGCCCTTGCGCATCATTGTCAAAGTCAAAAACTAGGTCAGGAATCAGCATGTCATGAGGGCCATCCCTCCGAGCATGTCCAAATTGTCTCAAGGCTAGACAGGGGTTGTAGGTAATGCCTCCCCTAATTCCAAGTAAAGGAACATTAGTAAATTCTCCACAACGATCAATGATGGTGACATTTTCTCTGGACCGAGAACACCAATGTACATTAGAATGTGTGAGGGTATTCAATCGTTGTGACCACCTTAAACCCTGCTCATTCTTCAAAAATGATTGTGGAAGGTGAGAAATAAACCACCTTTCTAGGAGAGGAGTACAGCACATGAGAACACCTCTTTTCCTCATTGTTCGTGTGTAAAATGAGTGGAGGATGTCCCCAAGCAATGTAGGTATAGGATTCCTGGATATGAAAATCTTGACAGCATTCACATCTATAAGTTGATCAGGATTTGGGAACAAAACCAACCCATAGATAAGGAGTGCCACAATCTCTTCAAAGGCTTGTAGATCAAGAGAATTCCAGCATTCTCGTGCCTTCTCAAACAGAAACTTTTCCAAGAATCCTTTGATACCACTTTTGGTTTCCCAATGCCCCTTGATTTCGGATGGTTGTAAGCGTAATGCTTGAGCAACATCTTCAAGTTTTGGTTCCTTTTCCGTACCGTTGTAGGGTAGTTGACTAAGAATAGGAATTCTCAGGAGTTGAGAAAATTCCTCCAAAGTAGGCACCAATTGATAATCAAGGAATGTGAAACAATGGTGTAGGGGGTCAAAGAACTGGAAGAGAACTTTCATCATGTCTTCTTCAATGTTGGTGTTGACCAAGCTGAGGAGTCTACCATGTCTTTCACTGAAGAGAGAATTCTCGGGAATCCTGGATGTAAGCTCTTTGAGTTGAAGAGGGACCCTTACAAGGTTGACTTGAATTGTTTTCCTGCGGAGAGACTCCATGTCCTGCAAAACAAGAACAAAGATGAAGATCTAAACCCTTTAAATGGTTAGCAGATGCATATGATGCTTTATGATGTATACAAAAACACATGTACAAGCAAGTCACACAAAAACCCTAGTTTCAGGCTTGCAAGAGGTTTCATAGGTAAGTACCCTCTTGAGTTTAGTTGGCTCAAAACCTGTCCTATAAATAGTAACCGGGTTCTAAGGAGCTCAATATCATTGGATTGTTTTCTATGTTCATCGTTTCGGTTTAGCCACTTAACTGGCGACCAAAATATTCCAAGAAGACAATCCTCAATGAGTGTAGTATCGAGTATCTACCAACTTCGGACTGCACCAAAGTCGGTCATCTCACTACCCCTAAAAAAGGACAAGATGGTCAAGTAAGGTTCTAGGTCATTAGTGCTTAGTGACATCACTCAGCGGCCCCGTATTCTCTTTGATTGACTCAAAGGCTACCGGTACTCACAAATATGTCACACTAATATAGCTATTGTTTCAACCGTGTCGGTATACCCCACACAGTTTCCACAACGTGTTGCTATCTATGAATGTTTCCCAAATCCAGGTGGAGGATTTATAGAACTCCGATACAAGCCCACAAAATTAAAAGCATACAAAGCAATACAAATTAAAGCACAAGTGATCTAGTCCTAAGGTACACCTCACTTATTATGTCCCCAGTAGAGTCGCCAGTTCTGTGATCGGTGGGAACGAGAACTGACTGTTTTGGAATACTGGTTCGCGTTTTGCATTTGTTTTTGCAAAATGTCGCGGTAAGCAAGAGTTTCCACCGTCTTTTATTTTATCCAACAAAGGAAAGGACAAAAGCACAGAAAAATTCCTTTTCGAGATGTTTCTCGGGTTCGGGAGGTAGATTATAGAAAGGGAAGGTGTTAGCACCCTTTCTATCTGTGGTTATCCACGGGCTCTTAGGTACTTGCTCACTATGTTTTCAAAAGTTTGCTTTTCTTTGTGTTCGTGGGTTTTGAAAAGAGTTTGTTGTTTTGAAGAGAGTGTAAGTGCGAAAAGTTTTGTTTTGTTTAAAAGAGAGCAAGTACTTAAGAACATCTACCTACTCAAAAAGGAATTAAACTGTGCAACTGTCCTTTAGACAGTGCTATCCCACTATTGAGGAGTAGGTAGCACCGTCGTTGGAGTTTTTCGGTTCAATTCGATTTTAGGGACGTGTGGTCACTAAAGCAACGTTAGGACGCTTTAGTGGTAATCCTAATGTCTTAGGTCATTTTTATCGAGGCAACCATTTCGAGGCAACTTATGATCTTGGGACAAAAGGAAGACCTCTAAAACATCCTATACTTAATGACCACATTTGAGGCAACCAAGTGAGGCGTACCCTAAGAGTGGCATGTGCAAGTGTATTATTTTTCAGTTATATTATCGTTGTACATGTTATGGTGAGCTACGATTGATTTAAAATTAAAGGTTAATCTTGTCATGCAATCCTAATTAGCATACATCTAAACAGTTAATTTATGTACAGGAATTTAAAGTGCGGAAATTGTAAATCCTACGCTATTACAAGGCTTCGGGGAGGGGGATTATTTACATGTCCAAAAAATTGGGGAAATAAAAGCAGTAAAGTAAAAGTCTTAGTTAAGCTATCACAAACCAGTAAGCAGTTACAATAAAATAAACGCGCGTGAATCTAAAAAAATCCTAAGAATAAGAACTTTTGTTGTTTTATTTTATTTTTGTATTTTTGGGAAAATGCTAAATGTTCAATTAAGTCAAATTTAATTAATTAAAAATATTGATTAAAATTAACTCTAAAACATACCTAATATTTTTTGCATTTTTTGTTTATGAAAAGGATTGAATTCAAATAAATCCTAAGTCTACTTATTTTAAAATTGAAGAAAATAAGTTAAAATAATTAACTAAATTAAATCCTAATTCTAAGTTATTTATTTTTATGATTTTTATGTTGATTAAAAAAACAAACTAAAAGAAATAAACAAAAACAAAGTACAAATGGGTCAGGCAGCAAATCAAGAAAAATGATAATTCTGGAGGCCTGGGTCGAAAGAGGTGCAGGCTGTCTTTCGACCCAGTGAAGAGTCTTGATCGAAGGTGCATGAGGGGCTGCACTCTGAGGGTGTTCGATCTGGATATGTCATCCTTCGAGCTGGAAGTCTTGGGTCCAGTTCAAAGCTAAACTACTGAGCTTCGAAACTCTGAACAGGAATCTGAGAATGTAGTTCCTGCAAAACGAAACACATGTTAAAGGTCTAGGGGGGACTTTACCCCCCTGGTTCGAATCTCCTCCCTATTTGCACCTGCTGAATCTGGGTCTGGGTTTGTTTTATCATGGGATTCGAAGGAGAAACTCAGATTGTGCCCAAGCAATGGCACAATCTCATCTCTGCGATGTAGCTTATATGTAGCACATTAAATCATTCACAAACAGCAGTAATAACATGAATATGCAATCAGAGATCGAAATGAATTTGAGATTAGATTTCTTTTTACCAAACAGAAGTGCTTTGATCTATGATTCTGAGCGTGGAATGGCTGGTGGAATCGCTGGAAGTGCTAATGATTTTTTGGCAGCGTATCTCCAAGTTCTCCCTGTTTCTTTTCTCTATTTTTCTGTATATTTTTCGTCCCCTTTTTGCAGCACTTGTGATCTCTTTATATAGAGGGGGTGGAGGGGACAGGAAGACAAAGGTTTAAATGACCTTGATTATGTGTTTGACAGCCATGAATGAGAATTTGTAACGTTAATTATGTGTTTGAAAGCCATGAATGAGAGTTTGTAACGTTGGCTAAACACATGGGATCTTGTCCCTTTTTGAATTTTGAATGACATGTAACTGGCCTTCGAATGCTCCCGTTCGAATGGGCTGATGGCCTCCTTCGAATGCTCCCTTTCGAATGGGCTGATGGCCTCATTCGAATGCTTTTCGAAAGCTTCTTCGAATGGACCCTTTGAATGCTTCTTCGAATGGACCTTTTTGGAATTCCAATCGAAGGACACTGTTATAATGCCAATTGAAGTACTTGTCCATAATGCCAATCGAAAGGCTCCTTCAGAATACCAATCGAAGGGTCTTTCAGAATGCCAATCGAAAGCCTTGACATAATGCTAATCGAAATGCTTGTCCATAATGCCAATCGAAAGCCTTGACATAATGCCAATCGAAATGCTTGTCCATAATGCCAATCGAAGAGCTTGACATAATGCCAATCGAAAGGCTCCTTCAGAACACCAATCGAAGGGTCTTTCAGAATGCCAATCGAAATGTACTTAAAGCACCACTCAAAAATTTTCCTTTTCCTTAGGCAAGAGTTTGTGATCAACCATGCAGGGGGGAGACTTTGGGAAACATGAGAGGGCGAATTTTGGGGTACAACATATGCGTAGTATTTTTTAACTATGTCCGCATTCATAGGATGTGGGAAGTCCTCGCCATCCATAGTGGCCAGTATCATGGCACCACCAGAGAAAAATTTATTTACAATAAATGGTCCTTCGTAAGTGGGAGTCCATTTGCCCCTGGGATCGCCTTGTGGAAGAATGATGCGCTTTATTACCAAGTCTCCAGCTTGATACAGTCGAGGTTTGATCTTTTTGTTAAACGCCTTGATCATGCGCTTTTGATACATCTGACCATGACAAACAGCAACCAGCCGCTTCTCGTCAATCAAGTTCAACTGATCCAACCTAATTTGAATCCATTCATCTTCACCTAAATATGCTTCCTTCATTATCCTTAGAGAGGTAATCTGAACTTCTAGAGGCAAGACGGCTTCCATGCCATGGACCAAGGATAAAGGAGTTGCCCCAGTTGACATACGAGCCAAAATACGGTAGCCATGGAGAGAAAACAGTAACATCTCATGCCATTCTTTGTAGGTTATCACCATCTTTTGCATAATCTTCTTGATATTTTTATTGGCAGCTTCCACTACGCCATTCGTCTTGGGTCTGTGCCGAGAAGAATTGTGATGCTTGATTTTGAATTGAGTGCAGAGTTCCATAATCATAGCGTTGTTGAGATTAGTTCCATTGCCGATGATAATTCTTTCAGGGATACCATAACAGAAGATGAGGTTATGCTTGATAAACCTGGCTATAACATTCTTGGTAACTGAGGCGTATGAGGTAGCTTCGACCCACTTGGTGAAGTAATCGATGACGAAAATGAAGTGATGTCCATTAGAAGCAGTAGGTTTTATCTCTCCAATCATGTCAATGCCCCACATTGTAAATGGCCACGGAGCAGTCATGACATTTAGAGGAATAAGAGGTACATGGACCTTGTCAGCATAGATTTGACACTTGTGGAAAGTCCTTGAGTGATGATGACAATCAATTTCCATTGTGGACCAATAGTAACCAGCCCTAGGGATTTTCTTAGCCATAGTGTGTCCACTAGAGTGGGTCCCGAAAAGGCTATCATGCATGTCTTCCATAATTTTCTCTGCCTCCTTCTTGTCCACACATCGGAGTAGAGTAGAATCATGGTTGCGCCTGTACAGGATTCTGTTGCTTAGAAAGAATTTGGCTGAAACTCTATGCAAGAAATTCCTATCATTGATGGAAGCTCCTTCAGGATATTCTTGTGCCTCAAGATATCTCCTCACCTCATGGTACCATGGTTTCTCTTCATCAGTGCCAAGCTCATAGCAGTGCGCAGGTTCGTCAAATATCTCAATTGTAATCATATGAGCTTCACTGTCCCATTTGACTTTGAACATGGAAGATAATGTGGCCAAAGTGTCAACTAAATGATTTTCCTCCCTAGGGAAATGTTTAAAGGTGATCTCTACGAAGCATGGAATAAGAGTTAACACAAGCTCCTTGTAAGGAATCAGGTTAGGATGCTTAGTGTCCCATTCTCCCTTAACTTGGCTAATCACTATAGTAGAGTCTCCGAATACATCCAAATGCTTGATCCTTAAGTCAATGGCAGCCTTCAAACCCAAGATGCATGCCTCGTACTTATCCATGTTATTCGTACAATCGAAGCATAGTATAGCAGTGAAAGGAGTGTGACAACCTTTGGGAGAAATTATCACAACACCAATTCCATTGCCCAGAGCGTTGGAAGCTCCATCAAAACCCATAGTCCATCAGGATCTTTAATCAGGTCCGTCATACGGTCCAGGTTCTTCGCAGTCAATTACTAGTATAATATTCTCATCCGGGAAGTTAAAATTCATAGACTGGTAATCATTAACAACTTAATGAGCCAAATGATCTTCCAATACACGTCCTTTGATGGCCTTCTATGTTGTATATTGAATATCGTATTCAGTCAGAATCATTTTCCATCTAGCTATTCGTCCGAAGAGAGATGGCTTCTCGGAGATGTACTTGATAGGGTCCATCTTAGAAATCAATAAAGTGGTATGAGTCAACATATAATGTCTTAGATGGCGAGTAGCCCATGCCAGAGCGCAGCAAGTTTTCTCGAGCAATAAATATCTAGTTTCACAGTCGGTAAACTTTTTGCCCAGGTAGTATATTTCATACTCTTTTCGGCTAGACTTGTCATGTTGGCCCAACACACAACCCATAGAACTCTCTAGCACAATCAAGTACATGATCAATGGTCTTCCTTCCACTGGAGGCATAAGGATAGGAGGTTCTTGTAAATATTCTTTGATTTTATCAAAGGCAACTTGACAATCCTCGTTCCACCTAACTACTTGATCTTTCTTCAAGAGTTTGAAGATTGGTTCACAAGTAGAGGTTAAGTGGGATATGAAGCGCGCGGTGTAGTTAAGATGACCCAAGAATCCTCTAACCTCTTTTTCAGTGCAGGGAACTAGCAATTCTTGAATGGCCCTTACCTTTGTAGGATCAACTTCGATGCCTTTACCACTGACGACAAAACCTAAAAGCTTCCCAGATCTTACGCCGAATATGCATTTATTAGGGTTCAACCTAAACTTTTACTTTTTCAACCTCCCGAATAGCTTGTGTAGGTGATCGAGATGTCTTCTTCCCATTGTGTAATAAAGGTGGTCTTTTCCATGTCTTCGGGAGCCATTTTGATTTGGTTGTAGCCAGAAAATCCATCCATGAAGGAGAAGACTTTATGTTGAGCGGTACTATCAACCAAGACGTCAATATGTGGTAGAGGGAAATCATTTTTGGGGCTTGCCCTATTCAAATCACTATAATCTACACACATACGAACCTTTCCATCTTTCTTTGACACGGGGACCACGTTCGCAACCCATTGAGGATAAGATATGACGGCCAAAAAACCTGCATCAAATTGCTTCATTACCTCAGCCTTTATCTTTTCAGAAATGTCTGGCCGCATACGACGAACCTTTTTCTTAACAGGAGGGAAATCTTCCTTTGTTGGTAGACGATGAACCACAATATCGGTATCCAACTCTGTCATATCTTCATATGTCCAAGAAAACACCTCAACATAGTCATGTAACATCTGAACCAATCTGCTCTTGATACCATCTTCTAGGTTGGTGCCGATCTTGACTTCTTTCATGTATGTCTCGGTACCTAGGTTGATAACTTCGATGGGCTCTTCATGAGGTTGAATAGCTTTCTCCTCTTGCATCAGCAGCCTGGCTAATTCTCCTGGTATTTCACAATCTTCCTCGCCTTCATCTTCGACTTGGTTAATTGGACGTTTTAAGTCATAATTGGAAATAGTAGAGTCGTTGGAAATGAGAGCCGGAGTGGATGAGGATCTGCAAGTGTGTGTGTGTGTGCATATAATATACATGGCTATTGAAAAAATGTAATAAAGGAAAAGAAAGATAATGAACAAAAAAATTTGAATGCAAAAGGTCCAACGGTTTATATTAAATGATCATATGATAAATGAACATGAACAAAACCTTTAACAAATGGACCATAGTGCCCCGGTCAAGGCACATGGCTTAAAAGTCATTACTTGGAATTTAAGATTACAGACAAAAGTTCTTGAATTGACAGAAAACAGTAAACAATAATTACTCCTCAATGAAGGAGATGGGAGTGAAATCCTTTGCATGCTAGCTGTTGAGCTTTCCTTTGACAGTAGGGTAGATTCAATCTTCAAAAGTATTTTCATCATCAAAGTATTCCACGGTATTCACTTCATGATTTCTGATGCGGAGAGGTGGCTTTCCCATACAAGCACGCCTAACTTCTTTCTGAGCTTTGATGGTGAAACCCAACCCAAATTTATCTGCTTTAAACGGAATGTTGAGAAGTTATCCCCAGATAGTACAATTTCCATCTTCGACCACAGAACGAGCATCCTTAAGTGAAACCATTCTTGGTATAACTTCATTAGCTTTTGATATGTTAGAGGAGATTTTGGTGGCAGCAACCATAGGAGGAACAATTTTGAAAGCCTGGAATGGAGTTTCTATGAATTCGCCATCCATTTCCACATACTTTAAGGAATTGAGATGGCTCACCATAAATTCTTCTTCTCTACAAACAGTAACGATCTTCCCTTTGACTGGATACTTTAACTTTTAATGAAGGGTGGATGTTACTGCCCCTGCCCCATGGATCCAAGGGCGCCCAAGAAAACAAGAATAGGTGGGACGTATATCAATTATATAAAAAGTGGAGTTGAAAATATGTGAGCCAACTTTAATTGGGAGATCCACCTCTCCATGAACCATTCTCTTAGACCCATCGAAAGCCCTTACGACAATATCGCTTGGCTTCAATACTAGCCCTTCATAATCTAGCCGGTCTAAAGCACCTTTGGGCAACATATTTAAAGATAAGCCAGTATCAATTAGGACATGGGCCAGGGTGGTCCCCTTGCATTCAATAGAGATATGCAAGGATTTGTTGTGGTTCTTTCCCATAGGAGTCAAATCAGCATCAGATAACCCTAATCCATTGTCAACCGTTAAACTTGCTACACAGTTCTCGAACTGGTCAGCTGTGGTTTCTTGGGGCACTTTTCTTTATGATTTTCAGGATTTCCTCCATCTCTCGAGTGGAGGGTTCTTCAGCATCAGTATCTTTGGTAGATGCCTCTATCCTAGCCGGCTCACCTTCTTTGTCTTTGCCTCTAGCGTTGGCACTAAACTTGTCATGGGTTATGCGGACAAGAGTTTTTATAGTATTGGGTGGTGAAATATCAGGGGAAAAGATTCTCCCTATTCTTGTTACTTTACTGGAACCTGCAATATTGGTGACATCAGCTTCGTCTTTGTTAATCCAAGAATCTTGTTTTATCCCATGATAATAAACCTTGGCACCATAGTTCCATGGAACCTCTTTATCAGAGGACTATGGCATAGGTTCAACGATAATGATTATTAAAGGAGCGATGGTTGGTTCATTTGGAATTCTAATAGGACCCTTTGAGGGGATCATAAAAGGCTTGTTGGAAATTGTTATTATGGCAGCTTTGTTGGTCAAACTCTTGATTGTAGGAATCTTCTTAAACAGAATCTCGCGGCTATCTATCAGGTGTTGCACACCTTCCCTCAGTCGCTTGCACCCATTTACTTGTTGATCACAACAAACACAATCTTTAGAACAGCCAGGGAACACCCTGGCTCTCAGCAAATTAATCTTCACAGTAGTTAATGGAGTTGTTAAATCTTCAATGGAAGAGACGAAAGTAGTATCATCAATTGCGTTAACACCTTTGCTATGATTCGGCATTGATGCGGTTATCACATTTGGAGTAGTAGGTGGATTAAATTCAATTTTTTTATTGTCTATCAGATCTTGAATCTTATTCTTCAGAGCCCAGCATTGATCAGTTTCATGTCCGGGGCTGTTGGAATGATACACGCACTTGGCATTTTGATTGTACCTAGGTGATGAAATGTTTGGATTGAATGGTGGATCGCGCAATGTCACTAAGTTGGCCTTCAACAGATGTTGTAAGGCTTGGGATAATTACATGCTTATCCTCGTGAACTGTCTCTGAGGAACTTTGGATCATTGATTGTTGGATGATTGCCTTTGAGCATACTGAGGGTTGGAGATTAACACAACATTAACAGAAAGTCGATAATCCTTATAGGTATGGGCCCTTTCCCCGTACCCAACATTTTTTTTCTTCTTTCTCGTGAAGGGCTTCTTTACAATATTGGATGCGGAAGCAGATGTCATGGGAATTTTCCCACTCTTAATGCCACTTTCTACCCTTTCACCAGTTAGGATCAACTCGGTGAAACCAGACAAAGAATTGTCAATCAATAGGTTGAGAAATGGGTCAGTTAATGTACCCATGAACATGTCAACTAGTTCTCTGTCAATTAGTGGTGGTTGGACCCTACCAGCAAGGTCCCTCCATTTTTGTGCGTACTCTTTAAACCTCTCATTAGTACCCATTGTCATACCTTAAAGGTTGACTTTAGTTGGTGCCAAATCGGCATTGTGTTGATACTGATGTTAAAAAGAAGTGGCTAGATCTTCCCATGTGTGGATGCGGGAACCTTCCAATTAATATAACCATTCTAGTTGAGTCCCGGCCATACTCTCTTGGAAGAAATGGATCCAGAGCTTTTTGTCGGTAGTGTGCGGCTGCATCTTGCACACGTAAGACCTTAGATGAAGTTTCGGGAAGGAAACCTCGTCATACTTGGTGAAGACCGATATTTTGGACTTATGGGGGATGACGACCCCAGGTACTAAGCCTAACTCACTAAAATCCAAGCCAAACACAGCTTGAATTTCAACATCCTTTAGTCTATCCTCCAACTGCTTGTATTTATCCTCAGTCGGAGGATATTGTTCATCTAAATAATCTTCGTCTTTGTAAGCTTGATTATTGTCACCCCTAGCATGGGTGCTCCTTGCCTCTTCGTCTTGATTTTCGTCCTCCTCAGACGATTCTTCGACTATCTGTACCTGACGAACCGGACCTTTGAACCTCTTACCCATGTTGATGAAGGCCTTCTTTTTGGTTTTCTTCTTGGCTACTAGCATAGTCATCAGTTCTTGTTTCCCCTTAGCTAGGGTCAGCAAGGTCTCTTGGAACTTGGAATTCTGGGCTTGTAAGTCCTTCATTGTTTGTTCGATATCCATCTTACTTAAATAAACAGTAGAAAGATAAGGAAACTTGTTGTTGAAAACCTGTTTATGTTATGATGCATGGTATGTGGATGTAATGTTTTCAAGGATCTCGCAGGGTAAACACAAGAAAATGTTAGTAGTTGAACTTTGATTACAACTTTTGATTGAAGAACTTCATGTTGTTGAATGTCCTTCTACGAGAATCAAGATCACCATATCAAGTGGGTCATAGCCCTTGACTCAAGTTGTCATGGTTTGGTTTTTGATGACATTTAGTTAGAGGAAAATAAATCCTCTTGCCCCTTGATAGACGTCTGGTTCAATATAACTTTGCATCACAAACCCTTGAGATCCTTGAAATAGTTATTGAAAATTCTATGATATGATGTCATGATGTTATGTACAAGTAATCATACACGAACAAAGAAAACAAGTCGTTACGTACAAATAATCATATACAAACAAAGCAAGCAAGTCCTTAGGTTTAGGCTTGCATGGAGTTTATAGGTAAGTACCCTCTTGAAGTTTAGTTGGTTCAACCTGTCCTAGAAAGTAACCGGGTTCTAGGGAATATCAATATCACTAATCTTTCTTCATTGGGCATTATTTCAGCGCAAGCCTCTTTATTGGCGACTGAAATATCCCGAAATCCTGATCTCAATGAATGTAGTATCGAGTATTAACCAACTTCAGACTGCACCAAAGTCGGCTATCTCACTACTTCCTGATGGCCAAGTTGTTCAATTAAAGGTTCTAAGTTTAGTTAGTGCTTCATGACACCACACAGGGGCCTCGTATTCTCCTTGACTAAACTCAAGGGCTACCGGTACCAACAAATGTGTCACACTAATGTAGCCACCGCTTCAACCATGTCGGTATACCCCGCACAATTTCCACAATCTATTGCTACTTACCTAATGGTGTTCCCCGATCCGGATAGAGGATCAATACAAACCCAAACAAGGATCCATAAATGTAAAGCAAACAAATCAAACAATGAAAGCAAGTAAATGTGATCTAGCTCTAAGGTAACCCTGCTTTTAAGTAAGAATACACGTCCCCAGCAGAGTCGCCAGTTCGTAATACGGTGGGAGAAATGACTTGGTTGTTTTGCATTTTATCGCAATTGTTGCGGATAGCAAGAGTCGCCACCGACTTTTCTTTTATCCAAAAAGGAAATGGTGAAAAGAACAGGAAAGACCTTTGATATGTTTTCTTGAGTTCGGGGGGTAGTTTATGAAAAGAGAAGGTGTTAGCACCCTTTTCATCCATAGTTATCTATGGGCTCTTAGTTGTTTGCTAGATCACTTGAAAATTGCTTTGTTCGAAATGTATTTGTGGTGGTTTTTTAAAGTATTTTTGAAAAGCGCCTTCGTTTAGGAAAATTTTGTAATGATTCTCGTCTCTATAAGAATGCATGAAAAGTGTTGGACTTTTTGAAAATATTTAATGTTTTTTGAAAGTGTTTGGTGTGTTTGAAAAGATTTTTGTTTTTGAAGATGGATTGTGAGCAAGAAACTAAGAACGTTCTACCTACTCAAAAGTCTTTTGTTTATTTCTCTCTTCCTTTGATATTTCTATCTTACCATTGATTGGTAAGAAGTCCTATCTTTGAATGTAAAGGGACGAGTGTGGGTCATTGTATAGTCATAGATAGCAATATTGTGAGATATCTAAGCATTTTTCTTAAGGGACTAAGATCTTTTGTAAAGCAACATTCGTAGCGTCATCGAGGGATTATGATCTTGTAATTTTTATTGTTTTTGCTAAAATACCTCACATGCGTAACATGATCATTTTTAAGGCAACAAAGTGGAGTTAACCCTAGAGGTGCAAGTGTGCACATGTTTTGTATTTCATACTTGATTTATCTTGAATTAGAGTTTTCTAAGTATTGATTTTATCTTTCCATAAAAAACCTAATTTACTAGCATTTATGTGAAAGCGATAAATTGTGAAAAGTAAATATCCTACGCTACTACATCATTTGGGGATGGGGAATACATATTTACAAATTGGGATTGCAAGAAATTAAATCTTAATTATCAATTACAACCATATTGAATATTTACAAGAATTAAATGTACAACAATGAATAAATATACAAGGATATGAATGGAGAAGAAAATGGATTTTGTTTAAGAAAAATGGTTTTTGACCTAATTAACTTAATAGAAGATAAATAGCTAAGAATAAGAAAACTAAAATAAGTTAATAAAATAAATTAATATATTAAAGAAAAACAAGTTTTTTAGGGTTTTGTTTGTGAAAAGAGTTTTAATTAAATTAAACTAGTATAAAAAATAATTAAATAAAAGTCCTAAGTTCTAAATTAATTTCAATTGAAGATAAACCTAAGTCTAGTATTAATTTACTTTTTAAGAGAAGAATTTTGGATTTGTTAAAGAAAATATTTGTAATGTATGAAAATAATAATCAAAATCCTAATTTCTAATTAATTTACAAATTAATTAACAAAGACAAAATAAAAGGGAATTAAAATAAATTCATTTTTATGTCAAAAATTAATTTAATTAAATAAAATCATAAATCTATTTTTTTAATGATTTTTGTATTAAGTAAAATATATTTAAAAGAAAATAAATAAATGAAATAAGAAAAAAATAAAATAAAATGGGCCAGAGGCTGTGTTAGTGAAACAGGGGGTGAGGGATTTGCAAAAATGACATAAGGCCCAAAAATGGGGGCCCAGACGCGCCTAGCACACAAAAATAAATAAAAATATAAAAAGAAATGGCAAAATATGGCGTTGGGGCTCGAACCCAGGTCACAGTGGTGAAAGGTGCGCGCTTCTACCACTGGGATGGCTATACATTCGATATCTTATATCAATCCATAAATATATATTTTAAGCTCCTTCCATGGTTGCCATCTTCTTATTCCTCGCGCCACCTTCTTTTACCATTTTTTCAAATCCTGTAACTTCCTCATTTCTCAACAAAAATGGAAAATGTAAACATGAAAGTTGCTCCATTTTTTCTCACGAATCCAACCATGTAAATAACTAAAGCTATAAATCAAAGATGAATGAGAATTCTTCTGGTCCTAATCTAAAACCTAATTTTTCCAGAAAACTTCAAACTTAAAATTCTCCATGCTCAGGAAATATAAATGAAAACTATGGACATGGTTAGCTACAGGGCAATGATGTCTACATTTTATCTTTGAAAATGGAAGCTTAACAATTCTTATATGAAAAGTTTAAAAGTTAGAAAAATCACCTTGCAAGTGGGGATCGTGTTTTGAGTTTGAGCAACTCTCAAGGTGTTGTGATGATCCAGTTAGCTTCAGTGAACCTCCAGGAAGCTAATACAATGATTAGTTTGTGCTGAGGATGGCTGAATCATGCTGGAGAAGTCAATGTGCAAAGCTCTATTTTTGGTTATGGAGGTGTTACAGTTTTAAAATAGGGACAGAGATGAGTTATGTTTGATGTTAGGGAGCTTTAGGATTGACTTGGAGAGGAAACACACGAGTAGATTGTGAGTTTGGTGTTTAAGGTCAGAATGTGCAACAGTGGAGTTTTGAAATGAAAATTCTGACTTTGAGGAGTTTCAGGGTGTTTGAGGGCCTGTGAACTTGAGTCTTAGCTCATAAATAGTGTCTCTATTTAAAAGCAAAAGGTTTGGAGTGCTCAAGTTGATCTGAATTCAAAATCCATGATTAAACTCAACATGTGATTTTCTTGACAAAACAAGTTTCAATGCCTTGTACTTTTTTTCATAGAGTTGTTAACCATATTAAACACAATGCCTCTGACTTTGTAGATGGAGTGTAATCAGAGCAAATAAGTTAGGATCTCAAGAAGCTGACTTTATGCATAAAGCTTGCTTTACAAGAATGGATGTGTTACTTTCTTCCCAAAATGGAAAAATGATTTGGATAAAGCTTGAATCAATTGGATATTGGCTCAATCAGTTGTGTAAACCATTAATTATGGAGTGAAACACAAGTTTAAGGCATGCAAAGAAAATATTATGTAGCATGGGCTTGAGATTTGAGTTCTTGTACATCACAAAATGACCTATAATTCAAGACTGAAACCCTAACTTCATCTCTTCGATTGTCTTAGCTCAAGCATGATCTCAATGAGTTCTTTGACATTTTGGAAAGCTTGTAACATACTCTACAACCTTAATATTGGACATTTTTGAAGAATCAATTTGGAACCATGTGAAACTTGGCCAAGAATTTAAGTAAAAAATCTGCCTAACTAGGGCAAAATTTCACTAAGTGTTTTTGTTTCATGGGCATGTCTTTATGAATTAATAACTTGAGATCCAAGAATTTCTAGAAATAGTTATGTTCTACAATGTTTTAGATCTCATTGAGACCTACAAATTTCATGTTTGAAGTTTTCCTTGAATCATCTTGCATCTTGGTGAAAATTTGGCACAAAGTCAAGAAAAAAATGTTAACTTTCCAACACTTAGAAAATTTCTAAGTCTTAGAATTTTGACTTTTCAAAGATGATTTTGACTTTTTGATTTCTTGATGAACAATCTTCATACTTTGACATGTCTTGATGAAATATGATTTTTGAAACTTTATTTTGATCAAAAAGTCAAAGTTTGACTTTTCAGTGTACAATTGACTTTTTCATCAGTTGACCAAATTTCAAATATCAATCAATTGATCATGAGAAATGTTTTGAACCATGCCATTAGGTCAAAATTATGCATTTGGATCCTTGATATTGTATCTCAAACCAACAAGTCATGCATTTGGTCAAAAGTCAAAAATTAAGCCTCTTCAGTCAAAACCCTAATTTTGACCATTTTGACCTTTTGGTGATCTGATCAAATTTATTGAGGAATTGTGATCCAAAATTGACCAATTGACATATTTGAATTCAAAATTTTGATATGGATAAAAAATTATGAAGTTTGACTGTAAATTGTCCATAGTTGATTGTTTGCCCAATATAGTGGATTTTAGGTCAACTGATCAATTGACAGAGCAAAAATGTGATCCAGAGCTTGAAACTTGATATGAGCATGATTGAGAGGCCAAAATGATACATGAAAGTCATATGGAGCATTGAAAATCAAAATGAACTTGTGCAAACTCAAACCCTAATTTGAGTCATCAGTATTGAGGAGGTGTCTTTGAGTTGATCAAACCTTATGCAGTCTTGAATTAATAGAGATCTTATGAGAGAATTATTGAGAAAATGAGAGGGAAAATTTTGGGGTACAAAACAGCGCAATGTAGTCTGGTTATGGTAAGTTGAGTATAAGGCATAATTTCTTTGATGGTTAATGCTCAAGGTACTTGGCTTCGGTACTTGGATGACATTTGTGTTGAGTTTTCTCGATTTCGGGTTGAATTTTCATGCGATTCATGTGTTAATGATGTTTCTGCCCGGGAATGGTAAGTAGAACTTGCAAGGTGATTTATTCACGATTATGGCTTACTTGAGCTTCTTGGTGCGTTTGGTGGCTACCGGTACCGTTTCAGATCGTTTTTATTCCGACTTTTCGCACACTTTCATTTGTAATAAGTTTCTGCCTGAAGTTTATGTTTATGCTTCCATTATGCATTTAATTTCTTTTTCTTCATGATTTAATTCTAAATTAAATTGTAATGAGAATGCATAACTCCGATTTTGCTTCCTTGTTATTTCTAACATGTTTGGTGACTTGTGCAAGGAACTTTGAGAGCGTTTTCAATCGATTACATAATCTTTGGTTATTAGATTAAAGCATGTTATGCCACTTTATTTGTGGATTTGTGGATTTTATTCCGACGCGATTTAATTTTATTCTCATTACATGAGATATATGCATTGTTTGCGTTTTTGTCTGGATGTGATTTTTTGTGCAAGTGTTATGTTTATTGCAGATGTGTCTGACATGTATTCTCATAGTAATTTATTGATGCTTCGACGCATATTCTGACTATTGTGTTGTTCATGCTAGCTTGCGTGAAGTTTTCTGGAGTTATTATGCTTTTGCTTGCTTGCTACAAACTCTTATTTGTTTGGTGTTATAATGATTATGGTTTATGTTTCCAAATTATTTACCATTTTTCTTACCATGAGAAGTAGGAATAGAGATGTGTGACTGAGAGACCCTACTTTATGTGGGAAATCTGTTTAAAGTCCTCAAGTTAGGTGATGTTTGTTCTGTTAAAGTCTTCAAAATGAGGCAATGTTTTTGTTTGCAAAAGACTCCAAAATGGGCAATTTCTTGTTGTTTATTTAAAGACCTCAAAGGAGTCATTTTTTCTAAAGTCCGTGAAGAAGGCATTTCCCCTCTCCTTTTATCACTGTGCTTGCCATCGAGTCAATAATTGGCACAGAGGGTCCACAATCGACCCCCACACATTCTAGTATGTGTTGTTCCTAGCTCGTGTTATGCGTTGATGCTTTAAATCATACCTACTCTTGTTATTGAGTCAAATAAAGTGGAATACAGGGGTTTGTAACCAACCTCCCATGATTTATCATTCTTTTCAATGATGTTAGCTCACTTAACTCGACGTCGATGCTCCAAGTTGTTACTCAATGTCGATGCTCAAGCAAATCAAGTGGACTCATTGGAATGTTGCTAGCTCCCACTTTGAGATCCATTGGACTCATTTGTTTGTTGCTAGCTCCCACTCGATGTTTGTTTTGGCTTTGGATTTTCTTTGTTTGTTTACACCTTGTGCTTATACCTTTCTTTTGGTTGTAACCTTTGTATGTTCCCTTAGGATTCGCTTGTTTCATTTCTGATGCAACTTAGACATTATGATCATAATCCATGAATGCTAACATAGGTAGAAATTTCCCTTTCAAAACTCAACCTTTGGACCATCATTGGATGATAGCATTAGGGATATATCTATATAGTTTCCCTTAGATTTTTTCTTTTCCTTTTGCATCCTTAAGACTAAAACACTTTTTCTAGGAAAATGCATAAAATATTCTAACATTTTCAAATCCTTTTTCAAGGTAAAAAACATCAACTAATCCAAACCTATTTTTTGTCTTCGGACCTTTTTTTCTCTTTAAAACCTTTTCAATAAGGATGTGTTGTTTCCAATTCAAACAACTTGGAAATGCTAAGTGTTCAAGGGGCCGAGGATGAGTCTCTTTACGAGCTTCAATGCCAAGCACGATGTCATGCCCCAAATTTTCCCTACCTCGACGACTATGTTTTTAAGATTTTTATATAAAAGAAATATTTAATTAAAGATGGAACAACAATATCTGATGGCCTATCTTTATCCAAGACTAGGGGTGTATATTAAATTCAGGAGAGCGAGGCTTTCTAAAATCAGAAAGACTCATAAACCCATTCGCGAAGCATGTTGGCCAATGACCCATGGGATTCCAAAATAGAAAATTATTTCGAATAATTATTAAGTTTTTAATTATGCCAGCCCATTTAAGAATGGTAGTTGTTAGTAAGAAGGGGGTGTTACTTCAAAATTAAAAGTCCATTTCATTTTTAGGTAATGAACAGTAAAAAAGGGAGGTGCAATTTGAAAGACAAGCTCATTATGTTTTTTTAACTAAGGCCATTAGTGTTTTAATGTTTATTTAAAGAAATGCTTTTTACAATTACTTGGTTGCTTGCTGTTTGGGCCAATTGAGGCCCAATCTGAATTGAAAAGAAAAGGCGCTGGAAAAATTGTTGGTGGTCCATTTTGGATTTTTGAACAAAATTATTGTTGGAAATTTTCATTAATTAATTTTTTAACTTATTATTAATGTTAATAAATCATTTTTTAATTATAAAAGGTTTTGTTTAGAAATAAGCAGTTGGACCTAGTTGTATCTAAAAGGAAAAAACGTTTTTTTGCTGTAAAAAGTATAATGTTGCTGGGCAAAAGAGGTAAAGTAACACAAAGCCCAATTAATATTTTTTATTAAAGCCCAATCATCTTGCTGTAAAGTATTGATGTTGGACCGAAAAAATGTAACGCATTCCCAAAACATAGTTAACAAATATTGTACCAATTGAATCTAAAATCACGTTGGTTTTCTCGTTTAACAATTACTGTAGAGATCGTTGCAAAACTTAATCTTCATTAAATCAAATCTCAGATTATTTGTTTAACAGAAAATCTAGAAAAAAAACTAAAATTAAACCAAATCAAATTAACAAAATCAACGAAATTACAGAAAAAATGCAGCATCAAATCCAGTCCAAGAATCCTTGTTACAAATCAAATCTCTATTAAACAGAAAGCCAATATCAATACAAATCTTACATAATCAAATCCAAAACATACAGAATCAATGAGGAACAAATATAATTCCCTAATTTATTCAAAAGGTCCCTAAATTAAAGCTTGTAACCCTAGGCCTATATATACTGAAACAGAAATACGAGAGAAGGGAGGGGAAGACCATAGTTGGAGGAAATTTACTGTAAGAGATATACTGAAGAATGCAAGGAATACCAAATGAAATCTGTTGAAGACCCAAAAAGAGGATGATTAGGGTTTAAACTTCTGAAACCCTAATCGTTGTTGCTAACTGCCTCCAGCTTCTCCGTCCGTCGCTGCTGGCCATCCCAACACTTCGCTGCCATCTTCACAGTGACCTGCGATTCAAAGAGAAGGAGAAGGATTAGCCCAAATCGGAAAGGTAGAATAGAGATGGGTATCGCGAGGGAGGTAAACCAACTTAGCTTATTCTGCTTTTGTTTGTGGGTTGTGGGGGGGGGGGGGGGGGTTGATTCACGGTGATAAGGGGTTTGTGACGTCGCGGTGGGGGTGGGTGTTAGGGTTAGAAAGGGGTAAAGAGAGAGGGTTTGGAACGAGAGAGAGAGAAAGGGGTTCGCTGTAACAAAAACAAATTGAAACTAAAATGTAAAAATAATGAAAAATGAACTAAATATTATAATCTGTTTAGATCCAATGCACACGCACCTATTGTAACTATCACGGTCCCTTGTTAGCATCCCTTTGATCACGATCTGACGACCTTAAGTCCAAGTCACTATGATAACTTCGTACACCCTTGTCGTACGTAATCAGTCTGTTTCGTCTCAATTTGTGTAGTGGGCCTAAGCCCAGTGCTTCTACACCCCCTATTCCTGAATTACTAAAATCCAAAATAATTTACACCCCTCTGGTCTGAACTATATTTGGGCCTAGCCCATATTTCCTTTAGGCACCCCCTTTATTTTACTTGTCAATAGAAAATGCACCCCCCTTTAAGTTTAACTAAATTAACTTATTTTATTTTTTTTAATAATTCATATATTTTCTCTATTTTATTTTTTCATATATATTATTTATTTCATTTATTTATAATAATAATAATAATAATTATTATTATTATTATTATTATTATTTTTTTGCTATTTATTTATAATTATTATTATTTATTATTAATATTAATTATTATTATTATTATTGTCATCTAAAATTATTTTTATTCAAAACTCATGCATATTATATTTTTATGTATTGCATTAAAATATTTTTTAATCATGTATTAATTAAGATATTTTTCAATTAATACGATAAAAAATACTAACAAACATCAAATTATTTTTCGCAACAAACTAATCTAAACAACTATTTTTGCAAAAGGGTTTCAAACGGATTTTGACTAATCGCGCATTTAGCCAAAATCTCCGCAATCACTACAACCGGTCAAAATGCGAGGTGATTCAAAATACATTTGCAACCCCTAAAAAACACCAACCCCATACGAACTACGAATTGGGACTCTGATTCCTCATAAGAGGATACGTAGGCATACGATCAAAAATTGTGGCGAGTTTCCCTATTAAAAATTAAAACCCTTTCCTCCTAATTAAAATTTAAAACCCTACTTTACCCAAACCTAAACCTAAAACCTAGTATCCTTGTGAACAAGGTAGATGAAAGGTGCCTAACACCTTCCTTTCGTCTAATAAGAGTCTGAAACCTAGAATCTCTATCTGTGAATTAGGGTTTCCTATTAGATGCCCTTTCCTAGGATAAAAATTAATAGTGGCGACTCTGATTTAAAAAGCAGTCGCAACAGCTAGCGACTCTGCTGGGGACTCCTCAACCCTAGGTTCTAGGTTTTATTTTGGGTTTTAATTTTCTTTATTTATTGCCTTTACTTATTTATTGCATTTATTTATTTCTTGTCTATTTTTCTTTATTAATATATATTTGCTATGTGGCGGGTTTTTATTTCAAAAAAATATTCTCAAATAAACCCTTAGAAAGAAGGTTCGTCTATTAGCTTAGGGGGTACATCATCCCTGCAAGTTTATGTGACGACTTCGCCTAGAGTCGGTGGACTTCCGAAAAAGGAATACTTATCGAGAGATATCCTCTTGACGAGTAGAACTTTGGAAGGACACCCATGACTCTTTGTAACGACCTTAACCTAAAATCTCATGACGAGACCTTTCACGACTTTGAGACGAAAGTTTCGGTCCGTAAAGAGGCTCCACCTAAGGGAGGCCCTTGTGCTTTTTCCCTATGGTGTTATTCGTGATACCCCTCAGGAAACCACCTTTTGGGAGGGTAGACTAACTGAAGGTCAAAATTAAGTAACCTACCTTCTAATGGCACCTGTCACAAAACCCCGTCACTCAGTCTTACATCTATGCATTCATACATTTCATATATTCGTCACCCATTTCTTTTTATTTGTCTTATTCACAGGGGGTACAAAAAATAATAATAAACTCAAGATTTTTGGTGGCTGTCCTTAAAAATGGATACCAAAGGAAACAACTTGTCCGCATCAATGCGCCAAACATGTATGAAGTCAAAGCCACAAAAGGGAAATAATGTACTGAAGACTTTCTCAAGCTTTGTCAAGAAAAGGTGGATGGTTTCAAGAGAAGACATCCGCAGGCTCACCTAGAAGACTTATTTCCCTTGGCTTAATCTCACGCAAATAAGTTTTGGTTTAAGATTGTAATATTTTTCAATATCTGAATTATGTTACCTTCTATAAAGGCATTTCGTTTCCATATCTCGTTTGCGTACCTATTTTTAAGCTGGTCACCGAATAAAAAATAAGCGAAAGGTAAATATATACCTGGGTGAATAAGACATTTAAAACCCTTTCATATTCATACAAATTCATTCGCATGCATGCATTCACGAACACCTGCATATCATATCAAAATTCATCTTCTTTTTTATATAAAAAATCTCTCCTGTAAAGCATTGGTAAAAGAAGATCTCCACCTCCTTGGCCTCCATATCAAACAAGGGCCTACCAACAAAAATCAATGGAGCAAATCGGGGAAACTCAGGCTGCATCCAAAGAGGATCTCGACCAAGTAAAGGGTGATGTAAGTGCAATGAAAGGATATCTGAGTCAAGTTCTCCTAGCTTTAAAGAACATCATCGACCAACAAGATCATATTCCCAGGGTATCTTTCAAAGAAATAGCCCAAACGATTGGTGCATCAAACGGTCGCGGACTAAGAAAAGATCCAGAAGCAGGACCCTATAATCCAAAAAGGTCTGCTTCAGACTCCCCAAAAAGACAAGAGGGATAAATTAATGTCACAGCCTCACAACAAAGCGCACCACAACCATTAATGATCCCACAAGGATAACAGTAAGGCAGAAGCCCGCAAAGAAATTTTGATTCACTTTTGATGCCACCCAGTCAGTTATTACAACACCTGGTCAAGGCATCCTTAGTGGAACTCAAGCCTCTGGCTCCCCCAGTAGGGCCGCTATCGCGAAAATATAATTCCAACGCCAGATGTGAGTATCATGTTAATTCTCCTAGACATACCATAGTGCAATGTTGGCCATTCAAGCATAAGGTCCAAGATTTGTTAGAATCTTAAGAGATCACATTCGAGAAACCTAACATCACATCAAATCTTATGTCTCCGCATGACGGTCCGACAGTAAATGCAATTTAAGTAGTCACTAACTTTGGGGCAACCAGACAAGCAAAAACCCCAATCAACTTGTTGAAGAAACATCTGTTGGAATGTGGGTTCCTATTAGAACATAATGAAGCCTTCAAAAGAACGATGCAAGAACTAGTGGACCAGGGGATAGTCCAGTTTGGACAATACCCTAAAGAAAAATATAAAAGCTACTTTGAAGGGCGAAGCACATTTTCCTCCAATCCAAGAGACCTTTGTCAGCAAGGGAGTAGAGCATGAAGGACATGTGGCAATGATATCCAACAAAGTCAACACCGAGAATGCATGTGACTTCATCCAAGAATACGCCCCAGGAGAAGAACTCAAAAGATGGACTACCGTGGAGATTCCCGAGATTTTTCTTTCCTAAGTCATTTTTCTTGTTTTTGAAAGAACCTATGTCAAGCTTGAGGCATAGGGGTTTCTTGTAAGGGTTCCTAGTTTTGTTTCAGACAATATTTACGATTAATAAAAGTGATATTTTGTTTTCAATTAAGATCCTTGTCTTTCTTTTGCATTTATCTCTTAAATTTCAAAATGACAATACTTTCTCTGCATATGCATTTTCAAGTTTCAAATACTAAATCTGCACCAAAACATGATAAGTGTGCAAATTCATGCCCGAAACCACCGATAAGGTTACTGCTGCGACCCGATATAATTTTGATGCTCCCATCAACCAAGCTGAAGAGGAAGGTGATGAAGATCTTGAATTCTCTGAGGAAATGGCGAGGTAAATAAAACGAAAGGCTGACAATATAGAACCGTATCAAGAGGCTATTAAGATCATTAATCTGGGCACAGGGGAATATCCGAGAGAAATCAAGCTAGGGGCAATGTTAGAGCGGAGCAACAAAGAAAAGTTGATCAAATTATTGCATATATCTGCCTGGTCCTATGGAAATGGGTCAAGATTGGATACAAGCATTGTGGTGTGCAGACCACCTCTCAAAGAAGGTTGTTCTCCAGTTAGGCAAAAATAAGTGACTACGAAATACCAGGACCTGATGAAGGACCCGAGCCAGGGGCATGTTGGACACTCACATTCGACGGGGCTTCAAATACACTAGGGCACGACATAGGGGCATTTTTGACTTCTCCAAAGAATTCTCACAAGCCATATACCAAGTCAACGGGGAATGGGATACTAAACATCCAAAACTGATTCCATATCAGGATCATGTCTTAAAGCTAGCTGGGGAATTTACAGAGATCACTTTTAGCCATATCCCACGAGAAGAAAATCAAATGGCAAACGCTCTGGAAACTCTATCAGCTATGTTCAAAGTAACCTGGCGGAACCACAAACCACGCATCACAATTAGACACTTTGAAGATCTCGCACACTGCATTGCTATTGAAGAAGGACCAGATAACAAGCCTTGGTTCGCAACATCAAAAAAAAGTACCTTGAAAAGCAGGAGCACCTAGAAAATGCCTCTATCATCGACAAACGAACTCTCCAGAAACTAGCCTTGAATTTCTTTCTGAGTAACAGTGTGTTATGCAAAAGAAACTATGATATGATACTACTCAGAGTTTGGAGAAGCATAATGGGTTCAGACACGGCCCAATCAGCTCAACCTTATCGAAGAAAAACGCTTGACAACTCTATGCCACAGTCAATTACATCAGAAGCGAATGAAGAGAGCCTTCGACAAGAAAGTTTTCCCTCGAATATTTAAAGAAGGGGGTCTATTGATCAAGAAGATTATGCTACCTCGCCTCGGTTCACGTGCTAAATGGATACCCAACTACGAAGGTTCATAAGTAGTCAAAACAATATTCTTCGGTGGTGGTCTTATCCTCACAACAACGGATGGGAAAGAACTACAGTATCCGGCAAACTCAGACGTAGTCAAAAAATACTATGTATAAGAAGCTCGCTAAGCTCGAACCCTAAACGGGCGACTTAGGCAAAAAGGAGCGTCCTGGTGGATCGAAAACCCTAAAGGGAGATCCAGGTAAAAATTAGGGGCATATAAACAAAAAATTATCCCGGTGGATTGAAAACCAGAAAGGGAAATCCAGGAAATAATCAGGGATTTCATACAGAGAAATAAAGAAAAAAAGACTGCAATCTAAGAACTAATGTAAGTGTTTGGTTGTTGGCATGTTTTTTGGTAAAACTAGTTGTGTGAATGTCATGACTGATGTCATAACATTATGGGAAACAAGGTACATTCTGCAGAAAAAGAATGTCATACAGGAGCTGCTCAATATGAGTGTTTAGCTGATCATTATGCAATGATCATATTTATTGAATTCTACCAAAATCAGTAAACAGGATTCTTGTTGTCATAACCAATGTTAAGACATCCTGTACTGAACTAACATTTATGCAGATTTATTAATTCTGAGATTTTTCAAGAATCTGGTTTATTCAGTCCAGATCAGATTCTCACATGGACTTAGGTTAACTTTGCTTAACCCTAATCTGGCTGTTAAAGTCCTATGACCAAGTCTTGAGGTTAACCCTAATTAACCCTAGCTATTTTCGTGGAAGCCCTAACTGAAGAATAGCTGCCTATATATTCCTCATGAAGACTGTTGGTGAAAGATACTTTTTTGACAGAAGATCAATAAGGGACTGTATAGTTGTAACTACTGTAATCCAAGCAATTATCATTGTGATAAGTGACTTGGAGTAGGATTTGATTTTAAGGGTTGTGTATCACTCAAAGCTTTGAAGCACGAGTGTTTGTGTCACTTGATTAAAGCTTTGAAGCAAAGTCAAGTTAGGGTTGTGTATCACTCAAAGCTTTGAAGCACGAGTGTTTGTGTTACTTGATTAAAAGCTGTGAAGCACAATCAAGTGTATGTTCTGAAGAGTGTCTTCATAATTTCATTAGTCAATTGTTTAGTATCACTGTTGTGATTGAGGGGGAGTGAGTAGGAACGCATGTTTAAGTTGAACTTAGATTGAAGTTGCATTGAGTAGGTCTTAAGTGAAGGAGATAAACTGGTTGGTTTATTCCTGAATTAACATCTCTTATAGTGAATTTCCTCCCTGGCTTGGTAGCCCCCAGAGTAGGTGTTGTTACACACTGAACTGGATAAATAATTGACTGTGTTCTTTACTGCTTTTAGATTTACTGTCTTGAAGAAAGTCAGATACGGTGTCATAACATTCACTGTGACATTAAGTATATGCTGCCAGAATTTCAATTGGCATCAGAGCAGGCACCCTGCCTGTCTTACTGGGTGAGATCTAGGGATATTATTTTCTGGCGCTATGGACAAAGAAGGAGGTTTTGGAAACAGACACCCATTCTGGATGGATCAAATTATGACTACTGGAAACCTCGTATGATTTCCTTCTTAAAATCACTGGACAAAAAGGCTTGGAGAGCTGCTGACAAAGGATGGAACCATCCCACCATAACTGGGAAAGATGGGTCAACCAGTCTGAAACCTGAGGAAGAATGGAGAAAAGAAGAAGATGAGTTATCCCTAGGTAACTCCAAAGCATTAAATGCCTTGTTCAATGGAATTGATAGAAACATATTCAGACTAGTACATCAATGTGAACTGGCCAAGGAGGTTTGGGACACTCTCAAAACTACTCATGAGGGCACATCCAAAGTAAAAATGTCAAGGCTTCAGATGCTGACTACCAAATTTGAGAAACTAAGGATGATGGAAGATGAGACCATTCATGAGTTTCACATGAACATCTTGGAAATTGCCAACACCTCAGGAGCATTGGGAGAAAAGATGTCAGAAGAAAAGCTGGTGAGAAAGATTCTCAGATCCTTGCCTAAAAGATTTGCAATGAAGGTGACTGCTATAGAGGAAGCTCAGGATATCTGCAACTTGAAGGTGGATGAACTCATTGGGTCTCTTCAGACCTTTGAGATGGGGATCAGTGACAATGTTGACAAGAAAAACAAGAGCATAGCACTTGTATCTAATACTGAAGATGAAAACAAGGAGGATGAAGAAGAAAATATTTCAGAAGCTATAGCCATGCTTGGAAGACAGTTCAACAAACTCATTAAGAGAATGGACCCAAAGTCAAGGTCAAATGTTAAGAACATTCCTTCTGACATTAACAGATCCTATGACTCCAGCAGAAGACCAAAGTCTGAAGAGAAGGGAAATCAAAGCAAAGGAATTCAATGCCATGGATGTGAAGGATTTGGGCACATTCGAGTTGAATGGCCAACCTTTCTTAAGAAACAAAAGAAAGGAATGTCTGTTACTTGGTCTGACTGTGACTCAGAAAGTAATTCTGAAGAAGAATCTTCCAAACTAGTTGCTGCGCTAACTAGTATTTGTGACTCTGATAGTGACTCTAGTGATGAGGAAGTGACATTTGAAGAACTGGCTGACTCCTACAAGAAGTTATGTATCAGAAGTGATGAAGTATGTCAGCAAAATGAGAGACAAACAAAACTCATAGTAAAGCTGGAGGCTGAGAAGAAGGCAGACATTGATACTATAAGTCATCTAGAAGGGGAAGTTCAAATGCTAAACTCAAAACTTGACCAGATGACCAAATCTGTCAAGATGCTGACAAATGGAACTGACAAATTAGAAGAAATCCTTCAGGTTGGACAAAATGTGGGAAACAAGTCTGGTCTAGGATTTATGGCAGCAAAGAAATCTATTGTAGACAAGAAGAAGATCAGGCTTGATAAACAAATGTCAAATCAGATGTCACAACACAGCACTCAACATCGAGAACAGAGAAATATGAAGAAAAAGTATCAAAGATGGAGATGTCATCATTGTGGGAGATTTGGTCACATAAAGCCATTCTGCTTCAGATTATATGGATATCCTAATCAGACCCCAGTTGTCAAACCTAAGTCTAACAAGGCACCATATACTCAACAGTGGAAGAAAAAGGCTACTTCCCTGATAGCTCACACCTCCCTTAGAGTCTTTGCAAAGGAAGACTGGTACTTTGACAGTGGATGCTCTAAACACATGACTGGAATCAAGAATCTTCTCAATAATGTTAAACCTCACACTACTAGCTATGTGACTTTTAGAGATGGTGCTAGAGGAGAAATCAAAGGAGTTGGAAACTTGGACTTCCCTAGAGTTCCAAACCTAAATGAAGTATTCCTGGTAAAAGGCTTGACTGCTAATCTTATAAGTATCAGTCAATTATGTGATCTAGGATTCAAGGTCAACTTCACCAAGTCTGAATGTCTTGTAACTAATGAAAAACAAGAAGTTGTAATGAGAGGAGTCAGATCTAAAGACAATTGCTACTTATGGGAGTCTGAGAACACTAATTATTCTTTTGTGTGCTCTATTTCCAAAGAAGAAAAAGAAGTGAAACTGTGGCACCAAAAACTTGGTCATTTACATCTAAGAGGAATGAAAAGGATTATATCCATGGAAGCAGTCAGAGGGATTCAAAGGCTGCAAATTGATGAAGGAAGAGTCTGTGGTGAATGTCAGGTTGGAAAGCAGACTAGAATGTCACATCCAAAGTCAAGACATCTGACCACCTCTAAGGTGTTAGAACTTCTACATACGGATCTGATGGGACCAATGCAGGTAGAAAGTCTTGGTGGAAAAAGATATGCCTATGTTGTTGTGGATGATTTTTCCAGATTCACCTGGATTAACTTCATTAAAGAAAATTCTGATGTCTTTGAAGTATTTAAGGAACTGTGTAAAAGAATTCAAAGAGAAAAAGAAGGATGCATTGTCAGAATCAGAAGTGATCATGGCAAGGAATTTGGAAACAGTAAGTTTGATGAGTTCTGCTCCTCAGAAGGAATTAATCATGAATTCTCTTCACCCATAACTCCTCAACAAAATGGAGTTATGGAAAGGAAAAACAGGACTATACAGGAATCTGCCAGAGTAATGATACATGCCAAAAGACTTCCTATTCATTTTTGGGCTGAAGCTATGAATATAGCTTGTTATGTCCATAACAGGGTCACCTTGAGAAAGGGAACATCATCCACCATTTATGAACTTTGGAAAGGAAGAAAGCCTACAGTGAAGTACTTCCATGTATTTGGAAGAAAATGCTATATTCTGACAGATCGTGAACAAAGGAGAAAGATGGACCCTAAAAGTGATGAAGGAATATTCCTAGGATACTCTATCAACAGCAGAGCTTATAGGGTATTCAATTCCAGGACCAAAGTTATGATGGAATCTATAAATGTCATAGTTGATGATTACCATGAGGAAACTAATGTCACATATGATGTTGAGACATTCTTTGAGACTTCAACTCAAAAGGATGATATTCCTAAAACTACTTCATCAGAATCTGAATCAAAGGAAGCTAACAAATACCCTTCCATCAGAATTCAGAAAGATCATCCTAAGGAACTCATCATAGGAGATCCTAACAATGGAATCATTACAAGATCTAGAGAAATCATCTCAAACTCTTGCTTTGTATCTAAAATTGAACCAAGAAATGTTAAGGAGGCTTTAACTGATGAATACTGGATTGGAGCAATGCAAGATGAATTGAACCAATTCAAGCAACATGAAGTATATGAGTTAATTCCTAGACCAGAAGGAACAAACATCATTGGCACAAAATGGATCTACAAGAAAAAATTAGATGTTGAAGGAGTTGTCACCAGGAATAAGGCAAGACTTGTTGCTCAAGGATACACTCAAGTTGAAGGGGTTGATTTTGATGAGACTTTTGCTCCTGTACCCAGACTGGAATCAATCAGACTCCTATTGGGAATTGCTTGTCTCCTTAAGTTCAAGTTATTTCAGATGGATGTAAAAAGTGCCTTCCTAAATGGGTACTTAAATGAGGAGGTTTATGTGGAACAGCCTAAAGGATTTGTGGATCCAAACTACCCTGATCATGTCTACAAATTGAGGAAAGCTTTATATGGCCTGAAACAAGCTCCTAGAGCATGGTATGACAGGTTGACAAAATTCCTCTCTGACAAAGGATACAGGAAAGGAGGCTTGGATAAAACTCTTTTTGTCAAAAATGAAGGAGGAAAGATAATGGTAGCTCAAATCTATGTTGATGACATAGTGTTTGGGGGAATGTCAGATAAAATGGTTAAACATTTTGCTGACCAGATGCAAGCTGAATTTGAAATGAGCCTCATGGGAGAATTGACCTACTTTCTTGGACTGCAAGTCACACAGATGGAAGACTCAATTTTTCTGTCTCAAAGCAAGTATGCAAAGAACATTGTCAAGAAGTTTGGGATGGAAAATGCCAGTCACAAAAGGACTCCTGCACCTACTCAATTAAAGTTGTCCAAAGATTTAAGTGGAGTCAAGGTGGACCAAAGCTTATACAGAAGCATGATAGGAAGTCTGCTATACTTAACAACCAGCAGACCTGACATTGCGTTTGTAGTTGGAGTATGTGCAAGATACCGGGCTGAACCCAAAGTAAGTCATATCAACCAAGTGAAGAGAATTCTGAAGTATGTGAGTGGAACCCACAACTATGGCTTGTTGTACTCTCATGGATGTGAACCAACTCTGACTGGTTACTGTGATGCTGATTGGGCTGGAAGTGCTGATGATAGAAAGAGCACTTCTGGAGGATGTTTCTGAAGGAAAATTGCGATAAAAACGCAGCGGAATATAAAATTTTCCTTTAGCGATCCTTACGAATGAGCATGGTCAGTGATAGAAATATTTACCTCTTGTGGCGATTCAGAACTTTGATGTTGTGATCACGAGCGTTGATGAAGAACAACGCCTCTACTCAGTCCACACGAACAGATCGCTTCCGGTCACAGTGCTAGCTGATCACGAACGGAAACCTTGAGTGAGAGAGAGAGTCAAAAACGAAAATGCATCAAGTGAAATTGCTTCATCACAAGGGATCTATTTATAGAATCACTCGTGTGGGCTACAAGCTAAAAGCCCAATTAAGGCTATAAGCTAAAAGCCCAATTAAGCTTATGGACATCATACCTTATGATGTACCATATATCACTTATCCACGTGGTACCTTACCACTTTCCGTATTACACTTAAGTGCACCGTACCTTATGGTGTTTCTTATTTATTCTATCTCTCATCAACCTGTCCTTATGTGTGTGACCCTGTAGGTTTTCGCGACGTTGGCAATTATATTAAATCACACATTTAATATAATAAACAGTGAGCGGTATCTAGCAACACATCACTGTTACCCAAGTCACGAAAATGTCATGTGATCTGACCAAACCTTTTCCGTGATAATATTTGTGTTGTACAATTACCCTTTTGCCCTCATGTCTATATTGAACACAAGGCATACATTGTGTCACCCTTGTCCAGTTCAATATTGGGCCCTTAGACATTTATCCTGTTATGCAGGATGAGCAAATTCCATCTAGTTCACTCATGTCCCTCAGCATGCTTTGTGAAGTACCCATCAACCGTCTTTATAGTCATCCAGTTACGGATGACGTTTGATCAGCAATAAAGTACTTGAATCTACATCTAGGGTCCATAGTGGTTTCAGGTCGAAGGGTGGTATACACCATTATCATCATGAGAATAACTTATGACACTTTGCATAACATTCTATGTAGTATTCTCATAACGGGTCAATCCAGTATAAATATTACTCCTAATATTCATACCTATGTCAAGACTTGATAACTCCTTATCTATGATCCATGAGATGTGATCATCAATCTATCTTCATAATAATCTTAATGCTTTAATGTTATCCCACTTCACATTAAAGCTCGACTACGGATACTTTAAGAATAGTGTCTTATGTTTAATGGGATCTCATGATTAAGTCACACTTAACATTTCATTAAACAAATAAACCATTCTAGGGACTTTATTATTTTGGAAAGCAAACATAATAAAGAAATGCCTTTTATTATTAATAAATAATTCGATACAAGTACCAAAAGTATTGGCCTCTAGGGCTTACACCAACAGTTTCTTCTTAGGAAATAATCTTGTCTCCTGGTTTAGCAAGAAACAGAACTGTGCGTCTCTATCTACTGCTGAAGCTGAATACATAGCAGCTGGTAGTAGTTGTTCTCAAATGATCTGGATGAAACAGATGCTTACTGAGTATAATGTCACACAAGATGTTATGAAATTGTACTGTGACAATCTGAGCACTATCAACATTTCCAAGAATCCTATTCAGCATAGCAGGACCAACCATATTGACATTAGACATCACTTCATCAGAGATCTTATAGAGGAAAAGACGATTAAACTGGAACATGTTGCCACAGAACTACAACTGGCTGACATTTTTACCAAGGCACTTGATGCAAATCAATTTGAAAATTTGAGGGGCAAGTTGGGTATTTGCCAACATGAAGATATGTAGCAATTAATTTTGCTTAAAACAAGGGATGAGAGAGATTTTTTTGTTAAGTCTACTCTGATTGGGCTAATCATCTACTTCTCTATTTCTTTCCAAGATTTTAAGAAGTTGAATAGACATTCATATATCTCACTCCTCTCGCGTTTCTGCAACAATCTTCAATCTCTCAAACGAAGACTGCACTATTACTGCTACCTGTTTTCTAAAACTCTCAAAATGTCTCAACTATCCATGACATCATCCTCTTCAAAGGCGACTGCTTCTTCCGCATCCTCTGATCGAGAACCTAGGGCAATCACAAACTGCATGGATTCTGATGTTCTGGAGATAACTCCTCTTCGTGAACTGGCAGCTGACCCCACTAAGGTTAAGAAGCCGTGAACCAGACTTGCAAGAAGGTCACAAGCTTCTTCATCTGGTAAACCCTCTCAACCATCATCTTCTGTTCCTTCAGAAATAGCAAATAGGGAAGGCTCAGTCTATGTTCATCAAGCTATAGCTAGACTTGTCACTAGGATTCTAAATGAGAATCACTTTGTACCTGGCATTTTTGTACCTTTGAATCAAGAATCTGCTAGTCCAAATGTTGAAATGAATCCAGATGTCACTCAGAATGTTGAGACACCGAATGATAACATTAGGAAATCTTTTGAAAATCTTGATGATCACCAGAACCCTACTGAGAAGGATGTTGAACCCCCGGTTATTGATGTTGATGAAGAATACTCTGACAATGACTTAATTGCAAATATCAACCCTAGCATATCTAGAAGGATGATGAACAGAAAAGGAAAGCAGGATGCTGCCAAAAGCCTCTCCAAAGAGAAGACTGCTGATGTTGTTCATAAGAAAGCCAGGTCTGAGAACAAGACTGGAGTAGAAACTGTGAAGGCTGGATTGTCAAAAGGGAAGGTGAAAACTCGAGTACCTGTTGGTAGTCTCTCAAAGCCTGTGAGACAACCAATAGCAAAGAAAAGGAAAGAGCCTGAACCCTCTGAATCTGATGAGGAATCAGAATTTGAATTTGATGTTGAAGACATTCCTCTCAAAAGGAAACTCTCCTCAAGCAAAATGCCTAAATTCCCTGAAGTCCTCACTGACAACATTTCCTTTCACCATCCTGAGAATGCAAACAGGTGGAAGTATGTATGTTTGAAAAGGATAGCCTTGGAAAGAGAACTGAACAACAGTGCCATGGAATGTAAGGAGATCATGGATCTAATCAAAATTGTTGGTCTAATAAATATTGTGGTAAAGTTTACCAACTGCTATGAAGTTCTTGTCAAAGAATTCATAGTGAATTTATCTGATGGGTGTGCTGATGAAAAGTCAGCTGATTTTAAATGTGTATATGTGAGAGGAAGGAAGGTAAATTTCTCTCCCTCTGAAATAAACAAATTCCTAGGAAGACCAGATGATGCTTGCCCTGAGCTAGAGGTTACTGACAACCAAGTGTGTCAAACCATCACTACAAATCAAGTCAAGAGCTGGCCCTTAAAAGGGAAGCTGAATGCAAGCAAGCTGAGCATGAAATTTTCTATTCTGCACAAAATTGGTGCAGCTAACTGGGTTCCCACCAACCATAAATCAACAATCTCCACAGGCTTGGGAAGATTTATTTATGCTATTGGAACCAGGACAAACCTTGACTATGGCAAGTATATCTTTGATCAAACATTAAAACATGCTGGAAGCTATGCTATTAAAGGCCCTATTGCCTTTCCCTCTCTCCTATGTGGTATAGTCCTTGCTCAGTATCCTGACATTCTAGTTGAAAAAGATACTGTATGCAAAAGAGCCCCTGCTCTTGGGTTGCACTATAAGGTATTTCAGGGAACACATGTTTTTGACATTGTCATGACATCAGCTGAGACATCAACTGTCAAGTCTCATTCCAAGAAATCTGATGTTATAGCTGTGCTGAAGGAAACCTGCAAAGAGCTTGATACAAGGAAAAGGACTCTTGAGGACCTGATTGCTAGACAAGAACAGGAGGAGATTGAAGGACAAATAAGGGAAGAGGATGCTGCTGAAGACCATCTTAATGCTGAAGATAGTGCCTCCTCTGAAGATGACAGTGTTTGAAGATCAATGCAGTTGAAAAGTTTGCTGCTGGTACCTGGTGGTGAAAATGACTTTTGATTTTTTCTCTCTGTGTTTTTATTATTCCTTTTTGGATGACTGTATAACCTAAAAGTACAATTATCTTTGGCCTATTTATGGATAAAGAGGGGGAGAATATTTTGTGATAATTTTGGTATAATTAGACTTGGTAGATATTATTAATTCTGCTGCTGTGTAATCTCTGATTGTTTAGGGGTTTTAACCAAAAATTTGCCAAAGGGGGAGTTTATAAGTGTTTGGTTATTGGCATGTTTTTTGGTAAAACCAGTTGTGTGAATGTCATGACTGATGTCATAACATTATGGGAAACAAGGTACATTCTGCAGAAAAAGAATGTCATACAGGAGCTGCTCAATATGAGTGTTTAGTTGATCATTATGCAATGATCATATTTATTGCATTCTACCAAAATCAGTAAACAGGATTCTTGTTGTCATAACCAATGTTAAGACATCCTGTACTGAACTAACATTTGTGCAGATTTATTAATTCTGAGATTTTTCAGGAATCTGGTTTATTCAGTCCAGATCAGATTCTCAAGTGGACTTAGGTTAACTTTGCTTAACCCTAATCTGGCTGTTAAAGTCCTATGACCAAGTCTTGAGGTTAACCCTAATTAACCCTAGCTATTTTCGTGGAAGCCCTAACTGGAGAATAGCTGCCTATATATTCCTCATGAAGACTGTTGGTGAAAGATACTTTTTGACAGAAGATCAATAAGGGACTGTATAGTTGTAACTACTGTAATCCAAGCAATTATCATTGTGATAAGTGACTTGGAGTAGGATTTGATTGTAAGGGTTGTGTATCACTCAAAGCTTTGAAGCACGAGTGTTTGTGTCACTTGATTAAAGCTTTGAAGCAAAGTCAAGTTAGGGTTGTGTATCACTCAAAGCTTTGAAGCACGAGTGTTTGTGTTACTTGATTAAAAGATGTGAAGCACAATCAAGTGTATGTTTTGAAGAGTGTCTTCATAATTTCATTAGTCAATTGTTTAGTATCACTGCTGTGATTGAGGGGGAGTGAGTAGGAACTCAGGTTTAAGTTGAACTTAGATTGAAGTTGCATTGAGTAGGTCTTAAGTGAAGGAGATAAACTGGTTGGTTTATTCCTGAATTAACATCTCTTATAGTGAATTTCCTCCCTGGCTTGGTAGCCCCCAGAGTAGGTGCTGTTACACACTGAACTGGGTAAACAATTGACTGTGTTCTTTACTGCTTTTAGATTTACTATCTTGAAGAAAGTCAGATACGGTGTCATAACATTCACTGTGACATTAAGTATCTGCTGCCAGAATTTCAACTACGACTACGAACAACGAAGGGATAGATGGATCTGAATCATACGACTCAAAAGAAAAGGAGATAAGAACCATTAAAAGGATATTAGGGAACAACAACAACAATTATCATTTTTTCATTTCCATTTACAGTTTTAAAACTTTCTATAATTACCTCTTTCAAGGAATTGCATCTTGTATTTTCACCTATTCAGAGGCATATCAATCAAACATTTGCTTTCTTTGCATCTTTCAAATTGCATTTTTTATTTTCTCAGACTTGTTTATAAAATACTTCTATTATTACTTGTGAATATTATCTTGAAATCATTTCAGGGAAATTAACAAAATAAAAGCATTTGCAAAACATCGAAAAAGCATTTTGGTTAGAAAAATAGCAAAATAAAATCCACGTCTACAATACAAAGTCTATACACATGTCTACGCCTATGTCTGCGCTCATAACACAGAAAGTCTATGTCCAATACATACGTCTGCGCCTATTCCTGCACTTACAACATAAAAATCTACACATATGCCAATACATACGTCTATGTCTACACATGCGCTTACAATACAGAAAATCAATGTTCAAAAACTTACTAGCATTTTTCACTGCATTCAAAATCAAAATTTAATGATGCTACAACAATGCAACATATAACACTAGGGAATTGGTAACTCAAAACCAATGGCTTAAAGAAGAGAATGCCAGAAATAGTCTTCATAGAATTACAAGGCATACACGCATTTTACACACATTGCATACCTACATTTTTCATATCCAAAGCATACATACACTATACATTTTTGCATACAATATGCATATATTCAGGATTCCATATCAATATCAAACATCATACATTTTGGATATACATACAATTCAATACACATACGCTTAAGGTTCCATATCAAGGCCAAACATCATACGCTTATATCACACAGAAAATAAACCATCTTACTCTCGATTCAATCATCTAAGGGTCAATCAACCAAACACTTCTGCTATGATTCAACCTGTCACCTAATCTCCATGTCGTGACGCGTTCAGCCCATCACCTAAGTCTCTATGCAGTGATGAGTTCCTCACAAAGTAGTCCATTACCTAAGTCTCCATGCAGTAATGTAAGAAGCTCGGTACATTGCCTCTAAGCCTCAATGTACTCTCCTCATCCAACCCACAGCCTAAGACATCGTGCAGCAGTGCGGTTCCTTGTTCGGTAATAAAGACCATTTCCTAAGACGTTGTGCAGTAATGTGCTTCTGTATTCCGCAACCCAAACATCGCCTAAGACGACATGCAGCGATGTTCAGAAACAAAACCTAGTTCATTGCCTAATATCTCGAGCAGCAATGCAACTTAACCCACTGCCTAAGATATCATGTAGTAGTGTGGTTTCCCTGTTCCATAATAAAGACCATTGCCTAAGACGTCGTGCAACGATGTGTTTCTTTATTTTGTAACGTCGACCGTCGCCTAAGTCGACATGCAGCGATGTTCGAAAAAACAAAACTTGGTACATTTCCTCTAAGGCTCAATGTAATCTCCTCATCCAACCCACTGCCTAAGACATCATGCAATAGTGCGGTTCCTTATTACGTAATATAGACCATTTCCTAAGACCTCGGGCATAAATGTTCTTCTTTATTCCGCAACCCAAACATCGCCTAAGATGACATGCAGTGATATTCAGAAACAAAACCTAGTTCATTTCCTAAGACCTCGAGCAGCAAGGCAACTTAACCCACTGCCTAAGACGTCGTGCAGTAGTGTGGTTCCTTGTTACATAATAAAGACCATTGCCTAAGACGTCGTGCATCAATGTGTTTCTTTATTCTATAACACAGACCATCGCCTAAGACAACATGCAGCGATGTTCGAAACCAAAACCTGGTTCATTGCTTAAGACCGCGGGTAGTAGTGCAACCTAACTCACTACCTAAGACGTCGTGCAGCAGTGAGGTTCCTTGTTACATAATAAAGACCATTGCCTAAGACGTCGTGCAACAATGTGTTTCTTTATTCTGTAATACAGATCATTGCCTCATACTTCATGCATCAATGCTCGAAAACCAAAATCCAGCCTATCGCCTCAGACTTCACGCAACTATCTGCGAGCATAACCCATGGCCTCAGTCTTTAAGCAACCATGCATCATCAATTATTGTTTTATTCATCCTCCAAATGGATGAATAAGCAAAAGCAAGCCAAGATACAAGATTGCTCTCAAGATCAAGACCATCTGCCTCTTTATCAAACACTGGTGAGTGATATATCATCAGCTTCGCCTATTTCCTCAAGATTCGTAAGGGTATGCTATATCAGCGTAACCTTATGATTGGTCATCCAAATTTTGGGTATTCCAAGTATTCAATAAACTCCCAATCGAAATACGCAAGACTCGTGTATTCTCGCGTTATTCGATTGGAAGATAATTGAATAGGGGCAGCTGTCGTACCCCAAATTTGCCCTACCTCGACGACTATGTTTTTAAGATTTTAAATAAAAGAAATATTTAATTAAAGATGGTACAGAAATATCTGATGGCCCATCTTTATCCAAGACTAGGGGGTGTATATTAAGTTCAGGAGAGCGGGGCTTTCTAAAATCAGAAAGACTCATAAACCCATTCGCGAAGCATGTTGGCCAATGGCCCATGCGATTCGAAAATAGAAAATTATTTCGAATAATTATTAAGTTTTTAATTACGTCAGCCCATTGAAGAATGGTAGTTGTTAGTAAGAAGAGGGGTGTTACTTCAAAATTAAAAGTCCATTTCATTTTTAGGTAATGAACAGTAAAAAAGGGAGGTGCAATTTGGAATACAGGCTCATTACGTTTTTTTTAACTAAGCCCATTAGTGTTTTACTGTTTATTTAAAGAATTGGTTTTTACAATTTCTTGGTTGCTTGCTGTTTGGGCCAATTGAGGCCCAATCTGAATTGAAAAGAAAAGGCGCTGGAAAAATTGCTGGTGGCCCATTTTTTGTATTTTTGAACAAAATTATTGTTGGAAATTTTCATTAATTAATTTTGTAATTTATTATTAATGTTAATAAATCAAGTTTTTAATAATAAAAGGTTTTGTTTAGAAATAAGCAGTTGGGCCTAGTTGTACCTAAACGGGAAAAAACATTTTTTTTGCTGTAACAAGTATAATGCTGCTGGGCAAAAGAGGTAATGTAACGCAAAGCCCAATTAACATTTTTTTATTAAAGCTCAATCATCTTGCTATAAAGTATTGATGTTGGATATAAAAATGTAACGCAATCCCAAAACACAGTTAACAGATACTGTACCAATTGAACCTAAAATCACGCTGGTTTTCTCGTTTAACAATTACTCTAGAGATCGTTGCAAAACTCAATCTTCATTAAATCAAATCTCAAATTATTTGTTTCACAGAAAATCTGGAAAAAAAACTAAAATCAAACCAAATCAAATCAACAAAATCAATGAAATTACAGAAAAAAACGCAACATCAAATCCAGTCCCAGAATCCTTGTTACAAATCAAATCTCTATTAAACAGAAAATTAAATATCATTACAAATCTTACATAATCAAATCCAAAACATACAAAATCAATGAGGAACAAATCTAATTCCCTAATTTATTCAAAAGATCCCTAAATCAAAGCTTGTAACCCCAGGCCTATATATACTGAAACAGAAATACGAGAGAAGGGGGGGGGGGGGGAAGACCATAGTTGGAGGAAATTTGCTGTAAGAGATATACCGAAGAACGCGAGGAACACCAAATGAAATCTGTTGAAGACCCAAAAAGAGGACGATTAGGGTTTCAACTTCTGAAACCCTAATCGTCATTGCTAATTGTCTCCAGCTTCGTTGTTCGTCGCCGCTGGCCATCCAAACACTTCGCTGCCATCTTCACTGTGACCTGCGATTCAAAGAGAAGGAGAAGGATTAGCCCAAATCGGATAGGGATAACAGAGATCGGTATCGCAAGGGAGGTAAACCAACTTAGCTTATCCTGCTTTTGTTTGTGGGTTAGGGGGTATGATTCACGGTGATAAGGGGTTTGTGGCGCCATGGTGGGGGTAGGTGTTAGGGTTGGGAAGGGGGTAAAGAGAGAGGGTTTGGAACGAGAGAGAGAGAGAGAGAGAGAGAGAGAGAGAGAGAGAGAGAGAGAGAGAGAGAGAGAGAGAGAGAGAGAGAGAGAGAGAGAGAGAGAGAGAGAGAGAGAGAGAGTGGTTCGCTGTGACAAAAACAAATTGAAAATGAAATGTAAAAATAATGAAAACTTAATTAAATGTTATAATCTGTTTAGATCCAATGCACACGCACCTACTGTAACTATCACAGACCCTCATTAGCATCCCTTTGATCATGATCTGACGGCCTTAAGGCCAAGTCACTATGATAACTTCGTACACCCTTGTTGTACGTAATCATCCTGTTCCCTCTCAATTTGTGTAGTGGGCCTAAGCCCAGTGCTTTCTACATCCCCCATTCCTGAATTACTAAAATCCAAAAACAATTTACACCCCCTGGTCTGAACTATATTTGGGTCTAGCCCAGATTTCCTTTAGGCACCCCCTTTATTTTACTTGTCAACACAAAACGCACCCCCCTTTAAATTTAACTAAATTAACTTATTTTCTTTTCTTTTTAATAATTCATATATTTTCCCTATTTTATTTTTTCATATATATTATTTATTCCTTTTATTTATAATAATAATTATTATTTTTTCTATTTATTTATAATAATTATTATTTATTATTAATATTAATTATTATTATTATTATTATCATCTAAAATTATTTTTATTCAAAACTCTTGCATATTATATTTTTATATATTTGCATTAAAATATTTTTTAATCATGCATTAATTAAGATATTTGCAATTAATATGATAAAAAAATACTAACAAACATCAAACTATTTTTCGCAACAAACTAATCTAAACAACTGTTTTTGCAAAAGAGTTTCAAACGGATTTTGACTAATCGCGCATTTAGCCAAAATCTCTGCACTCACTACAACTGGTCAAAATGCGAGGTGATTCAAAATACATTTGCAGCCCCTATAAACACCAACCCCATACGAACTATGAATTGGGACTCTAATTCCTCATAAGAGGATACGTAGGCATACGATCAAAAATCGTGGCGAGTTCCCCTATTAAAAATTAAAACCCTTTCCTCCTAATTAAAATTTAAAACTCTATTTTACCCAAACCTAAATCTAAAACATAGTATCCTTGTGAACAAGGTAGATGAAATGTGCCTAACACCTTCCTTTCGTCTAACAAGAGTCCGAAACCTAGAATCTATGTCTGCGAATTAGGGTTTCCGATTAGATGCCCTTCCCTGGGATAAAAACTAATAGTAACGACTCTGATTTAAAAAGCAGTCGCAATGCACGAATTGTAATCCTAACTGTAAGTATGCGAAGGCAACATTATCCCTAAAAAACACAAAACAAACATAAACTATTGAGCCGAACTACGACACTCTGATTCCTTAAAAGGGATACGTAGGCATTTGGTCGCAGGGCCCAGGCGAGCGAAAATTTGTAAGTATTCCTTCTTTTCCCCGTTTTTTCTTTTGCATGCATTCTCTCTTTGCATTTTGTCCTTAGCTCGTAAGCTTTAGATTAGAACACACCCTTTGATTAGAACAACAAGAGTGGATCCCGTGGAGTACCACGGACGTGAGTGGTTCTAATACCTTCCCCTTGCGTAATCAACTCCCTTACTCGTATCTCTCAGTCGTTTGACCTTGATTTCACCCTTCTCAGGTTTAGTCGATGTTTACCTTTCCCTTCCCGTGGGATAAAAAAAGTTCGATGGCGACTTCATTGATTTCATCTCGATGATTTGTTCCGCCGGTTATTTCAGTAGTACAACAACAAATCATCATGGATTCCACATATCATCATACTTCATAAATTATACCCACTCTTTCGAATCATCAATACACATCAATTATATCATTATATCATCACATTAACATCTATCATCAAACACCATTAAGATCACAATGTCATCAACATCACTTAATCAATCAGTATGCAATGTCACATATAATGCAATGCAACATCATTGACTCATATATGTGTGGTACCAAAACTTCACTGATGACGAAGTCATCTTTCTGCAAAGATCTTCACCATATGATTGATTTCTGCTTGGAACCGGAGCACTTCACAAAAATGCACTCAATCCACACCATGGGATTAAGGCCTTCACTGGACTAACTTCCTAACAATCATCATTGGACCAATGTTCTAACATCATTAGGCCAACGCCCTAACATATGCCATGAACGCATGATGTGAAACAAAATAATAAAACATGACCAGTGCTATATAAAATACATCATCATTCATACAATCATCATATCATTATATTCACATTGCATGTATGCACATTAAACATGCAATCATCATCTTCATTCATCATAACAACATCAATTACTCCTGAACACAATATAACATTATCATAGCAACATCAATTCATCACTTACACATATATTATAATAAAGCAATCACCGAATTGTCCAATTCATCAAATCATAGGTACTAAAAATACAGCATATGGTTCATTATACCACACACAACTATAAGTCATTGTGTTAGCTTCCTAACGCTTCAAACGACGCATCAAACGGAGTCCTGAAACTCAAGTTACGACACTTTAAAAACCATGCATGTTGTCCCTCGCCTGAGGCTCGCCCAACGGAGCAACTTGCTCGTTTGAGGCTCGCCCGACGAGGCTAGGACGACAGCCCTTCCCTCATACAGTTTCCAGGAGCAGTGCTTTTCTCCTGTTTCCCTCGCCTCTCATTCTCCCGGCGAAGCTCGCCTTCGTTATCTTGCTCGTCCTGCAAAGCAGGAGCGAGTGTCACCCTCCATACATTTTTTAGGAGCACCCAAAATCACAAGTCTTCTCACGTCACGCTTTTCCGGTGCATCAGGGGCCAAATCACTTCGCCCAACGATGCAGAAGGCTTTCCTGGTGACGCAGCACAACCAGGGATTTCCTGGTGCGATTTCTTCACTGCAACCAGTCCTAAAATCTTTACGATTTCACCATATAATAGACCCAGAATTCACATAATTCACATGTTTTCAAAGAGATAACAATAACACATCATAATGGGTATCATATACATCATTTCATAGCATTACAACATCAATCTATCACCAATTTCATCAATTATTCCATAACAATCATCATGTTATGTTAAGTGTCAGCTTTGGGTTATTTTCCATATAATATATTGACACTTTTAAGCTATTTTATATGCTTTTGATTATGATAATAGCTTATTTTAAGTCAATTTTCTTTAATGTAAATAATTTTGAATGTTTTAATGTGTTTGTTAGTTTTCCAATATTTTTTGTTCAGAAGTCGTAGCTTGAAGACGTCTCAGAGTTAAAGAAACAGAGAAAGTCCAATGTTTGTGATTCAGAAACCTCGCTCGGCGAAAGGGAGGCGAGTGAAGGAAGCCTCGCCCGACGAAGGAGAGGTGAGGCAGCTGGCGAGATAAATTGCAAACTCCAGTAGCTACTGTCTTGGTGTTGCCTGTTGGAGCGCGAAACAAAGAACCAGCGAGAAGAACTCGCCCGACGATGCATAGGTCTCGCCCGACGAGGTAAGATATTTTGAGACTTGCGTGTGATGCATCCCATTTTTTCCCCTTACTCTTTCAACTGACGCATATTTTTTTGCCTTTGGAAAAGTCGATCATTTTTGCATATTTTTTATTTTTATTCATTCTTTTAATTTCTATTTCCAAAAATTCAAATATATATATATATATATATATATATATATATATATATATATATATATATATATATATATATATATATATATATATATATATATATATATATATATATATATATATATATATATATATATATATATATATATATATATATATATATATATATATATATATATATATATATATATATATATATAATCTTTTATTAGTTCCATATTTTGCATCATTATGTTAAAAATATTAAAAAATATATAGTTTGTCATTTACATTTTAATTTGTTTTAGTCAAAGTTTTTTGGATTAAAATTAATCTTACTAGTAAACCATAATTTTTAATTATTGATTTATTTATTCATTTTGATTTAATAATCCAATTAACTTTGATAATTTGTATTGATTTAAAATTTCAAATTGTAATCATATTCAATTTTAATTGAATCTCTAATAAAGATTCAATTTAAAATTTAATTTAATCTTTTAAAAATATTATCTTTTTATTCCAATAATTGATTTGGGTTTGATTTTAATTCCATTTAAAAATATATTTTTTTAATTTGAATTATTATTAAAATCATTTTAAATCTTTTCATTTAATTCAAATTTTATTTCTTATTTGCACTTTATTTTTAGTTTATTTTTTTACATTACTAACCAATTAATTTCTTCTTTTATTTTCTTTAGTATTATTATTATTATTGTTACTAACAATTTTTTTAATTTTTCTCTTTCTTATTATTATTGTCGTATTTTTTTAATTATTATTATTACTAACAATTTGCTTTTATTATTATTACTATATTATTGTTATTATTATGTCATAACATGATGAGTTGTTTTCGTTGAGCGTGGAAGAAGAATAGAGAAGAAGTGGAAATTTAGCATGAAAAGCAAACTAGTAAGAAACCCGTGTCATATTACACGTTTATTAAACCATAATTTATAAATTTTGAATTTATTTTTCAATTGGTTAACATTCATATAGTCACAAACATAGGCTAATAATATACAATAATTTTTAAGCATTGATATGTATTTATAATAAATCCTACATTCGATTCTCTAACTTAAATTATACAAAACATAAACAATAGAAAGATTTAAAAAATGAATGTTAAAATAAATAGTCTACAATTGGTATCACATAGATACGTTCAAATCTATATGTGAATCCAGATGAACTAACAAAAATATAAGTTAAAAAACCAAAAAATATTATTAATTTTCTATTAAAAGCATGAGAGCGGATTAAAACTTTTTAAATTTAAAATAGAGATACTATTTTTGTCAATCAAATAAAATTGGAAATTAAAATTGTAATATAGCTTCTTATATTCTAGATAAACAAGTATTTTGAAGAAAAAAAATTATTAGACCTATTTTAAATATATTTTAGTATTAAATTTTTTTATTATATTTTATTATTTTTGAATGTAATGTCATTATTTTTTAAATTATCCTAATTAAAAAAATATATGATTAGAGAAATGTGTAAAACTAATTTATATTTTGAACTTAATTTTCAATAAAAATCCAACCAGCTTCAGATACTTCTGTCCCAGACCAACCTCAACCATCAGCACAATCGATGCAAAGTCCTCCAGCTCCAGAGAGTTTGTTATGAAAAATCGTCAAATGGCGAAGCTCAGACATTGTTTTTCGAATAGCAAGCGCAACATTGTCACACTTAATATCTCCCTTTTCGCACTGGGAAAACTTCAACGATTTCATATGTGGACAACATTGGCCAATATATTCAAAGAAATACCTTCCTAAATCATAACAATGATAAATCACAAGCTCAAGTTACTTTCCGTGAAAATTATTGCATCATGAATCACTAAACCAAACCTGTCATATCAAATCCTGCTACTCATCAATTTAATCCTGATGTACATCATATCAGTTCCAAAAAAATAAACAGACCTGCATCAATGCAAATACATACTTAAGCCTACATGACATACAATCCAATGAAAAAACTCCATTTGCTTTTCATTGTCCACATAAATGAAGAGAGTAAAAGACATAAAACTTAGTTGAGACTCTTGTTGCAGTAAGACATCCATTACCAAAAGAACTTAGAGGCAGCTCCTCACTCGTTGAAAATTCTTTGGATCTTAGCATCCCATTGTTGTAGCCCGATATTCATTCTTCCATGTAAATGAAGTTCAAGAAAGAATCCTGAATCAAAAGAATATAACAATCAATTTTCAAATATGTACTTGGTATAGAATTCACTAAGTTTTATATGACTTTTAATTCTAATAAGTTCCAATATATCAAAATGATATCAAAAAGTTTATGCTTCATCATTTTAATAAGATTCTACTTATAAAGACTAAATGTATTGAAGCTGAAATATTCCTGATCTATATTTTGACCACATTCGATTTATTTTAGGTAATACTTGAAAGGAGAAAAAAGATATATACACTGAGTAGTATCAGATTTATTTTTCTTACTGATTTTTTGCATTGTCAAAAGTTGTCTTCTTGTATTTCTTCAAGTTGCATCATGAGCAAACATGTCTTGAATGAAACACAGTAGTATAAGAATATGAATCAAAGAATATAATAAGATAAAGGAAAAGCATAGTAGTATAAGAATCCAGAAACAGTAGAAGTATATGACAATAGTTCAAAAAATATAGCTGAAACCTGACAAATTACCAGATAGGGCAAGTTAGTTGAAACCTTCAAACCTAAAAGTGGACATATGTTTAAGCATAAAGGAAAACTTGTGGGCGACGTTACAACAATCTTTCAACAGACTCTTTCTCCAAATTCATTCCAGGAATGCCAATAAAGTTATTACTAGGCTTTAGTTTCTAAACTCTCCTTTCTTGCATTGATCTTCTCAGTTTGCTCGTATTCTGGACCGACAACTGTCATAATAGCTTCTTCAACAGTGATATTATGTATTTTACAATCAAGGGTTAGATCAGTATCCAACAATTTAAGATGTTTCAGATGTTTGATTATTAAGATATGATGCTATCGATTCGACAAATGTGTGGTTTCTCCATTGTCATCAAAACAAAAAACAAACTTGTCATAAAAAAGAATTATGATGTGACGGCTTGAGCAGCTCTGGTGAGAGTATTTGGAAACAATGTACACTACAGGACCATCTAAACAATACCTGAAAATCCGTAACATATGAATTATAAAGCCGTAACATTAGATTCAATACAACATTTCACCAAAAAAACATTAGATCCTTTAAATATATGTTTAATAAATAAGTTGATAATGAATTGCACAAAGATTACTGAATTAATGAAAAATAAGTTTGAATGCATCTAAATAGATGATAATGAATTACAGTGACATAAAAAAACACTAAAGATATTTAATCGTTTCAAGGCCATATTCATAACTAACAAAATTGATAGGCACCAAGAAACACTTACACCAAATTTGTCTTTTAGCAGCACCCCTACTAAAGCGCTTTTTGTAAAAGCGCTGGTATAGGTTGCGCTAAAAACAAAATAAAAAAACACGCTAAAAAAGCGCTCTTAAAGGGGGGGGGGGGGGGGGGTTACAAAAGCGCTTTCAGAAAGCGCTCTTAGAGGCTGGGGTACGAAGGCGCTTTTGAAAAGCGCTCTTATAGTGGGGGGGTATGAAAGCGCTTTCTGAAAGCGCTCTTATAGGGGGCTTATGAAAGCGCTTTCAAAAGCGCTGATATAGGGGGTGGGGTACAAGAGCGCTTTTATCCTCAAAAGCGCTGGTATAGCCTTAGTTACGAAAGCGCTTTTCAAAAGCGCTGTCATACCCTCTTTACAATTAAAATTTTTTAAAACAAAATTATACTAAACGCGTTCTTCTTCCAAATCCCTAATTTCTGCTGAAAACGCACAAAATCTTGCATTCTCAGAAACGCGTTCATCGTCTTCCATCTTTGCTTGCATCTTGTCTTCAACTCTTTGCTTGCGTGGTATTGCTTTTACTTCAAAGACCGGAGGGATTAACAGGTATCGAACTTTGATTCTGTCTTTGAGAAATTCCGATCAGAGGCTCCTAAAAACAGAGCAAACCTCGTTCTGTTCTTGGCTGATAATGATCCTTCTACCTCTCTCAGCTGGTGCCCTGGTATTTTTCTTTTCTTAGTTGATTGTTTTTTTTTGATAACATAGCACTATGTAGACACACTGTTTGTGAAAATGCTGCATAAGAAAAATTGGATCCGGAAATTATTTTGGGTGATCGATTTGTTACTAGTATATGTTTGGAATCAAAGCCCTATCTAGTTTTTAGAAGCCCTGTGTGTAGGTTAGCCAGAGTTTCACTATGGCAAGACAAATAGAGGTCTTATTTAATCACGATTTAATCGGATAGATATTTTATGTGCCCGTATTTAGTTGTAATTTAACCCTGACAAATTTAGGGTCATGTGCGATAGTCTTCCTTGCATGCCCTCATGTGCGATAGTCTTCCTTGCATGCTCTCAAAGACGAATGAATTTGAGGAAATCATGGTGGCATTGTGGTTTTGTTGATGCTTTGAAATGTAATTTTGCCAAGATCAGAGTAGCATGACGTGATTCTGCCAAACTCATCACAAATCCAAACATGCACTAAAACTTATTTTATCTTTGAAATGAAAATTGAGCTATGAATATTAGACTTTTGTATTATGTGTAAGTGTAACTATAACGGCGTTACACCGTAGAAGAATTTGGTCTAACCCCAATGTTCTGCCATAAGTTGTTTAGTACAAAATGCTGTTGCCAAATAGCAACTATAGTGGTGCTACAACACTATTGTGAATTTTAAATATATGCTATCTGCAATTGACAACGGGGTGTATTGAGAATTACTCAAGTTCATGTTACCGGATGTATTGAGAAATACTCAATTTCGACTTTGAAAAGAGACAAGACTTGAAAAAAAGTTAATAGTGATAAAAATGATGATGTATTGGTGTGTCTATAAGAAGAAAGATCTGTGCGCGTTTTAGGGAAAAAGAATTTCCTAAAATTGATGTTATGTGATTCTGATTTATTTTGGGTGTTTTATATATTTGATTTGCAGTTTGAGAAGCATGATACTTCTTCCATTTATGAAAATCCATGAGGTTATGTTTTTTTATGATGTTTGCTTTGTCTTTTTAGACTGTGTGAGAGCTGAGCCAGTGATTCTCAAGAAGCTAGAGGCTTCACCTAATGGTATTGCTTGCGGAATTTTTCTTATATTTTTTTTTAAGGTTTTCTGTTTTAGTAAATGTATTTGCACTCATTTTCTAATTCTTCATTGCCATATACAGAGAAGACAAGTCCTGGTTTGATATCAGTAGACCTTCTTACTGACACTATAGAAGGTACGGTTTCTTTTGAAGTTTTCTTTGCAACTCATTTGTCGATGTATTCTATTTTGATTTTGAATTTCATTTCATCTTTCAGGGGGAAGGAAACCTTCAGTTGCTGCTATTGATGGTCTTGCCCTGGGTGGAGGGTTAGAGCTTGCGTGGTTTTGAGAATAAAGTTTTGGTATTGCTTCTCAATCGTCTTCCATCTTTGCTGCTGCTTTTTGCTGTTTTGCTATTTGAATTGAATCTACTCACATCTTCGTCTAAGGTGATTTTCATTATTTTATTATTATGCCTTACAGTGTAGCTTTTTTGGTGAATATCATTATATTATATATCTTTTTTTGAATTTCTTTTCAATATGCTTGAAATAGATAGATCAATCAATGTCTCTAATATTGCTCTTTAGATATTGTTTAACATCCAGCATATGGCTTAGTAGTAGTAAGCTTAGATGCTGAGTTTGTATAGTTAAGAGTGTGAATCTGCTGAAATTAAATGCTGAGTTTGTATAGTGAAGTGAAAATATGGATTAAGGGATAAAATGTGTATAATTGATATTGATATAACTGTAATCATAGTAATCACTAATTACATCCTAACCCCCCAAAAACTTTCTATCATTGTTATTTTTACTTTATATTTTTTTATGTTCAAAACATTTTTCAAACAAAGCTCTTGTTTGCTTAGAATAGTAATTATTACATATAAATTGTATTATCATCTTTCCTCGTGGACTCATAATTTTAGTCATTGTATTTTGATATTTGTTGACACATCTACTACACATACAATAAGAAAGAAAACTACACATCTTACAATTTTAATTTCATATATTTATCTATTTATTATTAAGAAAGAAAAGTAATGTAATTAAATTATAATATTTTACTTTTAGATTATATTAAGTAATACTCATTATTTCGACATGCATGTGGAATATTCATGATGTCAATTTCGTTTATCGTTAAGTGAGGTACTTACTAACTTTGTGAATTGAATTCGCCATAGGGGTTACTTGTGAAGAGTGAAAGTTTGACCGTTTTTGTTTAGCTTAATTAAGACATGGATAAGACATGGATGAATTCAAACCGATTGTCGAAAGAGTACGAGAAAGGGGTATGGGAATTTGTTGAGTTTGCGGTTGCGCACTCCAAAGACCCGCTTCGAATGCCGTGTCCTTGCTTGGGTTGCTGTTATGCCGGGGGTAAGGTTGACGGGAATCAGTTGGGATCTCATTTACTACGGTTTGTAATTGATAGAAGTTATACATGTTGGACAATGCATGGTGAGAAAAGTACCGGGAATGCTGAGTCGAGTTGTAATAGGAAGTATGCTTCAAACGACGATTGCACAGACACATACGATTGTGATCGAGTCGAAGAGATTGCAGAAGCGCTTGAAGAAGATCTTGCGGATTGTCCCAAAATGTTTGAGAGGTTGGTAAGCGATGCGGAGAAACCGTTGTATGTTGGTTGTTCAAAATTCACAAGATTGTCTGCGGTGTTAAAGTTGTACAACTTAAAGGCGGACAATGGATGGTCGGATAAAAGTTTCACAGAGTTATTAGCCCTTATGAAAGATATGCTACCAGAGGATAATGTTCTTCCCAATCGAACGTATGAAGCCAAAAAGATGTTGTCTTCTATTGGAATGAGCTATGATAAGATACATGCATGTCCAAACGATTGCGTTTTGTTTCGAAACGAGTATGCAGCGTTGAATGAGTGTCCTAAATGTGGTGCCCCTCGATATAAGAAAAAGTTGTCTCCTGCTAAAGTCTTATGGTATTTTCCTATAATTCCGAGATTTAGACGCATGTATCGTAGTGAGACCGATTCAAGACACTTGACTTGGCATGCAGATGACAGAATTATTGATGGAAAGTTGCGACATCCGGCAGACTCACCACAATGGAGTAAAGTTGATACTGAATATCCTGAATTTGGAAAAGAAGCAAGAAACCTTCGGTTGTCATTGTCTACTGATGGAATGAACCCGCATGGTATTCAAAGTATCTCGCATAGCACATGGCCTGTGATTCTTATGATTTATAACTTACCTCCGTGGCTATGTATGAAGCGTAAGTACATGATGTTATCTATGCTAATTTCTGGGCCTAAACAACCAGGGAATGACATAGACGTATACTTGGCACCCTTAATCGAAGATTTAAAGTTTTTGTGGGAGAGAGGTGTGGAGGTTTACGATGGGTATAGGAAAGAAAGTTTCAACTTGAGGGCGATGTTGTTTGGAACAATTAATGATTTTCCAGCATACGGAAATCTATCCGGGTACAGCAACAAGGGTCAAAAGGCGTGTCCTGTTTGTGAAGATGAAACCGATACGACACGATTGGCGCTTTGTCAGAAGAATGTCTTTCTCGGCCATCGTAGATTCTTAAATTCTAATCATCACTACCGTGGGTGGAGAAAAGCATTCAATGGAGAGGCCGAACATCGTACAGCCCCGCCTTTTTTGTCAGGTGATCAAATTTTTGAAAAGGTGAAAGATGTGAGCACTCAGTTTGGCAAGCCTTTTGCACATTCAATTGTCAAGGGTGGGTGGAAGAAGAAGTCAATTTTCTTTGAACTTCCATATTGGAAGTCGTTGTACGTAAGACATTTCCTGGATGTTATGCATATTGAAAAAAATGTATTTGACAGCGTTATAGGTACGCTACTCAATATACAAGGAAAGTCTAAGGATGGCGTTAACATAAGGAATGACATGGTAAACATGGGGATGAGAACTGAATTGGGGCCCGTGACGAAAGGAAGACGAACATATCTGCCACCTGCTGTTTACACTCTATCTAGAAAGGAGAAGAAAACATTGTGTAAGTTCCTCAGTGAAGTAAAAGTTCCAGAAGGCTACTCTTCAGATATTAGAAGACTTGTGTCCATGAAAGACCTCAAGTTAAAGAGTTTGAAGACGCATGATTGCCATGTTATAATGGAACATTTTTTACCAATAGGTATACGTTCTATTCTGCCAGAAAAAGTAAGAAGCGCAATAACTAAGTTGTGTTTCTTCTTCAGGTCTATTTGCAGTAAGGTGGTCGATCCCGCGATCTTACCAACATTGCAAAATGAGATAGTTGTTACTTTATGTGATCTTGAAATGTATTTTCCTCCCTCGTTTTTTGACATAATGGTTCATCTAGTCGTTCATCTTGTGAAAGAGACACAACTGTGCGGACCAGCTTATATGAGATGGATGTACCCTGCTGAACGTTATATGAAAATATTAAAAGGGTACGTGAAAAACAGAAGTCGACCAGAGGGTTGTATTGCCGAGCGATACGTTGCTGAAGAAGCGGTTGAGTTTTGTACTGAATATCTGTCAAACGTTCAATCAATTGGACTCCCCAAATCTCATATTGTCGGAAAAAAAGAAGGAAAAAGGCTAATTGGAAATAAAGTTGTGACAGTATCAATGGTCGAACGGGATCAAGTGCACTTGTATGTTCTGCACAATGAGATTGAGGTTGAGCCGTTTGTTGAAATGCACAAAGTTGTTCTCCGAGATTTAAATCCAAATAGAAATGAGAACTGGATAGTACGAGAGCACAATCGAAGTTTCATACCGTGGTTTAGAGATCATATTTATTCAAAGTATCGTTCAGATCCTGCTTCAGTAACAGAAAGGTTGAGATGTTTAGCCTATGGTCCATCTGTAATTGTGCTTTCTTATAGCGCATACGCAATTAATGGATACACATTTTATACCAAAGAACAGGATGATAAAAGTACTATGCAAAATAGTGGTGTTACCTTGGTAGCTGAAGCTATGCACATATCAAGTGCGAATGACTTAAATCCGAAATTTGCAAATTTGTCATATTTTGGGGTTATCGAGCGCATTTTGGTGTTTGATTACGCGAAGTTTCAGATTCCTGTATTTGGTTGCAAGTGGGTTGAAAATAATAGTGGCGTACGAATGGATAAGTCAGGATTTTTGCAAGTGGATCTCAATAGGGTAGGGTACAAAGATGAGCCTTTCATTCTAGCCTCTCAAGCTAAACAAGTGTTCTATGTCAATGATCCGACAAGTACGAAATGGTCTATAGTGCTTTTATCTAACAAAATAGTTGATGAAAAAATTGAAGATCAAGGTGATATTGGTGTTGGCATTGAATCTTGTACAAGAAACGATCAAAATGAGAATGAATCTTGTATTAGAAATGATCATAATGAGGGTATTTGGATCAATCCAACCGTCCGCATTGTTAAGAGACGCGTAGTACACAATCCTACCAAGAAAAGAAAGAGACGTTAGTGATAAAGTTAGTGTTAATAGTGTACTAATGTGCTTTAGTTTGTTTGATACAGGTTCAAAATTTGAAGCATTTTTTCTGTGTCAATGTTTCTTGGAATTGGATTAGTATATATTTTGTATGCTATGATGACTTGTTGCAATGATGAAACTTGATTGTTGTTGTTATATGTCGCTATGAGGTCGATATTGATGATGGTACTGTAATGTTAGTTTAATGGTGTACATGTTCAAATATATACATGTTCTCTCTATTTCAATCTTAATATGAGTATCATCTAATATTATTTTTGTCATTTTTGTCTCCTTCATTTTCCTTAATATCTTCACTAATGGTTTTTATTGGTTACTGGTTCATATACCATCTACATATTATCTAGTTGTTCAAGAGTTAAGGGGTAATTCGAATTAAAGGTATTATCTTTTTATTTTGTTTTAAAGTTTTCATTTTTGTTTTTAGTATATCCTCCAACAGTGTTTTGTTTTTATTTTAATATTAAGATGTTTTTTCTAACATTTTTTTTATGTTTTAGGTATCTCTTCAAAGCAAGAAAAATATTACTGGACTGCTTATTTATTATCTATGGGTTTAGTTTCTTTTGTTGTTAAATACTTTATTATTTTTAGTAAAAGGGGTTGAGTTTTGAGGTTAGAATTGTGTAAGGTTTTGTGTCACTTTGTTAGAGTATGAATCCCCTCATCTTTGCCTAAAAGAAATATCATGAACATGCTTTTAATATTGATAGAGTATGCATCCCCTCATCTTTGCCTAAAAGAAATATCATGAAAAAGTAATATTGATTGTATCACATGCTTTTATTTTATTAATATCTTCACGTTGAACAATTAATAATGGATTGATTTTTTTTCTTCTTATAATAACTTCTATGTTGTAATTTTTTGAAATGTTTCTCATATAAAGTTAGTGTTAATAGTGTACTAATGTGCTTTAGTTTGTTTGATACAGGTTCAATGGCTCCAGATAGAGATGCTCCACCTGAAAACCCACCTGAAAACTCACAAGAAAACTCACAAGAAAGAGTTGCTTCGGATACAAATGCTCCACCTGATACTGAAGCAAAAGAGGTTGCACGAGGCATCACTATTATGAAGGGAATCATTCGACATAGAGACCAAGGATTAGTATACCGATTGGAATGGAATTCTGATAAACAACCAATTGGTCCTAATTCTGCAAAGTTGACAAGTTATATTGGTACACTTGTCCGTATGCATATTCCGGTCTCCGTAGCTACCTGGAAATCGAAAAAGAAAAATTTAGAATTGCAGGAGAAAAAACAAGCGATTTGGGAAGAGCTTCAGGTATATATCATATATGGTTAATTGTTGTTATTATCTTGACGATAAATTGTTTAAATTACTTATACTAACACACTATGCGTACGTTTTTTTGCAGAGGACTTTTGAGATACCAGATGAACGTAAAAGCTACATACTTAGTTTGGCCGGCAAAAGATATAGAGGGTGGAAAAGTTTTTTGACAAACACCTATCTTAAGGATAAAGATGGAAAATTTCTTGAAGAGGCACCGGGACGGCCAACAAAGTATGCGACCTTCATTGATGAAGCAGATTGGGCTGAGTTTGTAAAGCAAAGAGATGAAGCTTTTCAGAAAAAGAGTGCCACGAATAGTAAGAGAGCATCCAAACCCGCGTATCCTTACAAAAAAGGGCGTTTGGGATATGCACGCTTAGAGGATAAAATTGTAAGTAAATAGAAATGCGTTTTAATTAATTGTCTACATGTGCATGTTTTAATTGACGATTTTATCGTTTGTGTCAATGCATAGTTAGAGGAGACTAAAAGTGAGGAAGCTTCACTTCCTGTACATGTGTTGTGGAAGGAAGCTCGTGTGGGCAAGAATCAAGCTGTCGATCCCGATGTTCAGAGAGTTTATACTGAATGTGTAAGTATAATACTGTGTCTTTAATTAAATCAAATGTTTTTTAATATATAAATGATTTTTTATCTCCACTAATAATTATTTAAATGTAAATGAATTACAGGAGACCTTGTCGCAATCGGCATCCACCGGTGAGGAGAGCGTACTTAGTAGAGTACTAGATGCTCCCGAGTATCCCGGTCGGGTGAGGGGTAAGGGTCATGGTGTGACTCCAACCTCTTTTTATAAGAGTTCTAGGAGAAGATCAAATCTTACCAATGAAGAAGTGTTGCAAAAGTTGCAGGAATTGCAAGCACAGGTCTCTGAATTGCAAAGAGATAAAGATATGTATATGAGAGAAAATTGCAACACTTCATCGGTGAGAGAAACTAGTGATAAGGCTAGTATCAACTATCAAAAGAAATTTCCCGAGGTAATTATAAGTTTTTTTCCTTACAAACTGTTCTATTTTATTAATGATAATGACTTTATATTTTCTATTTGTTTAGGGCATTTCATCTTGCCAACTATACTTATCGTCACCGAATTATCGACTAGTTGGCAAGGGAAAAGTGCACAACACTTCGGGAGATTTACTTCACCACAGACCGCTCCCGGATGGACACCTGAAAGTATCGGTGGATGTTGTATTAGATCGTGATGCGATTCTACCGGTACCTGACATGGTCTCAGAGACGACATTGCTGCGAGATGCAATAGGATCATTTGTTGCATGGCCCTCGGAGCTCATTACCATTAGTGATGAGGTATACTGAAAACGATTATGAATCATTTAGTTTTCGAATGTCAATTCTAAACCGTTTATTAATTATTTTTTACATTTTAATTTTAGACTGCTCCTATAAAACCCGCAATTAAGGGTAAAGGGATTTTACAGGAGGAGTCTGTTGCATCACTAAAAGAGGTACATTTAAAGTGTTAATATATAGTCTGAATCTAAATCTGCATGATTTTATATTTTACCTAACTTATATGATTTTTAGGCATCCGCTCGGGAGTCACAACAAGTGACGCAGCAGGTTCGTAGCGTACCACCCACTGGTCCTCCGAAGCAAGCGGCAAAAAGAGGCGGTGCTTTTGTGCCTCGATACCGTTCGACACTCGCAACAATGGTTGATATGTCCGATTTGAAGGATGGTGGTTTACGTGAAATCAACATGGATGAAAGTGTCTTCGGTATTGAATTCCCGTCACATATTACAATTGATGACTTGGAAGAGATTTTTAGGCATGATCAACTAGGCGTCAGTAATATGCACTCATACATCCGGTAATATTCACTCATCCGATATATTATTTAATTAGTCCCACAATATAATTTATTTACACATTTCAATGAAAATAATCTAATGTTTATTATGTTTTTATTTAAGGTTGTTGTATGACAGAGTGTTGCGCGGGACTGCATTGTCTAACAGATTCCGTTTCGTGTCTTCCGCCCATTGCAGCGGAATGACAATTGCTTCGGAACCGGAATCAGTTAGACAGCGCTTAGTAGATAGATTCATGTCCACCGGCAATACAGAAAGTCTGCATCTTTGGGCGTATAATACCCGACCAGTAGGGTTAGTTTCTCATTCTTGGTTCATCTAATCTCTGTTTCTTTTGTGTATAGCAAAATTTTCATATAACCTATTGTTTTAATTTATAGAGCACACTGGTTGCTGCTTGCTATCAACCCGATAAGAGAAGTCGTGTATTATCTGAATTCGGTAAATGGTGAATGGACCAATTATCCGGCTATGAAGGAAATCGTTGATTTGTAAGTGGGATCGTTCTAAATATATATTCGTGTATATTTATATATTTTCTTATTTGTGGGATTGATCTAAACATATGCTTTTATATATTTAATAATTAGATCAATACAAGTGTTTCGTAGTCAACGGGATGCACAGGTATCCCGGACTAAATCAAACAACATCACTTGGATCCAAGTGCAGGTACATTACTTTTCACAATTTTGCTTATAATATTTATGCTACTTGGTAAAACAAGACAACTATAGAATCTTATTTGTTTTATTATGTAGTGTCCGCAACAGCGAAACAGTCATGATTGCGGATACTTTGTTTTGAGGTTCATGAAAGAAATCCTTCAGGCGAATCAATTAGAGATTTCGCTCACGGTATGAATTTATAACTTAAGATAATTTCATATAATTTATTACATTTAACTAAATATATCATTTATATTATGTTTTTGTTTTGTAGTACCTTGACGAATTCCGTGCTGCTGGGTACCCGGAGCTTAAGTTGGAAGAAATTAAAGAAGATTTGTGTCAATATTATATTAAGCAATTTTTCATGTAGGATTTGTGTCGATTTGAACTATAATATTATTGATGTAATGATGTATATATATAATTTTGGATATTATAATGGTATTATATTAGTATATATATTGTCTTACTGATGGCTGAAATAATAGCGTCGAAAATATATTACAGGTCAAAAATATATTACAGGTCGAAAATATTACAGGTCGAAAACATTACAGGTCGACTGGGAGGATTAAATTATAGGCTGCACATAAAAATACCTCATTTAGAAACGACAGTGCTTTTAAAAAGCGCTCTTAAAGGTCCACCTACTAAAGCGCTTCTTAGTAAAAGCGCTGCCAAAGACCAGTAAAAAAGCATAAAAAATTAAAAAAAAACGCAGCATACAAAAGCGCTTTTGGAAAAGCGCTCTTATAGGGGGGCCTATCAGAGCGCTTTTTCCAGAAAAAGCGCTCTCATAGGGGGGCCTACCAGAGCGCTTTTCCAAAAGCGCTTTTGTATGCTGCGTTTTTTTTTAATTTTTTATGCTTTTTTACTGGTCTTTGGCAGCGCTTTCTGGGAAAAGCGCTCTTAAAGGGGGGTCTACCAGAGCGCTTTTTCCAGGAAAGCGCTCTTATAGGGGGTCCTACCAGAGCGCTTTTTCCAGGAAAGCGCTCTTAAAGGGGGGGTCTACCAGAGCGCTTTTAGAAGCGCTTTTGTTACCTACGCCAGCGCCAGCTATTAAAGCGCTTTTAAGCGCTTTTAAAGGCCAAAATAAGCGCTTTAAAAGCCCTTTTTCGTAGTAGTGTCTCCATTGTCATCAAAACAAAAAACAAACTTGTCATAAAAAAGAATTATGATGTGACGGCTTGAGCAGCTCTGGTGAGAGTATTTGGAAACAATGTACACTACAGGACCATCTAAACAATACCTGAAAATCCGTAACATATGAATTATAAAGCCGTAACATTAGATTCAATACAACATTTCACCAAAAAAACATTAGATCCTTTAAATATATGTTTAATAAATAAGTTGATAATGAATTGCACAAAGATTACTGAATTAATGAAAAATAAGTTTGAATGCATCTAAATAGATGATAATGAATTACAGTGACATAAAAAAACACTAAAGATATTTAATCGTTTCAAGGCCATATTCATAACTAACAAAATTGATAGGCACCAAGAAACACTTACTTCAAATATAATCAAAGTTAACTTGCAGGAATAATTGAATGCATAGACTTTATTGGACACTAACCTGAACCTTCTCAAGATGAATCTCAACCAAGGTATTCAATTTCCCCACAGTCATAAGGTTTGAATCCCCATTACCCACACACCCAATCAACTTCAAAGTTTGAAGCTTCTTAGAACCAATTACCAACGACATAAAACTATGCCCGTTAGCTAGCTTCTTCCAAAAAATCAATTTCAATGAAGAACAACCATAATCATTACTGTGATACGGTGGGAGAACTGACTTGAGGGTTTTTGTGTTTGATCGTAAATGTTGCGATTAGCAAGAGTTGCCACCGACTTTTCTTTTATCCAAAAGGAAAGGTGAAAAAGCACAGGAAAGACCTTTGAGATTATTTCTTGAGTTCGGGGGGTAGATTATGAAAAGGGAAGGTATTAGCAACCTTTTCATCCATGGTTTTCCATGGGCTCTTAATTACTTTCTAGATCACTTGCTTTTGTTTGAAATTATGCGTTGTGTGGTTTTTGAAAGTATTTTGTAAAGAGGCCATCGTTTAGGCAATCTTTGTAATGATTCCCGTTCATAAGAATGTATACAAAGATGTTGATCTTTTGAAAATGTTTTCAAGTTTGTAAGATGTTTTAAAATGTGTAGGTGTTGTTTTAAAAATATCAAGGATGTTTTGTTTAAAATTGAGCAAGTAATTAGGAGCATTCTACCTACTCAAAAGTCTTTTATGTTCATTTCCTATTTCCTTTGACATTGTCATCATACAATTGATTTGGTAAGTAACCCTCTCTTTGGATGTAAACGGGACAGGCGTGGGTCATCGTATAACTATGATTAGCAATGTTGCAAGGTATCTTAGCATTTTTTTGAGGGACTTAAGATCATTTGTAAGGCAACTTAAATAGCGTCATCGAGGGACTATGATCTTGTAATTTTGCTTGTTTTTACTAAGATACCTCATATGCGTAATATGGTCATTTATAAGGCAACCAAATGGATTTTACCCTAGGGGTGCTTGTATGCAAATGTATTATTTTCATGCTTGGTTTAGTCTTGAATTAGGGTTTTCTATTTATTGGTTTTAAGTCTTTCCATACAAACCCTAATTACTAGCAATTGTATATAAAGCGATAAATTGCGGAATTTAAAGTTACTACGCTATTACAACATTTGTGGGAGGGGGTGTACAAATTACAAATGGAGATTGCAAGAAATTAAAATCCTAATTAGTCTATTACAACCAAATTGAATTTATACAAGAATTAAAATAAATAATGCACATGATGAATTAAATATGCAAGAAGATAAATGTGAAGAAAATGGATATTTTGTTTACTGTTTTATGAAAAGGAATTTTACCTTAACCTAATAAAATAAAGAAAATAATTTATTAAGTTTGAAAATGTTGAGAAAAGATTTTAGATGAAAACTCTAATTCTATTAATCAAAAGAAAATAAGTTTAAGAAAATTATTATTTTTTGGGCATTTTTTATCTTGAAAATATTTATAGCGTTATAAAATATTTTTTTAGTCTTTTTGGTATTAAAAAAATATATTTTAAATGGTGTGAAGAAAAATAAATAAATAATACAATATTAAATAAGTTTATAAGATTTACTTAAATAAATAAATAAATTATGAAGAATAAAAAATATTTTTATTTATGGAAAAGTCAAATAAAATAAGTCAAAATATAAAATATCATTTTTTTTGCATTTTTATCATTTTTAGTATTTAGAAAATATATTTGAGAAAATAAATAAAATAAAATTGGGCCAGGGTGCAAATATGAAACAGGGGGGAGGAATGTTAGAAAAAAGTTAGGCCCAGGAGGAGGAAGGCTCGTGCGCGTTGGAAGGGACAAAAAAATGTAAAAATGAGAGAAAAAAGCAAAACGCAGTGCGAGCTGAGGCTCGAACCCATGACATCCTGATTACCAGTGTACTGCCTTACCACTGGAGTGACTATACATCCGTTAATACAAATGAAACAATAAATATGTAAGGCAAAACGTGTTCTGAAGACTTCATCTTCAACCTCCAGCCAAAGGACCTGTATCTTCTTCATCTCTCAACAAAAATGAAAAGTTCAAACATGAAAGTTGTGGCATTTTTTTCCCAAGAATCCAAACATATAAACAACTTAAGCTATCAATCAAAGATGAATGAGAATTTTTCTAGCCCTAATTCAAAACCTAAAAATTTCAGAAAACTTCAACCCTGAAATTCTCTAAGCTCGGGCCATATAAATGTAAACTATGGATATGTACAGCTTCGTGGAAATGGTATCTACATTTTATCTTCACAAACCAAACTCAAATGATGCCTGTATGAAGAGGTTGAAGTTTGAAATCTTACCTCTTGCAGCTGGAGTCGTGTATGGAGTTTGAGCAACCTTTGTGATGACATGATGATTTCTATAGCTTGCCTGGACCTCCTTGAATATGTTCCAACTCCTACTTTTCTTTGAGGATGGCTGGAACTCCCTACTCAAGTTAAGTTGCAAGCTTCGATTTTGAAAATGGTGGATGATGATGGATGATTTACAGTTAGGAAATGAGGGCCTGAATCACTTTGATATGATGTATGGAAGGTGTTTGGATGATTAGTTTTCAAAACACACGAGTGGAAATAAAGATGGTGAGTTTTTTGCTCAAAACTGTCAAGTTTGGGCAGTTCTATGCAGCAAGATGCTTGGGAGTGTTTTAGGACTTGTGTAAACGTGTGTTGTGTTGCAATTGACTTGTTAATATGTATGGAAAAGATTTTCAGCACAAAATTACTCCAGGATTCAGATTTATAGGGTTATGGCTCTATAACTTGCTTTTGAAGAAAAGTGAAATGACAAATCTCAAGTATTGTACAAGCATGTCCTGAGCTTCTTCGGGCCTTAGACACCTTGATTTTGGTTTATAGGGGTTATGTGTGCAGAAAGAACAAGTTAGAAGCTCAAGACAAGTTGACTTTGTGATTAAAGCAACTTTTCAAGAATGAAATGGTTACTTTCTTCCTAAAATAGCAAATTGGCTTGGACAATGCTTGGAACACTTGGATAATAGCTCAAAAGCAAGTGTAATATTCTGATTATGGAGATATCTTGAGGTTTAGAAGCCTGCAAACAAGATTGTGCAGCATAGATTTGAAATTCAATTCTTGTTCATCACAAAATGCCTTGTAATTTAAGTGACAAAACACCAACTTCATCTCTTCGATTCTCCCTACTCAAGAATGATCACCAGAAGTTCTTGGACATTTTGGAAATCTTACAATGTGCTCTAAAACCAATATTTGAATTTCTTTTGAAGATTCCCCTTGTAACTATATGAAAAAGTTCCATGAAGTTAGGTCAAAATCCTGGACAAATTAGGGCAAAATTTTACTAAGTGTTTAGTTTCATGACCCTATGTTCATCAAATTATAACTTGAGATCCAAGCATTTTTTGGAGAATTTGTATGATTGAATGTTATATATTTCATGGGGATCTACAACTTTCATGTTTGTAGTTTCTCTTGAATCATCTTGTATCATGGTGAAAATTTGGCTCAAAGTTATGAAAAAACATGAATTTTCAACACTTGGAAAAATTTCTAAGTTTAGAAATTTTGACTTTTCAAAATGAAATATTGAATTTTTGATTTATTGATGAATAAGTTTCATATTTTGACATGTTTTGATGAATTATGATCTTTGGCACTTGAATTTGACCAAAAAGTCAAAGTTTGACTTTTCAGTATACAGTTGACTTTTGATCAGTTGACTGCAAAATCCATCTGTCAATCGAATGGACTTGCAAAGTTTTGAACCATTTCATTAGGTAAAAATGATATAATTGGACTCTTGAGATCATGACTTAAACCAATTGACCATTTGCTAGGTGAAAAACCAAGATTTCCTTTTCCCAGTCAAAACCCTAATTTTGACCATTTTGCCCTTTTGGAGATTTGATCAAATTTCTTGAGGAGTTGTGGTCCAAACTTGATATGGATAAAAAATTATGGAGTTTGACTGTAAATTTGTCATAGTTGACTTTTTCCCCAATATAGGTGATTTTTAGGTCAACTGCTCAATTGACTGATCAAAAGTGTGATCCAAGGCATAAAAGTTGAGGGTTAAGGAGTCATTACCAGATACTTTAAAGTTTATATATTTATAATAGATTGTGAGAGATAGGGGGTTGAGCTGTTTCAACTTAGATTATTAGGGTTTTTTGTTATCTCTTTAGCTTCTTATTCCTTCTGGGCTTAACCCACTAAAACCCGACCCAATTACCTTTTTTTTTCTTTTTTTACATTTGGTAACAAAAGAAAATCGTTTGGGCCTTATCATGAACACCAGCCCATGTGATTCCCCATTATTTTGCCCAATGAACATACACTCACTCCACCAGCGATTTTCTCAATACACCCCCCAGTATTTTTATTTACCTTATTTATTATTCTTGTTGTTTGGGCCAACATTTTGCAGCCCGGCGAATTTCCTTTAGACACACCCTATTTTACTATTTTTTTAACCCATTTGTAATTACTTTTTCTTATTTCTAATTGTTTTGATTTTATTTTGTTAATTATTATTGTTAATTAATTTTGTTAATTGATTTTATTTAATTAAGCTAATGACGATCAAGTCAGTTTAATTAAATAATTTCAATTAATTTAATTAATTTTTGTGTAATCATTTAATTATTTAATTTCTTTTTGATTATTTAACTTCATATATATTGGTTATAAATAAAATTAAATGGTCAAGCTCAATATTTTTTTTATTCACAATATTTATGATGTAATATGGTGTAATACATGTAAAAACTTTCAATATTTTTCTTCTTCTTTATCACCAAATTTAAGGTTTCTTCATCACTAAGAAATTAAGTTAAAAGACTATAAATTAATGACACATATTTTGTATATGTTGGTAATAATTATAATTAAATGAACAAGCTCGATATTATTTTTATTCACCATATTCACATTATATTATGGTTTAATATATGTAAAACATTTCAATATTTTGCATCTTCTCCATCACGAAATTTAAGGTTTCTTGATCACTAAGAAATTAAGTTAAAAGACTATAAATTAATGACACATATTTTATGTATAATGGTAATAATTAAAACTAAATGATCAAGCTAGATATTATTTTTATTTCCATATTACATTATATTAAGGTATAATATATGTAAAACATTTCAAATGTTTTCTTTTTCTCTGTCACCAAATTTTAGGTTTCTTCATCACTAAGTAACTAAGTTAAAAGTATTTAAATTAATGATGCATATTTAATATATATATATATATATATATATATATATATATATATATATATATATATATATATATATATATATATATATATATATATATATATATATATATATATATATATATATATATATATATATATATATATATATTGGTTATAATTAAAATTAAATGATCAATCTCAATATTTTTTTTATTCACAATATTTATGATGTAATATGGTGTAATGAATGTAAAAACTTTCAATATTTTTCTTCTTCTTTATCACCAAATTTAAGGTTTCTTCGTAACTAAGAAATTAAGTTAAAATACTATAAATTAATGACACATATTTTGTATATGTTGGTAATAATTATAATTAAATGAACAAGCTCGATATTATTTTTATTCACCATGTTCACATTACATTATGATATAATATATGTAAAATATTTCAAAAGTTTTTTTCTTCTCCATCACAATATTTTAGGTTTCTTCATCACTAAGTAACTAAGTTAAAAGTCTTTCAAATAATGATGCATATTTGATATATATTGGTAATAAATAAAATTAAAGGTTCAAGTTCAATAATAGTTTTATTTGTCATATTCACATTGTATTATGGTTTAATAGACATAAAAACTTTCAATATTTTTCTTCTTCTTTATCATTAAACAAAAGGTTTCTTCATCACTAAGAAACTAAGTTAAAAGACTATAAATTAATGACACATTTTTTTTATATATAGGTAATAATTAAAATTAAATGATCAAGCTCGATATTATTTTTATTCACCGTATTCACATTATATTATGGTTTAATATACGTAAAACATTTCAATATTTTGCATATTCTCCATCACAAAATTTAAGGTTTCTTGATCACTAAGAAACTAAGTTAAAAAACTAAAAATTAATGACACATATTTTATATATAATGGTAATAATTAAAACTAAATGATCAAGCTAGATATTATTTTTATTTACCATATTCATATTATATTATGGTATAATATATGTATATCATTTCAAATGTTCTCTTCTTCTCTATCACCAAATTTTAGGTTTCTTCATCATTAAGTAACTAAGTTAAAAGTCTTTAAATTAATGATGCATATTTAATATATATTGGTTATAATTAAAATTAAATGATCAAATTTTGATATTAGTTAGTTGATTTGATTATTAAAATTAATTAGTTTTTCTAATTAATTTCTCTTAATTTAATTAATTAATTTAACAATTTTTGATTAATTAATTAAACATCTACTTTATATTTCATATTTCATTTAATTTTGCTACATGTTTCTAACCCATTCATACTTGGTTCTTATTTCATATGAGATATTCATATTACCTCTTTGTTATCATAGTTTTGTCTATTCTGTTGGGAAATTCATCTAATACAGGGATTCTTGTTCGATATCTTGATGATACTTTGAGCTTACCTGATGCATTATCCTGACTTGTGATTTATTTTCACTTGATATGCTTTATCCGATGCATTGAGTTATATCTGACGCTTGGGTTTCTTTGATGTTACCTGCTTGTGTGATTTATTTTCACCTGAGGTTTGGTATACTCTTAGCTTATTTATCTGCTTGTCGTTTTAAATCCAAAGGGATGGGAACACTATATTGATTTCTTTATATCATGTATGAGCTTCCGATTGGTCAGATCTTCATTACCTTATCTTTTACCTTCTTGTACATAGTATATTCTCTTAACCTCCTCCCATTCTTTTTCAAAACCTTCTCATCTTTTTCAAAACTCTTCTCTTTTTTCAAACTTTAACCATAAATCTCGTTCCAACGTCGAGCAACTTTTCAAACTTCTTTTCTTTAATCAAATGCTAATCCACCTAACCATATTCTAACATTTTTCAAAAACACTAAAAAACATTCAAATCTCATTCAAACTTTTTGTGCGTTCAAGCACCTTTTATCCTTTAAAACTTTTTCAAGATTAGACATGATTCATTTTTAGTAGATATATCATCCTCCTATCCCCTGGTAATAAAGGTTCCGACTTTTCCACTTGAGTGTCAGAGGCGTTTCCAAACCCCCGTCGTATTGGCGTACTATCCATCTTTCTCACACCTTGTGGGCGGTTAGTTGATATTTCTCTCCTAAAAATGACGATTTGTCTTTTCATTTAAAATCAACCAACAGACAAGTCTTTTCTAGGAGAACTACGAGTGCTCTGACTTTCCTATTGTATGAGGGAGCACGTAGGCACTAGATCTTACGACCCAAGGCGAGCAAAAATAATTAAAAAGGAAACATTTTCTTTTGTTTACAAATACTATTTCATTCTATTTATCCCATTTATGGGTTTTGTTTGATTTTTCCTATTTTAATTTTATTATGGGTGTTGTACCCCAAAATTTTCCCTCTCATTTCATCAACATTTTTCATCACAAGACTCTTGGAACTCAAGATCAAGCTAGGGTTTGCTCTGCTCAAGACACCTCCTTGCACTGTTGACCTAAATTAGGGTTTGAGTTGGCACAGTGATGTTTTGACCTACAATGCCCAAATTTACTTTCATACTTCATGTTGGACTCATAAGTTTGTCCATACCAAGTTTCAAGCCTTGATTCAAATTTTTGCCCAGTCAATTGGACAGTTGACCTCGAAATCAGCTGTATTGGGGGAAAGTCAACTGTGGCCAATTGACAGTCAAACCTCATGAAATTTGATTCACATCAACATTATGAACTCATATAAACCATTTGATCAAGTTTGGATCACAATTCCACAAGAAATTTGATCAGATCACCAAAAGGGCAAAATGGTCATTTTTAGGGTTTTAACTGTACAAAGGCAATTTTTGACTGTTTGACCTAGCCAATGGCAAATCAAGCTCAACCATGGACTCAAGGACTCAATGACATTGTCTTGACCCATTTAACAAGTTCAAAAGATCTCAAATGCATAGGATTGACAGATGAATTTTTCAGTCAACTGATCAAAATTTGACTATATACTGAAAAGTCAAACTTTGACTTTTTGGACAAAATCAAGTGCCAAAGGTCATTTTTAACCAAGACATGTCAAATTATGAAAATTGTTCATCAAGAAACCCAAAACTGCAAATTAGGGTTTAAAATGGAAAAATTTCATAACTTCGAATTTTTCTAAGTTATAAAATTTTCTTATTTTTTCCTAACTTTGTCCCATTTTTTCACCAAGATGCAAATGGATTCAAACAAAACTTGCAACATGAAAGTTGTAGTCCATCACAAAGTCTACATCTTTTATTCGCAAAGTTTTCTCAAAAGAAGCTTGTATCTCAAGTTATGATTTTTGGAACAAGGGTACCTAAAACTTTTAACTTAGAGAAATTTTGCCCTATTTTAGGCAGGATTTTGACCCATCTTCTTGGCCATTTTTCACATAGTTCCACTTGGAGTTTCAAGTTACATTTCAAAGATGGATTATAGTACATGTTTCAAGATTTCCAAATTGTCCAAGAACTCCTCAAACACCTTTGTGGTTAGGGAGAATCGAATGCTTGAAGTTGGCAAAAACTCACTTTGATCCATGGCCAATACATGTCCATACAAGTTTCATTTTCAAACCAGCATGATTTGTACTTGTTGGCAGGCCTCTAAACCATTTTATACTCCTTAATTGAATGCAAATCCACTGATCTAATGCATTATCTTGGCCATTTGGACATTGCACACAAAACTAATCCCTATTTGGAAAAAGGTATATTGCCATTTTTGAAAAGTTATACTTTATGTCAAACCAAGATCTATGAGGCATGGGTCCATATCTCTGAGGCAAGATCAAATCCACAAATTGCAAGTATCAATGGCAAGGGATTCAGCATACAAGATAGGGATTACAGGCCTGTATTGACAGGTTACACACTCTTGCTTCAAAAAGAAGAAATTTGTCCAAAATCTTCCCAACTCAAAAACCAGCCATGGTCAGCTTACACAAACATTGCAAACACATTTCACACAACCCTTGGAGTCATAAACACGATCTCTTCACCACTCAAACCTCCTTGTACACAAAATCACCATTTTTCTGCAAAACAGGGCAAGCCCTGCAGAACCACCTCCATCTCCACTTTCCCTCGTGCGTTTTGCCTCAAACTTGTTCCAATACCTTCCATTCAACTCACCTAAACTATTCCAGACCTCCATTACCAGTTGTAACACCATTAACACACATTGCCATTTTTGTTTCAAAGTTTTGCAGGTTGAGTTCTGTAGCACGATTCAGGCTACTTCAAAATAAACTAAGCATTGGGAAAGCTTCATTGGACATCAGGCAAGCTCAAAAGAACCTCAAGCACCCTTAGAAGTTGCTGCATTGTCCAGCTCTAATTCAACTGAAACATGTATTTCATGAACTTCTATCTCTCTATTTAGGAATAGTTAGACTTAGGTTTGTGAATGAAAGATGTTGTATTCATAGCCCTGAAACCATACATGTGCTTAGTTTTCATTTATATTAATCGTGCTAGGAGAATTTTGTTCATGAACTTTCTGAAAAAACTAGGTTAAGAATTAGGGCCAGAGAAATTCTCTCTGGTCTTTGAGAGTTAGCTTAAGTTTTTTATATGGTTAGATTCGTTGTTTGATGCTCTACAAGTTTCATGTTATGAGTTTTGTCAAAAAAACACAGAATCAAGAGATAGCAGTTTATATGGAAAACGCGTGTTTTTGTTTGAACTGAGGAAGAAGACGAAGTTGCTTGGGTTGGGCCTGGTTGTTTTTGCTTCTCATACATGCATTTTCAGTTCACACCCCCCCTGGCCCATTGCTTTGTATTTCCATTACTTTTGCATTTTTATTTTTTCTCTGACCTTGATATTTTATTTTCAAATATAAGAAATACTTAAAAAATATTTTCATAAATATTTATATTTATTTGATATTTATTTTAATTAATTCTAGTATTAATACATTAAATACTTTATATTTACCTTTGTTTAAATGTAAAAATAATGTAAAAAAATACTTTTATTTTTATTTATTACTTTCATACATATTTGAAAATATTTTCTTGAAATATATACATTTTGTAAATAATTTATTTTATTTTTATACACACTTAATATATTTAATACATATATATACATAAATAATATATTTTATTAAATAATAAGAACAAAAAACACAAAAATAATACATTTTTTTATTTTTATTAATATTTTATACTAAAAATACCCTTTCTTAAATATACTTTTATTTTTGTATAAATTGATACATTATTGTATATAAATAATAAATAATACTATTTATTTAAGAAATTAGGGTTTTTGCCCTAAAAAACAAAATAATTAAAATTGACTTTTATTTATTTATTTACATTTCACATTGAAAACTACTGTTTACATACATAAAAAACTTTTTTGCATATTACATTTTATTTGATGTTTATTTAATTATATTTATTTAAATATTGTATTGTGCCTCACCCATTCAATTTGGTTGTAATAATTTAGAATTTAATTTCTTGCAAAATAATCCCCAATTCAAATTTGTACCCCCCTCCCTATATCATGTTGTAATAGTGTAGAATTTAAATTCTCGCACCTTTAAATGCTTTCAATTATGCCATGATTAGACCTAGGGTTTGTATGCAAAATAAAATCAACAATTAGTTTGACCTAATCCAAGATAACAATGCATAAAAACAAACACAATGCACACTTGCACCCCTAGGGTTTCAATCCACTTGTTGCCTTCAAAAATGGGCCATGACATGCATGTCAAGTACTTTGGCAAAACAAAAATAAAACAAAAGATCATAGTCCCTCGATGACGCTATCTGAGTTGCCTAAACAAAATGATCAAGTCCCTCAAGAAAATTGCCAAAAATACTTGACACTATTGCTATCATGGTCTATACGATGACCCGCGCCTGTCCCGTTTAACATCCTAACATAAGGTTGTTCACCAAATACAATGGTAAAACAACACTTTTAAAAGGGTTAAAAACATAAGAAAGATCTTTGAGTAAAATAGGGTAGATAACTCTTAGTTACTTGATCAAAGCTTGCAAAAATATCCTTGCTATCTTCAAAACACACTCCACGACACAATTTCAAAACCCTACTTTCAAACATTGGAAACTTTTCAAAAGACAAAAACACCTTTGTATACATTCAAACAAGAATCATTACAAAGGTTGCCACAACGATGGCCTCTTTTCAAAACATCTTTCAAAATCACACACAAAGCACCATTTCAAACAATTGAAGAGCACCATTTCAAACAATTGAAAAGCAAAGCAAGTGATCTAAGCAAGTAACTAAGAGCCCATGGATAACCATGGATAGAAAGGGTGCTAATACCTTCCCTTTCTATAATCTACTCCCCGAACCCAAGAAAACATCTCAAAGGTCTTTCCTGTGCTTTTTCACCTTTCCTTAGGATAAAATAAAAAGTCGGTGGCGACTCTTGCTAAACCGAAACATTTGCAAACACAAACGCAAAATCCCAAGTCAGTTCTCCCACCGTATCATAGAACTGGCGACTCTGCTGGGGAATATTTTAAAAGTGGAGTAACCTTAGGGCCTAGATCACCCTTTGCATGATTATATTGTTTGCCTTGATTGCTTTACATTTGGTTCTCTTGTTTGGGCTTGAAATCCTCTACCCGGATTTGGGAAACATTCATAGGTTAATAGTAATACATTGTGGAAACTGTGCGGGGTATACCGATATGGTTGAAGCAATAGCTATATTAGTGCGACATATTTGTGAGTACCGGTAGCCTTTGAGTCAATCAAAGAGAATACGGGGCCGCTTAGTGATGTCATGAAGCACTAATGAACTCTTAGAACCTTACTTGACCATCTTGGCCTTTTATTAAGGGTAGTAAGATGACCAGATTTGGTACAGTCCAAAGTTGGTAGATACTCGATACTACACTCATTGAGGGTTGTTTTCTTGGAATATTTTGGTCGCTAGTTAAGTGGCTAAACCAAAACAATGAACATAGAAAATAACCCAGTGATATTGAGTTCCTTAGAACCCGGTTACTATTTATAGGACAGGTTTTGAGCCAACTAAACTCAAGAGGGTACTTACCTATGAAACCTCATGCAAGCCTGAAACTAGGGTTTTGTGTGACTTGCTTGTGCATACATCATGAACATCATAAAGCATCATATGCATCCACTAACCATTTCAAGGGTTTGGATCTTCATCTTTGTTCTTGTTTTGTAGGTCATGGAATCTCTTCGCAGGAAAACAATTCAAGTCAACCTTGTGATAATCCCTCCTTAACTCAAGGAGCTCACTTCCAGGATTCCAGAGAATTCTCTCTTCAGTGAAAGACACGGTAGGCTTCTCAACTTGGTCAACTCCAACATTGAAGAAGACATGGTGAAAGTTCTCTTCCAGTTCTTTGACCCCCTACACCACTGTTTCACATTCCCTGATTACCAATTGGTGCCTACTTTGGAGGAATTTTCTCAACTCCTGAGTATTCCATTCTTCATCAACTACCCTACAACGGTATGGAAAAAGAACCAAAGCCTGAAGATGTTGCTCAAGCATTACACTTGCAACCATCTGACATCAAGGGACATTGGGAAACCAGAAGTGGTGCCAAGGGTTTCTTGGTAAAGTTTATGTTTGAGAAGGCATAAGACTACTGGAATTCTCTTGTTCTACAAGCCTTTGAAGAGATTGTGGAACTCCTTATCTATGGGTTGGTCTTGTTCCCAAACCCTGACCAACTTATAGATGTGAACACTGTCAAGATTTTCATATCCAAGAATCATATACCTACATTGCTTGGGGACATCCTACACTCATTTTAAACACGAACAATGAGGAAAAGAGGTGTTCTCATGTGTTGTACACCTTCTTGTACCCCAAAATTTGCCCTCCCATATTCTTCAAGGTTTGCTAAGATCATGCTTCAAAATCTCCCCAAAGGTTGCACAGCCCAATGGCCTCCTAACAGTCAAAAATTAGGGTTTTGGTTCTAGCAAAGAAATGGAAGTTTTCAAGGGCCCAAACAAGTCCCACATGCCTATAAACATTGTCAAGCATCCTTATGCCAAGTTTCAAGACTTACATCACCAAATTGCACAGTCAAAAACCCTAATTGCTCAACAGTCAACTGCAGGGGCAAAATGGTCATTTGACAGTCAAAAGTCAAAAATTTTGGTCAACATCTTATTTTGAAGCCACAAACATCATTTGATCAATTCTTGATCATGATTCTCAAGGCATGGCTCAAAAAGTATCAAGATGCAAAAGTTTCTATTTTTGGACAGTTGAAAAAGTCAACTGCAAATTGACCAGGGCATAACTTCCACATGGTTTATCAGAAAAATTCCATCCAAAGCTCATTTTGAAGAGAATGAAATTTCCTACAACTCCTCTTCACACTTCAAGTCCAAGAAATGCTCTCACAAAAAGTTATCAATCTCAACATTATAGGTCATTTTCAAAAGTCAACAAAAAGGCACTTTAAGTCAAAGACCATAACTTGAGATTGGTAAATCCAAATGACATGGGACCAAATACATTGGTTAGAGGACTTCAAGACCTTTCCAAAATGTCCAAGAACATGATCCGAGCTTAAAAATTGAGCAAGATATGCCTTGTGGAAGTTGGGAAATTTTTGGGAATTTTGAAAAGTCAACTTTGCTTCAAATGCCTCAAAATTGCTAATGGGCCTCAATTTCTTCCAAGAATCATCACCCAAAAGCTATGCACGACCCATTGACCCAAAGGGGAGTTATTTTCTTATTTTTAATTAATTAATTTAGTTTTTAATTCTTTTAATTCATTTAATTAAAATTAAATATAAGAAAAATACTAAAATATGTTTTCCAAACCTTTTTGTGCAGCATATCCACTCATCATGACCTCAAGATTTCGTGCACATCCAAAAGGGAAAGAATCTCCCATGATTGGCAATGTTTTGATGAAAAAAAGATTGAAAAAGATGCTTGAAAAATCAAATATTGAAACATTGATTGAATGGATTTTGGGCTTTGTTTTCTAACCTAAATCATTCCTCAAACATATGCAAACACAACCCTAATCAAGAGAAGAAGCAAGTTGCGCCCAAACTGATAGAGCAAATTTGCATTTTTCACAAAAAAACTTCAAAACTGATTTCATAGCTAGAGTGTGATTCAAGGTCTCAAAACCATTCCAAAGGCTTGCTGAGACAACCAGGAAGCTATTCCAATTGAAATCAAATCTCCACGCACAAGGAATTAGTATAGCCATGCTGTACTTTTTCACAAAAAATTCATAATCGTGTTTCCATTTATATGCATCATTTGTGATTTTTAACCATTGGTTTACACTAACATGGACATTCTGAATCTATTGGTGCTATTTAATTGAATTACCATTGCCTGTATGCAAAGTTACCATGAGAGCTTTTTAGGGTTTCAGAGACTTTGAAAGAGGGTTTCGTTCCTCTGGAAAAATTGGACCATAAGACCAGCACCATTGGACTCGTGACCTTCATACGAACACAATCATCACCTCGCGCCTTTTTTATATATGCCCAGGAGCTAATCGATATTATTCACTGTACTATTTAGTGGGGGTTTAAAACCCCCGCTACTTGTTTGATACTTTTGCAGAAAGAAGAAGACGATGCTACTGTGTCATCATGGGATTGGTGTATTTGAATCTGGCGCGTTTTTATTGTTTTGTACCATTGGATTTCATTTTCCTATTATAATGTTTATGTCCCAATATACTAACAAACATGCATGTTGGTTCAGATGGTTAGTGCGCTTGGCTTGCAGGGACTGGGACCTGGGTTCGATTCCCAGGTCCCCCATATTTCCCTATATTTTTTCTTATAATGCGTTCAGGTACAATTCCCTTCCAGTGGTCCACCAAACTCCCCAACGCTTGTGCCTGCCACATGTCTTCAAAGACCAATCCAATGGTCAGAACTTGCAGATCACCATATGCATTGGTCAACAGCTCCTCACACAAACGTTGAAAGTCAACGTGGGCCTGGAATTCTTGGGCCGAACTGCTTTCTATAAACCTCCTCAATTTGGGTCAACCACCCCCCATGTTTGCATTTTTCTCTCTTTTTGTTCTTTCTTTTATTTATTTTAATTATGTTAATTATTTTCTTTTAATTCACCCAATTAATTTTAATAATACAAAAATACAAAAAAAATCAGAAAAGTCAAAAAATAAAAATATGTTTTAATATTTAGTTCACTAATATTTTATTTTGTAAATAAATTTAATAACCAATTTAGTTTTAATTTAGGGTTTTAACTCTAATTCTTTTTCTAAATAGCTAAAATAGGTAAAAATTAGGTTTTAGATTTTTGTTCTTTTTCTCAATAAAATAATTTCATCTTATTCTTATTATTAATAATTAATTATTTTTGTAAGTAAATATGCCATTTAATTAATTAGGGTTAAATTAGGTTAAAACTTAAACAATTTTTAATAATTAAAAACAAATTTAGAATTAGGGTTTTATTTAATTTTTAATTTCAATTAATCTTCTTTTTTTCCATAAAATACCAAAAAAAAAACATAAAAATAACTTTCTTTTCTCATTAAATCATTAATTAGCCTTTAATTTTAATTTAATTTCTTTAAAGGGTCCAACGCCCTCGCACCTTCGATTATAATTCCTTTTCGCGCGTTTGCTTCTATTTTTCTTTTTTTTTTATCTTATGTAATTGCCCCAAGGCCTTGTAATAGATAATTAGGACATTTACTTTCCGCATTTTATTTATTCAAATCGGGTCTTTGTTTAATTTGGCGATGTAGACCCGCGCCTTGTAATAGCGTAGGATCTTTATTTTTTCCGCATTTTAATTTCCGCACCTTTTAATTGCTAACAATCACATGAAAGAATGAATGCCCAAATAAAATCAAAGCGTAGCTCACTCAATACATGACAAGACAAATAATAACTGAAAATGACACACAATTCACACACCACTCTTAGGGTATGCCTCACTGTTGCCTTGCCCCTCGAAACGTGGTCGTCGAGTATAGGACGTTTTAGTAAGTCCTCATGTCCATGAACATGGCATGGGGGTAGCTTCTAAGGTGTCCTACTATTGCTCTGGTGACCACACTGTCCCTAAATCGAATTGACCCGAACACCTCCAACGGTGGTGCTACCTACCTCTCAATGATGGGATGGCACTACCTTAAGGACATTTACACAGACTAATTCCTTAGGGTAGGTAGATGACTCGTAGATACTTGCTCTATTCAAAACAAATCAAAAAACTTCTTTTCACACCGACACTTTGCAAAAAGCTTTCAAAAACAACTTTTCAAACACTCTTGAGGACTGATACAAGAGTCGATCTGAAACTTTCAAAGAAACTTTTTCAAACCTATTCACCTTGAAAAGCAAACAAACATTTTGAAAACACAAATGAGCAAGTATCTAAGAGCCCATGGATAACCATGGATAGAAAGGGTACTAACACCTTCCCTTTCTATAAATCTACCTCCCGAACCGAGAACTAATCTCAATAAGGAATTTTTCTGTGCTTTTGTCCTTTCCATATTGGAGAAAATAAAAGACGCTAGCGACTCTTGCTTCCGCGACATTTCGCGAACCAGCTTTAAACAGTCAGTTCCAGATCCACCGATCACAGAACTGCCGACTCTGCTGGGGATTCTTATAAAGTGAGGTGTACCTTAGGATAGTTCATAACTGTGTTTTCAATTGTTTTGACTTGTTTTCTTTAAATTGTGGGTTGCATCGGAGTTACATAGATCCTAACCCAGATCTGGGGATACCCTGTTTAGGTAGCATAAGCTGTGAGGGACCTGTCCGGCGTAGACCGACATGGGTGAAGCAGCGGCTACGTTGGTGTGGCGCCTTGGTCTGTACTGATATCCCTTGTGTTGCAACGAGGAGAATATGGGTCTTCTGAGGAGTCATTAAGCACCAACAGACCTTAGAACCTTAAATGACACAACTTGGCCAATAGAATAGTAGCAGTATGCTACGCCCATTGAGGCTAAACTCTCGTGATGGTTCTGGCCGCAAGAAAAGATTGCGATGCTGGAGTTATGACCGATTGAGGGTAGTCAGTGATATTGGGATCCTCTAAGAACCCGATTACTTTTGATAGGATAGGTATGAACCAACAAACTGAAAGAGGGTAATACCTAGACCTCATGCTGGCCTAAACTTTAAGGGCTTGTCTTGTGTGACTTGTGTGCCTTATCATGTTTGCCTTCGTAAATATTTGTGGTGTGCTTTATCATAACATCATAACATCATGAGCATTGCATGCATCCTGCATAAGGACTGACTATTTCAAAGACAAGAGGGTTTCACCTTTGCTCTGTTTTGTAGGACATCATGATGCCTATGCGAAGGAATACTATCTGGTTCAACTTTGTTCACCCACCTGAGTTACTTGAAGAATTGGTTAGCAGAATTCCAAATACTACATCCTTCATCCAGAGGCATGGTTATCTTCTCAGTTTAGTCACTGCAAAGCGGGATCAACAGTTGATGAGTGTCCTGACCCAGTTCTATGACCCTCTGTACCAGTGCTTCACCTTTCAAGACTTCCAGCTGGTCCCTACCCTGGAAGAGTTCTCTGATTTGCTTGGTATCCCTATCTTGGATCAGACTCCTTACACTGGTTGGGAAAAGACCCTCAGGCTTGAGGAGGTTGCTGCAGCTCTTCCCTTGACCCATCAAGAAGTAATGGACAACTGGGTGACTAGAAGCGGAGTTAAGGGTTTCTTGGCCAAGTTTCTGATTGGTAAAGCTAACAGTTTCTGGAATGACTTGGACTTTAGGGCATATGAAGACATCCTGGCTCTCTTAATCTATGGTCTAGTTTTGTTTCCTAATTCTGACAGCTTCGTCAATGTCACTGCCATAAGGATCTTCATGTCTCAGAATCCTGTGCCCACTCTCTTGGTTGACATCCTGCAACAACTTTATGCTCGTACTGCCCGAAGACGAGGAACTCTGTGGTGTTGCATCCCTTTGTTGGTGAGGTGGTTTATTTCGCACCTCCCTAAGTTCGTACTGAAGAACCAAGAAGGGAGAGGTTGGGCTCATAGGTTAATGTCTCTCACTGATAAGGACATCATTTGGACTCTCAGAGGTTTGGATGAGGTAGCTGTTATTGATCGTTGCGGAGAATACCCTAATGTTCCTTTGATTGGTACTCAAGGAGGAATCTCTTACAATCCATGTCTAGCACTCCGTCAGTTTGGAAGGGCCAGAAGAGCAGGGCCTCATGAGATGCTGGTGCCTCACATCAGTTTTGAGTTTCAGGTGGATAGTGACGAGCTGCGTCGTAGGTTCATCAAGGCTTGGGACAGAGTTCATAAAGCTGACCCACAAGAGTTGGGGCCAAAGACTTCTCTACCTATGGAAGCCTACTACAAATAGGTTCGCATCCGCGCTCAGAAGTTAGGTATGCCATACGAAGCTGTCAGACCCGTCATTCTTGAGTATCCTGACAAAGATGGGGCTCCTCCAACTGTCCTCCCTCCTCAGATACCTACTGATTATGAGACATTAAAGAGGTCTTGGTCGCAACTGCGAGAAGAACGGGATTCTTATCGGGAAAAGTTCAACGAGCAGAAATTGAAGATCCAGAAGCTGACAAAGCAGTTGGAGAATGAGCGAGCTCTGAATGACTATATCCGTACTGAGAAGAGGAGACCCTGGGATCAATGATGAACTTTGGATGTTCTTTTACAGTTTTATTTCCCTTTTCAGTATTTCCATTTTATGTAACGCCTAAGGGCAATCTGTTGAACAATTTAAGTTTTAAAGTTGAATCTAATGAAGTGTGTTCCTTTTTGTTTACAAAGTTGATTCCCGATTGTCTTTGAAAACATAAATCATATGCATTCCATTCATCATGTGCATAGCAGGTATTCTTCTTTTCAGGTTGCTTACTGTTCTTCGCTATTTATTTCAGCATCATGAACCCTGAATCATCAACCGAGATGTCTATCAAGGCCCTTCAGGCGCAGAACGCACAATTTCAAGAGCTGATCATGGGTTTGGCTCAAGGCCAAGAAGAGCTGAAGGCTTTGCTCCTGAAGAAGGAGAAGAAGAAGAAGAGAACAGTTCTATTCAACTCGGGCCGTAGGTTTGGTAACACTCTACAAAATGAGGAAGCTGGTTCTTCTGTAGGCAAAGACAGTCCCCAAGGGGGAAAGGCTCCAAGTCCAGTAGTCTCCGGCAACGAGACTGACTTTAATGAGGAACAGTATCCTCCAGCTGAAGACTGGTATAAGTACTTAGAAGACCGTCTGAACGCCATGGAGATCCAACAATTGCCTGGTTTGGATTTCGGAGACTTGGGTTTGTCTACTGGTGTGATCATCCCTCACAAGTTTAAAGCACCATCTTTCACCAAGTATGACGGGGCGTCCTGCCCTAAGCTACACCTCAGATCTTATGTGCGGAAGATTCAACCGTACACAGTGGATAAGAACTTGTGGATCCACTTCTTCCAGGAGAGTCTTTCAAGGACTCATCTCGAATGGTTCTATCAGCTGGATGGGACCAAAGTTCGTAACTGGGAGGAGTTGGCTACTGCTTTTTACAAGCAGTATCAATATAATGCCGACCTTGCTCCTACACGTACCCAACTCCAGGGTATGTCGCTAGGATCAGGCGAAGGTTTTAAAGAGTATGCGCAGAAGTGGAGGGATCTGGCTGGTAGGGTGCAGCCTCCGTTAACAGACCGTGAATTGGTGGATATGTTCTTGGGGACCCTATCTGGGCCATTTTTCAATCATCTTATCGGTAATTCATCTACAGGGTTCACTGACCTTATTCTGACTGGGGAGAGGATAGAGGCTGGAATGAAGTCTTGTAAAATTCAGAAAGGTGCGTCTTCAAGTGCTGAGAAGAAACCTTTTAAGAAGGAGGCCAATGTTGTGTATGGGCCTAGAAGGCAAGACAAACCAGAGCGCCGCCAATCTGTCAACGCGGTGGTGATTGCTAAACCTGCTGCCGCTCCTCGGAAAACCAATCAACAAAGGGCTGAAAGACCCAGAAGAGAGTTTACCCGGCTAAGTATGACCTTATCACAAATCTTGCCGCAGCTGCTATCAACCAACTTGGTGACCGTCAGGGAGGCCCCGAAGGTTGTGAATACTGCCTCTCCCAAGTATAATCCAAATGCCCGCTGTGCTTATCACTCCGATAGCCCGGGGCATTCTACTGATGATTGCTGGGCCCTAAGAAATAAGGTGCAGGACCTTATTGATGCAAAGGAGGTACAATTTGAGGCACCTGAGAAGCCCAATGTAGTGACAGCTCCCCTGCCTGCTCATGGAGTGAATGCTATCAGGGATGATGACGAGGTGGAAGAATCAGAGTTCGATAGTTGCATCTACCCGACGACTGATGGTGGATTGACCAATTGGACTGCTAAAGATCATACACCTGTTACTTTCGTTACGCAGTAATGAATTCCTTTGTTTTGTTATTTGTAATAAACAATGAATTGAAACTCTATGGCCCGGTGTCTTACCCGGGGCACCGTGGCTTCATTTGTGAGGGCATATTAATTGTCATTTCATATATCATGAATAAAGACCTTGGACGTTTTCTCGCACTTCAAATCTTATGCTCCTTTTCTTTCTTTCCTTTCTTTATATATTGCAAAACAGCTGTATTTACACACACTCACCCATACAGGTTTCAATCCACTCTGGATCTCACTGGTAACGACTCTGCTACTGCCAGTTATGACTTTGAAAATCCGATCAACTTAGCCGAAGACGAAGGTGAAGATGATTGTGAAGTACCTGGCGAGCTTGCAAGACTGTTACTCTAGGAAGAGAGGGCAATTCAACCACATGAAGAGCCAGCGGAAACGATAAATCTGGGTACTGAGACAGATAGAAAGGAAGTTAAGATTGGTGTCAACCTAGAGCTCAGCGTGAAGCAACGATTGACTCAGATGTTACATGATTATGTGGAGATCTTTGCCTGGTCCTACGAAGACATGCCTGGGTTGGACACCGACATTGTGGTCCATCATTTGCCTACCAAGGAAGACTGCCCTCCGGTTAAGCAAAAGGTCCGTCGTATGCGTCCAGAGATGTCTGAGAAGATCAAAGCTGAGGTTATGAAGCAATTTGATGCCGGTTTTCTGGCAGTGACTTCTTACCCTCAGTGGGTTACGAATGTGGTGCCAGTACCAAAGAAGGATGGTAAGGTCAGAATGTGTGTTGATTACAGGGATCTGAACAGGGCCAGCCCTAAAGATGACTTTCCCCTACCTCATATTGATGTCCTGGTTGACAATATTGCTCAGCATAAGGTGTTCTCCTTCATGGATGGTTTTTCAGGGTATAATCAGATCAAGATGGCTCCTGAAGACATGGAAAAGACTACCTTTGTTACTCAGTGGGGCACCTTCTGTTACAAGGTCATGCCATTCGGGTTGAAAAATGCTGGGGCAACCTACCAACGTGCCATGGTTGCTTTATTTCATGACATGATCCATCATGAGATAGAAGTGTATGTCGACGATATGATTGCAAGGTCTCAAACGGAGGAGGAACACCTTGACCATCTACAGAAGTTGTTTGACCGTCTGAAACTGTACAAGCTGAGGTTGAACCCGAACAAGTGGACCTTCGGGGTAAGATCTAGAAAGTTGCTAGGCTTCGTCGTAAGTGATAAGGGTATCCAAGTGGACCCTGCTAAGGTTAAAGCCATTCAAGAGATGTCAGTTCCTAAGACAGAGAAAGAGGTCAGAAGCTTTTTAGGACGCCTGAATTACATTGCTCGATTCATCTCGCACCTGACTGCTACCTGTGAGCCAATCTTCAAGCTGCTGAAGAAAGATCAGGTGGTACGTTGGAATGATGAATGTCAGGTCGCTTTTGACAGAATCAAAGAGTATCTCCAAGAACCACCCATTCTTATGCCACCGGTTGAAGGGAGACCTCTGATATTATACCTGACAGTACTTGACAACTCAATGGGGTGTGTGCTGGGGCAGCATGACGAGTCTGGCCGAAAAGAGCATTCCATTTATTACCTTAGCAAAAAGTTTACCGACTGTGAGACCCGATACTCACTGCTCGAGAAAACTTGCTGCACTTTGGTATGGGCTGCTCGCCGGCTGAGACAGTATATGCTGACTCACACTGCCTTGTTGATTTCTAAGATGGATCCAATAAAGTACATATTTGAAAAGCCTGCTCTATCTGGGAGAATAGCAAGATGGCAAATGATCTTGACGGAATACGACATCCAGTACACAACTCAGAAAGCTATCAAAGGAAGTGTATTGGCAGACCACTTGGCACATCAGGCAGTGGACGACTATCAGTCAATGAACTTCGAGTTTCCAGACGAGAGTATCATGATAGTGACTGATTGTGAAGTACCTGGACCGGATGAAGGACCTGAGGAAGGATCTCGATGGTCTATGCACTTTGACGGGGCCTCCAACGCTTTGGGTAACGGTATCGGTGCTGTGATCATATCCCCTCAAGGCACTCATACTCCACTCACTGCCCGGCTATGTTTCAACTGCACCAACAACATGGCAGAGTATGAGGCATGCATCATGGGTCTCCAAGCTGCGATCGACTTAAGGATCAAGTTTCTGAGTGTCTTCGGAGATTCCGCTCTCGTGATCAATCAGATCAAAGGCGAGTGGGATACGAAACATCCGAATCTTATTCCTTACAGAGAATGTATGTTGACAATGATCCCCCATTTCACAGAGATAACGTTTGAACATTTCCCAAGAGAGGAGAATCAGTTGGCGGACGCGTTGGCTACGATGTCTTCTATGTTCAAAGTCAAATGGGACAATGAGGCTCCCCGGGTCATTATCTGGAAACTGGACGAACCGGCATACTGTTGTGATCTGGAAGCTGAGGTAGTAACTGAGAAACCTTGGTACCATGAGGTGAAGAGATATTTGGAAGCTCAAGAGTATCCTGAAGGTGCATCTGTAAATGATAAAAAGTTTCTGAGAAGGTTCGCAGCGAAGTTCTTCCTCAGTAACGGCATCCTGTACAAGCGAAACCATGATTCGACCTTACTGCGTTGTGTGGATAAGACTGAAGCAGAAAGGATCATGGCAGAGCTGCATGAGGGTACCTTCGGGACACATTCCAGTGGACATACTATGGCGAAGAAAATCCTTCGGGCAGGGTATTTCTGGTCCACAATGGAAGCCGACTGTTACCAGCATTCTCGGACATGCCATAAATGCCAGATTTATGCTGACAAGGTGCACGTTCCTCCAGTTCCTCTGAATGTCCTGACTGCACCTTGGCCTTTTGCAATGTGGGGCATAGATATGATCGGCGAGATTAAACCTACGGCATCCAACGGGCATCGCTTCATCCTGGTAGCGATTGATTATTTTACAAAGTGGGTTGAAGCAGCTTCCTATGCTACTGTAACCAAGAATGTTGTGGCACGGTTCATTCGGCATAACCTGATCTGTCGATACGGCGTTCCAGAAAGAATCATTACAGATAACGGTACCAATCTCAATAACAAGATGATCACTGAGCTCTGCGAGCAGTTTAAGATACATCACCACAACTCTTCTCCTTACCGGCCGAAGATGAATGGGGCTGTAGAAGCAGCGAATAAGAATATCAAGAAAATCATGCAGAAGATGACAGTGACTTATAAATATTGGAACGAGATGTTACCGTTTGCTCTACATGGGTACCGTACCTCAGCAAGGACGTCAACCGGGGCAACTCCCTTCTCCTTGGTCTATGGCATGGAGGCAATCTTACCGATCGAAGTGCAAATACACTCTCTCCGGATAATGAAGGATGCAGATCTGAGCGAAGATGTTTGGATCTAGACACGACTTGATAAGCTAAACTTAATTGATGAAAAGAGACTTGCTGCTATTTGTCATGGCCAGACGTACCAAAAACGGATGATCAGGGCATTTAACAAAAAGGTCAGACCACAAAAGTATCAAGTTGGGGATCTGGTAATCAAGCGTATCATCCTTCCTCAGAGTGATCCAAGGGGCAAATGGACCCCTACGTACGAAGGGCCATTTGTGGTTAAACATGTGTTCTTAGGAGGAGCCATGATCCTAACCACCATGGATGGTGACGACCTTCCTCACCCCGCCAATGCAGACATAGTAAAAAGATACTATGCATAATAAAGACCCGCTAGGTTGACATACCTAGGCAAAAATTAGGGCTTCCCGGCGAACCAAAAGGGTTCGGGCAAAATGAAGGGATGAAATGAAAAAATCTGTACACCGGGCAAGTCGAAAACCTGAAAAGGCGGCTTGGGCAAAAATGGATATCCCGGTGGACTGAAAACCCGAAAGGGCGGTCCAGGCAAAAGTTAGGGATTGAAGCGTAATATTATGTCTCATTGAATCACTTTGCATCCAGAATCCGGCAACTATCAAGTTCAGACGACATTGATCAATCAGCTTCATCTTCAGCTAGGTCATCAAGTGATGAGACACTCGAAGATATAAAGGCGATAGCAGAGTTGGAACCCAGTGGGATCATTCTTTTCACACAGCTGTTTTATTTTCCTTTGTACAAAATTGTATAAATTCTTTTATTCGGCGGCGTTCTCTTACTAGGACGTCAGCCTCTTGTACATAAACGCCTATTTACGGGAAAATTCAAAATCAATATAAATTCATTTTTCAGATCAATTGCCAATTGTTTTTCCTTTTTCTGTTTTGTTTTGCGAAGAACGTCCAAGGTTCAATTTGTGATATATGCATTTGACAATAACTACTAACTCATAAATATTTGCATACGAAACAAAGGATTAATTACAGGTAACATTAGAAACAGGGGAAATAATGAGTGGTCTAAGCGATCTAATTGTTCTGTCCATCAAGGTACCAAGGTAAGTTCAGCCGAAGAACATAACCAATATATCTTAATTCCCCAGAGAGTGAGTCAGCAAGTCAATGCACTCTCCCCAAGCAAAGTTATACAATCAACCTTAAGGAAGTTGGGTATCCTCCAACAGATCTCAACATTCTCCAGCGTAATATACGAACATTCTTAACAAGCATCCCCGACAGTCTTGGTCTAAGACTGTTCCCCGGCGGTATACCAGGCATTCAGTGGAGCCACTTCCCCAATACATTTCAAAGAAATTTCCCCAGGATAGTCCAATCAAAGATTTCCCCAGGAAAGTTTGGATCCATCCCCCAGCAGGAAACTTGTCCCCAGTAGATTCTGGAAGCTTCTCCCCCACAGAGCACGAACGCGTCCCCCGGCTTTATTCAAAGGTTATTTCCCTACCAGGATATAACTGGGTTATCCTCAGCCAAAAGCCACGAAAAGATCGTCCTCGGCAAAGTCTTCTTATCCCCAGCGAAGTCTATTAACACTTCCAACATCAACGGTATCCCCAGCGAAGTTACCATCAACGTCCCAGCAAAGTACCTCTCTTCCCACAGAGTATTTGTTCCCCAGCAAGATCGCTATAGTAATTTTCTCTCCGCAGAGTAATCCATTCGCCAAGTTTATTCCCCAACGGAGTTATCTTCTCCTACCGGTATTCTTGCAAGTATCATCCCCAGCGGAAACAACAAAGCACTATTTTCCAACATCAGCCCAGGATGTGACTTCCCGGCACCCGTCAAGGATTTACTTTCCTAGACAAAAACATACATTCATAAACATCGCATTTCTATACACTATAGCATGCATATACGCATCATATCTTACAATCTCATTTATGTTGATAACATCATTGCTTGATCCATATCATGCATTGCATATGACTGACCTTTACCTTTCAGGAAAGATCCAGTCAAGTTCTCAGCTATGTCTAAGACCTTCTCTGGTTCAGATAAATCGACCCTAAGATTTTTCTGATTCTTATCCAGTTGAAGTTATTCCAAGACTTTAGTCTGGTTCAGTCAGATCGACCCTAAGATCTCCCATATTCTTATCCAGTCAAAGCCAATCCAAGACTTTCGTCTGGTTCAGTTAAATCGACTCTGAGATTTTTCTGATTCTTATCCAGTAGAAGTTATTCCAAGACCTTGCCTGGTTCAGTTAAATCGACTCCTAAAGATTTTTCTGATGTCGATTCAGTCAAAGGCCTTCTCTGGTTCAGTCAGATCGACCCTAAGATCTCCCTGATTCTTATTCCAGTTGAAAATTCTAAGACCTTGCCTGGTTCAGTTAAATCGACTCCTAAAGATTTTTCTGATGCCGATCCAGTCAAAGGCCTTCTCTGGTTCAGTCAGATCGACCCTAAGATCTCCCTGATTCTTATTCCAGTTGAAGATATTCCAAGACTTTAGTCTAGTTCAGTTAAATCGACCCTAAGATTTTTATGATTCTTATCCAGTCAAAGTTATTCCAAGACTTTAGTCTAGTTCAGTTAAATTGATTCCTAAAGATTTTTCTGATGCCGATCCAGTCAAAGGCCTTCTCTGGTCCAGTTAAATCAATTCCTAAAGATTTTCCTGATGAAGACTCAGTAGAAGATATTCCAGATTCCCTCATCATTACTGTTGAGGTAGTAATCGCCCCAGGTTCTCTCATCGTTACTGTTGAGGTAGTAATCGCCCCAGGTTCTCTCATCGTTACTGTTGAGGTAGTAATCACCCCAGATTCTCTCATCGTTACTGTTGAGGTAGTAATCGCCCCAGGCTCTCTCATCGTTACTGTTGAGGTAGTAATCGCCCCAGATTCTCTCATCGTTACTGTTAAGGTAATAATCGCCCCAGGTTCTCTCATCGTTACTGTTGAGGTAGTAATCGCCCCAGGTTCTCTCATCATTACTGTTGAGGTAGTAATCGTCCCTGATCCATTCATCATCCTGCTGAGGATGCGTCTGAAGAGTTTAAAGATTCAATTCTTGTAACCAGTCAGGGCACATTTACACAAAGAGTTTGAAGACCAACTCATGTAACAGGTCAGGTAATCATCTTTCTTTTTTCAGGTACGCAAGTTCTCGCTAAGGAATCTCTTACGCGATCGACACCCAGATGGCATCTATAAGCCCATCCACCTATTCATCACCTCTCAACATGGCATCTGTAAGCCCATCTTCCTATCCATCAATCTCCAAATGGCATCTGTAAGCCCATTCCCACCATCACACTACTATGTGAGCGCAAATTTCTAGGCACTCTAGTGTTCAATCATCTTCCACCTTCGGATTACGAAAGGCACGTCAGCCAATCTACATCCTCAGGTCTAAGAAGATTGAACAGGGGCAACTGTTGTACCCCAAAATTTGCCCTCCCATATTCTTCAAGGTTTGCTAAGATCATGCTTCAAAATCTCCCCAAAGGTTGCACAGCCCAATGACCTCCTAATAGTCAAAAATTAGGGTTTTGGTTCTGGCGAAGAAATGGAAGTTTTCAAGGGCCCAAACAAGTCCCACATGCCTATAAACATTGTCAAGCATCCTTATGCCAAGTTTCAAGACTTACAGCACCAAATTGCACAGTCAAAAACCCTAATTGCTCAACAGTCAACTGCAGGGGCAAAATGGTCATTTGACAGTCAAAAGTCAAAAAATTTGGTCAACATCTTATTTTGAAGCCACAAACATCATTTGATCAATTCTTGATCATGATTCTCAAGGCATGGCTCAAAAAGTATCAAGATGCAAAAGTTTCTATTTTTGGACAGTTGAAAAAGTCAACTGCAAATTGACCAGGGCATAACTTCCACATGTTTTATCAGAAAAATTCCATCCAAAGCTCATTTTGAAGAGAATTAAATTTCCTATAACTCCTCTTCACACTTCAAGTCCAAGAAATGCTCTCACAAAAAGTTATCAATCTCAACATTATAGGTCATTTTCAAAAGTCAACAAAAAGGCACTTTAAGTCAAAGACCAGACCTAGAGATTGGTAAATCCAAATGACATGGGACCAAAGACATTGGTTATAGGACTTCAAGACCTTTCCAAAATGTCCAAGAACATGATCAAAGCTTAAAAATTGAGCAAGATATGCCTTGTGGAATTTGGGAAATTTTTGGGAATTTTGAAAAGTCAACTTTGCTTCAAATGCCTCAAAATTGCTAATGGGCCTCAATTTCTTCCAAGAATCATCACCCAAAAGCTATGCACGACCCATTGACCCAAAGGGGAGTTATTTTCTTATTTTTAATTAATTAATTGAGTTTTTAATTCTTTTAATTTATTTAATTAAAATTAAATATAAGAAAAATACTAAAATATGTTTTCCAAACCTTTTTGTGCAGCATATCCACTCATCATGACCTCAAGATTTCGTGCACATCCAAAAGGGAAAGAATCTCCCATGATTGGCAATGTTTTGATGAAAAAAAGATTGAAAAAGATGCTTGAAAAATCAAATATTGAAACATTGATTGAATGGATTTTGGGCTTTGTTTTCTAACCTAAATCATTCCTCATACATATGCAAACACAACCCTAATCAAGAGAAGAAGCAAGCTGCGCCCAAACTGATAGAGCAAATTTTCATTTTTCACAAAAAAACTTCAACACTGATTTCATAGCTAGAGTGTGATTCAAGGTCTCAAAACCATTCCAAAGGCTTGCTGAGACAACCAGGAAGCTATTCCAATTGAAATAAAATCTCCACGCACAAGGAATTGGTATAGCCATGCTGTACTTTTTCACAAAAAATTCATAATCGTGTTTCCATTTATATGCATCATTTGTGATTTTTAACCATTGGTTTACACTAACATGGACATTCTGAATCTATTGGTGCTATTTAATTGAATTACCATTGCCTGTATGCAAAGTTACCATGAGAGCTTTTTAGGGTTTCAGAGACTTTGAAAGAGGGTTTCATTCCTCTGGAAAAATTGGGCCATAAGACCAGCACCATTGGACTCGTGACCTTCATACGAACACAATCATCACCTCGCGCCTTTTTTATATATGCCCAGGAGCTAATCGCTATTATTCACTGTACTATTTAGTGGGGGTTTAAAACCCCCGCTACTTGTTTAATACTTTTGCAGAAAGAAGAAGACGATGCTACCGTGTCATCATGGGATTGGGGTATTTGAATCTGGCGCGTTTTTATTGTTTTGTACCATTGGCTTTCATTTTCCTATTATAATATTTATGTCCCATTATACTAACAAACATGCATGTTGGTTCAGATGGTTAGTGCGCTTGGCTTGCAGGGACTGGGACCTGGGTTCGATTCCCAGGTCCCCCATATTTCCCTATATTTTTTCTTATAATGCGTTCAGGTACAATTCCCTTCCAGTGGTCCACCAAACTCCCCAACGCTTGTGCCTGCCACATGTCTTCAGAGACCAATCCAATGGTCAGAACTTGCAGATCACCATATGCATTGGTCAACAGCTCCTCACACAAACGCTGAAAGTCAACGTGGGCCTGGAATTCTTGGGCCAAACTGCTTTCTATAAACCTCCTCAATTTGGGTCAACCACCCCCCATGTTTGCATTTTTCTCTCTTTTTGTTCTTTCTTTTATTTATTTTAATTATGTTAATTATTTTCTTTTAATTCACCCAATTAATTTTAATAATACAAAAATACAAAAAAAATCAGAAAAGTCAAAAAATAAAAATATGTTTTAATATTTAGTTCACTAATATTTTATTTTGTAAATAAATTTAATAACCAATTTAGTTTTAATTTAGGGTTTTAACTCTAATTCTTTTTCTAAATAGCTAAAATAGGTAAAAATTAGGTTTTAGATTTTTGTTCTTTTTCTCAATAAAATAATTTCATCTTATTCTTATTATTAATAATTAATTATTTTTGTAAGTAAATATGCCATTTAATTAATTAGGGTTAAATTAGGTTAAAACTTAAACAATTTTTAATAATTAAAAACAAATTTAGAATTAGGGTTTTATTTAATTTTTAATTTCAATTAATCTTCTTTTTTTCCATAAAATACCAAAAAAAAACATAAAAATAACTTTCTTTTCTCATTAAATCATTAATTAGCCTTTAATTTTAATTTAATTTCTTTAAAGGGTCCAACGCCCTCGCACCTTCGATTATAATTCCTTTTCGCGCGTTTGCTTCTATTTTTCTTTTTTTTATCTTATGTAATTGCCCCAAGGCCTTGTAATAGATAATTAGGACATTTACTTTCCGCATTTTATTTATTCAAATCGGGTCTTTGTTTAATTTGGCGATGTAGACCCGCGCCTTGTAATAGCGTAGGATCTTTATTTTTTCCGCATTTTAATTTCTGCACCTTTTAATTGCTAACAATCACATGAAAGAATGAATGCCCAAATAAAATCAAAGCGTAGCTCACTCAATACATGACAAGACAAATAATAACTGAAAATGACACACAATTCACACACCACTCTTAGGGTATGCCTCACTGTTGCCTTGCCCCTCGAAACGTGGTCGTCGAGTATAGGACGTTTTAGTAAGTCCTCATGTCCATGAACATGGCATGGGGGTAGCTTCTAAGGTGTCCTACTATTGCTCTGGTGACCACACTGTCCCTAAATCGAATTGACCCGAACACCTCCAACGGTGGTGCTACCTACCTCTCAATGATGGGATGGCACTACCTTAAGGACATTTACACAGACTAATTACTTAGGGTAGGTAGATGACTCGTAGATACTTGCTCTAATTCAAAACAAATCAAAAAACTTCTTTTCACACCGACACTTTGCAAAAAGCTTTCAAAAACAACTTTTCAAACACTCTTGAGGACTGATACGAGAGTCGATCTGAAACTTTCAAAGAAACTTTTTCAAACCCATTCACCTTGAAAAGCAAACAAACATTTTGAAAACACAAATGAGCAAGTATCTAAGAGCCCATGGATAACCATGGATAGAAAGGGTACTAACACCTTCCCTTTCTATAAATCTACCTCCCGAACCGAGAACTAATCTCAATAAGGAATTTTTCTGTGCTTTTGTCCTTTCCATATTGGAGAAAATAAAAGACGGTGGCGACTCTTGCTTCCGTGACATTTCGCGAACCAGCTTTAAACAGTCAGTTCCAGATCCACCGATCACAGAACTGGCGACTCTGCTGGGGATTCTTATAAAGTGAGGTGTACCTTAGGATAGTTCATAACTGTGTTTTCAATTGTTTTGACTTGTTTGCTTTAAATTGTGGGTTGCATCGGAGTTACATAGATCCTAACCTGGATCTGGGGATACCCTGTTTAGGTAGCATAAGCTGTGAGGGACATGTCCGGCGTAGACCGACATGGGTGAAGCAGCGGCTACGTTGGTGTGGCGCCTTGGTCTGTACCAATATCCCTTGTGTTGCAACGAGGAGAATATGGGTCTTCTGAGGAGTCATTAAGCACCAACAGACCTTAGAACCTTAAATGACACAACTTGGCCAATAGAATAGTAGCAGTATGCTACGCCCATTGAGGCTAAAATCTCGTGATGGTTCTGGCCGCAAGAAAAGATTGCGATGCTGTAGTTATGACCGATTGAGGGTAGTCAGTGATATTGGGATCCTCTAAGAACCCGGTTACTTTTGATAGGACAGGTATGAACCAACAAACTGAAAGAGGGTAATACCTAGACCTCATGCTGGCCTAAAATTTAAGGGCTTGTCTTGTGTGACTTGTGTGCCTTATCATGTTTGCCTTCGTAAATATTTGTGGTGTGCTTTATCATAACATCATAACATCATGAGCATTGCGTGCATCCTGCATAAGGACTGACTATTTCAAAGACAAGAGGGTTTCACCTTTGCTCTGTTTTGTAGGACATCATGATGCCTATGCGAAGGAATACTATCTGGTTCAACTTTGTTCACCCACCTGAGTTACTTGAAGAATTGGTTAGCAGGATTCCAAATACTACATCCTTCATCCAGAGGCATGGTTATCTTTTCAGTTTAGTCACTGCAAAGCGGGATCAACAGTTGATGAGTGTCCTGACCCAGTTCTATGACCCTCTGTACCAGTGCTTCACCTTTCAAGACTTCCAGCTGGTCCCTACCCTGGAAGAGTTCTCTGATTTGCTTGGTATCCCTATCTTGGATCAGATTCCTTACACTGGTTGGGAAAAGACCCTCAGGCTTGAGGAGGTTGCTGCAGCTCTTCCCTTGACCCATCAAGAAGTAATGGACAACTGGGTGACTAGAAGCGGAGTTAAGGGTTTCTTGGCCAAGTTTCTGATTGGTAAAGCTAACAGTTTCTGGAATGACTTGGACTTTAGGGAATATGAAGACATCCTGGCTCTCTTAATCTATGGTCTAGTTTTGTTTCATAATTCTGACAGCTTCGTCAATGTCACTGCCATAAGGATCTTCATGTCTCAGAATCCTGTGCCCACTCTCTTGGTTGACATCCTGCAACAACTTTATGCTCGTACTGCCCGAAGACGAGGAACTCTGTGGTGTTGCATCCCTTTGTTGGTGAGGTGGTTTATTTCGCACCTCCCTAAGTTCGTACTGAAGAACCAAGAAGGGAGAGGTTGGGCTCATAGGTTAATGTCTATCACTGATAAGGACATCATTTGGACTCTCAGAGGTTTGGATGAGGTAGCTGTTATTGATCGTTGCGGAGAATACCCTAATGTTCCTTTGATTGGTACTCAAGGAGGAATCTCTTACAATCCATGTCTAGCACTCCGTCAGTTTGGAAGGGCCAGAAGAGCAGGGCCTCATGAGATGCTGGTGCCTCACATCAGTTTTGAGTTTCAGGTGGATAGTGACGAGCTGCGTCGTAGGTTCATCAAGGCTTGGGACAGAGTTCATAAAGCTGACCCACAAGAGTTGGGGCCAAAGACTTCTCTACCTATGGAAGCCTACTACAAATAGGTTCGCATCCGTGCTCAGAAGTTAGGTATGCCATACGAAGCTGTCAGATCCGTCATTCTTGAGTATCCTGACAAAGATGGGGCTCCTCCAACTGTCCTCCCTCCTCAGATACCTACTGATTATGAGACATTAAAGAGGTCTTGGTCGCAACTGCGAGAAGAACGGGATTCTTATCGGGAAAAGTTCAACGAGCAGAAATTGAAGATCCAGAAGCTGACAAAGCAGTTGGAGAATGAGCGAGCTCTGAATGACTATATCCGTACTGAGAAGAGGAGACCCTGGGATCAATGATGAACTTTGGATGTTCTTTTACAGTTTTATTTCCCTTTTCAGTATTTCCATTTTATGTAACGCCTAAGGGCAATCTGTTGAACAATTTAAGTTTTAAAGTTGAATCTAATGAAGTGTGTTCCTTTTTGTTTACAAAGTTGATTCCCGATTGTCTTTGAAAACATAAATCATATGCATTCCATTCATCATGTGCATAGCAGGTATTCTTCTTTTCAGGTTGCTTACTGTTCTTCGCTATTTATTTCAGCATCATGAACCCTGAATCATCAACCGAGATGTCTATCAAGGCCCTTCAGGCGCAGAACGCACAATTTCAAGAGCTGATCATGGGTTTGGCTCAAGGCCAAGAAGAGCTGAAGGCTTTGCTCCTGAAGAAGGAGAAGAAGAAGAAGAGAACAGTTCTATTCAACTCGGGCCGGAGGTTTGGTAACACTCTGCAGAATGAGGAAGCTGGTTCTTCTGTAGGCAAAGACAGTCCCCAAGGGGGAAAGGCTCCAAGTCCAATAATCTCTGACAACGAGACTGACTTTAATGAGGAACAGTATCCTCCAGCTGAAGACCGGTATAAGTAGTTAGAAGACCGTCTGAACGCCATGGAGATCCAACAAGTGCCTGGTTTGGATTTCGGAGACTTGGGTTTGTCTACTGGTGTGATCATCCCTCACAAGTTTAAAGCACCATCTTTCACCAAGTATGACGGGGCGTCCTGCCCTAAGCTACACCTCAACTCTTATGTGCGGAAGATTCAACTGTACACAGTGGATAAGAACTTGTGGATCCACTTCTTCCAGGAGAGTCTTTCAGGGACTCATCTCGAATGGTTCTATCAGCTGGATGGGACCAAAGTTCGTAACTGGGAGGAGTTGGCTACTTCTTTTTACAAGCAGTATCAATATAATGCCGACCTTGCTCCTACACGTACCCAACTCCAGGGTATGTCGCTAGGATCAGGCGAAGGTTTTAAAGAGTATGCGCAGAAGTGGAGGGATCTGGCTGGTAGGGTGCAGCCTCCGTTAACAGACCGTGAATTGGTGGATATGTTCTTGGGGACCCTATCTGGGCCATTTTTCTATCATCTTATCGGTAATTCATCTGCAGGGTTCACTGACCTTATTCTGACTGGGGAGAGGATAGAGGCTGGAATGAAGTCTGGTAAAATTCAGAAAGGTGCGTCTTCAAGTGCTGAGAAGAAACCTTTTAAGAAGGAGGCCAGTGTTGTGTATGGGCCTAGAAGGCAAGACAAACCAGAGCGCCGCCAATCTGTCAACGCGGTGGTGATTGCTAAACCTGGTGCCGCTCCTCGGCAAACCAATCAACAAAGGGCTGAAAGACCCAGAAGAGAGTTTACCCGGCTAAGTATGACCTTATCACAAATCTTTCCGCAGCTGCTATCAACCAACTTGGTGACCGTCAGGGAGGCCTCGAAGGTTGTGAATACTGCCTCTCCCAAGTATAATCCAAATGCCCGCTGTGCTTATCACTCCGATAGCCCGGGGCATTCTACTGATGATTGCTGGGCCCTAAGAAATAAGGTGCAGGACCTTATTGATGCAAAGGAGGTACAGTTTGAGGCACCTGAGAAGCCCAATGTAGTGACAGCTCCCCTGCCTGCTCATGGAGTGAATGCTATCAGGGATGATGACGAGGTGGAAGAATCAGAGTTCGATAGTTGGATCTACCCGACGAATGATGGTGGATTGACCAATTGGACTGCTAAAGATCATACGCCTGTTACTTTCGTTACGCAGTAATGAATTCCTTTGTTTTGTTATTTGTAATAAACAATGAATTGAAACTCTATGGCCCGGTGTCTTACCCGGGGCACCGTGGCTTCATTTGTGAGGGCATATTAATTGTCATTTCATATATCATGAATAAAGACCTTGGACGTTTTCTCGCACTTCAAATCTTATGCTCCTTTTCTTTCTTTCCTTTCTTTATATATTGCAAAACAGCTGTATTTACACACACTCACCCATACAGGTTTCAATCCACTCTGGATCTCACTGGTAACGACTCTGCTACTGCCAGTTATGACTTCGAAAATCCGATCAACTTAGCCGAAGACGAAGGTGAAGATGATTGCGAAGTGCCTGCCGAGCTTGCAAGACTGTTACTCCAGGAAGAGAGGGCAATTCAACCACATGAAGAGCCAGTGGAAACGATAAATCTGGGTACTGAGACAGATAGAAAGGAAGTTAAGATTAGTGCCAACCTAGAGCTCAGCGTGAAGCAACGGTTGACTCAGATGTTACATGATTATGTGGAGATCTTTGCCTGGTCCTACGAAGACATGCCTGGGTTGGACACCGACATTGTGGTCCATCATTTGCCTACCAAGGAAGACTGCCCTCCGGTTAAGCAAAAGGTCCGTCGTATGCGTCCAGAGATGTCTGAGAAGATCAAAGCTGAGGTTATGAAGCAATTTGACGCCGGTTTTCTGGCAGTGACTTCTTACCCTCAGTGGGTTGCGAATATGGTTCCGGTACCAAAGAAGGATGGTAAGGTCAGAATGTGTGTTGATTACAGGGATCTGAACAGGGCCAGCCCTAAAGATGACTTTCCCCGACCTCACATTGATGTCCTGGTTGACAATACTGCTCAGCATAAGGTGTTCTCCTTCATGGATGTTTTTTCAGGGTATAATCAGATCAAGATGGCTCCTGAAGACATGGAAAAGACTACCTTTGTTACTCAGTGGGGCACCTTCTATTACAAGGTCATGCCATTCGGGTTGAAAAATGTTGGGGCAACCTACCAACGTGCCATGGTTGCTTTATTTCATGACATGATCCATCATGAGATAGAAGTGTATGTCGACGATATGATTGCAAGGTCTCAAACGGAGGAGGAACACCATGACCATCTACAGAAGTTGTTTGACCGTCTGAAACTGTACAAGCTGAGGTTGAACCCGAACAAGTGCACCTTCGGGGTAAGATCTAGAAAGTTGCTAGGCTTCGTCGTAAGTGATAAGGGTATCCAAGTGGACCCTGCTAAGGATAAAGCCATTCAAGAGATGCCAGTTCCTAAGACAGAGAAAGAGGTCAGAGGCTTTTTAGGACGCCTGAATTACATTGCTCGATTCATCTCGCACCTGACTGCTACCTGTGAGCCAATCTTCAAGCTGCTGAAGAAAGATCAGGTGGTACGTTGGAATGATGAATGTCAGGTCGCTTTTGACAGAATCAAAGAGTATCTCCAAGAACCACCCATTCTTATGCCACCGGTTGAAGGGAGACCTCTGATATTATACCTGACAGTACTTGACAACTCAATGGGGTGTGTGTTGGGGCAGCATGACGAGTCTGGCCGAAAAGAGCATGCCATTTATTACCTTAGCAAAAAGTTTACCGACTGTGAGACCCGATACTCACTGCTCGAGAAAACTTGCTGCGCTTTGGTATGGGCTGCTCGCCGGCTGAGACAGTATATGCTGACTCACACTGCCTTGTTGATTTCTAAGATGGATCCAATAAAGTACATATTTGAAAAGCCTGCTCTGTCTGGGAGAATAGCAAGATGGAAAATGATCTTGACGGAATACGACATCCAGTACACGACTCAGAAAGCTATCAAAGGAAGTGTATTAGCAGACCACTTGGCACATCAGGCAGTGGACGACTATCAGTCAATGAACTTCGAGTTTCCAGACGAGAGTATCATGATAGTGACTGATTGTGAAGTACCTGGACCGGATGAAGGACCTGAGGAAGGATCCCGATGGTCTATGCACTTTGACGAGGCCTCCAACGCTTTGGGTAACAGTATCGGCGCTGTGATCATATCCCCTCAAGGCACTCATACTCCACTCACTGCCCGGCCATGTTTCAACTGCACCAACAACATGGCGGAGTATGAGGCATGCATCATGGGTCTCCAAGCTGCGATCGACTTAAGGATCAAGTTTCTGAGTGTCTTCGGAGATTCCGCTCTCGTGATCAATCAGATCAAAGGCGAGTGGGATACGAAACATCCGAATGTTATTCCTTATAGAGAATGTGTGTTGACAATGATCCCCCATTTCACAGAGATAACGTTTGAACATTTCCCAAGAGAGGAGAATCAGTTGGCGGACGCGTTGGCTACGATGTCTTCTATGTTCAAAGTCAAATGGGAAAATGAGGCTCCCTGGGTCATTATCTGGAAACTGGACGAACCGGCATACTGTTGTGATCTGGAAGCTGAGGTAGTAACTGAGAAACCTTGGTACCATGAGGTGAAGAGATACTTGGAAGCTCAAGAGTATCCTGAAGGTGCATCTGTAAATGATAAAAAGTTTCTGAGAAGGTTCACAGCGAAGTTCTTCCTCAGTAACGGCATCCTATACAAGCGAAACCATGATTCGACCTTACTGCGTTGTGTGGATAAGACTGAAGCAGAAAGGATCATGGCAGAGCTGCATGAGGGTACCTTCGGGACACATTCCAGTGGACATACTATGGCGAAGAAAATCTATCGGGCAGGGTATTTCTGGTCCACAATGGAAGCCGACTGTTACCAGCATTCTCGGACATGCCATAAATGCCAGATTTATGCTGACAAGGTGCACGTTCCTCCAGTTCCTCTGAATGTCCTGACTGCACCTTGGCCTTTTGCAATGTGGGGCATAGATATGATCGGCGAGATTAAACCTACGGCATCCAACGGGCATCGCTTCATCCTGGTAGCGATTGATTATTTTACAAAGTGGGTTGAAGCAGCTTCCTATGCTACTGTAACCAAGAATGTTGTGGCACGGTTCATTCGGCATAACCTGATCTGTCGATACGGTGTTCCAGAAAGAATCATTACAGATAATGGTACCAATCTCAATAACAAGATGATCACTGAGCTCTGCGAGCAGTTTAAGATACAGCACCACAACTCTTCTCCTTACCGGCCGAAGATGAATGGGGCTGTAGAAGCAGCGAATAAGAATATCAAGAAAATCGTGCAGAAGATGACAGTGACTTATAAAGATTGGAACGAGATGTTACCGTTTGCTCTACATGGGTACCGTACCTCAGCAAGGACGTCAACCGGGGCAACTCCCTTCTCCTTGGTCTATGGCATGGAGGCAGTCTTACTGATCGAAGTGCAGATACCCTCTCTCCGGATAATGAAGGATGCATATCTGAGCAAAGATGATTGGATCCAGACACGACTTGATCAGCTAAACTTAATTGACGAAAAGAGACTTGCTGCTATTTGTCATGGCCATACGTACCAAAAACGGATGATCAGGGCATTTAACAAAAAGGTCAGACCACAAGAGTATCAAGTTGGGGATCTGGTAATCAAGCGTATCATCTTTCCTCAGAGTGATCCAAGGGGAAAATGGACCCCTACGTACGAAGGGCCATTTGTGGTTAAACATGTGTTCTCAGGAGGAGCCATGATCCTAACCACCATGGATGGTGACGACCTTCCTCACCCCGCCAATGCAGACATAGTAAAAAGATACTACGCATAATAAAGACCCGCTAGGTTGACATACCTAGGCAAAAATTAGGGCTTATCGGAGAACCAAAAGGGTTCGGGCAAAATGAAGGGATGAAATGAAAAAATCTGTACACCCGGCAAGTCGAAAACCTGAAAAGGCGGCTTGGGCAAAAATGGGTATCCCGGTGGACTGAAAACCCGAAAGGGAGGTCCAGGCAAAAGTTAGGGATTGAAGCGTAATATTATGTCTCATTGAATCACTTTGCATCCAGAATCCGGCAACTATCAAGTTCAGACGGCATTGATCAATCAGCTTTATCTTCAGCTAGGTCATCAAGTGATGAGACGCTCGAAGATATAAAGGCGATAGCAGAGTTGGAACCCAGTGGGATCATTCTTTTCACACAGCTGTTTTATTTTCCTTTGTACAAAATTGTATAAATTCTTTTATTCGACGGCGTTCTCTTACTAGGACGTCAGCCTCTTGTACATAAACGCCTATTTACGGGCAAATTCAAAATCAATATAAATTCATTTTTCAGATCAATTGCCAATTGTTTTTCCTTTTTCTGTTTTGTTTTGCGAAGAACGTCCAAGGTTCAATTTGTGATATATGCATTTGACAATAACTGCTAACTCATAAATATTTGCATACGAAACAAAGGATTAATTACAGGTAACATTAGAAACAGGGGCAATAATGAGTGGTCTAAGCGATCTAATTGTTCTGTCCATCAAGGTACCAAGGTAAGTTCAGCCGAAGAACATAACCAGTATATCTTAATTCCCCAGAGAGTGAGTCAGCAAGTCAATGTACTCTCCCCAAGCAAAGTTATACAATCCACCTTAAGGAAGTTGGGTATCCTCCAACAGATATCAACATTCTCCAGCGCAATATACGAACATTCTTAACAAGCATCCCCGGCAGTCTTGGTCTAAGACTGTTCCCCGGCGGTATACCAGGCATTCAGTGGAGCCACTTCCCCAATACATTTCAAAGAAATTTCCCCAGGAGAGTCCAATCAAAGATTTCCCCAGGAAAGTTTGGATCCATCCCCCAGCAGGAAACTTGTCCCCAGTAGATTCTGGAAGCTTCTCCCCCACAGAGCATGAACGCGTCCCCCGACTTTATTCAAAGGTTATTTCCCTACCAGGATATAACTGGGTTATCCTCAGCCAAAAGCCATGAAAAGATCGTCCTCGGCAAAGTCTTCTTATCCCCAGCGAAGTCTATTAACACTTCCAACATCAACGGTATCCCCAGCGAAGTTACCATCAACGTCCCAGCAAAGTACCTCTCTTCCCACAGAGTATTTGTTCCCCAGCAAGATCGCTATAGTAATTTTCTCTCCGCAGAGTAATCCATTCGCCAAGTTTATTCCCCAACGGAGTTATCTTCTCCTACCGGTATTCTTGCAACTATCATCCCCAGCGGAAACAACAAAGCACTATTCTCCAACATCAGCCCAGGATGTGACTTCCCGGCACCCGTCAAGGATTTACTTTCCTAGACAAAAACATACATTCATAAACATCGCATTTCTATACACTATAGCATGCATATACGCATCATATCTTACAATCTCATTTATGTTGAGAACATCATTGCTTGATCCATATCATGCATTGCATATGACTGACCTTTACCTTTCAGGAAAGATCCAGTCAAGTTCTCAGCTATGTCCAAGACCTTCTCTGGTTCAGATAAATCGACCCTAAGATTTTTCTGATTCTTATCCAGTTGAAGTTATTCCAAGACTTTAGTCTGGTTCAGTTAGATCGACCCTAAGATCTCCCTGATTCTTATCCAGTCAAAGCCAATCCAAGACTTTCGTCTGGTTCAGTTAAATCGACTCTAAGATTTTTCTGATTCTTATCCAGTAGAAGTTATTCCAAGACCTTGCCTGGTTCAGTTAAATCGACTCCTAAAGATTTTTCTGATGCCGATCCAGTCAAAGGCCTTCTCTGGTTCAGTCAGATCGACCCTAAGATCTCCCTGATTCTTATTCCAGTTGAAGATTCCAAGACCTTGCCTGGTTCAGTTAAATCGACTCCTAAAGATTTTTCTGATGCCGATCCAGTCAAAGGCCTTCTCTGGTTCAGTCAGATCGACCCTAAGATCTCCCTGATTCTTATTCCAGTTGAAGATATTCCAAGACTTTAGTCTAGTTCAGTTAAATCGACCCTAAGATTTTTCTGATTCTTATCCAGTCAAAGTTATTCCAAGACTTTAGTCTAGTTCAGTTAAATCGATTCCTAAATATTTTTCTGATGCCGATCCAGTCAAAGGCCTTCTCTGGTCCAGTTAAATCGATTCCTAAATATTTTCCTGATGAAGACTCAGTAGAAGATATCCCAGATTCCCTCATCGTTACTGTTGAGGTAGTAATCGCCCCAGGTTCTCTCATCGTTACTGTTGAGGTAGTAATCGCCCTAGGTTCTCTCATCGTTACTGTTGAGGTAGTAATCGCCCCAGATTCTCTCATCGTTACTGTTGAGGTAGTAATCGCCCCAGGCTCTCTCATCGTTACTGTTGAGGTAGTAATCGCCCCAGATTCTCTCATCGTTACTGTTGAGGTAGTAATCGCCCCAGGTTCTCTCATCGTTACTGTTGAGGTAGTCATCGCCCTAGGTTCTCTCATCATTACTGTTGAGGTAGTAATCGTCCCTGATCCATTCATCATCCTGCTGAGGATGCGTCTGAAGAGTTTAAAGATTCAATTCCTGTAACCAGTCAGGGCACATTTATACAAAGAGTTTGAAGACCAACTCCTGTAACAGGTCAGGTAATCATCTTTCTTTTTTCAGGTACGCAAGTTCTCGCTAAGGAATCTCTTACGCGATCGACACCCAGATGGCATCTATAAGCCCATCCACCTATTCATCACCTCTCAACATGGCATCTGTAAGCCCATCTTCCTATCCATCAATCTCCAAATGGCATCTGTAAGCCCATTCCCACCATCACACTACTATGTGAGCGCAAATTTCTGGGCACTCTAGTGTTCAATCATCTTCCACCTTCGGATTACGAAAGGCACGTCAGCCAATCTACATCCTCAGGTCTAAGAAGATTGAACAGGGGCAACTGTTGTACCTCAAAATTTTCCCTCCCATATTCTTCAAGGTTTGCTAAGATCATGCTTCAAAATCTCCCCAAAGGTTGCACAGCCCAATGGCCTCCCAACAGTAAAAAATTAGGGTTTTGGTTCTGGCAAAGAAATGGAAGTTTTCAATGGCCCAAACAAGTCCCACATGCCTATAAACATTGTCAAGCATCCTTATGCCAAGTTTCAAGACTTACAGCACCAAATTGCACAGTCAAAAACCCTAATTGCTCAACAGTCAACTGTAGGGGCAAAATGGTCATTTGACAGTCAAAAGTCAAAAATTTTGGTCAACATCTTATTTTGAAGCCACAAACATCATTTGATCAATTCTTGATCATGATTCTCAAGGCATGGCTCAAAAAGTATCAAGATGCAAAAGTTTCTATTTTTGGACAGTTGAAAAAGTCAACTGCAAATTGACCAGGGCATAACTTCCACATGGTTTATCAGAAAAATTCCATCCAAAGCTCATTTTGAATAGAATGACATTTCCTACAACTCCTCTACACACTTCAAGTCCAAGAAATGCTCTCACAAAAAGTTATCAATCTCAACATTATAGGTCATTTTCAAAAGTCAACAAAAAGGCACTTTAAGTCAAAGACCATAACTTGAGATTGGTAAATCCAAATGACATGGGACCAAAGACATTGGTTAGAGGACTTCAAGACCTTTCCAAAATGTCAAAGAACATGATCAAAGCTTAAACATTGAGCAAGATATGCCTTGTGGAAGTTGGGAAATTTTTGGGAATTTTGAAAAGTCAACTTTGCTTCAAATGCCTCAAAATTGCTAATGGGCCTCAATTTCTTCCAAGAATCATCACCCAAAAGCTATGCACGACCCATTGACCCAAAGGGGAGTTATTTTCTTATTTTTAATTAATTAATTGAGTTTTTAATTCTTTTAATTTATTTAATTAAAATTAAATATAAGAAAAATACTAAAATATGTTTTCCAAACCTTTTTGTGCAGCATATCCACTCATCATGACCTCAAGATTTCGTGCACATCCAAAAGGGAAAGAATCTCCCATGATTGGCAATGTTTTGATGAAAAAAAGATTGAAAAAGATGCTTGAAAAATCAAATATTGAAACATTGATTGAATGGATTTTGGGCTTTGTTTTCTAACCTAAATCATTCCTCATACATATGCAAACACAACCCTAATCAAGAGAAGAAGCAAGTTGCGCCCAAACTGATAGAGCAAATTTGCATTTTTCACAAAAAAACTTCAACACTGATTTCATAGCTAGAGTGTGATTCAAGGTCTCAAAACCATTCCAAAGGCTTGCTGAGACAACCAGGAAGCTATTCCAATTGAAATAAAATCTCCACGCACAAGGAATTGGTATAGCCATGCTGTACTTTTTCACAAAAAATTCATAATCGTGTTTCCATTTATATGCATCATTTGTGATTTTTAACCATTGGTTTACACTAACATGGACATTCTGAATCTATTGGTGCTATTTAATTGAATTACCATTGCCTGTATGCAAAGTTACCATGAGAGCTTTTTAGGGTTTCAGAGACTTTGAAAGAGGGTTTCATTCCTCTGGAAAAATTGGGCCATAAGACCAGCACCATTGGACTCGTGACCTTCATACGAACACAATCATCACCTCGCGCCTTTTTTATATATGCCCAGGAGCTAATCGCTATTATTCACTGTACTATTTAAAGGGGGTTTAAAACCCCCGCTACTTGTTTGATACTTTTGCAGAAAGAAGAAGACGATGCTACCGTGTCATCATGGGATTGGGGTATTTGAATCTGGCGCGTTTTTATTGTTTTGTACCATTGGCTTTCATTTTCCTATTATAATGTTTATGTCCCATTATACTAACAAACATGCATGTTGGTTCAGATGGTTAGTGCGCTTGGCTTGCAGGGACTGGGACCTGGGTTCGATTCCCAGGTCCCCCATATTTCCCTATATTTTTTCTTATAATGCGTTCAGGTACAATTCCCTTCCAGTGATCCACCAAACTCCCCAACGCTTGTGCCTGCCACATGTCTTCAGAGACCAATCCAATGGTCAGAACTTGCAGATCACCATATGCATTGGTCAACAGCTCCTCACACAGACGCTGAAAGTCAACGTGGGCCTGGAATTCTTGGGCCAAACTGCTTTCTATAAACCTCCTCAATTTGGGTCAACCACCCCCATGTTTGCATTTTTCTCTCTTTTTGTTCTTTCTTTTATTTATTTTAATTATGTTAATTATTTTCTTTTAATTCACCCAATTAATTTTAATAATACAAAAATACAAAAAAAATCAGAAAAGTCAAAAAATAAAAATATGTTTTAATATTTAGTTCACTAATATTTTATTTTGTAAATGAATTTAATAACCAATTTAGTTTTAATTTAGGGTTTTAACTCTAATTCTTTTTCTAAATAGCTAAAATAGGTAAAAATTAGGTTTTAGATTTTTGTTCTTTTTCTCAATAAAATAATTTCATCTTATTCTTATTATTAATAATTAATTATTTTTGTAAGTAAATATGCCATTTAATTAATTAGAGTTAAATTAGGTTAAAACTTAAACAATTTTAATAATTAAAAACAAATTTAGAATTAGGGTTTTATTTAATTTTTAATTTCAATTAATCTTCTTTTTTTTCCATAAAATACAAAAAAAAAAAACATAAAAATAACTTTCTTTTCTCATTAAATCATTAATTAGCCTTTAATTTTAATTTAATTTCTTTAAAGGGTCCAACGCCCTCGCACCTTTGATTATAATTCCTTTTCGCGCGTTTGCTTCTATTTTTCTTTTTTTTATCTTATGTAATTGCCCCAAGGCCTTGTAATAGATAATTAGGACATTTACTTTCCGCATTTTATTTATTCAAATCGGGTCTTTGTTTAATTTGGCGATGTAGACCCGCGCCTTGTAATAGCGTAGGATCTTTATTTTTTCCGCATTTTAATTTCCGCACCTTTTAATTGCTAACAATCACATGAAAGAATGAATGCCCAAATAAAATCAAAGCGTAGCTCACTCAATACATGACAAGATAAATAATAACTGAAAATGACACACAATTCACACACCACTCTTAGGGTATGCCTCACTGTTGCCTTGCCCCTCGAAACGTGGTCGTCGAGTATAGGACGTTTTAGTAAGTCCTCGTGTTCATGAACATGGCATGGGGGTAGCTTCTAAGGTGTCCTACTATTGCTCTGGTGACCACACTGTCCCTAAATCGAATTGACCCGAACACCTCCAACGGTGGTGCTACCTACCTCTCAATGATGGGATGGCACTACCTTAAGGACATTTACACAGACTGATTCCTTAGGGTAGGTAGATGACTCGTAGATACTTGCTCTAATTCAAAACAAATCAAAAAACTTCTTTTCACACCGACACTTTGCAAAAAGCTTTCAAAAACAACTTTTCAAACACTCTTGAGGACTGATACAAGAGTCGATCTGAAACTTTCAAAGAAACTTTTTCAAACCCATTCACCTTGAAAAGCAAACAAACATTTTGAAAACACAAATGAGCAAGTATCTAAGATCCCACGGATAACCATGGATAGAAAGGGTACTAACACCTTCCCTTTCTATAAATCTACCTCCCGAACCGAGAACTAATCTCAATAAGGAATTTTTCTGTGCTTTTGTCCTTTCCATATTGGAGAAAATAAAAGACGGTGGCGACTCTTGCTTCCGTGACATTTCGCGAACCAGCTTTAAACAGTCAGTTCCAGATCCACCGATCACAGAACTGGCGACTCTGCTGGGGATTCTTATAAAGTGAGGTGTACCTTAGGATAGTTCATAACTGTGTTTTCAATTGTTTTGACTTGTTTGCTTTAAATTGTGGGTTGCATCGGAGTTACATAGATCCTAACCTGGATCTGGGGATACCCTGTTTAGGTAGCATAAGCTGTGAGGGACCTGTCCGGCATAGACCGACATGGGTGAAGCAGCGGCTACGTTGGTGTGGCGCCTTGGTCTGTACCGATATCCCTTGTGTTGCAACGAGGAGAATATGGGTCTTCTGAGGAGTCATTAAGCACCAACAGACCTTAGAACCTTAAATGACACAACTTGGCCAATAGAATAGTAGCAGTATGCTACGCCCATTGAGGCTAAACTCTCGTGATGGTTCTGGCCGCAAGAAAAGATTGTGATGCTGTAGTTATGACCGATTGAGGGTAGTCAGTGATATTGGGATCCTCTAAGAACCCGGTTACTTTTGATAGGACAGGTATGAACCAACAAACTGAAAGAGTGTAATACCTAGACCTCATGCTGGCCTAAAATTTAAGGGCTTGTCTTGTGTGACTTGTGTGCCTTATCATGTTTGCCTTCGTAAATATTTGTGGTGTGCTTTATCATAACATCATAACATCATGAGCATTGCGTGCATCCTGCATAAGGACTGACTATTTCAAAGACAAGAGGGTTTCACCTTTGCTCTGTTTTGTAGGACATCATGATGCCTATGCGAAGGAATACTATCTGGTTCAACTTTGTTCACCCACCTGAGTTACTTGAAGAATTGGTTAGCAGGATTCCAAATACTACATCCTTCATCCAGAGGCATGGTTATCTTTTCAGTTTAGTCACTACAAAGCGGGATCAACAGTTGATGAGTGTCCTGACCCAGTTCTATGACCCTCTGTACCAGTGCTTCACCTTTCAAGACTTCCAGCTGGTCCCTACCCTGGAAGAGTTCTCTGATTTGCTTGGTATCCCTATCTTGGATCAGATTCCTTACACTGGTTGGGAAAAGGGTACTAACACCTTCCCTTTCTATAAATCTACCTCCCGAACCGAGAACTAATCTCAATAAGGAATTTTTCTGTGCTTTTGTCCTTTCCATATTGGAGAAAATAAAAGACGGTGGCGACTCTTGCTTCCGCAACATTTTGCGAACCAGCTTTAAACAGTCAGTTCCAGATCCACCGATCACACTCCTCTCCTAGCAAGGTGGTTTATTTCTCACCTTCCACAATCAGTTTTGAAGAATGAGCAGGGTTTAAGGTGGTCGCAACGATTGATGACCCTCACACATTCTGATGTACATTGGTGTTCTCGGTCCAGAGAAAATGTCATCATCATTGATCATTGTGGGGAATTTCCTAAAGTCCCACTACTTGGAATTAGGGGAGGTATTACCTACAACCCCTGTTTAGCTCTAAGACAGTTTGGATATGCTCTGAGGGATGTCCCTCATGACATGCTGATTCCTGACCTAGTTTTTGACTTCGACAATGATGCGCAAGTACTTCGACAAAGATTCATCAGAGCTTGGAGGATGCCCAACAAGGTGGATAGTAAGACACTGGGGCACAAGAATTCCATCCCCCTTGAGCCTTATCTCAAGTGGGTACGAACCCGCGCCCAGAATCTTATGATGCCATATCCTCACATTCTCCCCGTGATCAAAGAGCCTGTTATGGAAGGAGAGGTTCCATACACCATCCTACATCTTGACATGCCAACATCATGGGAAGAAATGCAAAAGGGTTGGATCCAACTCAAGGAAGAACGGAATACTTTTGAAGCCAGCTTCTATACCAGTGAGAAGAAGGTTTTGGAGCTCACCCGCCGACTTCATGAGGAGGAAACTCTCAACACTTACATCGCACCAAAGAGGATGCGCAATGTCTTTTTACATTAAGAATTTTGTAATATTTTGCCCATGGGGCATTTATGTACTAACAATTTCTTCTTAATATGACGTGTGTTCCTTTTTGTTCGCAACAAATTTGAAATTCTGAACCCTTGAATGCATTACATGAATAACATACCATTCATCATATGCATAAACAGGTCTTCACACCAGGTTTCCTTATCTTTCTGCTGTTTATTTCAGCAAGATGGATTTGGAGCAGACGGTAAAGGATCTGCAGGCACAAAATTCACAATTCCAGCAACTCCTCATGACCTTGGCAAGGGGTCAAGAGGACCTCAAAGCTCTATTGGAGAAGAATAAAGAGAAAAAGAAAAAGAGACCTGGAGTAGCCACTTTCGGAAGAAGGTTTGAAAGCAATGCTAGGAAGGTTCTTGAGTTCCCCTCAACGTCTGACGAATGGGCCGGTAAAGGGAAAGGGACTGTTGTACCTTCTGAATCTGAGGTTGAAGAGGAGGAAGAGGAAGAAGAAGAAGAATACTCCGAACAATAGTATCCACCAGCGGATGATAAATATAAGAATCTTGAAGATAGACTGGCAGCTATGGAGTTGCAGATGGTGCCTGGTTTGGATTTTGAAGAACTAGGGTTGGTAGTTGGGATTGTTATCCCTCCCAAATTCAAGGTGCCAACATTTGCCAAGTATGACAGTTTGTCGTGCCCGAAGATGCACCTGAGATCGTATGTCAGAAATATCCAACCCCACTTGTGATCGGTGGATCTGGAACTGACTGTTTAACGCTGGTTCGCGAAATGTCGCGGAAGCAAGAGTCGCCACCTTCTTTTATTTTCTCCAAATGGAAAGGACAAAAGCACAGAAAAATTCCTTAAAGATATTGCTCTCGGTTCGGGAGGTAGGTTATAGAAAGGGAAGGTGTTAGCACCCTTTCTATCCATGGTTATCCATGGGCTCTTAGATACTTGCTCATTGTGTTTTCAAAAATGGTTTGTTTGCTTTTCAACTGTGGGTTAAAAAGTTTCTTTGAAAAATTTCAGTTCGACTCATGCGTCAGAGTGTTTGAAAAATTTGCTTTGAAAGCTTTTGAAAATGTGTCGGTGTGAAAAGAGTTTTTGAATTTTGTTTTTGAAATTAGAGCAAGTATCTAGAGTCGTCTACCTACCCTAAGGAATTCGTCTGTGTAAATGTCCTTTAAAGCAGTGCCATCCCACCATTGAGAGGTAGGTAGCACCACCGTTGGAGGTGTTCGGGTCAATTCGAGGTTCGGGACATGGTGATCACCAGAGCAATGGGAAGACACCTTAGAAGCTACCCTCATGCCAGGTTCCCGGATCATGAGGACTTACTAAGACATCCTCTACTCGACGATCACCTTTCGAGGCAAGGCAACAGTGAGGCGTACCCTAGGGGTGGTGTGTGCGATTCGTGTGTCGTTTTCATTTGTATTTGTCTTGTCATGTTAAAGTGATCTACGCTTGATTTTATTATGGTCATTCATTCTTTCATGCTTGGTTAACAGTTAAAATATTTGCGAGGAGAAGTAAATCTAAGCTATTACAAATGGCGCGGGTCCACATCGCCAAAATTAAACCGGACCCGATTTGACGGAAAGTAAATAAGGTAAATAAAAGTGCGAAAAGTTAAATGTTACAAGGCTTTGGGAGAGGTACATGATTATTTAAGCGAAATAAGGTAAATGCGCGAAATAAAATAATTAAAAACATGGGCGTTGGACCCTTTTGCAAAATATTAAATTACATGAATTAATTAATATTAAAAGAAAACATTTTTGGTATTTTTGTGTTTTTTAAGATTTGATAGGAAAAAGAATTAATTAAAACTAAAATAAAATGTTAAACCTAGTTCTAATTATTTTTTAAGTTATTAAGAAAATATTAAAGTTTTTGACCTAATTTAAACCTAAGTTATTTATGTACAATTTAATTATTATAAAAGATAAATAATATTATTAGAAAGAAAAAGGAAAAGTTAAAAGGAATAAAATTTATTAAACCTAAGTCTATATTTGTGGATTTTTATTGTGAAAAGAATTAATATTAAAACCTATTTTAAACTAATTAAATTCCAAGCATTTATTTACAAGAAAATATTAAACTAAAATATTTATTGCTTTTTTGTCTTTTCTGAATTTTTATGTATTTTTGTATTTTTGTGAAAAAATATAATTAAATTGAAACAACAAAGAAAATAATATAATTGAAAAATAAAAATATAAGAAAAAAGGATAGAAAATTGCAAACCAGGGGGGGTGGAAGTCCCAATTTAGGAGGTATGGGCTCAGCAATTCAGGCCCAATAGCACTCAGATCCATTGACTTTCGCCACTAGCGTGTTGTGCATTGACTAAGGCTTAGCGTGCTCATCAATTCCACACCCTTGGATTGCTTCTGATGGACGCGTGGATGGATAGATCTGGAGGTGCATCATAGTTTCCCACACAAACGCTGCATAGGAATTATTAATGAAAAATAATATTGAAATTTATCCAGACCTGGGACTCGAACCCAGGTCATACGCTTTGTCAAACCTCACGCTTGCCAGCTGATCTCAACGTTCACTTTGTACATACAACAACGAATAAATAACAAGAATGAAAATTGGTTAGTGGCCACTAAAAAACAAAAAAAACGCGCGCTGATTTAAATGAGCCAACCAGTGTTTGCCAGCACATCGTCTTCCTCGCGTATTTCTTTTTTTCTGAAACAAGAACCTATTGCAACGGTTTTAAACGCGTGGTTTTAGATGGCTTTAGAAAAAATAGCGAATAGCGCTATATGATTCATAAATTGATCGCGAGGCTTGGTCCATGTTCGTCCCAATGCGTGGAATCCAATAGTCCTAGTCTCAGCCTCTAATTTTGCCTTATTGCAAAACCCCTAATTTATCCTCCTGAAAACCCTAGAATCTCAAACATGGTATCATCGTGTATGGCAAGTAAAAACACAATTAAAGGTACTGGTCAGCTTTAAAACTTCAATATGAACATGAATCAAGTAATATATTTCACAAATGATGCATAGAATAGAATGTAAGACTATGAAATTTGTTTGATACAGTGGAGGTTCCTGGTACCGATTCTTGGCGTTTGAGTGGAAGTTTATGATTGGAATCTGATCAGGGACCTTCAAGGAAGCTATTGGAATCAAGATTAAGGCCTGAATCGTCCTCCAACAATGATTTCAGAATTTTGTTTTCAAGGAATTTTTTCAAGTTTCCAATGGCCTTTCTTGCGCAGCTTTTAGTGTCTTGTGATTAGGGTTTGATTCCTGTTTATGTATTGAGGCTATTAGGTCAAAAATATTCAATAAAATCCAATGCAATAATGGTTTTGCATATTTGATTTCTTAAGGATCTTCCATATCTTTTTTTATGTGTTCTTTGTATCAATTAGCTCAAATCAGACCAAATCTTGCCATATTGGGATGTGCACGAGATATTAAGGGTAAAACATGCATGAAAAGATTTTTTAGGTCAAGTTAGGTATTTTTCATATATTTATATAATTTAAATGAATTAATATGAATAATAATTCAAATAAATAAATAAAAAATGAGAAAATACTTCCCTTTGGGCCAAGTGGTCGTGCACATGCTTGGAATGATGAATCATGGAAGAAAAATGGTCCCATTAGCAATTTTAGGTCATTTGAACCATTGTTGACTTTTCAAAATATCCAAAAATTTCCCAACTTCCACAAGGCATAACTTGCTCAAATTTTAAGCTTTTCACATGTTCTTTGACATTTTGGAAAGGTCTTTGAGTCCTCTAACCAATGCCTTTGGTCCCATGTCATTTTGATTTACCAATCTCAAGTTATGGCCTTTGACTTAAAGTCCCTTTTTGTTGACTTTTGAAAATGACCTATAATGTTGAAATTGATAACTTTTTGTGAGAGCATTTCTTGGACTTGAAGTATGAAGATGAGTTGTAGGAAATGTCTTTCTCTTCAAAATGAGCTTTGGATGGGATTTTTATGATAATCCATGTGAAAGTTATGCCCTGGTCAATTTCAGTTGACTTTTTCAGCTGTCCAAATATAGTAACTTTTGCATCTTTGATGATTTCTGAGCCAAATTTTGAGAATCATGATCAAGCATTGATCAAATGATGTTTGTGGCTTCAAAATGATATGTTGACCAAAAATTTGAACTTTTGACTGTCAAAATGACCATTTTGCCCCTACAGTTGACTGTAGTGCAATTCAGGGTTTTGACTGTGCAATTTTGAGCTGAATGCCTTGAAACTTGATATGAGGATACTTGACCATCTTTGTAAGCATATGAGACTTGATTGGGCCTTTGAAAACTTCATTTTCTTGATCAGAACCCAAACCCTAGTTTTGACTGTATGGGAGACTGTTGGACTGTGCAACCCTTAGGGAATTTTGTGACTTGGCTTGGCAATTTCTTGAAGAATATGGGAGGGCAAATTTTAGGGTGCAACAGTTGCCCCTGTTCAATCTTCTTAGACCTGAGGATGCAGATTGGCTGACGTGCCTTTCGTAATCCGAGGGTAGAAGATGATTGGACACTAGAGTGCCCAGAAATTTGCGCTCACATAGTGGCAGTGATGGTGGAATGGGCTTATAGATGCCATTTGGAGATTGCTGGATAGGATGATGGGCTTATAGATGCCATCTGGATGTTGATCGCGTAGGAGATTCTTTAGCTAGAACCTGCATACCTGCAAAAGAAACAAATGAGTACCTGACACGTTGCAGGAGCTGATTTTAGATGCTTGGTATAAATATGTCCTGACTGGTTACAGGAGCTGAGTCTGGAGCTTCAAACGATGATGAATGAACCGGGGATGGTTACTGTCTTAGCACGAATGGTAAGAGAACCTTGGGCGACTTTAACTTCAACAACGCTTGTTGAGAAAAATCTTGGGTGACTTTAACTTCAACAACGCTCGTTGAGAAAAATCTTGGGTGTCTTCTACTGGGATAAGAATCAGGGAGATCTTAGGGTCGATCTGACTGAACCAGAGGAGGCCTTTGACTGGATAGGCATCAGGAAAATCTTTGAAGTCGATTAACTGGACCGGTCTGGGTCTTGAAATCTTCAACTGGACAAGAATCAGGGAGATCTTAGGGTCGATCTGACTGAACCAGAGGAGGTTTTTTTGATAAGGATGTGATGAAGGAATCTGAGACGATTGCTACTCCAAATCTATGATGAAGGAACCTGGGACGATTACTACCTCAGCAGAGTGATGAAGGAATCTGGGACGATTACTACCTCAGCAGGATGATGAAGGAATCTGGGACGATTACTACCTCAGCGGGATGATGAAGGAATCTGGGACGATTACTACCTCAGCAGGATGGTGAAGGAATCTGGGACGATTACTACCTCAGCAGGATGGTGAAGGAATCTGGGACGATTACTACCTCAGCAGGATGATGAAGGAATCTGGGACGATTACTACCTCAGCGGGATGATGAAGGAATCTGGGACGATTACTACCTCTGCAGGATGATGAAGGAATCTGGGACGATTACTACCTCAGCGGGATGATGAAGGAATCTGGGACGATTACTACCTCAGCAGGATGATGAAGGAATCTGGGACGATTACTACCTCAGTGGGATGATGAAGGAATCTGGGACGATTACTACCTCAGCAGGATGATGAAGGAATCTGGGACGATTACTACCTCAGCGGGATGATGAAGGAATCTGGGACGATTACTACCTCAGCAGGACGATGAAGGAATCTGGGACGATTACTACCTCAGCAGAAGGATGAAGGAATCTGGGACGATTACTACCTCAACGGGTAAAGACTTTTATCTGTTGATCGTTCTTTCCTGAAAAAGTAACGAATTAGTTGTATGCAATGTCATAATGCATGAATTGCCTGATTTTAAGGTGTTCTCAAAAATAAATGAGATTGGGGTGATATGATGCGTCTATGCATGCTATAATGATGAATGTGTTTCTCGTCTGGGAAAGTAAATCCTTGACGGGTGCCGGGAAGTCACTCCTGGGCTGATGTTGAAGAATAGATTTTGCTTCCGCTGGGGATGATAACTGCAAGAATACCGGTAGGAGAAGACGACTCCGTTGCGGAATAAACTTGGCAAATGGAAGATTCTGCGGGGAGAAAAGATGCTCTAGACGACCATGCTGGGAAGCAATACTCTGTGGGGATAGAGATGTTTTGCTGAATGTTGATGATAATTCGCTGGGGATACCCTTGTTGTGCTGGAATTATTGATAGACTTCGCTGGGGTAAGAAGACTTCGTCGACGACGCTCTTTCCGTGGCTTTTGGCTGAGGATAACCCAGTTATATCCTGTTAAGGAAATAACTCTTTAAATCAAGCCGGACGACGCGTTCGTTCTCTGCGAGGGGATAAGCTTCCAGAATTTACTGGGGATAAGCTTACTGCTTGGGGAGATATATTCCAACCTTCCTGGGGAATTGGATTGGATCATCTTCTGGGGAAGTTTTGATATGCTGGGAAAGTGATTCCTATGGATATTGATATACCGCCGGGGAACAATCTTTAGACCAAGACTGCCGGGGATGCTTGTTAAGAATATATGGATTGCTGCTGGGGAAGTATTGAGATCTGCGGGAGGATACTCAACTTTCCTTGAGATTTGATAATTTGCTCGGAGAGGAATGTACTGTTTTGCTGAACCACTCTCTGGGGAATTAAAATGTACTTAGTCGTGTTCTTTAGCTGAACCTACCTTAATACTCTGATGGACAGCACAAATAGATCGCTTAGACCAATTATTATTGCCCCTGTTTCTATGGGAGAAGGCATCTGTGGGGTGCTGATAGTTGTTGAGGGTCAAACCTTCTTCAGGTAGGCAGGTGACAAGATGACAGGACATAGTCGTACGCTTTGATCCCTAACTTTTGCCTGGACCGCCCTTTCGGGTTTTCAGTCCACCGGGATACCCATTTTTGCTCAAGCCGCCTTTTCAGGTTTTCGACTTGCCGGGTGTACAGATTTTTCATTTCATCCCTTCATTTTGCCCGAACCCTTTTGGTTCGCCGGGAAGCCCTAATTTTTGCCTAGGTGTGTCAACCTAGCGGGTCTTTGATTTTGCGTAATATTTTTCGACTATGTCCACGCTCTTAGAATGCAGGTAGGTGCCCCTGGCTGCTTGTGTTGCCGTATTACCAGAAGGTGTCTGATCGTGCAAGATTCGTTGCTGGAGTGCCCCACGTGACCCAGGCAGAGATTTGCCCCAGGCTTTTTGGCCTTTTGAGAGATTCTCTGGATCTTGACTTAACTGCCCCAGATGGTAGATCATGATCATGCCGTGCCCCTGGATTGGAGATACTCTTGTTCATTAGACTTTCGTCGTGCAAATTTCTATGCTGCTCAAACAAAAAGTCATATGCAAACAAAGTTATGTCAAAATGCAAAGCTTATGTCTGTCTCGAAGATTTTGAAAATGCATTCTTTTTCATAAAACAAATGAATGTTTGTAAAACGTGATGTCAACTCCGTATTTACCATAAGCCTTAAGGAGTCAGGATACCTTTTCATAACAGTATGCTTTCGAACTAACCCATGCTTCAGCTAGGACTTTTAAGGGTTATAACGTGGCCTGGTTCACGGTTTAAGAAACAAAGGATAAAGGCTCAAATTATTTGTACCCACCCGTTCTTCGTGATGTTCTCCAAACCTAAACTCAGTTGATCATGCGTTAGACCTTGGTTGAGTCTTTGCTTTGATATACCAGCGATGGTTCGGATATTGACGGTTTATTTTGATTAGGCAGTCATTTCCTTTTTTGTTGAGGGTTTGTAAGACCTCATTCTTGTCTGATTTTTGTTATCCCTTTCTTTTTTTTGCCTGAACTGTTTCCTTTTTTGGAATTACAGTCAGCGGGATGCCCCAGTTTTGTCGGTCTCCTTCGTTGGTTTTGACTTTTTGGGCTTTTCATTTATGATTTTTTTTTGATAATGACTGCCTGTCCTTATGATTGTTCGGAACCATCACTGTCTTTCTTTATTTTGTAAGGACTTCTTTGGTGCCATTTGTTATGCACTTGGATCAACTGAGAGACTACCCTGCCCCAGGTTATGGTTAAGGGTTTCAAATTTCGAAAAGAAAAACTCCTATTTCTTTGGCTCGGAGGGGTTGACGAGGGATTATCATCCTTATAACTCCAGTGTTTTAGGGATTGAAACAATGCCTGTACCTCATCAGCGGGGTCTGTTCAAAAGCATACTGTAGATTATGGTATCGTTTTCGTCATCCTCCCTCAAGAGGCTTAGAATTAAAGAGAGTTAACATCCGAAAAAATATGAAAATAATTTGCGTTTAGTGAATACGAATATATTGATTCAAAATAGACATAAGCGATGCATTAATGTGATAACAATGTTTGACATGAATAAAATGTTTGTACAATCAAAGAAAAATACAACTTGAACATTCGAATGAACAAAAGACATTCTCGATGATTCGGTGTAGGATCAGTGTTCAAACTCGACCTCCTTGGCGTTAATCAAATCCTGGATCTTGTTCTTCAAGGTCCAACAGTCGTCGGTGTCATGTCCAGGACTGTCAGAATGGTAGGCACATCTCACACCCGGGTTGTACTTGGGAGAGGAAGTGTAAGGATTTTGAAGAGGATCCTTTAGTGTGATCAGTTTTGCCCTCAGCAATTGCTGTAATGCCTGAGACAAAGACATGTTGATGTCAGTATACTTCCTATCTTGATACTTTATCCTACGCCTATTGCTCTTTCTTGGTTGAACGGGCGTGGGATCAGAAATCTGGATTGCCCCCACATCATGACGACCCTTTTTACCATGTATAGCATTGGACTCTTTCTTTCCACTGTGGGGCTTTTTCTGAGTATCAGCAGGTGCGGTTTCTTGAATCTTCCCCGATTTGATACCAGCTTCAATTCTCTCCCCAGTCAAGATAAGATCTGTGAATCCAGCAGACGAATTCCCAATTAGGTGGTTGTAGAACGGACCAGACAGGGTCCCCAAGAACATATCGACAAGTTCCCGATCAGTCAGAGGTGGTTGTACCCTTCCAGCAAGATCCCTCCATTTCTGCGCATATTCTTTAAAACCTTCACTTGATCCTAACGACATACCCTGGAGTTGGGTACGCGTAGGAGAAAGGTCGGTATTATATTGATACTGCTTGTAGAAAGCAGTAGCCAACTCCTCCCAGTTACGAACCTTGGTCCCATCCAGCTGATAGAACCATTCGAGATGAGTCCCTGAAAGACTCTCCTGGAAGAAGTGGACCCACAAATTCTTGTCCGCAGAGTACGGCTGAATTTTCTGAACATAGGACCTTAGATGCAGCTTGGGACAAGACGCCCCGTCATACTTGGTAAAGGATGGTGCTTTGAACTTCCGAGGAATAATCACACCAGCTGACAAACCCAGATCTCCAAAATCCAGCCCGGGTACCTGTTGGATTTCCATAGCCTTCAGCCTATCCTCCAACTGTTTGTACTTGTCTTCGGCCGGAGGGTATTGTTCGTCGTTGAAATCTGTCTCGTTGTCGGAGGCCACTGGACTGGGAACCCTTTCCCCTTGATGACTACCTTCCCTCACAAATGGAGTTGTCTTCTCAGTTTCAATCTGCGGTGCATTCCCAGATCTGCGTCTAGGGCTGAACAAAACAGTCCTCTTCTTCTTCTTGTCCTTCTTCAAGAGCAAAGCCTTCAGATCTTGCTGCCCCTGGGTCAAGTTCATGATCAGCTCTTGGAACTGGGCATTCTGAGCTTGGAGGGCCTTGATAGACTGCTCAGCTGATGATTCAGGATTCATGACGATCGGCTGAAATAAACAGCGAAGAAGGGTAAGCAACCTGCAGAGAAAGGGTACCTGTTATGCGATGATATGTATGGTATGCATGTAATGTTTTCAAGGACCTCGCAGGGTAAACGGAGAAACTTGTTAGAGTTGGAAACTGGCAACTTGATTGAAGGAACTTCCTGTTGTAGAGAGCCCTTCTTCAAGGGTCAAAGGCTCACCATATCCAGTGGGTCATAGCCCCTGACACCCTTGGCTAGAGGAAAATAAATCCCCTTTGCCTCTTGCTGGGTAATTGGTTTATCATGACCTGCATCACAAGCCCTTGAGATCCTTGAAACGGGTTAGGATGTATGCAATGGTATGATGGTATGATGTCATGCTATGCATGGGATAACGTAAGTGACCCTGTTATGAGCCCCGATTAAGGACTATAAACAACCTGCAAGAAACTTAGTAAACCCTGTTATGAGTCCCCATTAAGGACTATAAACAAAACCTACAAGACTTAGGTGTCAGATAACAAGCGTGCAAGTAGTCAAGTACGAAGGCACACAAGTCACACAAGAGAAGCCCTTAGGGTTTAGGCCAGCATGGGGTCTAGGTATTACCCTCTTGAAGTTGGTGGGTTCAACCTGTCCTAATCAAAGTAACCGGGTTCTAAGGTTCCCAATATCACGGGATTGCTTTCATTGTTCATCGTTTCGATTTAGCCACTGAACTGGCGACCGAAATATTCCAGGAAAGCAACCCTCAATTGAGTGTAGTATCGAGTATCAACCAACCTCGGGCTGCACCAAAGTCAGTTATCTCACTACCCTAAAGAGGCCAAGATAGTTCAATTAAGGTTCCTAAGGTCTGTTGATGCTTCACGACACCACGCGGAGGCCCCGTACTCTCCTTGACTGAACTCAAGGGTTACCGGTACACACCAAAGTGCCACATCAACGTAGCAGGCTGTTTCAACCATGTCGGTATACCCCGCACAGTTCCCTCACAGCCTTGTTGCTACTTTCTAAGAAAGGTATCCCCCAGATCCGGGTTAGGACCTATAGAACTCCCAAGCAACCCACAATTTAAAGCACACAAAGCAATACAATTGAAAACATAGTTATGAACTAGCCCTAAGGTACACCCCACTTTATAAGATATTCCCCAGCAGAGTCGCCAGTTCTGTGATCGGTGGATCTGGAACTGACTGTTTAACGCTGGTTCGCGAAATGTCGCGGAAGCAAGAGTCGCCACCGTCTTTTATTTTCTCCAAATGGAAAGGACAAAAGCACAGAAAAATTCCTTAAAGATATTGCTCTCGGTTCGGGAGGTAGGTTATAGAAAGGGAAGGTGTTAGCACCCTTTCTATCCATGGTTATCCATGGGCTCTTAGATACTTGCTCATTGTGTTTTCAAAAATGGTTTGTTTGCTTTTCAACTGTGGGTTAAAAAGTTTCTTTGAAAAATTTCAGTTCGACTCATGCGTCAGAGTGTTTGAAAAATTTGCTTTGAAAGCTTTTGAAAATGTGTCGGTGTGAAAAGAGTTTTTGAATTTTGTTTTTGAAATTAGAGCAAGTATCTAGAGTCGTCTACCTACCCTAAGGAATTCGTCTGTGTAAATGTCCTTTAAAGCAGTGCCATCCCACCATTGAGAGGTAGGTAGCACCACCGTTGGAGGTGTTCGGGTCAATTCGAGGTTCGGGACATGGTGATCACCAGAGCAATGGGAAGACACCTTAGAAGCTACCCTCATGCCAGGTTCCCGGATCATGAGGACTTACTAAGACATCCTCTACTCGACGATCACCTTTCGAGGCAAGGCAACAGTGAGGCGTACCCTAGGGGTGGTGTGTGCGATTCGTGTGTCGTTTTCATTTGTATTTGTCTTGTCATGTTAAAGTGATCTACGCTTGATTTTATTATGGTCATTCATTCTTTCATGCTTGGTTAACAGTTAAAATATTTGCGAGGAGAAGTAAATCTAAGTTATTACAAATGGCGCGGGTCCACATCGCCAAAATTAAACCGGACCCGATTTGACGGAAAGTAAATAAGGTAAATAAAAGTGCGAAAAGTTAAATGTTACAAGGCTTTGGGAGAGGTACATGATTATTTAAGCGAAATAAGGTAAATGCGCGAAATAAAATAATTAAAAACATGGGCGTTGGACCCTTTTGCAAAATATTAAATTACATGAATTAATTAATATTAAAAGAAAACATTTTTGGTATTTTTGTGTTTTTTAAGATTTGATAGGAAAAAGAATTAATTAAAACTAAAATAAAATGTTAAACCTAGTTCTAATTATTTTTTAAGTTATTAAGAAAATATTAAAGTTTTTGACCTAATTTAAACCTAAGTTATTTATGTACAATTTAATTATTATAAAAGATAAATAATATTATTAGAAAGAAAAAGGAAAAGTTAAAAGGAATAAAATTTATTAAACCTAAGTCTATATTTGTGGATTTTTATTGTGAAAAGAATTAATATTAAAACCTATTTTAAACTAATTAAATTCCAAGCATTTATTTACAAGAAAATATTAAACTAAAATATTTATTGCTTTTTTGTCTTTTCTGAATTTTTATGTATTTTTGTATTTTTGTGAAAAAATATAATTAAATTGAAACAACAAAGAAAATAATATAATTGAAAAATAAAAATATAAGAAAAAAGGATAGAAAATTGCAAACCAGGGGGGGTGGAAGTCCCAATTTAGGAGGTATGGGCTCAGCAATTCAGGCCCAATAGCACTCAGATCCATTGACTTTCGCCACTAGCGTGTTGTGCATTGACTAAGGCTTAGCGTGCTCATCAATTCCACACCCTTGGATTGCTTCTGATGGACGCGTGGATGGATAGATCTGGAGGTGCATCATAGTTTCCCACACAAACGCTGCATAGGAATTATTAATGAAAAATAATATTGAAATTTATCCAGACCTGGGACTCGAACCCAGGTCATACGCTTTGTCAAACCTCACGCTTGCCAGCTGATCTCAACGTTCACTTTGTACATACAACAACGAATAAATAACAAGAATGAAAATTGGTTAGTGGCCACTAAAAAACAAAAAAAACGCGTGCTGATTTAAATGAGCCAACCAGTGTTTGCCAGCACATCGTCTTCCTCGCGTATTTCTTTTTTTCTGAAACAAGAACCTATTGCAACGGTTTTAAACGCGTGGTTTTAGATGGCTTTAGAAAAAATAGCGAATAGCGCTATATGATTCATAAATTGATCGCGAGGCTTGGTCCATGTTCGTCCCAATGCGTGGAATCCAATAGTCCTAGTCTCAGCCTCTAATTTTGCCTTATTGCAAAACCCCTAATTTATCCTCCTGAAAACCCTAGAATCTCAAACATGGTATCATCGTGTATGGCAAGTAAAAACACAATTAAAGGTACTGGTCAGCTTTAAAACTTCAATATGAACATGAATCAAGTAATATATTTCACAAATGATGCATAGAATAGAATGTAAGACTATGAAATTTGTTTGATACAGTGGAGGTTCCTGGTACCGATTCTTGGCGTTTGAGTGGAAGTTTATGATTGGAATCTGATCAGGGACCTTCAAGGAAGCTATTGGAATCAAGATTAAGGCCTGAATCGTCCTCCAACAATGATTTCAGAATTTTGTTTTCAAGGAATTTTTTCAAGTTTCCAATGGCCTTTCTTGCGCAGCTTTTAGTGTCTTGTGATTAGGGTTTGATTCCTGTTTATGTATTAAGGCTATTAGGTCAAAAATATTCAATAAAATCCAATGCAATAATGGTTTTGCATATTTGATTTCTTAAGGATCTTCCATATCTTTTTTTATGTGTTCTTTGTATCAATTAGCTCAAATCAGACCAAATCTTGCCATATTGGGATGTGCACGAGATATTAAGGGTAAAACATGCATGAAAAGATTTTTTAGGTCAAGTTAGGTATTTTTCATATATTTATATAATTTAAATGAATTAATATGAATAATAATTCAAATAAATAAATAAAAAATGAGAAAATACTTCCCTTTGGGCCAAGTGGTCGTGCACATGCTTGGAATGATGAATCATGGAAGAAAAATGGTCCCATTAGCAATTTTAGGTCATTTGAACCATTGTTGACTTTTCAAAATATCCAAAAATTTCCCAACTTCCACAAGGCATAACTTGCTCAAATTTTAAGCTTTTCACATGTTCTTTGACATTTTGGAAAGGTCTTTGAGTCCTCTAACCAATGCCTTTGGTCCCATGTCATTTTGATTTACCAATCTCAAGTTATGGCCTTTGACTTAAAGTCCCTTTTTGTTGACTTTTGAAAATGACCTATAATGTTGAAATTGATAACTTTTTGTGAGAGCATTTCTTGGACTTGAAGTATGAAGATGAGTTGTAGGAAATGTCTTTCTCTTCAAAATGAGCTTTGGATGGGATTTTTATGATAATCCATGTGAAAGTTATGCCCTGGTCAATTTCAGTTGACTTTTTCAGCTGTCCAAATATAGTAACTTTTGCATCTTTGATGATTTCTGAGCCAAATTTTGAGAATCATGATCAAGCATTGATCAAATGATGTTTGTGGCTTCAAAATGATATGTTGACCAAAAATTTGAACTTTTGACTGTCAAAATGACCATTTTGCCCCTACAGTTGACTGTAGTGCAATTCAGGGTTTTGACTGTGCAATTTTGAGCTGAATGCCTTGAAACTTGATATGAGGATACTTGACCATCTTTGTAAGCATATGAGACTTGATTGGGCCTTTGAAAACTTCATTTTCTTGATCAGAACCCAAACCCTAGTTTTGACTGTATGGGAGACTGTTGGACTGTGCAACCCTTAGGGAATTTTGTGACTTGGCTTGGCAATTTCTTGAAGAATATGGGAGGGCAAATTTTGGGGTGCAACACCACTCATCTGATAAAGACCTTTGGGTGCACTTTTTTCAAGACAGCTTGTCAGGCACGCAGTTGGATTGATTCTATCAACTCGAGAGATCAGAGGTTCATAATTGGGAAGACTTAGCTGCCGCTTTTTATCGTCAATATCAATACAATGCTGATTTGGCGCCCACTCGTACTCAGTTACAAAGTATGGGGATGGCTTCCAATGAAAGGTTTAAAGAGTACGCCCAGAAGTGGCGTGATCTGGCTGGAAGGGTGCAGCCACCGTTGTCAGATAGGAAGTTAGTTGACATGTTTCTGGGGACCCTGTCTGGCCCCTTCTTCAATCATCTAATCAGGAGTTCTTCCGCGGGATTTACTGAACTAATTTTGACCAGCGAAAGGGTCGAGGCCGGTATTAAAAGTGGCAAGATTCAGAAGGATACTTCCGCATCCGCTACTGTTAAGAAAGCCTTCCCAGCTAAGAAGGAAGCCTCTGCTGTATATTCTCAGAAGGGCCAGGGAAGAACCGAGCGCCGGCCAACTGTAGGGGCTATGATGATTCAAAACTCGTCAAATGATCAACCTCGTAACAATCCGCCGAGACCTAATCAACAACGGGTAGAAAGGCCACAACGGCAGTTCACCTGCATCAACATGACGCCAGCTCAAGTACTCCCTCACTTGTTGAAGCTGAATCTTACCAGTTTAAAGGAAGCGCCAAAGAACCCTAACACCTCCTCTCCATACTACCACTCCAATGCCAAATGTGCTTACCATTCTGACAGTGTTGGGCACGATACCAATAATTGCTGGGGACTTAAGAACAAAATCTAGGACTTGATTGATGCCAAAGAAGTAGAATTAGATGCGCCTGAGAAGCCCAATGTGATATCTGCTCCGATGCCCAAGCACGGCCATAATGTTCATGCCATTATAGAAGACCTCCATGTTACTGACGTTGCCAATCTTTTGACTCCATTGTTAGTAATTAAAGAGAAGTTGATAAGAGCCGGGATATTCCCAGGCTGCGGGAAGGACTGTTATTTTTGTTTGAACATACAAGTTGTTTGCCCCATGTTGAAATCAGGTGTCCAACGCCTGATGGATACCCAAGAGATACTTTTTCAGAAAACCCCTGTTGATACCTTCAATCCTGTTACTCCTGTTACTTTTGCTACTTCAACCAACGATATTGCAATCATAACCATTTCCGACAATCCTCCCAAGGCTTGCAAAAGGCCTGTCAGGATTACACCCAACTCTAAATGTGTACCATTAAAGATCACCATGCCGGGACCTGTCCCGTACCAATCAAGCAAAACTATACCATGGAACTATGGAGGATAAATCTTCTATCATGGTATCAAACAAATTGAGGCAGTCCAAGAGAATTTTGAAGAAGAAAACCCTGATATAGGGAATATTGCGGGTACAAGCAAGATAACCCGCAGCGGCCGAATTTTTTCTCCAGAGATTACTCCCCCTCGAGCAGTTTTCGGACCCTTGAAAGCTTATGTACCTATTGGACCATCTGTGCAAGGCCCGGTGATTGAAGAATTGGATACTCCTGAAGTAAGACCATCTGTTGATACTACCAATAAGGGTAAGGGGATGCTAGGAGTTCCTGTCAGGACGAAGGCTCATGATGTGGTTATCCCTGAAACCACTCAGAAAGAAATGGATGAAATCTTGAAAATAATCAGAAAAAGTGACTACGACGTTGTGGAATAGTTAGGGCAGACCCCTTCTAAAATTTCAATGTTGGCTCTTCTACTCTGCTCTGAGGCCCATGCTAAGGCCTTGATCAAATTTTTGAAGGCAGGACATGTGCCCCAAGAGACTTCGGCTGACCAGTTTCAGGAGTGTGTGGCCAGTCTTACCGCTGATAATGGCCTTGGCTTTTCCGATGCTAACTTGACTCTCAAAGGAAGGAAACACAACGATGCGCTACATGTCTCAGTTGAATGCAGGGGAACCACCCTCGCCCATGTTTTAGTTGATACTGGTTCTTCTTTGAATGTGCTGCTGAAGAAAGCCTTAGACTGTTTGGACTGCGAAGGATTGACCCTCAAACCTAACAACATCGTTTTTAGGGCTTTTGATGGTTCCAAAAGAATGGTTCATGGAGAGGTTGATATTTCTATCAAAGTAGGCACATAATTTTTCAACTCCACCTTTTATGTGATGGACATCCGTCCATCATATTCTTGTTTGTTAGGAAGACCGTGGATCCATTATGCCGGGGCAGTTACCTCCTCTTTGCACCAAATGCTGAAATATCATGTTAAGGGTAAGATTATAACAGTGCACGGCGAGGAAGAGTACATGATAAGTCATCTCAATTCCTTCCGCTATGTGGAGTTGGATGGCGAGTTCATCGAAACGCCTTTCCAACATTTTGAGGAAGTTTCCCCTGAGGTAGCAGTTGCGAAAACAATGGTTGATGTGCCTATCGTTTCCAAGCATGTGCCTAGGATGGCATCTATCAAGGATGCAGAGGTTGTAATTAAAGAAGGGAAGAGTACAGTATGGGGGCAACTGCCTGATTTTCCCCATAAGACAGACAAGTTTGGGTTAGGGTTTACTGCTGCAGGACAAAAGGCTATGCGTCGCTCCAAGCTTGGAAGACCACCCGTCAAGATCACTCACCACAGAATCAATGTTGTAGAATATGAAGATGAAGAGAGCCACTTTGAAGATTGGATATTTCCGACCGTCGAAGGGGGTTTAAGCAACTGGGAAGCAAAGGATTTTATTCTCATCACCTTTATCAACCAGTAATTTTATCTTTGAACAATTTCCCATTTATGGTATGTAATAACTAAACAATTTGCACACTATTTTCACCTCATGCCTTTGCCCGGGGCATGTAGGTCCATTTGTAAGGGCTTGGTCTTCTTCATTATCATATGCCATGTTTTAATGAATCATTGGACGTTTTTCATCTATAAACTGTTGTGTTCATTTTCTTTCCTTTTTGCATTTTGTTTGCTTAAGGATGGCTATCCCTTACACACACCCACACTCACAAATGCAGGTACCCATCCACTCCAGATTCCATGGGTGACTATTCTGCTTTAACCTTCGATAACTCTGAAGATTTGGTCAATCATATTGAGTACGAAGTTGACGAAGACTGTGAAGTGCCGGGAGAGTTAGCCGGACTTTTGCAACAAGAAGAGAGGGCTATTCTGCCTCATGAAGAGTTACTAGAAACCATTAACTTTGGGACGGAGGAAGACATGAAAGAGGTAAAAGTGGGCGCTAACCTGAAACCAAGTGTCAAGGAGCGCTTAGTACAGTTGTTGAACGAGTACGTTGAAATCTTCTCCTGGTCTTATGAAGACATGCCGGGACTAGACACGGATATCGTGGTCCACTGTCTCCCTACAAGAGAGGATTGTCCATCGATCAAGCAAAAGGTTCTCCGAATGAGGCCCGACATGTCTGAGAAGATCAAAGCTGAGGTAATGAAGCAATTCAATGCTGGATTTATGGCCGTTAATTCCTATCCACAATGGGTTGCTAACATTGTACCTGTGCCTAAGAAGGACGGCAAAGTCAGAATGTGCATGGACTATCGGGATTTAAACAGGGCTAGCCCCAAGGATGATTTTCCACTGCCACATATCGACATCTTGGTTGACAACACAACTCAGCACAAGGTTTTTCCCTTCATGGGTGGATTCTCAGGATACAACCAGATCAAAATGGCCCCCGAGGACATGGAGAAAACTACTTTTGTCACGCAATGGGGTACCTTCTGCTACAAAGTGATGCCATTCGGACTGAAGAATGCAGGGGCAACCTATCAACGCACCATGGTAGCTTTGTTTCATGATATGATACATCAGGAAATCGAAGTTTACGTAGACAACATGATAGCTTGATCACAGACAGAAGAAGAACACCTTGACCATTTGCAAAAGCTGTTTACCAGGTTGAAGGAGTATAAGCTCAGACTGAACCCAAGCAAGTGCACATTTGGAGTTAGGTCTGGTAAACTTCTGGGATTTATTGTCAGAAACAAAGGCATTGAGGTTGATCCATCCAAAGTAAAGGCTATACAATAAATGCCTGCCCCCTACTGAAAAGGAGGTTAGGGGATTCTTGGGACGCTTAAACTATATCGCAAGGTTCATCTCTCACCTGACATCTACCTGTGAGCCAATTTTCAAACTATTGAAGAAAGATCAGGTATTTGAATGGAACAATGATTGTCAAGTTGCTTTTGATAAGATCAAGGAGTATTTGCTGGAACCTCCTATCTTGATGCCACCCGTCGAAGGGAGGTCGTTAATCATGTATCTGACTGTTTTGGATAACTCAATAGGGTGCATATTGGGCCAACATGACGAGTCTGGCCGAAAAGAACATGCCATTTATTACCTTAGCAAAAAGTTTATCGACTGTGAGACTCGCTACTCACTGCTCGAGAAAACTTGATGCACTTTGGTATGGGCTGCTCGCCGGCTAAGGCAGTATATGTTGACTCATACCACTTTGCTGATTTCCAAAATGGATCCGATCAAGTATATCTTCGAGAAGCCTGCTTTATCTGGAAGAATCGATAGATGGCAAATGATCCTGACAGAGTATGATATCTAGTATACTACCTAAAAAGCTATAAAAGGGAGTGTACTAGCTGACCATCTAGCTCATCAAGCCGTCGAAGATTACCAATCTATGAGATTTGACTTCCCTGACGAGGACATCATGACATTGGACAACATTGAAGGTAACGGACCGTATGAAGGACCTGAACAAGGATCCCGATGGACCCTGTACTTTGATGGTGCTTCAAATGAACTTGGCAACGGTATCGGTGCAGTACTCATTTCTCCGGAAGGTTGCCATACACCATTCACTGCCCGACTGTGCTTCAGCTGTACCAACAACATGGCTGAATATGAAGCTTGCATCTTTGGTCTCAAGGCTGCTATAGACTTGGGAATCAAATCTTTGGTCGTATTTGGGGACTCGGCTTTGGTTATCAGTCAAGTCAAAGGAGAGTGGGACACTAAACATCCTAATCTTATCCCATACAAGAAACATGTCTTGACATTGTTGCCTCATTTCGAGCAGATTACTTTCAAGCACTTCCTGTGAGAAGAAAATCAGCTAGCAGATGCTCTGGCTATAATGTCTTCCATGTTTAAACTCAATTGGGATAACGAGGCTCCCCAAATTACCATCGAGCGAATGGACGAACCTGCACACTGTCATGAGATTAATACCGAAGAAGTAGTGGAACAACCCTGGTTTCATGAAATCAAAAGGTATCTCCAGACTAGAGAATATCCTGAAGGAGCTTCAATCAATGATAAAAAGTTCTTAAGGAGATTTGCTGCCAAGTTCTTCCTAAGCAATGGCATCCTTTATAAGCGCAGCCATGATTGTGTTCTACTTTGTTATGTGGACAAAGCTGAAGCAGAGTTGATCATGACTGAAATACATAGTGGCACGTTTGGCACCCACTTGAGCGGACATACGATGGCCAAAAAGATTCTAAGGGCAGGCTACTACTGGTCTACCATGGAAGCTGATTGTCATCAACATTCCCGTACCTGCCACAAATGCCAAGTCTATGCTGACAAGGTACATATTTCTCTAGTTCCTCTCAATGTCTTAACAGCTCCTCGGCCATTGGCGATGTAGGGAATAGACATGATTGGAGAGATCAAGCCTACGGAATCCAATGGATATCGCTTCATCTTGGTGGCTATTGATTATTTTACCAAATGGGTTAAAGCGGCTTCCTTCGCCTCCGTTACAAAGAATGTGGTTGCCCGCTTCATCAAACAGAATCGCATATGCCGGTATGGTGTCCCCGACAGGATTATCACGGACAACGGTACAAATTTGAACAACACTATGATTACCGCTCTATGCAAGCAGTTCAAGATTTATCATCATGATTCATCTCCCTATTGGCTGAAGATGAACGGTGTTGTTGAAGCCGCGAACAAAAATATCAAGAAGATCATTCAAAAGATGACAGTCACCTACAAGGACTGGCATGAGATGTTACCATTTGCTCTGCATGGATATCATACCACGGCACGTACTTCAACAGGGGAAACCCCATTTTCTTTGGTGTATGGCATGGAAGCTGTTTTGCCTATGGAAGTTCAGATTCCTTCCTTGAGGATTATGAAGGATGCCGGTTTGAGTGAAGACGATTGGATTCAGACCCGGCTTGAACAACTTAATTTGATCGACGAGAAGCGACTTACTGCTGTTTGTCATGGTCAGACGTATCAAAAACAGATGATCAAGGCTTTCAACAAGAAAGTCAGGCGTCAGGTATATCAAGTCGGAGATCTTGTAATCAAGTGAATCATCTTACCGCAAAGTGATCCCAGGGGCAAGTGGACTCCTACCTACGAAGGACCATTTGTGATCAAGAACATCTTTTCTGGTGGGGCAATGATTCTTACCACCATGGACAACAACAATTTTCCGCACCCTACAAACGCAGACATAGTCAAAAGATACTACGCATAAAATAACTCGACAAGTTGAAAACCCGAAAGGGTGACTTGAGCAAAAATGAGCATCCCGGTGAATCGAAAACCCGAAAGGGCGGTTCAGGCAAAAATTAGGGATAAAACAAAAAAATCTGTACACCCGGCAAGTTGAAAACCCGAAAGGGCGACTTGGGCAAAAAAGGGTTTCCTGGTGGATCGAAAACCCGAAAGGGCGGTCCAGGCAAAATTTAGGGAATTAAAGCGTATGACTATGTCTCGTCGGATCACTTTAAGAACAATCTCTTAACCAACAAGCTCCAAGCTTCTGATCAATCCAGTCATCGGCGGACGAAGCAGCGAATGGACAAGATATTCAGAGTTGTGGAGGCTATAGCAGAATGGGAATCCCATGGAATTGTTACACATAGCCATCTTTCTTTTGTATAAATTTTTTTCAATTTTTACGACAACATTCTCTTACTAGGATGTTTGTCTCCTTTGTACAAAGATACTCACGAAAGTTAAATACAAAGATACTTCAAAGTGCAGAAATTTGCTTGCCTTTCTTTTCTTTTTACACTTATGTTTTATTTGAAAACATCCAATGTTTTGTTAAATAGCCATATGCATTTGAATATAATCACTGCTTACAAATAAAACGAAATTGAAAAAGGATAATTACTGATAGGTTGAAGGTGTAGGAAGATATCTTTGTGCCATTTCAGAAGAAATCCCCTACGATACATCATTCAGATCCTCAACAAAGCTAAAATTTGGAGTATATCTCCCCAGCGGAGTTAAGCTTCAGAATCCTCAGCGGAGCCAGTGCATTCTAAAACTTGATTCCCCAGCTGAGTTAAGTTTCAAAATTCCCATCAGAGTTAAGCTTCAAGATCCCCAGTGGAGCCCGAAAAACCCTGAAAATCCTATCCCCAGCGGACCCAGAATAGCGAACATTTCCCCCACAGAGTTATCTCCCAGCAAGATCGAAGATTCTCGGTCTCTTTTTTCCAAGCAGAAGCCTCCTAGGTTTTAACTCCCCCCAGTAGAGATTTTTCAGAGTTTCCCCTATTTCCAGGAAGGTCATGAAGGATTCTCATTCCCTGCAGAAGTTGTCAAAGGCTTTGTTAATCCCTACAAATCGCCAAGGATTTTAAATCTCCAACAGTGGTCCCAGGATTTCTCATTCTCAACAATCAGAGATCTTTAATCCCCAAGCAGTCAGCAAGGATTTCTCATCTTCAATAATCAAAGATCTTTGGAATCCCCAGCATCGGTCAAGGATTTACTTTCCCCGACCGCAATCAAAGATTTCATTATCTCCAGTTGTCAAGGATTTATTTTCTTCAGCAAGACAGCTGCTCAGTTTACATGCACATCCATTACATTCATATATCATAAACATTGATGAAACACAATTCATTGCATCATACATATCATGCAACATAACTTTGTGTTTTAGCTAACATTTTACCCTTTTCAGGATAAGATTAAAAGGTTGTTGATAACAATTATTCAGATACAGTATGGATACACCCCAGACACGGCGGTCATTCTATTACTCATTCACAACTTCAAGTCAAAATACAGTACAGATACACCCCAGACACGGCGATTATTCTACTACTCATTTAGACTTCAGCAATCCGATACAGACTAGATACGCTCCAGACACGGCAGCCATTCTATCTCTCATTCATATTCAACTATCAACCACAAGTTCAGATATGCTCCAAACACGGATGCCGTTCTGGCCCTTACACCAGCAATTTGATTCTCCCCAGTGCAATCGCCACAGAAGTCATTCTATCACTTATTCAGATCTCAGTTACAGTCTCAGATACACTCCAGATACGGAAGTCATTCTGCTACTCATACAGATCTCAACTTTAGATACAGTACAAATACGCTCAGACACGGTTGCCATTCTGTCACTCATTTGGAAGTTATCCCCAGCCCAGAGATGCTCCATACACATATGTTTCTCTATCGCCCATTCAGAATTCAGATACAATACAGATACACCCCAGACATGGCAGTCATTCTGATATTCATTCAAAGTTCAAATACAGTTACAACTCAGATACGCTCCAGACACGGACGCCATTCTTTTGCTCATACATACTTAGTCTCCAGATACAGTTCAAATGCATTCCAAACATGGATACCATTTTAATACTCATTCTTCTGACCTACCACATTGCAATTCAACAAACATTCTTGAATGGCGTCTTTAAGCCCATCTCCAGCAAGAATCTACCATCTCTAAATGGCATCTTTAAGCCCATTTCCTCAGCTATATTCTGACGAGTACAAATTTACGGGCACTCTAGTGTCCAATCCTCTTTTACCTTCGAGTCGCGAAAGGCAAACTTGCCAATCTAACTCTTCAGGTTCAAGAAGATTGAACAGGGGCAATTGTTGTACCCCAAAATTTTCCCTCTCATTTCATCAACATTTTTTATCACAAGACTCTTGGAACTCAAGATCAAGCTAGGGTTTGCTCTGCTCAAGACACTTTCTTGCACTGTTGACCTAAATTAGGGTTTGAGTTGGCACAGTGATGTTTTGACCTACAATGCCCAAATTGACTTTCATACTTCATGTTGGACTCATAAGTTTGTCCATACCAAGTTTCAAGCCTTGATTCAAATTTTTGCCCAGTCAATTGGACAGTTGACCTAGAAATCAACTATATTGGGGGAAAAGTCAACTGTGGCCAATTGACAGTCAAACCTCATGAAATTTGATTCACATCAACATTATGAACTAATATGAACCATTTGATTAAGTTTGGATCACAATTCTACAAGAAATTTGATCAGATCACCAAAAGGGCAAAATGGTCATTTTTAGGGTTTTGACTGTACAAAGGCAATTTTTTACTGTTTGACCTATCCAATGGCAAATCAAGCTCAAACATGGACTTAAGGACTCAATGACATTGTATTGACCCATTCAACAAGTTCAAAAGATCTCAAATGCATAGGATTGACAGATGAATTTTTCAGTCAACTGATCAAAATTTGACTGTATACTGAAAAGTCAAACTTTGACTTTTTGGACAAAATCAAGTGCCAAAGGTCATTTTTCACCAAGACATGTAAAATTATGAAAATTGTTCATCAAGAAACCCAAAAATGCAAATTAGGGTTTAAAATGGAAAAATTTCACAACTTCGAATTTTTCTAAGTTATAAAATTTTCTTATTTTTTCCTAACTTTGTCCCATTGTTTCACCAAGATGAAAATGGATTCAAACAAAACATAAAACATGAAAGTTGTAGCCCATCACAAAGTCTACAACTTTTATTCACAAAGTTTTCTCAAAAGAGGCTTGTATCTCAAGTTATGATTTTTGGAACAAGGGTACCTAAAACTTTTAACTTAGAGAAATTTTGCCCTAGTTTAGGCAGGATTTTGACCCATATTCTTGGCCATTTTTCACATAGTTCCACTTGGAGTTTCAAGTTGCATTTCAAAGATGGATTATAGTACATGTTGCAAGCTTTCCAAATTGTTCAAGAACCCCTCAAACACCTTTGTGGTTACAGAGAATTGAATGCTTGAAGTTGGCAAAAACTCACTTTGATCCATGGCCAATACATGTTCATACAAGTTTCATTTTCAAACCAGCATGCTTTGTACTTGTTGGCAGGCCTATAAACCATTTTACATTCCTTAATTGAATGCAAATCCACTGAGCTAATGCATTATCTTGGCCATTTGTACATTGCACACAAAACTAATCCCTATTTGGAAAAAGGTATATTGCCATTTTTGAAAAGTTATACTTTATGTCAAACCAAGATCTATAAGGCATGGGGCCATATCTCTGAGGCAAGATCAAATCCATAAATTGCAAGTATCAAGGGCAAGGTATGCAGCATACAAGATAGGGATTACAGGCCTGTATTGACAGGTTACACACTCTTGCTTCAAAAAGAAGAAATTTGTCCAAAATCTTCCCAACTTAAAAACCAGCCATAGTCAGCTTACACAAACATTGCAAACACATTTCACACAACCCTTGGAGTCATAAACACGAGCTCTTCACCACTCAAACCTCCTTGTACATAAAATCACCATTTCTCTGCAAAACAGGGCAAACCCTGCAGAACCACCTCCATCTCCACTTTCCCTCGTGCGTTTTGCCTCAAACTTGTTCCAATACCTTCCATTCAACTCACCTAAACTATTCCAGACCTCCATTTCCAGCTGTAACACCATTAACACACATTTCCATTTTTGTTTCAAAGCTTTGCAGGTTGAGTTCTGTAGCACGATTCAGGCTACTTCAAAACAAACTAAGCATTGGGAAAGCTTCATTGGACATCAGGCAAGCTCAAAAGAACCTCAAGCACCCTTGGAAGTTGCTGCATTGTCCAGCTCGAAGTCAACTGAAACAGGTATTTCATGAACTTCTATCTCTCTATTTAGTAATAGTTAGGCTTAGGTTTGTGAATGAAAGATGTTGTATTCATAGCCCTGAAACCATACATGTGCTTAGTTTTCATTTATATTAATCGTGCTTGGAGAATTTTGTTCATGAACTTTCTGAAAAAACTAGGTTAAGAATTAGGGCCAGAGAAATTCTCTCTGGTCTTTGAGAGTTAGTTTAAGTTTTTTATATGGTTAGATTCGTTGTTTGATACTCTACAAGTTTCATGTTATGAGTTTTGTCAAAAAAGCACAGAATCAGGAGATAGCAGTTTGTATGGAAAACGCGCGTTTTTGTTTGAACTGAGGAAGAAGACGAAGTTGCTTGGGCTGGGCCTGGTTGTTTTTGCTTCTCACACATGCATTTTCAGTTCACACCCCCCTGACCCATTGCTTTGTATTTTCATTATTTTTGCATTTTTATTTTTTCTCTGACCTTGATATTTTATTTTCAAATATAAAAAATACTTAAAAAATATTTTCATAAATTTTTATATTTATTTGATATTTATTTTAATTAATTCTAGTATTAATACATTAAATACTTTATATTTACCTTTGTTTAAATGTAAAAATAATGTAAAAAAATACTTTTATTTTTATTTATTACTTTCATACATATTTGAAAATATTTTCTTGAAATATATACATTTTGTAAATAATTTATTTTATTTTTATACACACTTAATATATTTAATACATATATATACATATATAATATATTTTATTAAATAATAAGAACAAAAAACACAAAAATAATACATTTTTTTATTTTTATTAATATTTTATACTAAAAATACCCTTTCTTAAATATACTTTTATTTTTGTACAAATTGATACATTATTGTATATAAATAATAAATAATACTATTTATTTAAGAAATTAGGGTTTTTGCCCGAAAAAACAAAATAATTAAAATTGACTTTTTTTTATTTATTTAAATTTCACATTGAAAACTACTTTTTACATACATAAAAAACTTTTTTGCATATTACATTTTACTTGATGTTTATTTAATTATATTTATTTAAATATTGTATTGTGCCTCACCCATTCAATTTGGTTGTAATAATTTAGAATTTAATTTCTTGCAAAATAATCCCCAATTCAAATTTGTACCCCCCTCCCTATATCATGTTGTAATAGTGTAGAATTTAAATTCTCGCACCTTTAAATGCTTTCAATTATGCCATGATTAGACCTAGGGTTTGTATGCAAAATAAAATAACAATTAGTTTGACCTAATCCAAGATAACAATGCATAAAAACAAACACAATGCACACTTGCACCCCTAGGGTTTCAATCCACTTGTTGCCTTCAAAAATGGGCCTTGACATGCATGTCAAGTACTTTGGCAAAACAAAAACAAAACAAAAGATCGTAGTCCCTCGATGACGCTATCTGAGTTGCCTAAACAAAATGATCAAGTCCCTCAAGAAAATTGCCAAAAATACTTGACACTATTGCTATCATGGTCTATACAATGACTCGCGCCTGTCCCGTTTAACATCCTAACACAAGGTTGTTCACCAAATACAATGGTGAAACAACACTGTTAAAAGGGTTAAAAACATAAGAAAGATCTTTGAGTAAAATAGGGTAGATAACTCTTAGTTACTTGATCAAAGCTTGCAAAAATATCCTTGTTATCTTCAAAACACACTCCACGACACAATTTCAAAACCCTACTTTCAAACATTGGAAACTTTTCAAAAGACAAAAACACCTTTGTATACATTCAAACAAGAATCATTACAAAGGTTGCCACAACGATGTCCTCTTTTCAAAACATCTTTCAAAATCACACACAAAGCACAATTTCAAACAATTGAAGAGCACCATTTCAAACAATTGAAAAGCAAAGCAAGTGATCTAAGCAAGTAACTAAGAGCCCATGGATAACCATGGATAGAAAGGGTGCAATTACCTTCCCTTTCTATAATCTACTCCCCGAACCCAATAAAACATCTCAAAGGTCTTTCCTGTGCTTTTTGACCTTTCCTTAGGATAAAATAAAAAGTCGGTGGCGACTCTTGCTAAACTGAAACATTTGCGAACACAAACACAAAATCCCAAGTCAGTTCTCCCACCGTGTCACAATGGGTTTTGTTCGCTTTTTCCTATTTTCATTTGGAAACAATAAAGTACGGAGGATAATTCATTGAGTAAGATAATTCAATTGATGGCTTAATATCAAATCTTTACTAGTACATCTTTTCATATTATACACGTGCGACGGTGTGCATTGTTGCTGTCACGTGGGCTTGTTAAGTGGGTCTCGCCCGACGAAGCATGTGTGCCACCCGGCGAGGTAAGGTGGATAGGCCAATGTTTATAAGTCATTTTTTAGATGTTTTGGGATCATTTTTACATTTTTTAATAGACTTGTAACCTAGAAAATCTCTTGTGTGGAGAAAAAAGCCATTTTTACTCAAAATCGAAGCTTTCCAACATCCATCTTTGAGACTTCAAGTTTGATGTTCATAAATATTTGTTATTTACTTGTTGATCAAGCTACCATGACAATGGGTAGCTAAACCCATTTTTGTGTCAAGGTTAGTGGTAGATAATCTCATTTTTTTATGTATTTAGCTTTATATTTTGTATCTGAACAATTTGATGATGAATATATGGTGAAATATCCTTGTTTTATGGTTTATGTTTAATTTGATCATTAATGAGAAATATGTTCAACTCTTTACCTAGGTTTTCATCTATTAACAACAATTTTAGGACATAGTTTTGTGAGTTGATATTCACTTATATTAAGCTTTTAAAGTTATCAAATTGATGGTTAGATAGAGAGATCATCTAAGGATCAATTTGATAAAACTCACAATTTGTTTTAGAGATGAAACTTATTGAGAGGATATGTGATTATATTGATTTTTAATGAGTTCACGTGCTTTATTAAGAAAATACAAAATAGATTATCGAGCCCTAATCTTGGCATGCTTTTATCAATCATTTAAAACCAAAACTCTCTTTTACCGATTCTTGATACTTTTCATGAACTCAAAACTTTTGTTACTAAAACCAAAATCAAAACCTTTTTATGAACCTTGTGCTTTAAACAATTATAATTGTAGAATGGCGGTAATATCACATCAATCTCTGTGGAAAATGATAATTTAAATACTTACCATGTAAAGTGTTTTCAATAAAATGGCACCATTGCTGGGGATTAGCGTTTGATATTGAAAGCATTGCAATAGTTTTATTATTTTAAGTTAATTTATTATAGTGAAATATCTCTTGTTTTTCACTTGTTGGCTAGTGTTTTCAGACTCTTGTTTATGCGGGGAAGCTTACCTACAAATCAACTTCTTTTCGATCCAGAAATTGAAAAGATTGCACGTAAACTTAATAGCAAGACAAGAAGAAGGAGAAAGCTATCTCAGGAAAGGAAATAAAGAGAGGAAGCATCTACTTCTTCACCAATTCAAAGTCAAGAAGAAGTTATGGGAGATCTAGTACCACCACCTATAGGTTTGTGCATAAATAGTCCAAGACAAAACGCTCGGTTTGCTCGACATACTAATGCGAGGCATTCTGAGATGAAAATTGGCATACTATAGCTCTTGTATGAAAATCCATTCACGGGCCTAGACTATGAAGATCCGTATACTCACCTCACCAAATTCTATGAGATTGTCGATTCTATGGGAGCTCTAGAAGCTAAATAAGAGCAAGTCTTCAAGATACTATTCCCTTATTCTTTGGTTGGGAAGGACAAGGATTGGTATCTTGACCAACCCACTCAAATCATGACGGAGTGGAATGTTTTAGAAGAAAAATTTCTAGAAAGATTATTTCTGCAATCTAGGTTTATAGAGGCAAAAATTGCAATATCTATGTTTTCTCAAGGTGGGAATAATTCCTTCAATGAAGCTTGGGAGAGGTACAAGTCAATGTTGAGAAAGTGTCCTAGCCATGGTCTTGATGAGACTATGCAATTACACATTTTCCACATGGTCTTCAACCTCAACCGAAACTATTGTTGGACGCTACAACGTGTGGTTCACTAATGTCAAAGACTTCAGAGGAAGCAATTAAAATCATTGGGAAGATGGCGAGAAATGATCATTAAGTCCAGCATGACCGAAGTTTTTCACAAAGGAAACCAAGAGTTCTTGAATTAGGTATCAATAATGCTATCTTAGCTCAGAACAAGTTACTTTCTCAACAAGTGAAAGAACCTACAAAGTAAAGGGCCAAGCTACCTCAACAAATCAAGGAGATTCAAGAAATTCCAACAAAGCAAATACAACAAATAGCTTCTTGTGAGTTATGCCAAGAAGATCATCAAACTGGATTTTGTCCTCCGGTTGGAGAAGAAGCGAATTACATGGGAAATCAAAACCAGAATCAAGCTTATCAACCAAGATAACAAAATTATTAAAATAACCAAGGTTACCCATAAAGGGGTAATAAAGGTTATCTACAAGGTTGGAGGCAATATTTTGGAAAGTCAAACTGACCCAATCCTTACCAAAGCAACAATCAACCTTCACAACCTCAAAGTGGGAGTTCCAAGATGGAAGAAACTCACTTAATTTATGCAAATTTTGATGGCTAACCAAAATTCAAATGAAGCCTAAATGAAAAATCTTGAGAACCAAGTTGGGCAACTTGCTAAGCAATTAGTCGAACAAAAAATGGGGCCATAATTTTCTGCTAATACTGAAACCAATCTGAGGGATGATTGCAAAGAAATTGTAACAAGGAGTGGAAGAGAGCTTAGTATTGGAGAATAAAATGCAAAGAAGTATGATGAGGTTGTTGAGGAGGAGATTTTGGCAGAAAAGGAGTTATCATATGAGATAGTGGTAGAAAAAAATATTGACGAGGACTTAGTTGAAATGGAGAAATTGGAGAAAGAAGAAGTAGAAAAGAATGATAAATAAGAAAAAATGAGAAAGAGTAATAAGGGGAAGGAGAAAGTTAATATTATTCCAGTTCAAAACTTAATGTATCCTCATGATCCTTCCAAGAAGGATAATGCTAGGCACCATGCTCATTTTATGGATATATTTAAGCAATTGAAAATAAAATTCCATTTTCCGAAGCTATGGAGCAAATGCCTAGGTATGCAAAGTTCATAAAGGATATACTTATTAAAAAGAGAAGATCTACAGATCTAGAAATTATCATGGTGGATGCAAGTTGTAGTGCCATCATTCAACGAACTCTACCTAATAAGGAAAGTGATCTGGGAAGGGTTACTTTGCCAGTTACCATTGGTGATGTTTATGTCAGTAAGGGTTTGATTGGTTTGGGTGATAGCATAAATTTGATTCCTTTATATATTGTTAAAAGAATGGGAAGCATCGAGATGAAGCCAACAAAGATGACACTTCAACTAGCCGATAAATCCATTACATGTCCTTACGGTGTAGCTCAAGATGTGCTAGTGAAGGTGGATAAATTTTTATTCCTGGTTTATTTCGTTGTGATTGACATGGAGGAAGACCATGATGCACCTCTGATTCTTGGTCGATCATTCATGAATACCGCAAGAATGATGATTGACATCGACGATGTTTTGATGAAGGTTTGTGTTCAAGATGAAGAAGTGAGTTTTAATCTCTTTGAAGCAATAAAACATTCAAATTATAAAGGATCTTGCTTTAGATTTGATGTTATCAAAGAAGCTATTTGGTATGTTTCTAGTGAAGTTCATCTTTCAACACCCCTTGAGAAAACATTGACTAATGTACTTCAAGTTCTTGATTCCCATGAAGCAAAAGAAATGGAAGAATGTTTGAAGGAACTTAAGACTTTAAAAGAAGTTCAACCTTGGGAGGAAGAAGTTGAAATATTTAAGAAAGAAGCTAAAGAAGAAGAATTCAAACTTTAATTGAAGATGTTTCCTTCTCACTTAAAATATGTGTTTCTTGATGATGGTTGTACAAATCGGTGATCATAAGTAATGCTTTATCAAACAAAGAGGAAAATTGTTTAGTTCAAGTTTTGAAATAAAATCAAAGAGCAATAGGTTAGGTTTTAGCGGATTTGAAGTGCATTGCCCAGCCTATTGTATGCACAAGATTATGATGGAAGAGGATTTCAAGCCAGTAGCCCAACCTCAACGCCGCTTGAATCCTACAATGAAAGAGGTTGTGAGAAAGGAAGTAGTGAAATTATTTGATTCCATGATGATTTATCCTATTTCTGATAGTACTTGGGTGAGTCTGGTACATGTCGTGATAAGAAATGAGAAGAATGAATTGATTCCGATAAGGACCGTAACAGGTTGGAGGATGTGTATTGACTACCGGAGGCTTAATCAAGTAACTAGGAAAGATCACTTCCCTCTTCCTTTTATGGATCAAATTCTCGAAAGGTTATCGGGTCAAGAGTTATATTGTTTTTTAGATGGGTATTCCGAGTATAACCAAATTATGGTTAATCTATAAGACCATGAGAAAACGGGTTTCACTTGTCCGTTTGGATTTTTTGCATATGGGAGGATGCCCTTTGGTTTGTGCAATGTACCAGACACTTTTCAAAGGTGTATGAAAGCCATATTTTCCTATCTTATTGAGAATACTATGGAAGTTTTCATGGACGACTTCTCCTTTTTTGGGGCGTCTTTTGATCTTTTTTTGAAAATTTTGGATACCGTCTTGAAGAGGTGTAAGGACACCAACTTAGTTCTTAATTGGGAAAAACGTAACTTCATGGTTACCAAGGGAATGATTCTTGGTCACAAAGTTTCATCCAATGGGCTTGAATTCAATAAAGCTAAAGTGGAGGTTATTGAGAAGTTGCCACCACCAATGAACGTGAGGGGGATCCGAAGTTTTCTAGGTCATGCGGGCTTCTTTCAAAGATTTGTTAAAGAATTTTCCAAAATTGTAAGGCCCTTGAGCAACTTACTCAACAAAGATAAGTCTTTTATTTTCGATGATGCTTGTTTGATAGATTTTAATAACTTGAAACAAAATTTGACAACTGCACCAATAATTGTAGCACCAAATTGGAAAATTGATTTTGAACTAATGTGTGATGCTAGTGATTATGTTATTGGTGTGGTTCTTGGTCAAAGAAAATGAAACAATTTCCATGTGATACATTATGCCAGCAAGGTTCTTAATTAGGCACAAATTAATTATGCCACAACTGAAAAAGAATTGTTAGCTATAATGTATGCATTAGAAAAATTTAGATCTTACCACATTGGGTCGAAAAAGATAGGGGAAAATGTCGTTGGATCCTTTTGTTGCAAGAATTTGATTTAGAAATTCACGACAAGAAAGGGTCCGAGAATTTAGTAGCAAATCACTTATCCCTCTTGGTCAATGTAGATGTCACAAACCAAGAAAGTAAGGTTAGAGAGGAATTTCCTGATGAAAAACTTTTTATGGAACAAGTCAGATTGTGGTTTGACGATTTCGCAAATCATAAGGCATCCGGATTGATACTGGAGGATATAACTTGGGACCAAAAGAAGAAATTCTTGGCGGATGCAAAATTTTATGTTTGTGTGAGCCTTATGATTTTAGGCTTGGAAGTGATAATTTGTTAAGAAGGTGCGTGTCATTAGAGGAGTCTAAAAGTATACTTTGGCATTGTCACAATTCTCTGTATGAAGGTCATTTTAACGGTTTGCGCACGAAAACGAAAGTCCTTCAATCGGGCTTTTATTGGCCGTCTTTATTCAAAGATGCATACTTACATGCTAAGAATTGTGATAAATGCCAAAATGGAGGAATTGGAAAAAGAGATGAGATGCCCTTGAATAGCATGTTAGAAATAGAAGTTTTTTATTGTTGGGGCATAGATTTTGTAGGACCATTTCCCCTATCTTTTTTTAATGAATTTATCCTTATTGCGGTTGATTACGTTTATAAATGGGTGGAAGTGATAGCTTATCCTAGGACAGATGGAAAAATGATAATTAAACTTTTAAAGAAAAACATTTTTTCCCATTTTGGTACACTGCGCATGTTAATTAGTGATGGTGGGTCACACTTTTGCAATACACCTCTTGAAAAAGTTTTGGGAAATTATGGTGTAAAGCATAAAGTGGAGACTCCATACCATCTACAAGCAAACAGTCAAGCGGAAGGGAAGTGAAAAGAATTTTGGAAAAGACTGTGTCAAATTTGTGGAAGGATTGGTCTCTTAAGCTTCATGAGGCTTTGTGCGCGTATCGTAGAGCTTACAAAGCTCTGATTGGTTTGACACCGTTTCAAATGGTGTATGGCAAAGCATGTCACCTTCCAATTGCAATTGAGCACAAGGCTCTTTGGGCTTTAAAAATTTTAAACTTTAATTCTAACTTGGCCGGAGAAAAAAGAAAAATTCAACTGCAGGGTTTAGATGAAATGTGCAATGATGCTTACCATTCCAACAAGCTGTATAAGGAGAAGGTCAAATTTTACCATTATAAGAAAATTTGACACAAGGACTTCAAAGTTGGCCAAATGGTGCTTCTTTTCAATTCCCGATTAAAACTTTTTTTAGGAAAATTAAAGTCCAAATGGTTGGGTCCATTCTTGATTAATGATGTGAAAGACTATGGAGCAATTATGTTGGAGGATCCAATCTCAAAAAAAAATTGACTGTGGATGGCCAACGATTGAAAACCTATCTTGGAGGAGAAGTGAATCGGGAAACAGGTGTTGTTCGTCTTGGTGATTTGTGAAATCACCATAGATCGTCGAGCTCTAACAGGGTTAAAAAAAGCGCTTGTTGGGAGGCACTCCAGCATTGTAAGCATTTCTTTCATTTTATTTGTTCAATTAAAGTATTATCGTGTGGAAAAAGTCGGGTAAAAAAACTGATGCAATACATTTTGCAATAGATTTTTCTTCTTCTGTTTCTGGTGTGGCTCGTCGGGCGAGCGTGAGGCGAAGGCATTTCGCCTGACCCTTGCGTCTGCTATGTCGGGCAAAGTTTCGCATGCATCCTTGGATCGTTTAGCTGTGTTTTGCTGGCTGGGTAAATATTTGACCCATTTTGCTTGGGCCCATCTGTAGACCCATTATATTTAAGTCAAGTTGTCCACCTTTTGTCACTTTTCTCGCCTCTTTCATCAAAAAGAAACCCTAGCAGCCTCATTGTACTCTTGCTCTCTCAACTTCAACTCTTTGCCAAAAATTTCAATTCTGATTTCAAAATTTGAAGGTAAATATTTTGATGCTATCTATTTATTTATGTTCAGGAAAATGTTTGTAAGTTGGGTCTTAGAGTAAAATCTATAGAATGCATGTGGTTAGGCCAGATTTAAAATCCCATTATATAATCTAAAATCACCATGTTTGGTTCTTAATTTTGGACATGAAGTTTGAAAGGAAATTAGATTCTGGAAGCGTCTCTGGTTTTCTGCATTTCTAGGTCTCTCGCGGCTGCCTCGTTTGGCGAAGCAGAGGCGAGGCCCCACTCTCTCGCAGATGGGCGAAGCTGGGGTGATAATTAAAAATTCTTCCCTATTCTATTTTTTCAGTGCTATTTGTTCTAACAAGTTTGATGTTGTCTTGTTGTGTGTTTGTCTATTTCTGATGCAGATGCCTCCTAAAGGTGCAGCCGGTTCTAAGAAGCAAAAAACAACCTTGGCAAGGGGCTCTAATCAACCACGGTAGTTTGACGAGCGATGTTTCAGAAGTGCTTTGCACGAGGAAAGGTGCAAGATGCTTGAAGAAAGAGAGGTGTTATGTCAGAGAGAAAGTTCATCATTGAACAAAATGGCATGTACGAGAGTGTGGCAAGGATTTTTGAAAGAAAAAAGTGGGGAAGTCTAATCAACCCCATTGACACCATAAGTTACGAGTTAGTAAGTGAATTCTAAGCCAATGCTTTGGTGCTCGAAGGGGAAACTTTTAGGTTTGAGACTTTTGTGCGGGGAAAAGAGATTCGGTTTGACCAAGAGGCATTAAATAACATTTTTGGAAAACCAAGTCCTTTCGAATTTCTAGAAATGGATGGGTATACAAAGGCTCTTAGCATGGTAAGAAATCATGATGAACATGCTAAGTCAATTCTGCGAGAAGGAGAGAGTGTGGAGTTGAACTCTGTGGGAGAGCCAATCCGGTATAAGAGGGATAACATGACACCGGAAGCACAAACAATCCTTCTACTAATTATGCACAACATCAAACCAAGGATGCATCGATCATCGACACCTATTGAGGTTGCTTTGCTTGTCCGGTTTATTCTTGAGGATAAGGAGGTAGATGTTGCTCGTGTCATTACTGCAGAAATGAAGAGCTTCATTGAAAGCACGAGAAGACCGGGGTATACTCTAAAAACACTTTAATCTTTCCTTGCTTAATTACTACTTTGTGTTACAGTAAGTGGGTGCTTCATCCATATGTGATTAATGAGAGAGTGGGGGGGATGGGGTTATTGATGATAATTATATTGGGAAGTACTATTTGGGCAAGTTGGCATTAAAGAAAAAAATGGTGGTCAAGGTGAATCGCCAAGTGATCAAGAAGTAGTTGAGCCGACTGAGGATATCGATTTTGCTAATTGGGATCCAAGAATAAGATAGACTTGCAACTTCACGTGGGATATGCTTGAGGCTAATCAGAGGTCGAACTAGTTGCTTCATGACTACATGGATAAATTATACCTCCATTAATCTGCACCTCAGGAAGTCACTTATTTTCCTTCTCATGGGGAATGTGTGTCTTATTGCAATTGTCTTGTGGGTATGTGCCCTTTCTTTTTGGAGGGGGGAACAGCAGATGATGGTGATGAAGGTGGGCAAGTTGGTGATGGTAATGATGAAAAGGGAGACCAATGGGTGTAGATGACCAAAAGCATGGATGCTACAAAGTGAAGATTTTGTTTTTTTTGCTTTGGTCATTTATTTCAGTTTTTTTTGCTTTGGTCATTTATTTCAGTTTTATCTTAATGTTTTAGTGCTTTTATTTAAGTTTATGTTTGAATAGTCTATTTTGGGGTGTTGTATAATATTTTAGTTTGGATGTTGTACCCTTTGGTGGTACTTTTTGTTGGTGTTGTACACCAAAGACACCTTTTGTTTTAATTAAGTTTTAATTAAGTTTTTTTATTAATTTTCAAAAGTAGTAGTATAATATTTAATTGCTATTTGTACAAAGAGAGTTTGATGTGTTTGTCCTGGTTATTTTTTTTTTACTTAAGTGCTCAAGGAGCAAGATTGAGTTTTGCAATAGGCTTTGTCAACTCTTAAATTGGGGTGGTGATGATAAAAGTCTCAATGTTTCACAAATAAGGTATTGTTTTAATCGCTTTGTAGGTTGATAGCACGATAATAAAATTAGCGCTTTATGCAAAAATCGTGTTATGCATTATTTTGTAAATATATGCTCATGTGTGAATCATTAGGACAAAACCACATATGTGAGTAGCTTGCCATTGTTCATCAAAAGTAGAAGAATTCTAGTATTTTTTGTTAACTCGTTTAATTCATGTTTAATCTTGCATTACTTTTTGAAATTATGGAAATTTGGAAGTGATCAATGCATTCTTTGTGTACTATGAGAAGAACCGCCATTCTAAAAGGATTCAAGTTTACCTTGAGTAAGTGTACATTAGAAACTCTTTTGAGCCTTATAAAAATGTGTGAATGAATCAATCAAAATACCAACAAATTATTAAGTATACCACTTAGTAACTTTATTGTTGAGCATAAAGAAATTCGATATTGATTCATTCCAAATTTTTCTTGATTGTAAACACTTAACCAATTGTGCTTTAACCTCTAATAAAGAGCAATTTTTGTCTAATTAGATAGAAATTTTGAAAGTTAGGGAGAAGGTTTATGTGAGAAAAGTAAAAAAGAATAGGTGGTACAATGCATCTTTTGAAAAATATCCCAAAAAGTTAGGAAAAAAAATAATAACACAAAAATAAAGAAAAAAAGAAGGAAATGAGAATCAATCTTGAAAAAGAAAGGATAGGATGCATTGTAAGAAAAGAAATGAATGTTGGAAAAGAATGTGAGGGTTGTACAGAAATAAAATGCTCTTCATGATTTTACCCACTTTGTTTCATTGGCCGTGTATATATTATCCTTTGTTTTTAACCCAAGCCATGCTACAACCTTAAAAGCCCTTAGTGATCTTGTTTCCATAATTTTATTTTATTTTTCTTAGATGTTTCATGAATTATTCCGAATGTGCCACGATTACTAGTGAAAGTGTGTTGTCCATTGTACATATTGTGCATAATGTATGTTTTGTTGAGTGATTTAGGTGATTCGTACATGAACATGTCGTTTCTAAAGTTTGCATTATGTGATGTTTGTGTTTAGAGCTTAATTCATTGTCATGTTATGATTCTTTCAAAGTGATTAAGTTACCTTATGCGTGCAATTGTCGAGTTTGAACCATCCAAGTTTCTTCTGGTTGAATATATGCTTTTGAGTTTTTTCGTGTTGTCTTTGGAATCTTACATTTGATTTGGGGACAAACAAAGATACAAGTTGGGGAAAGTTTTTAAGTGTCAACTTTTGGTTATTTGCCATATAATATATTGACAATTTTAAGCTATTTTATACGCTTTTGATTACGATAATAGCTTATTTTAAGTCATTTTGCTTTAATGTAAATTGTTTTGAATGTTTTAATGTGTATGTTAGTTTTCCAGCATTTTTTGTTCAGAAGTCCTAGCTTGAAGCGGTCTCAGAGCCAAAGTAACAGAGAAAGCTCAGTGTCTGTGGTTCAGAAGCCTCGCTCAGCAAAAATGAGGCGATTGAAGGAAGCCTTGCCCGGCAAAGGCGGGGTGAGGCAGCTGGAAAAAAATTACAAATTTCAGTAGCTATTGTCTTGGTGTCGTCTGTTGGAGCGCCCGATGAAGAACCAGCGAGAAGGACTCGCCCGACGAGGCAAGATATTTTATGAGGCTTGCATGCGTTGTTACTGTCACGTGGGATCGTTAAGTGAGTCTCGCCCAGCGAAGCATGTGTGCCTCACGTTGAGGCAAGACGGATAGGCCCTATTTAATGGCTATTTTTTTAGATATTTTGGGATCATTCTTACATTTTCTAATAGACTTGTAACTTAGAAAAACTCTTGTGTGGAGAAAAAAAGTCATTTTACTCCAAATCAATGCTTTCCAACATCAATCTTTGAGACTTCAAGTTTGATGTTCCTAAAGCTTTTTTGTTTACTTGTTGATCAAGCTACCATGATAATGAGTAGCTAAACCCCTTTTTGTGTCAAGGTTAGTGGTAGATAATCTCATTTTTGTATGTATTTAGCTTGATATTTTGTATTTGAATAACTTGATGATGAATATATGGTGAAATGTCCTTATTTTATGGTTTATAGTTGATTTGATCATTATTGATAAATATGTTCAACTCTTGACCTAGGTTTTCATCTATCAACAAATTATTTCTAGACATAGTTTTGTGAGTTGATATTCACTTATATTAAGCTTTTAAAGTTATCAAATTGATAGTTAGGTAGAGTGATCATTTAAGGATCAATTTGATAAAACTCACAATTTATTTTAGAGATGAAACTTATTGAGAGGATATGTGATTATATTGATTGTTAATGAGTTCACATGCTTTATTAAGAAAATACGTACGAAATAGATTATTGAGCCCTAATCTTGGCATGCTTTTATCAATTGTTTAAAACCAAAACTCTCTTTTACTAATTCTTGATACTTTTCATGAAGTCAAAACTTTTTGTTACTAAAACCAAAACCAAAACCTTTTACGAGCCTTATGCTTAAAATAATTCTAACTGTAAAACAATTCTCTGCCCAAAATGATAATTTAAATACTTACCCTGTAAAGTGTTTTCAACATGTTATCAAATTCATCATAAAACATCAAACAACCTACATACATCTAAACCCTATACCAATTATAATAGTAAGTATAACCCCCGTTACCTTAGATTCTCCTATCAATTTATTCTTGTTCCAAGCTCTACAGATGGTTCTCTCTCTCTCTTTTCCTCTTTGTGCCCTAGTTCTTCATAGTGTTCTTCTCTCTTTCACGATTGCACAAAATGAAAACTGACACTCATTTTTCCTTGTTTAACCCTTGGACCCTTTCTATGGTCTTCCCATCTTACCCTCACTAATCCTCTTAACATTACAACCTTGCCCTTAACACTTCTACACCATTTATTCTATTTATTTTATTAATAATAATAATTCTAAATAAATAAAACTAATTATCTAAAATTATTAAAATATCCAATATCACTTACTTTCCACTATACCACACATAGCATCACATAACACATCATATTCACCAAAACATCATATATACTCACAAATACATCACAAATACTCATTCTAAATCTATTAAGTAGTTAAGTAATTAATCTAATTATTTTTGGGGTGTTACAACTCTCCCACGCTTAAAAGAATTTTTGCTCTCAAAAATTGCCTAGGGGAAGTAAAATCGGATAAGACACCCCCATCCGATCCTTACATTCCCAATATACATCTCAGCTAGCTTCTCCATAATATGATTTATCTCCTTAATATACATCTCATCTAGCTTCTCCATAATATGATTTATCTTCTTCGGCAAGAAATGAGCCGACTTAGTCAACCTATCCACTATCACCCAAATTGAATCATTTCCCTTAGCAGTCTTCGACAAACCCGACACGAAATCCATAGAAATATTATCCCATTTAGATTGTGGAATATTCAACGACTGCATTAGACCCAAAGGCTTCTTATGCTCAATCTTCGACTTCTAACAAGTCAAACAAGCATAAACAAACTTGGCAACTTCTTTCTTCATACCAGGCCACCAAAACAATTTCTTCAAATCTTGGTACATCTTCGTAGCACCATCATGAATAGTTAACCCACTTCTATGTCCTTCTTCAAGAATACTCTTCTTAAGTTCTGGAACATCCGGAACATACACTCTATTTCAGAACCTCATCACACCATTATCATCCAATCGGAACTCACCCCCATTACCTTGGTTAATCAAGGTCAACTGATCAACCAATTTTAAATCAGACTTCTTACCTTCTTGGATTTCTTCTAAAATACCACTAGTTAGTTTCAATATTCTCAACTTCACATTATCAGGAGTCTCTTCACACACCAAACTCATATCTCTAAATTGTTCGATCATTTCTAACTCTCAAACCATAAGCATCGACATATGCAACAACTTCCTACTCAACGTGTCAGCTACCAAATTTGCTTTACCAGGATGGTAATTCAAATCAAAGGCAAAATATTTTAACAACTCAAGCCATGTTCTCTGCCTCAAGCTGAATTCCTTCTAATCGAATAAGTTCTTTAAACTTTTGTGATCATTGAACACTTCAAATATAGAGTCAAAAAGATAATGTCTCCAAATCTTCAACACAAACACCACAGCTGCTAATTCTAAGTCATACATAGGATAATTCTTTCATGAACCTTTAGTTGTCTAGAAGCGTAAGCAACAACCTGTCCATTTTGCATCATCATAATACACCATAAAATAATCACTTGGATTAGGAAAAATTAATACCAGAGTGGTCGTTAACTTCTTCTTCAATTCTACAAAACTTTATTCACATGCAACATCCCACACATAAGCTTGACCCTTTCGAGTCAACTGAGTTAAAGGTAACGCCAACCTAGAAAATCCTTCAACGAACCTTCGATAATAACCTGCCAAACCAAGAAAACTTCAAATCTCAGTCGCAGACTTTAGAGTTTCCCATTGCAACATTGCATCAAATTTAGAAGGATCCATTGAAATCCCATAATTAGAAATAACATGGCCAAGGAAACTCACTTCCTTCAACCAGAACTTACACTTCGAAACCTTTGCATACAACTTCTTTTATTTCAACACTTGCAACATAATTCGCAAATGCTTTGCATGTTCTTTTTCTGATTTAGAATAGATTAGAATATCATCGATGAAAACCACAACAGGCTTATCCAGATACGAATGAAATGTTTGATTCATATACTCCATGAAAACACCTGGCACATTAGATACACCAAACGGCATCATAGTTTACTCATAATGAGCATACCTTGTTCAAAAATCCGTCTTTAGAATATCATCTAGTTTAACATAAATCTGATGATAACCCGACCTCAAATCAATCTTGCTGAAAATAAAACCACCCACCAATTGATCCATCAAATCATTAATCCTCGAAAGCGGATACTTATTTTGAATAGTCACCTTATTTAACTGTCTGTAGACCATACACAATCTCATATTTCCATCTTTCTTCTTAACTAACAACACACATGTACCCCACAGAGGAACACTCGGTCAAACGAAATTCTTCTCAAGGATCTCTTCCAGTTGTTTCTTCAACTCGTTCAGCTCGGAAGTTGTCATTCTGTAAGGATCCATTGACACCAGACTTGTACCTGGCATCAATTCTATAAAAAAAACTACACTTCACGATCTAGAGGTAAATCACTTATATCATCTAGGAACACCTTTGGAAATTCACATACAACGGGTAATTCAACGCTTGCAACTTCACGATCAACTTGCAATGACGCAAACATTGCAAACATCAAAGCTTCATATTCCAGGAGTTCATTCACTTTCTTAGCAGACAACAACATTAGTTCTCCATTATAACCAAACTTAGGGAACCTCGAGGTTTTATTATAACAATTTATGTGAACACATTTAAACTTCAACCAGTTCATATCAAGTATAACATCAATCTGGTGTAAGGGTAGACACATTAAATCCATCACAAAATCTTACCAGAAATGGTCAAAGGGCATCCTGAACAAACAAAAGTAGTACTAACATAATCACTTGCAGGAGTATCTATTACCATACTACCATTCATATCAGATAACTTTAATCCAGACATATTAGCACATTCACGCGAAATAAACAAATGTGTAGCATCAATATCAATAATAACAACCAATTTAACATTGTTAATAAAACAAATACCTTGAATCAAGTTTTCCTTTTTGGAATCCTCTGCTCCACTCAGAGCGAACACTCTACCATTGGTCTGGGTAGAAGCAACATTATTATTTGGCTTCTAACATTGGGTACTAATATGACCATGTTCTCCATAGTTAAAACAAGTTGGACCATTGTTCTTGCACTCAGGAGCATGATGACCCATCTTACCATATTTGTAACATCTCAGGACCTTATTCTCACATTCATTAGAATGGTGGCCTTATTCACCACACCTATAACACTTGACAGGAGCAGTGGCTCCTCCCCCATTTGTATTCTTCCCATCGAAAACCTTATGTTTCCCTTTATCAGTTGGGGAATCATAAGGCTTCCTACGGTCTTGATGTTGTTTTCCTCTCTTCTTATTCAAACTCTTGTAGTGAACTGAATGAGCTTTAATATCTTCTTCATAGATTCTACAGTTGTTCACAAAATCTAGAAACCTACAGATATGTTAATATCTAATTACTCGCTTGATTTTCGGATGTAACCCATTCTCAAACTTGATACATTTCAAGAATTCAATAGTTGCTTCATTGTAATGTGGATAACACTTTTTCAGATCCACAAACCTCAAAGCATACTCAGTCATAGTCAGATTCCCTTGTTTCAACTCAAGGATATCTATCTCCTTCTCCCCGTGCACATCTTCAGGAAAATACTTCCTAAAAAATTCTCTATTGAACACAATGCAAGTGACGGCATCACCCACCGCACCTTTTGTGCCTCTGAACAATCCATGACCTGAAAGATCCACTCAATCTCTTTGAGCCAAGTTTGCGCTCCACTTAGGTCGTACCTACCTTTGATAATAGGCAGATGGTTCCTCTTAAACGTCTCCAAGACACAGGATCCATCATTCCTGCCAACATTAGGTTGATGTTGCACATCCTGAGCAACAACCTGCAAAGTAGCAACAATCGCAACATTGTTTCTTCTATCCATTCTACACATAGGAAACTAACGTCATAAAAATAGCGTATCAACAGTGTACTCAAACTAATTGACTGACAGGACATGCACATCAAAAGAAAACATGGTCGGACGAATCGACCTGATCTAATACCACTAATGTAACACCCTTCTAAATCCATATATAATTCACGTATAATTTACGAATATAATTCAAAAAAATCACCAACAAGGTGTCACATCTTCTTATAAACATCATATAAAATATCCTACTCCATAACAAGAGTTTTCGAAATCAATTATAACGAATACTTCATTAATAACAACAATGACACTTCAACTACTTGCAGCAAAGTTTATAGTTTCAAAACAATTTTATTAAAATACTTCATAGAAGCTTCATCATACTTCATCGTTCATAATTATTAATTCAAATAACTCAAATACCATGAAAGGTAGTTCAAATCTCCAGATAAATAAAAGAACATGATTATTCCAATCAAAGGATCTCAACCTGATGTTACATATCAGAGAAAGACCCACTTTATTCAATGGGAAATAAATAACGCACTCTAAACCTATCCTCTAACTTTAACGAACTATTCCTGATTACCTGCAAGTTACCCATATATAAAGGAAACATTTCTAAGCAGAAGGGGTGAGTAATCACAGATTATTATAAAATATATATATATATATATATATATATATATATATATATATATATATATATATATATATATATATATATATATATATATATATATATATATATATATATATATATATATATATATATATATATATATATATATATATATATATATATATATATATATATATATATATATATATATATATATATATATATATATATATATATATATATATATATATATATATATATATATATATATATATATATATATATATATATATATATATATATATATATATATATATATATATATATATATATATATATATATATATATATATATATGGAATAGATATAGTAGTACAAAAACAAATCATCATCGATTCCACATATCATCATACTTCATAAATTATACTCACACTTTCGCATCATCAATACACATCAATTATATCATTATATCATCACATTAACATCTATCATCAAACACCATTGAGATCACAACGTCATCAATATCACTTAATCGGTTATTATGCAATGTCACGTATAATGTAATGCAACATCATTTCCTCATACATGTGGTACCAAAACTTCACTGATAATCAAGTCATCTTTCTCCAAAGATCCCCACCATAGGATTGATTCTCTATTTGAACCAGAGCACTTCACAAAAATGCACTCAATTCACACCATGGGATTGAAGTCGTCACTAGATAACGTCCTAACAATCATCATTGGACTAATGTTGTATCATCATTGGGCCAACGCCCTAACATATGTCATGAATGCATGATGTGTAACAACATAATAAAACATTACCACTGCTAGTCAAAACGCATCATCATTCATACAATCATCATATAATTATCTTCACACTACATGTATGCACATCAAACATGCAATAATAATCTTCATTCATCATAAGAACATCAATTACTTCCTAACGTAACATAGCATTATCATAGCAACGTCAATTCATCATTTACACATACATTATAATAAATCAATCATCGAATTCTCCAATTAATCAAAGGATAGGTACTAGAAAATACATCATATGGTTCATCGTACCACACACAACTATAGTTTATCATGTTAGCTTCCAAACACTTTGAATGATACATCAAACGGAGTCTTGAAACTCAAGTTACGACACTTTAAAATCATAAATGTTGTCCCTCGCCTGAGGCTCGCCCAACGAAACTGGGGCGACATCCCTTCCCACATACAATTTCCAGGAGCACTATTTTTCTCTCGTTTCCCTCACCTCTCGTTCACCCGACGAAGCTCACCTTCGCCATCTCGCTCGCCCGACGAAGCAGGAACGAGTGTCACCCTCTATAAATTTTTCATGAGCACCCAAAATCACAAGTCTTCTCGCCTCACGCTTGATGGTAGATCATGGGCGAAGTCACTTCTCCCAACAAATTCGAAGGCTTGCCTGACGATGCAGTGCGACTAGGGACTTTCTGGTGCAATTTCGGTGAGTGCAACTTCACTATTAGATGTTTTACACTATGTCAAAACTCGGAAAGCCGGCATTTTAGTATGATGAACGATATCCTTATGTCTTGTGGCACTCCTCTGCATTATAGGTCTTAGGAATCATAAAAAAGTACTTTGAAATTGAACCAACACGTTGAAAAACAGTTTCTGGATGTTTTTGTATTGCATGTGTCGACACATTCGATTTTCAGGTCAACACATGTAACTCAGTTTTTAAGCCTGTAAGCTTATGTAATTCACAGGTCGACACATATAACATTCAGGTCGACACTGTGATACGGTGGCAGAATCGACTGTTATACTAGTTTTGCGTTTGTGTTTGCAAATGTTGCGGTAAGCAAGAGTCACCACCGACTTTTCTTTTATCCAACAAAGGAAAGGGTGAAAAGAACAGAAAAAGACCTTTCGAGATTTTTTTCTGAGTAAGGGGGTAGATTATGGAAAGGGAAGGTGTTAGCACCCTTTCCATCCGTAGTTATCTACAGGCTCTTAGATGCTTAGCTCATTTTGAAATACCTTGTGCTTTGTGTGTTTTTTAAAAGTATTTTTGAAATGCCAATAGTAAGGCAACTTGCTTTATGATAACTCTTGTATCAGTCCTCAATAGTGTTGATAAAGCGTTTTGAAAATGTTTTTGAAAGTGTTTTGTGTATGTGTAAAAGTTTATTTTTGAGCAAGCATCTAACAGTTATCTACTATACTCGAAAGGATTGTTCTTTTCCTCTTTTCCTTTAGACAGCTATCCTACTATTAGTGAGTAGGTAGCCCTAGTCGTTGGATGTTTGAGGGACATTCGAAGGGACGTTTATAGTCACAAAGGAAACTCAGCAAGAAACTTTAATAACTACCCTAGGGTTTTAAGATCACTTTACCGAGGCAACGTCGAGAGGGTCATCGAAGGACTTATGATCTTTAAATCGGAGGGTAACAACTAAAATCTCTCATGTTTCGAGAGTTGTGACTATTTTTGCGAAGGCAATTAAAGTGGTGTACCCTAGAGGCGCGCATGTGAAATTGTGTTATATTCAATTATTTATCTTTGCATTAGGTTTGCTAGCGTTTGTTTGTTATTCTTGCCATATGAAACAATCGGCTGAACTGTCATCTGATAATAAAATCAATGAAGTCGCCACTGAATGTCTTTTATCCCGCGAGAAAGGAAAGGTAAACATCGAGAAAACCTGAAGAGGGTGAAATCACGGTCTTGCGACCGAGAGATCAGGTAAGGGATTCTGTTACGTGAGGGGAAGGTATTAGCACCCCACACGCCCGTAGTTCTCTATGGTATCCACTCTTGTTTGTTCTAATCTAAGGGTGTGTAAATCTATATCTAAAGCTTAATAGCTAAAATAAAATTCAAAGAGGGAATGTATGCAAAAGAAAAGAGAAAATAATGTAGGGAAAATAAAAGTTGTGCTCGCTTGGGCCCTACCCCAGTGCCTACATATCCCTTTTAAGGAATCAGAGTAGTCGTAGTTCGGCTCATATATTTTGGTTGGTTTGTGTTTTTTAGTTAAGGAAATAAAAGCAACAGACAAAATGGAAAAACATCAGATAGAACAACAAAAAGTCAACAATGATGATAGAATAGAAAAAAGAGATGACAAGACATCGCATGGAAACACAAACTCAGATAAGGCGGTAAAACGCCAGCATGATAGCAAAATATCAGACAATATGATGAAACATTACATCTAACGATGATATTGAAAATCAAAGTAGGATAACAAACATGTACGACGATGAAACACTGGCTAAAAGAATGTGCCATGGCGAAACATCGGCTAAGAGATAGGAAGATAACATGGCAAAGATGGAGAAACATCAATAAAATAGAGAACAAAACATCACACCTAACAATGATATTGAGAATCAAGGTAGGATAACAAACATGTGCTATGGTGAAACACCGGCTAAAAGAATGTGCGATGGCGAAACATCAGCTAAGAGTTAGGAAGATAACATGGAAAAGATGGAGAAACATCAATAAACCAGAGAACAAAACATCACACCTAACAATGATATTAAGAATCAAGGTAGGATAACAAACATATGCGGTGGCGAAACACCGGCTAAAAGAATGTGTGATGGCGAAACATCGGCTAAGAGATGACAAAAAGTCATGGCAAGGATGGAAAAACATCAATATGACAAGATTTAAAACAAAAGCCAAGAGGCGCACGAAGAGATAAGATTGGTTCGTATTTTTTACCTTAAAGAAGGGTTTAAGTTCATTAGAGGTATTTTATGATTTCCCAAGAAGAAGTTTTAGTTTTAAGATGCAATATGCAAAGAAAGGAAAAATAACTAAGGAAGACTAGCCTAGCACTATCCCTAATATTATCATACAATGATTGATCCTAAGGTTGAGGATGAAAAGGAGAATTCCTACCCTATATTAGCATGTCTGGATACATATCCTAGTGTCTAGCTTGAAGACTAACCCTACACGGGCAATCCTAAGGGAGCATGGTAAATACCAAACAAGTAAACAAACAAGTGCTTTGGCAAAAGCACGCAATCAGGGTATACTGACTCAGGGGATGGGGGATATGAAGATAAATTCTTTAGCCAAGGGGAGCGGATCACCCGAAGCAAACAAGTGGGAGGCAGATGAAATAAGATAAATGTGATTTTCAAAGAAATTGCGCACCTAACCAAGATATAGAAGATCGAGGTAGACGACAGAAGACAATATGAACGATCACAGAGTGTCAGCATTGGCCAATGCGAACTCCTGACAAAGTGTGGGGGTTTGATCGCAGAACCCTTACCCACTTGAAGGACTCAATACATATGATCTGCACGACTCCAAAGCATTAACGTATCACGTGAGCTAAGGATGACATAGACTAGAATGTGCGAGGGTTGATTACAGACCCTTCCCCGCTCATCTCCTTTTGAGGACTTATTATCTGTAATATAATGCAGGCACAAATATAAACACACATGCATAATACCTACTCCGAAGGTAGGGTTTTAAACAATCACAATTAGCACACCGACAGAATCGCCTTAAACAGGTCTTTAAATAAACTAGAGGGACTCCTGACATATATCAGCAATGGAAGTCCCCGTCATACATCTCTATTCCTACTTGACATGGCAAGGAAAGCGATAAGAACCCTACTTCTCAGGATCTCTAGAAAGCAGTAAATGGAAGAGATAAAAGGGTAGTAGTGCAATACCAAACAGATAACTTTCCGTAGTAACTAAATGAGAGAAAGAAACCCAGAGAACTGCAAGCAAGCTAGCATCAATAAACAAATCAAGTCAGAAATCACTCCATTGAATATGAGCATTTAGGCTTCAAATATGAACATGTCCCACAAGTGGTGCATAGCAGTCACAATCACATATATATCCTGCAAAGACTATCAAATGTACAAAGCACAAGAATTGTGCAAGAATAGCCAATTGTGTTCCACAAATAAAGTGGAACACTACCCCGTCAAGTCAAAATGTACAACTTTCTCAGAGTACCTCGCACATTCAACAGACAAATTAGTGATCTCAAGAAGAAATGGTGAATTAGATGAGGGATGGATGATGACATAACAAGGAAATGGAAAGAACATAGTAGTAAATATCAAAGCATTAGATATGGGAAACACCAAGTAGGCATAGGCAACAAATATGTCAAAGCTAAAGAATTGTTGCTCCTTTTTATCACCATGTTGAATTGACAAGTAAATATTAATCAAGGATCATAGGAGCTTGAGAAGAATACATTCAAAGACCTTGGAAGTCAGTAGCAACCACTACTCAATCATACTCATTTATTTCATCATGATTCACAAGCACAATAGAAGGGGGATTTCACAAAATGCATCACAAAGCTTAGATCTCAAATTAACAATGAAAGGGATTCAAACAAAGGAAAAGTTAGAAGGCTTTAAACCATTAAAGAACTTGAAATCAAGATTCTAACATGCTATGAGGATATAATCAAAAGGTTAGAATGTTGATCCTAATACATGTTTCACAAGTGCATTCATATACCTCAAAGATTCAGGATGAGAAAAGATAAGAACATCAAATTCATACATGAATGAAATTAGTTCTAGCACTAGAGATCAATTATTCTCAAGTCCTTATGAAACTATCATTGAAGTATCATTTCTCTACATATTATCATTGGCCACTTGATGACCTCAAACTCAAGTTAAAAGCTCAAGTTCCAAAGTGAAAATCAATAAGAAAACATCAATTGCAAAGCATGCATCAAAAGGCTTAACATTCAATTATGAGGAAATTAAGTGATTTAACTTGAGTTTATGTGAGGAAACGGAAGCAACATGATCATTAGGTGCCCAAATTACAAGCCTCACATAAGTTCATTGGTCACTAAAGAAGTTGCAACAAAGAATGCAAAATCAATTGATCACCTTCACTTCAAAAATACATCAAAACTAGAAACAAGGATCACTAATTCACACAAAAAATTTCTTAGCATCTTTGAAGTGTGTAGAAATCAGAAAGAAAGTCATAAGTTCATGAATAGTTGAGGAGGGGGTCAAATGAGGCCCAAAGTTCAAAACTAGTTGACCAAACTACCAAACTAGACAAGTTTTCAAAATAATTTGTGGAAAAAAATCAAACCAATTCAAATAATCCAATAAAAATAAGATTTAAATCCTCAACCCATCTATGAACCATAAACAAGATCCAAATTCCATTGTAAATCCAGGGCATAATGATTTTTGAATTGAGACTTACACAATAAGCAACAAAACCCTAAGTGTTTGACTTTTAATCTTAAATATTAATTAGATAAGATAAAAATTCAAACAATTCAAAACAAATATACATAAATCATGAGAAAACTCAAGAGATCAGAATAACTATTTTTCCATATTTTTAGAATTAAAGAAAAGTCAAAAATAAAATCAAATTCAAACAATTAATCATTTAAACAATCAATTACATCCCAAAATAAAATTCTAATCAAAAGTCAGAAGAAAATCATCCCAAAATTAATATTCAAATATTATAATTAAAAACAAACTTCTATAATTTTTGTGGATTTTTTGGATTAATAAAAATATTGAAATAAAATTAAATACAAACAATTAAACCATTAAACCATTATTTAATTCTCAAAATGCAAACCCTAACCAAAACTCATAAAAGGACAAAAAAACAAATTATATTCAAATACTAAGATAAAAAAAACATGCTTCTATAATTTTTTTGTGGATTTTTGGATTAAGAACAATATAAAAATAAAATTGTGAAACAAAAAAAATCAAATAAAACTTCCAAATTAATCTTCTACACAAAAATAAGAAAAATACCAAAAAAAATTCAGAATCAAATTCTAAATAATTTTAAGAGTTCATAACATTTTTTGTGGAATTTTTAGATCAAAGAAAATATTAAAACAAAAATAAACATTAAACAATCTATTAATTAAACTTATGAATTTTTAGACCAATCAAAACATTTTTAAAAATTCCAATAAAATTATAAAAAATAGTAGGAATTGTTTTGGACTTGTGATAATTTTTCCATAATTTTTAAAGTTATTTTGATCAAGAAATAAAAATCAGAAAATCAATTGAAATCAAAATATAAACTATATTCAAATATTCAAGTTGGACCGTTCAGATGATGACACCTCATCGTCCCTAACCTCCAACCAGATCAAAAAATGCGCGCACCCTTAGTTTTATGCCTCAACTTCAGATCCACCAAACAAACTCGTTTCTCAACCATTTTGCATCAAATCAAGTGCAACTTAAAGCCAACATGACAAGGAATTCAATGCAATTCGAATCACACCAAGTAATCAAACGTGGATCTAGAAATCTATGCATGAAAATAGCAAAAACTCACTGAAACCTAGAGTTGCAGAGATCTCAAACAAGCGTTGTATACCAAATCAAACCTCAAATTGCTTCAGAAACAATCATATAACATCCACAAATAGATATGCATGCTTAAATTCAACAATAAACAGCTACACCTCAAGAATCAAAGTTGGATGAACCTACCTCAAATGAAAATCCGAATGCTTGATTCCCTCACTCCAGAAGCAAATCAACGGTTCTAACTTGATCCTCTTGCTCCACTGAATGTGTCTCCATAAAAAGAATGAAGAAATCACCAAGGAATTAGAGGATTCGAAGAAAAATGCAGAGGAAGGAAGTTTAAACTCAGATTTGGGTTTCTTGCAATGGATGTGTATGTGTGATAAAATGAGCCTTGCTACTCATTATATAGAGTGAGTAGAGGAGGGTAGGAGTGGAAATGCAAGCTGAATACCGTTGGAGGGCAAGTTTGGAAATTTTGGCCAAAAAATAAGGATGCATATGGAGCGTGCGTTTCATTCGTGCATTTGCTTGTCTTTTGCACGTTTTGTGAGCCAAATGAACTCAAAAATACATGCTTAAAATTCCAGCTCATGATTGTTTAAAATGAAAGAGTGTTGGTGAATTTGCAAAATCGGGCAAGTTTTGTGATTTTTCAATCAAACAAGTACAACACCACATGGGGCACGAAATGGTGAGTGTGATGGGCCTCAACATGTCACAAATTGGTCATGGGCTTGATTAGAAACAAAAAGAATGGCTGAAACTTGAGTTCTCATGAATTTTCCATTTTGCATACTTGTCAAATTTCAATAAAATGTCTCAAAATTCTAAAGTTCATAACTTGCTCATACTTTTGAGTTTTGACACAAATGAGCACTCTTTGGAAAGTTCTTGCAATAATATTCAACCTTGTGGAAATTGGCCTCACATTTGATTACATCAAGTCCTTTAAAAATTGCAATGAAAATCACAAATTTTAGAAAATGACCTATAATTTCACCTTGAGACATGAACTTCCCAAGACCATAACTCTTGATTCCTTGACAATTAGTACATGAGACTAAAAGGAGATAAAAGATCATCCTCTTAGATTTCCAAGCATACATCATTTTCATTTTTTGATCAAGGATGAATAAATGGTGAATTTTTGAAGTTAAGTCCTCATTTTCCAAATTTAGAAACTTTTTAGGGTTTCTTCATGAACAAGTTTCAAACCAAACATTAATCTTCTTGATCCAATGGTCAAAATGGAGTTTAAATATGAAAAGTACACATTTGACTTGATGGTTGACCAAAAGTTCACTTGGTCAATCTTGACTTTAACTGATTTGGGTCAAAATGTCCATTTTGCCCCTTTTAATCAACTGATCCACTCCTCTTCAAAATTGGTGATCAAAACTTCAAAAATATGATCTTCCAAACATATAGAGGCCATGTATAAAGTTTCATCTCTAAATTCTCAAGAAAACCGGATGAAATCCCAAACCCTAGTTTTGGTCAACACCTTAGGAGAATGATGAATCATCTTCAAAACTTCAAATCCTCTGGATATCATGGCCAATTTCTTGCACAAAGATATCTCCAATGTCAAAACAGGTGTTGTAACTTCAAAATCAAAACTTTCTCATGCATCAACAGCCCTAATCAACCAAAAACCTAATTTTGACTGATGAATCAAAAGGATGTGATTCTCCTTATAATCAACACAATCTTCAATATTCTGATGATTCAATGAAGTGGATAATCTATCTTGTGATATGTGAATCCTTTGGGCTAGAAAGATCCAGAGATTTAAATAATAAGGCTCTCCTTGAGCAACTTGTCAACACAATCAACTCCCAAAGCTTGAGGAAGACCTGATAACTAGAATGTTTTTATCCCATCACCATGTATGAATGCAATGCAATATGATGTTTATGATGGAACATAAGTATGAATCAACAGGGTAAATTTTGGGGTGCAACACCATACAATCCTAATAGTCATGCATCTAAACAGTTAATAATTTGCAAGAATTTAAAATGCGGAAAGATAAATTCTAAACTATTACAAGGCTTCAGGGAAGGGGATTAATTACATATCCAAAACTTTGGGGGAAATAAAGCAGTAAATGTAAAGTCTTAATTATGCTATTACATCCAGTAGGCAGTTACAATAGTATGAAAATGATAACGAAGGAAATAAATGCGCGCAAATTGAAAATAACGTCTAAATCCTAAGTGTAAGGAAATCTTTTTTTGTGTTTTATTTTGTTTGGAAAATGCTAAATATTCAATTAAGTCAAATCTAATTAATTAAAATTATTGATTAAAAATTAACTCTAAAACAGACATAATATTTTTTGCATTTTTTTAGTTTATGAAAAGGATTGAATTCAAATAAATCTTAAGTCTACTGATTTTAAAATTGAGGAAAATAAGTTAAAATGATTAACTAAATTAAATCATTAAAAAGAAAAACCTAATTCTAAGTTACTTATATTTTTTTCTGATTCTTATGTTGATTAAAAAACAAACTAAAAGAAATAAGCAAAAACAAAGTAAACAAGTATAAATGGGTCTGGCAGCAAAAGTAAACAGGGGGTGGAGCGTAGGCCTGGATCGAAAAGAGGCCCAGGTTTCCTTTTGATCCAATGAAGGAGCCCTTCGAAGGTTCATGGTGAGGCATACGTCTGAAGCCTTCAGATTTGGATCAGATGGGGATACATTGGTTATGATCATGTGGTGTATGGTGTACGCGTGGAATCTGCAAGCATTGGATCTGTAAGACAATTATTAAAAAAACAAAATTCACGGCCTGGGTATCGAACCCAGGTCTCTTCCCTTTGATTTGAACCCCCCCCCCCCATTTAAACTCCCTGAGTCTGAATCTGGGTTGTTTTGGCCTGAAAAGGCCTATATCATGAGTTTCGAAAACAATCAGCTTCCAAGGCTCTAACAATGGTATCCTGTCATTTGGATACTTCAACTTACATGTATTACGTTAAATTATTCACACAAAAAAAAAATAATATGAATATGCAATCAAAATGAGTTTAAATACCAAAAATAACTTATGAGATTTTTGAGAGTTTTGAGATGGTTTTCGTGTGACTCTTTGAGGCAATTTTTTGCGTGTTTCTCGCGTGTCTCTTTGAGGTGGTTTCCCTATGTCTGTTGCATATGATTTAGCCTTGTACTTATAGGGGTGTGGTGATGAACAAATATGACATGAATCATCCATTAATCATGGCTTTGAGAGCAGAATCAAAATATTTGAAAAGTTGCCATTTTGATAATTTTCTACCATTTTGAACTTTGAGTGAACCTGGACAGGTTTCATTCCATTAGGTGTTTGTTTCGATTTGCATATCCATCGTTCTTTTTGATGTATTTGAGTTCCAATTAAAATTGCTCAAGGCTTCACCATCATGGCTTCTTCGATTAAGTCACCATCTGCTTCGATTGTGTAATCTGGGAACATCAGCCTAATCAAACAGTTCTTATTCTTTTCGATCTCCTTTCCTTAAATTCAACCAATTGAAGTATCACCTCTTCCTTTTGACCTATCGAAGCTCCGTTCTATTCATCTCCTTTAAACACATCTGCACAGGTGGTTCTTCGATTCGACCAGTCAAAGCTTCGTTATAGTCATCTTCTTCGAACACAGTTGTGCAGATGGTTATTCGATTCGACCAGTCGAAGCTTCGTTCTGGTCATCTTCTTCTAACACAGTTGTCACATTTGTGATTGTTTCAAAGCTTCATTCTATTATTTCTTCCTTTTGAAGCGCAAATTCAAATCAACATGACAGTCGAAATGCCTTCCCTTATAATGCTTTGAATAGCTTTTTTTTTCAATAGTTCAAAAATGAACCCTTCGAAGCTCTTTACTAGCTCTTCATCAATTGAAGACTTCGTAAAGGCCTCCTCACACTTTCTTTTGAACTACTCTTTCTTCGATCATAGTGTCATTTATTCAAAACTTGTGTAATCGAAATTCCCAGCTAACACTACTTCGTTGGGCATCTAATCAGAGTGTATATTATTGTCGAAGCTGCTTCGACCCAAAATCTCTTAGGCAATTTTTTAGCTCTCCAGTTTAGTACACTTCTATTCTTTCTTTCAGTAATGCCATTATGCTGAGGCGTATAGGGTGCCATGGAAATCATTTGAAGCTTTTGCAAACCAAAATTCTTTGTGAGAAATAAAACCTTAGATGGAAATCCATTGCTTAGGATGAGAAGTTGTATGGTCAAATCTTGGTCAACCTTGAGTAATTGGGGACCTCAATGAGAGTACCTTGAATAGAATGGGAGGGAAAATTTTGGGTTACAACAGATTCCCCTGTTCAATCTTCTTAAACCTGGAGATTTAGATTGACTTATCTGCCTTTCGTAATCTGAAGGTGGAAGATGATTGAACACTAGAGTGCCCAGAAATTTGCACTCGCATGAAGTAACGCCATTGGTTGATGATATCAGAAATGGGCTTACAGATGCCATTTGGAGAAGATGACTGAGAGTTTTCGGAGATGGGCTTAAAGATGTCATCCAAAGTAGATGTTGACTTCATAAGAGGTCTCTTTATGGGGATTCATGTTCCTGTTGTCTGAGGAGGACTCCACTAGGGAATGTTGATCTCTATTCTGTTGCTTGAGGAAAACTCTGTGGGGAATAGAGTCTAGGAGCTTTAGTTGTCCATGGCTCTATTGAGGAGTTATCTCTGGACTGGAGAGATGAGAGTTAGTTGTTTATCCGGTCGAAATCAAGGTTTCACAGTAACTTGCTGAAGGTAATAAAGTTGGTTGTCATATGGTCGTATTCCAGGCTTCACAACGACTTAGTGGGGAAATGAAATTAATTGTTATCTGGTCGGGTCCAGGCTTTAGAAATCAAGTTGTTATCTGGTTGGGTCCAGGCTTCAACTTGAACTTGAGGTATATTGTCATCTGGTCAGGTCCAGGCTTTGCAGTGTTGTAAACAGCTATCTGGAGATAAATGAGAATGAGCCTGTGTATGGCTGCTTCATGATGAGCCCGTGCAAAGCTGCATCTGGAAATTATGAGAAGGAACCCGTGTAAGATTTCTTCAGGATGAGCCCGTCTAAATATGCATCTAATGATTAGGAGAAGGAATCCGTGTAAGATTGCTCCAGGATGAGCCCGCGTAAAGCTTCACCTGGAAATATTTAGAAGGAGCCTGTGTAGGGCTGCTTCATCTGGTCGTGTAGATAGTTGCCCCGTCTGGTTTCGGGAATTGATCCACAGTCAGTTGTTCACAAATAGTTTCCATGTCTGGTTTCAGGAATTAATCTTGAACCTTCTTTAGTTGGTCATTGAGATAGTTGCTCTGTCTAGTTTCAGGAATTACTCTCTAACATGGTCTTGTAGATAGTCACCCCGTCTTGTTTCAGAAATTGATCCATAATCAGTTTTTCACAGATAGTTGCCTTGTCTTGTTTCAGGAATTAATCTAGAACTTGCTTTTGTTGGTCGTCGAGATAGTTTCCATGTCTGGTTTCAGGAATTAATCTCTAACATGGTCTTGTAGATAGTCGCCCCGTCTTGTTTCGGGAATTGATCTACAATCGGTCGTTCACAAATACTTGTCATGTATTGTTTCAAGTATTAATCTGGAACTTTTGAAAATTGTTGATGATATTCGTATGTTGATCTTTCCTGAAAAGGTAAAGAATTAGATGCATGCCATATCATGATGCATGAAGTGCATTGGGCAATGATGTTCTCAAAATAAATGAGATTGTGATATATTCATTTGTGTTGCATATGCTATGACGCTTGTAAAATGATGTATGAATGCAATGTATGAACGTATTAGTTGTTCTATTGCAGTGTAGCTGAACTAGGGAAAATAAATCCCTGATTGTTGTTGGGGATGAAGAATGTAAGTCTTCAAATTTTGTTGAAGTTGAAATGCTGGGAGACGGATTTTCGTTTTTAGAGAAATATACTTTGTTGAGGAAGGGAAACTTCATAAACCGCTTGGAGATTTTTATAAAACCCTATTGGGAAACCCAAGAATCTTGTGAACCAGGCTAGGGAATTATTTAAGATGCCGGGGGAATAATTGGAGATTCTTGTTCTACCGGGGACATCAGAAACTTTGACATCATTAGGTTGTAAACTGAGGATATGGTAGTGACTTTGTAGTAGGATGTATCTTCCTTTGTACCTGCTGGAGAAAGTACCTGCGGGGATTTGCAGATGGCCTTTTTTAGACACTGTCCCGTTTCTTAAAGCCATTAGTAATTGTCTTTTTGTTTTTTATGTGTGTATTTGTAAACTGTAATCACATTCAAATGCATATGTTCAAAAATAATCACTGGACGTTTTTGCAAACAAAACAGAAAAATAAAAAACCAAAAGTTTTGCACTTTCAAAGAGATAGTTTTGTATTAATTTGAATTTTGCCTATAATAGGCATTTTTTTACTAGGAGACGGACATCCTAATAAGAGAATGTCGTTGTAAGACGAAAAACTGTAAAAAAGTAGTATACAAAGAAAAATAACTATGTGAAATAATCCCATTGGGTTCCCATTCTGCTATTGTCTTTATGTCTTTGAGCGTCTCATCTCTTTGCTGCTTGTCCGAAGCTGACTGGATTGATTAGTGTCATTTGAGCTTGATAGTTGATACTAAAAATTGGTTGTAAGGTGATCCAACGAGACATAGTTATACACTTTAAATCCCTAACTTTTGCCTGGACCTCCCCTTCGGGTTTTCAGTCCATTGGGATACCCTTTTTTGCCCAATCCGCCTTTTCAGGTTTTCGACTTGCCAAGTGTACAGATTTCTTTATATATATATCCCTAATTTTTGCCCAAAACCTTTTGGTTCGCCGGGATGCCCTTATTTTTGCTTAGGCCAATCGACCTAGCGAGTCTTTTTTCATGTGTAGTATCTTTTAACTATGTCCACGTTTACAGGGTGCTGAAGGTCGTCACCGTCCATGGTGGTTAAGATCATGGCTCCACCAGAAAATATGTTCTTGATCACAAATGGCCCTTCGTACGTGGGAGTCTATTTTCCCCTGGGATCACCTTGCGGAAGGATAATGCGCTTGATTACTAGGTCACTAGCCTGATATACCCGACATATGACCTTCTTGTTAAAAGCTTTAATCATACATTTTTGGTACATCTGACCATGACAGACAGCCGCGAGCCTCTTCTCGTCAATCAGGTCCAACTAGTCAAGTTGAGTATGGACCCATTCGTCTTTATTCAAACATGTATCCTTCATGATTCTCAAGGAAGGGATCTAGACTTTGATGGGTAGGACAGCTTCCATACCGTATACAAGAGAGAAAGGAGTTGCCCCTGTTGACGTACGTACTGAGGTACGGTAACCATGAAGAGAAAATGGTAACATCTCATGCCAGTCTTTGTATGTCACTGTTGTACCCCAAAATTTTCCCTCCCATATTCTTCAAGAAATTGCCAGTTCAAGCCTCAAAATCTCCCCCAAGGGTTGCACAGTGTAAGAGCCTCCTGAACAGTCAAAATTAGGGTTTTTATTCTGATCAAGAAAATGAAGTTTCAAAGGGCCCAATCAAGTCCCACATGCCAACAAATATGGTCAAGCATCCTCATACAAAGTTTCAAGGCTTTCAGCACAAAATTGCATAGTCAAAACCCTAATTGCACTACAGTCAACTGTAGGGGCAAAATGGTCATTTAACAGTCAAAAGTTCAAATTTTTGGTCAACATATCATTTTAAAGCCACAAACATCATTTGATCAATGCTTGATCATGATTCTCAAAGCTTGGCTCAAAAATCATCAAGATGCAAAAGTTTCCTTATTTGGACAGTTGAAAAAGTCAACTGTAAATTGACCAGGGCATAACTTTCACATGGATTATCAGAAAAATTACATCCAAATCTCATTTTGAAGAGAAAGACATTTCCTACAACTCATCTTCATACTTCAAGTCCAAGAAATGCTCTCACAAAAAGTTATCAATTTCAACATTATAGGTCATTTTCAAAAGTCAACAAAAAGGGACTTTAAGTCAAAGGCCATAACTTGAGATTGGTAAATCAAAATGACATGGGACCAAAGGCATTGGTTAGAGGACTCAAAGACCTTTCCAAAATGTCCAAGAACATGAGCAAATCTTAAACATTGAGCAAGTTATGCCTTGTGGAAGTTGGAAAATTTTTGGATATTTTGAAAAGTCAACATTGATTTAAATGACCTAAAATTGCTAATGGGCCCATTTTTCTTCCACAATTCATCATCCAAGACATGTGCACGACCACTTGGCCCAAAGGGAAGTTTTTATTCATTTTTTATTTATTTATTTGAATTTTTATTAATAATAATTCATTTAAATCAATTAAATACATGAAAAATACTTAACCTAATTTATCAAATCTTTTTGTACATGAAATAGGTTCAAAAATTCGTGCATAATCAAATATGGAAAGATTTGAAGAGAATTGGTCATGATTGGTACAAAATAGCATGGAAAATATTGGAAAAAGATCTTGAAAAATCAAAAATCAAAAACCATGAATGCAAAAGATTTTGATCTAGTTTTTTGACCTAATTCATTCATACTTATACAAAGAATCAAAACCTAATGCCATTAACCACTAAGCTGCGCAAGAATCCCATTATCAAAACTCAATTTTTTGGCAAAAATTCCAAATCTGAAAATTAGGTTAGAGGACGATTCAAGGCTAAATAACTATCCCATTAGCTTCCTCAAGGATCATAGAACGTGTTCCAATCATTCCCTAAGCCCCATACTCAAGAAAACGCGCAATCACCATTGAAGTTGGTAGGGAAAATTCCAAAATCGTTTTCCATTATTCATGCATTTTTAACATGTTTCGTTGTTGTTTTTGTGTTTAGAATGATGTTTCCAAGCTAGCTGCATAGTTTGATTGAAGTTTCATGCCCAAACGAAGAATCTACCATGAAGGCATATTAGGTTTCCGTGGAAATCAATTTGGGGGTTTTCAAACCTGGAACAATTGGGCCATGAGAGATACATAGGTGGAATCATGAGAGAGAGACGATTCTAATGGCCCTAGTCCGAACAATTTATGAATGCTTATGGCCTATTCGCTATTTTCCAGAAAGTGGCCTAAAAGAACACTTGAAAAACCGTTGCCTAATATGTTTGTGTTTCAGGAAAACAAAAATCAATGAAGAAGATGATGTGGTGGCCAGCAATGATTGGCTCTTTTGAATTTGCGTGCTCAAACCCACTAACGCCTTTGTTTTATTTGATATTATTTGTTTGTTGTATTACATACAAAACGCGTGGAATGGCTTAGTGGTATGCGTATGTGCTGGCAATGTTCATGACCTGGGTTCGAGCCCCAGGTCTTCACTATCTCCATATTATTTTTCAATCAAAATTCCTGTGCAGTGTCAATGCTGAAGATACATCATACGCCTTCAAAATCAGACGTCCACGCGTCCCAAGGGAGAGGATCAGAAGGCCACGCTCTGAGGTACATGGTAAACCCTAGTCAATGCGTGCACACGCGTCCTGAAAAGTCCAACGGGCCAAGGGTAAATGGGCCAGATTTACTAAGAGAAAACCTCCTATTTGGGGTCTGAACCCCCCAGGTTTGCAAACCCTTTTCATTATTCTTTATTTTTCTTTATTTTTTACTTTCAATTATTATTTTTTATTAATTCTGTTAATTTAATTATATTTTCATAGAAACACAAAAAACCATAAAAAAATCAGAAAAGATGAAAAATTAAATATATTTTATTTAACTAGTATTTTTTTTGTAAATAAAGTCCATTAATTAATTTTAGTTTTAATTTAGGGTTTAATTGTAATGTTTTCATAATAAAAATCTAAAAAATATAGAATTAGGATTTATGATAGTTTTATTCCCTTTTTTATTTTTCTTCCATAATAATTAAAATATTAAATATTTATTTTGTAATTAAATTACATGTAAATTAGTTAGGGTTAATTTTAGGTCAAATTTAATCTTTTCTTAACAAATAAAAATTGTAGAATTAGGTTTAATTTTAATTAATTCTTTTTCATTAAAATCCTAAAATACTAAAAACATTTCCTTTTCTTTGTTTTTTTAATTTTAATTAATTCATCGTTTAATTTAATTTTGCAAAAAAAGGGTCCAACGCCCTCGTTTCGATTTAATTTGCGCATACTTATTTCTTTTTCTTATAATATTTATGTATCTCTCCCAAGGCCTTGTAATTAACTTCTCGCACTTTTAATTCTTTATTTTCTTTACTTTCTTTATTTTTCTGTCAAATCGGGTTCAAGAAATTTTGGCGATGTGGACCCGCGCCGTTTGTAATAGCTTAGAATCTTTTACTTTTCGCAATTTTTAACTGTTAATCAAAGCATGAAAGAATGTATGGACAAAAATAAAAACAAACGCTAGATCACCTTTAACATGACAAGAGACAAAAAATAACTGAATCAGACGCACAAATCACACACCACCCCTAGGGTACGCCTCACTGTTGCCTTGCCTCGAAAGGTGATCGTCGAGTAGAGGATGTCTTAGTAAGTCCTCATGATCCGGGAACCTGGCATGAGGGTAGCTTCTAAGGTGTCTTCCTATTGCTCCGGTGATCACCATGTCCCGAACCTCAAATTGACCCGAACACCTCCAACGGTGGTGCTACCTACCTCTCAATGGTGGGATGGCACTACTTTAAAGGACATTTACACGGACGAATTCCTTAGGGTAGGTAGGTTCTCGTAGATACTTGCTCTAATTTCAAAACAAAATTCAAAATACTTTTCACACCAACACATTTTCAAAAAAAAAAGCTTTCGAAAGCAACTTTTCAAACACTCTTGAGGACTGATACAAGAGTCGAACTGAAATTTTAAACGAAACTTTTTCAAACCCACTCACACTTTGAAAAGCAAACATTTTGAGAACACAAATGAGCAAGTATCTAAGAGCCCATGGATAACCATGGATAGAAAGGGTGCTAACACCTTCCCTTTCTATAACCTACCTCCCGAACCGAGAGCAATCTCTTTAAGGAATTTTTCTGTGCTTTTGTCCTTTCCATTTGGAGAAAATAAAAGACGGTGGCAACTCTTGCTTCCGCGACATTTCGCGAACCAGCGTTAAACAGTCAGTTCCAGATCCACCGATCACAGAACTGGCGACTTTGTTGGGGATACCTTTAAAGTGAGGTGTACCTTAGGACTAAGATCACTTGTGTTTTCAATTGCTGTATTTGTTTACTTTATTATTGTGGGCTGCATCGGAGTTACATAGATCCTAACCCGGATCTGGGGATACCCTGTTTAGGTAGCATAAGCTGTGAGGGACCTGTCCGGCGTAGACCGACACGGGTGAAACAGTGGCTACGTTGGTGTGGCACCTTGGTCTGTACCGATATCCCTTGTGTTGCAACGAGGAGAATATGGGTCTTCTGAGGAGTCATTAAGCACCAACAACCTTAGAACCTTAAATGACACAACTTGGCCATTAGAACAGTAGCAGTATGCTACGCCCATTGAGGCTAAACTCTCGTGATTGTTCTGGCCGCAAGAAAAGATTGCGATGCTGGAGTTATGACCGATTGAGGGTAGTCAATGATATTGGGATCCTCTAAGAACCCGGTTACTTTGATAGGACAGGTATGAACCCACCAACTTCAAGAGGGTAGTACCCCAAACTTCATGCTGGCCTAAACTCTAAGGGCTCTCTTGTGTGACTTGTGTGCCTTCGCACTTGACTATCTGCATGCTTGTTACCTGACACTTGTTTCTTGCAGGTTTTAGTTTGTAGTCCTTAATTGGGACTCATAACAGGGTATTAAGTTTCTTGCAGGTTATGTTTTAAGTCCTTAACTGGGACTCATGACAGGTTTACTTGAGTTTCTTGCAGGTTTTGGTTTACAGTCCTTAATCGGGACTCATAACAGGGTTACTCACATTACCCCATGCATACCATAACATCATACCATTGCATACATCCTAACCCATTTCAAGGATCTCAAGGGCTTGTGATGCAGGTCATGATGAACCAGCTGTCCAGCAAGGGGCAAAGGGGATTTATTTTCCTCTAGACAAGGTTGTCAGGGGCTATGACCCACTGGATATGGTGAGCCTTTGACCCTTGAAGAAGGACTCTCAACAATATGCAGTGCCTTCAATCAAGTTACCAGTTCCCCAAATGCTAACAATTTTCTTGTTTACCCCGCGAGGTCCTTGAAAACATCGCATGCATATCATACATATCATTGCATAACAGGTACCCATTCTCTGCAGGTCGCTTACCTTCTTCGTTGTTTATTTCAGCAGTCTCGTCATGAATCCTGAATCCTCAACCGAGCACACTATCAAGGCCCTCCAGGTTCAGAACGCCCAGTTCCAAGAGCTGATCATAAATTTGACCCAGGGGCAACAAGATCTGAAGACCCTTCTCTTGAAAAAGAAGAAGAAGAGGACTGTTTTGTTCAGCCCCAGACGCAGATCTGGGAACACACTGCAGGATGAAGCTGAGAGGACAACTCCATCTGTGGGGAAAGGCAGTCATCAAGAGGAAAGGGTTCCCAGTCCAGTGGTCTCCGACGATGAGACAGATTTCAACGACGAACAATACCCTCCAGCTGAGGACAGGTATAAACAGTTAGAGGACCGGCTAAGTGCTATGGAGATACAAAAAGTGCCTGGCCTGGACTTCGAGGATCTAGGTCTGTCTTCTGGGGTAGTGATCCCGCACAAATTCAAGGCACCTGCCTTTGCAAAGTACGACGGGGCATCCTGTCCAAAGCTGCATCTCAGGTCATACATGAGGAGGATCCAGCCCTACACGGCCGACAGGAACTTATGGATCCACTTTTTCCAGGAGAGTCTTTCAGGGACTTAGCTTGACTGGTTCTATCAACTGAATGGAGCCAACATCCGTACCTGGGAAGACTTAGCCACTGCATTCTACAAGCAGTACCAGTACAATGCCGACCTCGCTCCCACGCGCACTCAGCTTCAGGGGATGTCTATGGGTACGAATGAAGGTTTCAAAGAATATGCTCAAAAATGGAGGGACCTTGCTGGAAGGGTACAACCACCTCTGACTGACCGCGAGCTCGTCGACATGTTCTTGGGGACCCTGTCCGGTCCATTCTTCAACCACCTGATTAGGAATTCCGCTGTTGGATTTACAGATTTAGTCTTGACCGGGGAAAGAATAGAAGCTGGCATCAAGTCAGGGAAAATACATAATGGTGATTCCTCGAACATTGAGAAGAAACCATCCAAGAGAGAATCTAGTGCGGTCAATGCAGTAGCTATTGTAAAGCCGGCCGGTGCTCCTCAGCGTCACCATCAACAAAGGGAAGAAAGACCTAAGAGGCAATTTACTCCCCTCGGCATGACCTTGTCACAGATATTGCCACAGCTGCTGGAAACCAAGTTGGTAACTCTCATGGATCCCCCGAAGAATCCTAATAGGACACCTTCAAGGTATAATCCCAATGCTCGCTGCGCCTATCACTCCGACAGCCCGGGGCATGCTACAGATGACTGTTGGACTTTGAGAAACAGGGTTCAAGATCTGATTGACGCAAAGGAAGTCCACCTCGACTCTCCAGAGGCTCCCAATGTGACCACTGCTCCCCTGCCCAAACATGGCTAGGATTGGAAACTTTTGTTCATTTGAATGTTCAGATTGTAATTTTCATTGATTGTTCAAACATTTTATTTCATGTCAAACTTGGTTATTTCATTAATGCATTACACATGTCTGTTTTGAAGTAATTATTTCGTATTCACTATGTGCAAACTGTTTTCATATTTTTGTGATGATCAACTCTTGATTGAAAATTCTAAGCCTCTTGAGGGAGGATGACGAAAATGATACCATAATCTACAGTATGCTTTTGAACAGACCCCGCTGATGAGGTACAGGCATTGTTTCAATCCCTAAACACTGGAGTTATAAGGAAGATAATCCCTCGTCAACCCCTCTGAGCCAAAGAGTAGGAGTTTTTCTTTTCGAAAATTAAAACCCTTAATTATAACCTGGGGCAGGGTAGTCTCTTGGTTGATCCAAGTGCATAACGAAGGGCACCAAAGAGGTCCTTACAAAACAAAGAAAGACAGTGATGGTTCCGAATAATCAATAAAGAGAGGCAGTCATTATCTTTCAAATTAAGAACCCATTAAGTCAAAACCTACGAAGGAGACTTACAAAACTGGGGCATCCCGCTGACTGTAATTCCAAAAAAAGGAAACAGCTCAGGCAAAAAACAGGGATAACAAAATCAAAAAAGAAAGATGTCATACAAACCCTCAACCAAAAAGAAATGACTGCCTATTCAAATAAACGTTCAACATCCATCACTGAGATTTCAGAGCAAAGACTCAAACAAGGTCTAACGTATGATCAACTGAGTTTAGGTTTGGAGAACGTCACGAAGAGCGGGTGGGTACAAATAAAATTTGAGCCTCTATCCTTTGTTTCTTAAACCGTGAACCAGGCCACGTTACAACCCTTAAAAGTCCTAGCTGAAGCATGGGTTAGTTCGAAAGCATACTGTTACGAAAGGTATCCTGACTCCTGAAGGCCTACAGTAAATACGGAGTTGACATCACGTTTTACAAACATTCACTTGTTTTATGAAAAAGAATGCATTTTCAAAATCTTCAAGACAGACATAGGCTTTGCATTTTTAACATAACTTTGTTTGCATATGACTTTTTGTTTGAGCAGCAGGGAAACTCGCACAATGAATACCTAGTGAACAAAAGCATTTCCAATCAAGGGGCATGGCATGATCATGGTCCATTATCTGGGGCAATCCAATCAAGATTCGAAGAATCTCTCAAACGCCTAATAGCCTGGGGCAAATCTCCGCCTGAGTCGCTTGGGGCATCTCAACAACGAATCTTGCCTGATCAAACATCTTCTGGTGGCATGACAACACAATTCTAACAGGGGCAACTCCCTACATTCTGAGAGCGTGGACATAGTCGAAAAAGATACTACGCGTAATCAAAGACCCGCTAGGTTGACATACCTAGGCAAAAATTAGGGCTTCCCGGCGAACCAAAAGGGTTCGGGCAAAATGAAGGGATGAAATGAAAAAATCTGTACACCCGGCAAGTCGAAAACCTGAAAAGGCGGCTTGGGCAAAAATGGGTATCCCGGTGGACTGAAAACCCGAAAGGGCGGTCCAGGCAAAAATTAGGGATCAAAGCGTACGACTATGTCCCGGCATCTCGTCACCTGCCTACCAGAAGAAGGTTTGCCCGTCAATAAATATCAGCACCTCACAGGTCTTCCTCTCATACCTCAGAAACAGGGGCAATAAAGAGTTGTCCAAGCGATCTAATTGTTCTGTCCTCCAAGGTACCAAGGTAGGTTCAACTAAAGAACATAACCGGCATATCTCAATTCCCCAGAGAGTAAGCAGTCAGTACACTCTCTCCTCAAGCCAAGCTATATTATCAAACCTTAAAGAAGTCGGGTATCCTCCAGCAGATCTCAACATTCCCCAGCAGCATACAGTCTTAACAAGCATCCCCGGCAGTTTTGAGTTAAGATTGTTCCCCGGTGTTCTATCAACATGCAAAGGAGTCACTTCCCCGGTACAGTTCAAAACCTCCCCCATGAGAGTCCAATCTAGTTCCCCAGGAAAGTTGGAATTCATCTCTCCAAACAGTAAGCTTATCCCCAGTAGATTCTGGAAGCTTATCCTTACAGAGCACGAACACGTCTCCCGGCTTTATTCAAAGAGTTATTTCCTTACCAGGATATAACTGGGTTATCCTCAGCCAAAAGCCATGGAAAGATCGTCGTTGACAAAGTCTTCTTATCCCCAGCGAAGTCTAGTAACACTTCCAACGCAACAATGGTATCTCCAGCAAGTTATTATCAATACTCAACAAAGTATCTCTCTCCCCACAGAGTATTGCTCCCCAGCAAGATTGTTAGAGTGCTTCCTCCCCGCAGAGTAATCCATTCGCCAAGTTCATGCCCCAACGGAGTCATCTTCTCCTACCGGTATTCTTGCAACCATCATCCCCAGCGGAGACGAAGAACTTTACTCTTCAGACATCAGCCCAGGATTTAACTTCCCGGCATCCGTCAAGGATTTACTTTCCCAAGACGAAGATACATTCATAAACATCACATTTTCATACATCATGATACACGCATATATGCATCATGTCATACAATCTCATTTATGTCGTTGCTTGATCCATATCATGCACTGCATATGACTGACCTTTACCTTTCAGGAAGGATACAGTTAAATGATCAGCTATGTCAGGGTAGACAAATACAGTCAAAGTAGACAAATCCAGTCAGAGAAGACAAATTCAGTCAAAGTAGACAAATCCAGTCAAAAGAAGACAAGTCCAGTTAAAATTACTTCCACTCGTCGTTATAGACACTCGTCGTTATAGACACTCGTCGTGATAGACACTCGTCGTTATAGACATTCGTCGTTATAGACACTCGTCGTTATAGACACCCGTCGTTATAGACACTCGTCGTTATAGACACCCGTCGTTATAGACACTCGTCGTTATAGACACTCGTCGTTATAGACACTCGTCGTCATAGACACTCGTCGTCATAGACACTCGTCGTCATAGACACTCGTCGTTATAAACACTCGTCGTTATAGACACCCGTCGTTATAGACACCCGTCGTTATAGACACTCGTCGTTATAGACACTCGTCGTTATAGACACTCGTCGTTATAGACACTCGTTGTGATAGACACTCGTCGTTATAGACACTCGTCGTGATAGACACTCGTCGTTATAGACACTCGTCGTGATAGACACTTGTCGTGATAGACACTCGTCGTTATAGACACTCGTTGTTATAGACACCCGTCGTTATAGACACTCGTAGTTATAGACACTCGTCGTTATAGACACTCGTCGTTATAGACACTCGTCGTTATAGACACTTGTCGTCATAGACACTCATCGTCATAGACACTCATCGTTATAGACACTCGTCGTTATAGACACCCGTCGTTATAGACACTCGTCGTTATAGACACTCGTCGTTATAGACACCCGTCGTTATAGACACTCGTCGTTATAGACACTCGTCGTTATAGGCACCCGTCGATAAAGACCGCCCGTCCATGGAAATAACCTGTCAATAGAGACAACTCACCAACCTTACTAATTCCAGACTTGATTCATGTATCTTGCCAGGGTGTATCTGTTGAATCATATTTCAAGACCTAGACCGGTTCAGTTAATCGACTCCAAAGATTTCTTATCCAGTCCAAGGCTTTCTCTAGTCCAGCTAAATCGACCCCAAACAGATTTTTCTGATGAAGACTCAGTAGAAGTTATCCCAGGTTTTTCTCAAACGTCCGCTTTTGAGATTATAATTTCCTATGGTTCTCTCCCCAATGTTGTGGAGATGATAATTCCAACCCAGGTTTTTCTCAAACGTCCGTTGTTGAGATTATAATTTCCTATGGTTCTCTCCCCAATGTTGTGGAGATGATAATTCCATCCCAGGTTTTTCTCAAACGTCCGCTGTTGAGATTATAATTTCCTATGGTTCTCTCCCCAATGTTGTGGAGATGATAATTCCATCCCAGGTTTTTCTCAAACGTCCGCTTTTGAGATTATAATTTCCTATGGTTCCCTCCCCGATCCTGTGGAGACGGTAATTCCCACCAAGATTTTCTCAAATTGCTGTTGAGGTTAAGGTCACCCAAGTTCTCTCACCGCTCCTGTTGAGGTAGTAACCATCCCTGGTTCATTCATCACCGCTTGAAGATCCAGATCCAGCTCCTGTAACCAGTCAGGACACATCTATACCAAGCATCTGAAAACCAGCTCCTGCCACATGTCAGGTACTCGTTTTTCTTTTGCAGGTATGCAGGTTCTCGCTAAGGAATCTCTTACGCGATCAACACCCAGATGGCATCTATAAGCCCATCATCCTATTCATCAACCTCCAAATGGCATCTATAAGCCCATTCCCATCACACTGCTATTATGTGAGCGCAAATTTCTGGGCACTCTAGTATTCAATCATCTTCTACCCTCGGATTACGAAAGGCACGTCAGCCAATCTGCATCCTCAGGTCTAAGAAGATTGAACAGGGGCAACTGTTGTACCCCAAAATTTTCCCTCCCATATTCTTCAAGAAATTGCCAGGTCAAGCCTCAAAATCTCCCCCAAGGGTTGCACAGTGTAAGAGCCACCTGAACAGTCAAAATTAGGGTTTTTATTCTGATCAAGAAAATGAAGTTTCAAAGGGCCCAATCAAGTCCCACATGCCAACAAATATGGTCAAGCATCCTCATACAAAGTTTCAAGGCTTTCAGCACAAAATTGCACAGTCAAAACCCTAATTGCACTACAGTCAACTATAGGGGCAAAATGGTCATTTGACAGTCAAAAGTTCAAATTTTTGGTCAACATATCATTTTGAAGCCACAAACATCATTTGATCAATGCTTGATCATGATTCTCAAAGCTTGGCTCAAAAATCATCAAGATGCAAAAGTTTCCTTATTTGGACAGTTGAAAAAGTCAACTGTAAATTGACCAGGGCATAACTTTCACATGGATTATCAGAAAAATTCCATCCAAAGCTCATTTTGAAGAGAAAGACATTTCCTACAACTCATCTTCATACTTCAAGTCCAAGAAATGCTCTCACAAAAAGTTATCAATTTCAACATTATAGGTCATTTTCAAAAGTCAACAAAAAGGGACTTTAAGTCAAAGGCCATAACTTGAGATTGGTAAATCAAAATGACATGGGACCAAAGGCATTGGTTAGAGGACTCAAAGACCTTTCCAAAATGTCCAAGAACATGAGCAAAGCTTAAACATTGAGCAAGTTATGCCTTGTGGAAGTTGGAAAATTTTTGGATATTTTGAAAAGTCAACATTGATTTAAATGACCTAAAATTGCTAATGGGCCCATTTTTCTTCCACAATTCATCATCCAAGACATGTGCACGACCACTTGGCCCAAAGGGAAGTTTTTATTCATTTTTTATTTATTTATTTGAATTTTTATTAATAATAATTCATTTAAATCAATTAAATACATGAAAAATACTTAACCTAATTTATCAAATCTTTTTGTACATGAAATAGGTTCAAAAATTCGTGCATAATCAAATATGGAAAGATTTGAAGAGAATTGGTCATGATTGGTACAAAATAGCATGGAAAATATTGGAAAAAGATCTTGAAAAATCAAAAATCAAAAACCATGAATGCAAAAGATTTTGATCTAGTTTTTTGACCTAATTCATTCATACTTATACAAAGAATCAAAACCTAATGCCATTAACCACTAAGCTGCGCAAGAATCCCATTATCAAAACTCAATTTTTTGGCAAAAATTCCAAATCTGAAAATTAGGTTAGAGGACGATTCAAGGCTAAATAACTATCCCATTAGCTTCCTCAAGGATCATAGAACGTGTTCCAATCATTCCTTAAGCCCCATACTCAAGAAAACGCGCAATCACCATTGAAGTTGGTAGGGAAAATTCCAAAATCGTTTTCCATTATTCATGCATTTTTAACATGTTTCGTTGTTGTTTTTGTGTTTAGAATGATGTTTCCAAGCTAGCTGCATAGTTTGATTGAAGTTTCATGCCCAAACGAAGAATCTACCATGAAGGCATATTAGGTTTCTGTGGAAATCAATTTGGGGGTTTTCAAACCTGGAACAATTGGGCCATGAGAGATACATAGGTGGAATCATGAGAGAGAGACGATTCTAATGGCCCTAGTCCGAACAATTTATGAATGCTTATGGCCTATTCGCTATTTTCCAGAAAGTGGCCTAAAAGAACACTTGAAAAACCGTTGCCTAATATGTTTGTGTTTCAGGAAAACAAAAATCAATGAAGAAGATGATGTGGTGGCCAGCAATGATTGGCTCTTTTGAATTTGCGCGCTCAAACCCACTAACGCCTTTGTTTTATTTGATATTATTTGTTTGTTGTATTACATACAAAACGCGTGGAATGGCTTAGTGGTATGCGTATGTGCTGGCAATGTTCATGACCTGGGTTCGAGCCCCAGGTCTTCACTATCTCCATATTATTTTTCAATCAAAATTCATGTGCAGTGTCAATGCTGAAGATACATCATACGCCTTCAAAATCAGACGTCCACGCGTCCCAAGGGAGAGGATCAGAAGGCCACGCTCTGAGGTACATGGTAAACCCTAGTCAACGCGTGTACACGCGTCCTGAAAAGTCCAACGGGCCAAGGGTAAATGGGCCAGATTTACTAAGAGAAAACCTCCTATTTGGGGTCTGAACCCCCCAGGTTTGCAAACCCTTTTCATTATTCTTTATTTTTCTTTATTTTTTACTTTCAATTATTATTTTTTATTAATTCTGTTAATTTAATTATATTTTCATAGAAACACAAAAAACCATAAAAAAATCAGAAAAGATGAAAAATTAAATATATTTTATTTAACTAGTATTTTTTTGTAAATAAAGTCCATTAATTAATTTTAGTTTTAATTTAGGGTTTAATTGTAATGTTTTCATAATAAAAATCTAAAAAATATAGAATTAGGATTTATGATAGTTTTATTCCCTTTTTTATTTTTCTTCCATAATAATTAAAATATTAAATATTTATTTTGTAATTAAATTACATGTAAATTAGTTAGGGTTAATTTTAGGTCAAATTTAATCTTTTCTTAACAAATAAAAATTGTAGAATTAGGTTTAATTTTAATTAATTCTTTTTCATTAAAATCCTAAAATACTAAAAACATTTCCTTTTCTTTGTTTTTTTAATTTTAATTAATTCATCGTTTAATTTAATTTTGCAAAAAAAGGGTCCAACGCCCTCGTTTCGATTTAATTCGCGCATACTTATTTCTTTTTCTTATAATATTTATGTATCTCTCCCAAGGCCTTGTAATTAACTTCTCGCACTTTTAATTCTTTATTTTCTTTACTTTCTTTATTTTTCTGTCAAATCGGGTTCAAGAAATTTTGGCGATGTGGACCCGCGCCGTTTGTAATAGCTTAGAATCTTTTACTTTTCGCAATTTTTAACTGTTAATCAAAGCATGAAAGAATGTATGGACAAAAATAAAAACAAACGCTAGATCACCTTTAACATGACAAGAGACAAAAAATAACTGAATCAGACGCACAAATCACACACCACCCCTAGGGTACGCCTCACTGTTGCCTTGCCTCGAAAGGTGATCGTCGAGTAGAGGATGTCTTAGTAAGTCCTCATGATCCGGGAACCTGGCATGAGGGTAGCTTCTAAGGTGTCTTCCTATTGCTCCGGTGATCACCATGTCCCGAACCTCGAATTGACCCGAACACCTCCAACGGTGGTGCTACCTACCTCTCAATGGTGGGATGGCACTACTTTAAAGGACATTTACACGGACGAATTCCTTAGGGTAGGTAGGTTCTCGTAGATACTTGCTCTAATTTCAAAACAAAATTCAAAATACTTTTCACACCAACACATTTTCAAAAAAAAAAAAGCTTTCGAAAGAAACTTTTCAAACACTCTTGAGGACTGATACAAGAGTCGAACTGAAATTTTAAACGAAACTTTTTCAAACCCACTCACACTTTGAAAAGCAAACATTTTGAGAACACAAATGAGCAAGTATCTAAGAGCCCATGGATAACCATGGATAGAAAGGGTGCTAACACCTTCCCTTTCTATAACCTACCTCCCGAACCGAGAGCAATCTCTTTAAGGAATTTTTCTGTGCTTTTGTCCTTTCCATTTGGAGAAAATAAAAGACGGTGGCGACTCTTGCTTCCGCGACATTTCGCGAACCAGCGTTAAACATTCAGTTCCAGATCCACCGATCACAGTCACTGTCATCTTCTGTATGATCTTCTTGATGTTTTTATTAGCAGTTATGACACAGTGGCAAAACCAATTGTTTAATACTTGTTTTGCATTTTGTGTTCGCAAATGTTGCGGTAAGCAAGAGTCGCTACCGACTTTTCTTTTATCCAAATTAAGGAAAGGGTGAAAAGAACAAAAAAATACCTTTTCGAGATTTTCTGAGTAAGGGGGGTAGATTATGGAAAGTGAAGGTGTTAGTACCCTTTCCATCCGTAGTTATTTGTGGGCTCTTAGAGGTTTTCTCATTTTGAAATACCTTTCGCTTTGTGTATTTGAAAATGTTTTGAAATGCCTTAGTGCGGAGATTTGCTTTGCGTTAACTCTTGTATCAGCCCTCAAGAGTGTTGACAAAGCAAATGTTTTTGAAAATTGTTTTTGAAAAGTAGTGTTTGTGTAAGTGCAAAATGTTTTGAGAAAACTTCTAACAGCTATCTACTTTATACTCAAAAAGGGTCATTCTTTTCCTCCTTTCCTTTAGGCAGTGCTATCCTACTATTAGTGAGTAGGTAGCCTTGTAGTTGGATGTTTGAGGGACAATCGAAGGGACGTTAAGGTCATGAAGGCAACTTGGCGAGGAATTTTAGTAACTGTCCTAAAGTTCTAAGATCACTTTTAACCGAGGCAACATCGAGAGGGTCATCAAGGGACTTGTGATCTTTCAAACTAGAGAACAGCCACTAAAACATCTCACTTTTCGAGAATTATGACCGTTTTCCAAAGGCAACCGAAATGGGATACCCTAGAGGTGTGTATGTTCAATTGTGTTCAATTCAATTATTTATCTTGTGTTATTAGGTTTGCTAACGTTTTTGTTTTTCACTCTTATCATGCAATCCTAATTACTAGCAGTTAATATGTACAGAAAAATGTAAAGTGAAAAAATAAATCCTACGCTATTACATGGTTCGGGGAGGGGGTATTTACAATATACAAAACTGGGGGAAAGGTAAAATAAAGAAAGCGATAAAAAAAGTCCTATTTAGTCTATTACATACCAGTATACAGTTACATTATTATAAAAAATGCGAGAACAAAATAATGCGCGCGAGACGAATTTATGTCTAAAAGAAACCTAGGGAATTGCTAAGTAAAATCTTTTTAATTTTTTTTTTTGTTTATTTAGGAAAATACTAAATTAAATTAAACCTAAACTTAATTAATTAAAATAAAAGATATTTATTGATCAAAATTAAATTCTAAACAAAAACCTAACAGTTTGTTTCCATAGTGGACCAGTAGTACCCTGCCCTCAGAATCTTCTTAGCCATTGTGTTCCCACTAGAATGGGTGCCAAAGGTGCCTTCGTGCATGTCTGTCATAACCTTCTCTGCTTCAATCTTGTCTACACACCGAAGCAAAGTAGAATCATGGTTGCGCTTATAGAGGATTCCATTACTGAGAAAAAACTTGGCAGATAATCTTCTTATGAACTTCCTATCATTGATGGATGCTCCCTCTGGATACTCTTGGACTTCGAGGTATCTCTTTACTTCACGGAACCAAGGTTTGTCCACTACTTCTTCAGTATCAACCCCATAACAGTATACTGGTTTGTCCATTCTCTCAATAGTGATCTGAGGAGCTTCATTATCCCATCTAACCTTAAACATTGATGACATAGTAGTTAGCGAGTCGGCTAGTTGATTTCCCTCTCGTGGAAAATGCTCAAAGGTAACTTCTTCAAAATATGGAAAATCAGTGTCAACACATGCTCCCGGTAGGGGATGAGATTAGGATGCTTCGTGTCCCATTCTCCTTTGATTTGACTGATTACTAGGGTCGAGTATTCATGTACACTTAGGAATTTGATTCTCAAATCGATAGCATCTTTGAGACCCATGATACATGCTTCATATTCGTCCATATTGTTAGTACAGTTGAAACATAGCCTGGCAGTGAAAGGAGTATGACAGCCTTTGGGAGATATGATCACAACACTGATGCCATTGCCAAGTGCGTTGGAAGCTCCATCAAAAACCATAGTCCATTGGGATCCTTTTTTAGGTCCTTCATCCGGTCCAGGTTTTTCATAATCAGTTACTAACATAATATTCTCGTCTGGGAATTCAAAATTCATGGATTCGTAGTCGCCCACATCCCGATGAGCCAAATGATCAACTAATGCACTTCCCTTGATTTCTTTATGGGTTGTGTACTGAATATCATACTCGGTCAGGACCATTTTCCATCTTGCTATTCTTCCGGAGAGAGCGGGCTTCTCAAAGATGTATTTGATAGGACCTATTTTAGATATCAATAGGGTAGTGTGAGTCAACATATAATGTCTCAGTCGGCGAGCAGCCCATGCCAAAGCGCAGCAAGTTTTCTCGAGCAGTGAGTATCTTGTTTCACTATCGGTAAACTTTTTGCTAAGGTAGTATATTGCATGCTCTTTTCGACCAGACTCGTCATGCTGCCCCAGCACACACCCCGTTGAATTCTCCAATATTGTTAAGTACATGATCAGAGGTTTCCCTTTAACCGACATCCAAAATTGAAGGCTCTTGAAGATATTCCTTGATTTTGTCAAAGGAGGTCTGGAAATCGTCATTCCATTTCACTGCTTGATCTTTATTCAGTAATTTGAAGATTGGCTCACAAGTAGTAGTTAGATGGGAAATGAATATGGAAATATAGTTTATACATCCCAAGAATCCCCTAACCTCCTTCTCAATGCGGGGAGTTGGCATTTCTTGTATAGCTTTAACCTTTGCAGGGTCTACTTCAATACCTTTGCCGCTGTCAACGAAACCTAAAAGCTTACCAGATCTTACTCCAAATGTGCACTTGTTCGGATTCAATCTTAGCTTGTACTTCTTTAGTCTTTCAAACAGCTTTTGCAGGTGACCAAGGTGATCTTCTTCGGTCTGAGACCTGGATATCATATCTTTGACATAGACCTCTATCTCGTGATGGATCATATCGTGAAACAAAGCTACCATGGCACGCTGATAGGTCGCCCCAGCGTTCTTTAACCCAAATGGCATAACTTTATAGCAGAAAGTGCCCCACTGTGTGACAAAGGTTATTTTCTCCATATCTTTAAGTGTCGTTTTAATCTGATTATACCCAGAGAAACCATCCATGAAGGAAAATACATTATGTTGTGCGGTGTTGTCAACCAGAACATCAATATGGGGAAGCGGAAATTCATCCTTGGGGCTTGCCCTACTCAACTCTCTATAATCCACACACATGCGTACTTTACCATCCTTCTTAGGTACCGGAACAACATTAGAAACCCATTATGGATAAGAAGTAATAGCTAAGAAACCGGCGTTGAACTATTTCATAACTTTAGCCTTGATCTTTTCTGACATCTCAAGACGCATACGACGAACCTTCTTTTTCACTTGAGGGCAGTCTTCTTTCGTTGGCAAAAGATGAACCACAATATCAGTGTCCACCCCTCGCATGTCTTTGTATGACCAGGAAAAGACCTCAACATAGTCGTGTAACATCTGAATTAACCTCTCTTTGACACTATGCTCCATATCAAAGCCTATCTTGACTTCCTTGTTATCCTCTTCAGTACTCAAGTTTACTGTCTCAACCGGCTCTTCATGATGCTGTATTGCCCTTTTCTCCTGTTGTAATAGTTTGGCAAGTTCTCCTGGTAATTCACAATCTTCCTCACCTTTGTCCTCGGCTTGGTAGATTGGATTTTCAAAGTCATAATTGGTAATAGAAGAACCGTTATCAATGGGATCCAAAGTGGATGTCGATCTGCAATTCGATATGTGGGTGTATGTAAGAGAGCATAGCTATTTTGATAAAGTAAAAGTAGAAAAGGAAGACAGAGAGCGTAAAATTTGCATGCAAAACTTCCAATGATTTATTAATTACATATGAAGATGAAGTAATAACCCTCACAAATAGACCATTGTGCCTCGGGTAAAGCACGAGGATTTAGAGTTTAAATCGTTCAAATATTACATATTCCAAAAAAAAGACAATTACTCCTGGATAAAAGTAATGGGAACAAAATCCTTGGCCTCCCAATTGTTGAGTCCACCGTTGATAGTTGGGAAGATCCATTTGTCTATGTCACAGTCCCTATCACTGTCCTTCAAAGCATTGATTTCATGGTTGCTGATGCATAGTGGTGGTCCTCCGGCGCGAGCACGACGAATAACTCTTTGGGCTCCTGAAGTAAAACCCAAACCAAACTTGTTAGATTTTTAGGGTATATCGGGGAGTTGGCCCCAAATGGTACACCCACCTTCTTCGACTACTGCTTTGGCATCCTTCAGAAAAGCCATCTTCAATGGAGGTTTGGTAATCTTTGGGACATTGATAGCAGTCTTGGTTACATCAATTGTCTAGGGAACCTCTTCAAAATTGTAGAAGGGGGTCTCAATGAACTCTCTGTCCATCTTAACATACCTGAAAGAGTTCAGGTGGCTCACCATATATTCTTTCTCGCTATGGACTATAACAATCTTTCCATTAATTGGGTACTTTAGCATCTGATGTAGAGTAGAAGTAACAGCACCGGCCCCATGGATCCAAGGGAGACCCAGCAAACAAGAGTAAGATGGTCGGATGTCCATCACGTAGAAAATGGAGTCAAAGGTCTGAGAACCAACTTTAATAGGGATGTCCACCTCCCCGTGTACCATTCTTTTAGAACCATCAAAAGCCCTCACCACAATATTATTGGGCTTCAAAGTCATTCCTTCGTAGTCCAATCTATCTAGAGCATTCTTAGGTAAGACATTCAATGATGAACCTATATCCACCAGAACATGAGCTAGGGTAGTGACCCTGCAGTCAATAGAGACATGCAGGGCATCATTATGCTTTCTTCCTTTGGACGTTAAATCAGCATCAGAGAAACCAAGTCCATTGTCAGCTGTCAAACTACCAACACAGTTCTCGAACTGGTCGACAGAAGTCTCTTGAGGCACATGAGCAGACATCAGGAATTTTACCAAAGCCTTAACATGGGCTTTAGAGCATAGCAGTAAGGCCAACATTGAAATTTTTGATGGGGTTGCCCCAATTGTTCCACAACATTGTAATCACTTTTCCTTATGATTTTCAGTATCTCTTCCATTTCTTTTTTAGAAGCTTCAGGAACGGCTTCTTTATGTGCCTTCATCCGGGCAGGCTCAACCAGTACTTCTTTGCCTTGAGTCCCAGCTGACTCGGTAGCATGAATGACAGTAGGAGTAGCAACGGGAGTAATAACAGGAGTAGCGGCAAGAGTGGCAACAGTAATAACTAAAGGAGTAGCAACAGTCTTCGGAGAGATTTCAAGAGAGAAAGTTCTTCCGCTCCTGGTAATTTTACTGGTTCCAACAATATTGTCGATATTAGGATCAGTCTCTTCAGTATCTCCATTCTTAATGGCCAGTAAGTCTTGCTTGACGCAATGGTAGTAAACTTCAACCCCATAATTCCAAGGAACGGCTTTATCGGAGGAATATGGTATCGGCCCAGGAAAAGTGATAATTAAAGGGGAAACCTTAGGAACGGATGTTATCCTAACGGGTCTTTTGGAGGAGACCCTAGGAGGATTGTCGGAAATGGTAATTGTTGATATATCCTCACGTAGACTTCTTGTAAAGGGAGTCTTTTCAAATAGAATTTATTTGTTGTTCATCAGGCGCTGAACACCTATCTTCAACAACAAGCAACCATTGGGTAGAGACATGCACAGGTGGTAACCTTCACCATAGCCCAGAAATAAACCGGCTCGCAAGATATTTTTCTTAACTAACGGGAGAGGAGTAGCTAGCTCATCAACAAAAGAGAGAAACAGGTTGTCATCAACAGCATTAACACCTTGGCCTTACTTGGGCATTGGGGAAGTCATAACATTAGGAGTCTCAAGAGCGTCAAATTCAATCTCCTTTGCCTTACTGAGATCTTGCACTTTTTCCTTCAGAGCCCAACAGTCATTTGTATCATGCCCTGGACTGTCGGAGTGGTAGGAACATCCAGCATTTGGATTATATCTGGGAGATGTAGTATTTGGATGTTTAGGAGCCTCCCTTAGAGCGACCAGATTAGACTTCAACAAGTGTGGCAAAAACCTGATATAAGGACATGTTAATCCAGGTGAACTTCCTTCTGGGCGCATCCTGTTTGCGTTGATGGTTTTATTGTTAATTTGACGCAGGGTTGGAGATCATCACAGCTCCTACCGTTGGACGGCGTTCAGCTTTACTTTGATTCCTCTTACCGTAGGCAACACTTACTTCCTTCTTCCCATAGAATGGTTTCTTCACTGTACTTGAAGATGTATCTCTCTGAATCTTACCGCTCTCGATACCAACTTCTACTCATTCACCAGTCAAGATCAGCTCAGTAAACCCGGATAAAGAGCTTCCAATCAAGTGGTTTAGAAATGGACCAGACAAAGTACCCAGGAACATATCTACCAGCTCTCTATCAGACATAGGAGGTTGGACTCTTCCCGCAAGATCTCTCCACTTCTGAGCGTAATCTTTGAAGCCCTCGCTATAACCCATATACATGCTTTGAAGTTGAGTACGGTTAGAGCAAGGTCGACATTATATTGGTACTGCTTGTAGAAAGCAGCAGCCAAATCCTCCCAATTATGAATGTTGGTTCCCTCCAGCTGATAGAACTATTCCAATTGAGTTCCTGATAAACTTTCCTGGAAGAAATGCACCCACAAATTCCTATCAGCAGTGTATGGTTGAATCTTCCTGACATAGGATCTTAGGTACAACTTAGGACACGAAACCCCATCATATTTCGCAAAGATAGGAACTTTTAATTTTTGTGGGATGACCACTCCTGAGACCAAACCTAACTCTTCAAAGTCCAAGCCAGGTACCTTCTAAATCTCCATAGCATTGAGACAATCTTCCAGCTATTTATACTTGTCATCAGCAGGAGGATATTGTTCTTCAGAGTAATCAGCTTCTTCCTCATCAGTCCCCGGGTTATTGTCTTCTTCTTTTGGCTTCTCTTCCTGATTGTCTCCCTCGTTCGACGGAGTTGCGAAGTCTAGAGCCTGTTTGCTGGTCCTATGAATCTCCTTCCCATATTCAGGATACCCACTGGTTTCTTTGTCTTCTGCTTCTTGTCCTTGAAAATCAGAGCCTTCAGGTCTTCTTGTCCCTTAGCTAGAGCCAGGAACATCTGCTCGAATTGAGCATTTTGTACTTGCAGATCCTTAACTGTTTGTTCAAGAGAAATTTCTTCTTGCTGAAATAAACAACAAAGAGATAAGAAACATGTTTATGTGATGATATGTATGATATGCTTATGCAATGTTTTAAGGACCTTATAGGATTTAAGTTCTTTTAAACCAAAACAAAAAACAAAACTCTTTATTAGTAACTTTCAAGGAAACAAAAGTTTACACAGAAATAAACATTAAAAGAAATTTCTAAAACTCCTAACTCTCCCATGGACGCTTCCTTTTTATGCTGATGTAGGTATTGAGATTCTTCTCTTTGTGAAGATGCTTTGTCAATTCCAACACTTTCTTCTCACTAACATATAATTTAGTCTCAAAGGTATCTCGTTCTTCCTTGAGTTGGATCCAAGACTTTTGCAATTCTTAGAAGTTTGTTGGCATATCCGGATGGAAAATAATGCGAGACTCGTCCCCTTGAACAATAGGTTCCAAGACCACCGTAAGATGGCATTGTATGGCATCATAAGACTTTGGGCTCGAGCTCGCACCAATTTGAGGTAAGGTTTCAAAGGGATGGAGTTCTTGCGCCCCAAAGTCTTACTATCAGTCTTCTTAACCATGCCCCAAGCGCGGATAAATCTTTGATGATAACTTTGCAGATCATGTTGAGTAGTTGAACACAATACTCTGGATGAGCATATCAGGTGGACCATCTCTCCATGCGTAACCAAACTGACGTAGTGCTAAAGAAGGGTTGTAGGTGATGCCTCCTCTAATGCCCACCCAGGAGTGGCACATTGGGAAATTCTCCGCAGCGATCAATAAAAGAGATGTCTTCTTGAGAGCGAGAATACCAATGGATATCGGAGTTTGAGAGAGACATTAATCTTTGACTCCACCTTAAGCCTAAATCGTTCTGCATTACTGACCGAGGAAGTTGCAAAATAAACCACCTATAGATCAAAGGGATGCAACACATAAGAGTTCCTCGCTTCTTCAGAGTACGGGTATGGAGAGAATGTAGAATATCCCCGAGCAATGTAGGAACGGATTGCAAGCAAGGAAGATATTGATGGAACTTACATCTATAAGTTGGTCTGAATTAGGGAAGAGAACCAACCCATAGATCAAGAGATCTAAGAAATCTTCAAAGGCATGATAACTCATAGCGTCCAAGAATATCTGAGCTTTCTCCATTAGAAATTTTGCAAGAAGGCCTTTAACTCCGCTTCTTATTTCCCAGTTGGATTCAATTTCAGATGGCTGTAAGTGCAAAGCCATGGCAGAATTTTCAGAAGCTGGATCTTGTTCTAAGCCGGTGAAAGGTATCTACTCCAGTATAGGTAGACCAAGTAGCCTAGAGAATTCTTCTAGTGTAGGCACCAGTTGATAATCTGGAAATGTGAAGCAGTGGTGCTTGGGATCAAAGAACTGGAATAGGACACTCATTAAAACTTTGTCAAACCCGATGGTAACCAAAATGAGAAAGTGACCATGTCTTTTGTTGAATGATGAGTCCTCAAGAACCTTTAAGAACAATTCCTTGAGTTTGGGAGGAATTTCTACGAAGTTAATCTGGATGGTTTTGATGCGAGCTGAAATCATAACCTACAGAATAGAGAAAAGGTAAATCCACAGGTCCTTGAAATGGTTAGTACATATGAATTTCATGATGTTTTTGATGTCATGATTATGCTTAAATCATAGATAAACACAAGAAAGTCACACAATAGACCTTAGGTTTAAAGGCTCGCATGAGGTTTAATGTAAGTACCCTCTTGAATGTTCAGTTGGCTCAACATATCCTATTAATAGTAACTGGGTTCTAAGGAGTCTCAATATTATTGACCTTTCCGTCAGGTATTGTTTCAGCTCAAGCATCAAAGTATTGCGGCCAAAATATCTCGAAAGTCCAGTCTCAATGAGTGTATCATCGAGTATCAACCAGTCTTCAGTCGGAACTAAAGTCGGTTATCTCACTACTTCCTAATGGATAAGATGAGTCAATTAAAGGTTCTAAAGGTCAGTTAGCGCTTAGTCACACTATGAGGAAGCCTAATGTTATCCCTGACTTACTCAAGGAACATTAGTACAATCTAGAGTATCGCGCTAACGTAGCCACCACTTTGTCTGTATCGGTGTATGCCATACAGCCTCCATGATTTATTGCTACTTACCTAATAAGGTGCCCCTGATTCGGGTGTAGGATCTTTAGTAACAACCCAAACAAGCCCTCGAAAGCAAAGCATACAAAACACACAATGAAAGAAATTTAAAATGAACTAAGCTCTAAGGTAACCCCACTTTTATATAATATCCCCAGCAGAGTCGCCAGTTTTGTGATACGGTGGCAGAACCGACTGTTATATTGGTTTTGCATTTGTGTTTGCAAATGTTACGATAAGCAAGAGTCACCACCGACTTTTCTTTTATCCAACAAAGGAAAGGGTGAAAAGAACAGAAAAAGACCTTTCAAGATTTTTTTCTGAGTAAGGGGGGTAGATTATGGAAAGGGATGGTGTTAGTACCCTTTCCATCCGTAGTTATCTAAGGGCTCTTAGATGCTTAGCTCATTTTGAAATACATTGTGCTTTGTGTGTTTTTGAAAAGTATTTTTGAAATGCCAATAGTAAGGCAACTTACTTTATAAACTCTTGTATCAGTCCTCAAGAGTGTTGATAAAGCGTTTTGAAAATGTTTTTGAAAGTGTTTTCTGTATGTGTATAAGTTTGTTTTTGAGCAGGTATCTAACAGTTATCTACTATACTCGAAAGGATTGTTCTTCTCCTCTTTTCCTTTAGACAGTCTTATTCTACTATTGGTGAGTAGGTAGCCCTAGTCGTTGGATGTTTGAGGGACATTCGAAGGGACGTTTATAGTCACAAAGGCAACTGGGCAAGAAACTTTAGTAACTACCCTAGGGTTTTAAGATCACTTTACCGAGGTAACGTCGAGAGGGTCATCGAGGAACTTATGATCTTTAAACCGGAGGGTAGCCACTAAAATCTCTCACGTTTCGAGAGTTATGACTGTTTTTCCGAAGGCACTCAAAGTGGGGTACCCTAGAGGTGTGCATTTGAAATTGTGTTATATTCAGTTATTTATCTTTGCATTAGGTTTGCTAGCGTTTGTTTATTATTATTTCCATACAATCCTATTAGTCATTCATCTAAGCAGTTAATAATTTGCAGGAATTTAAAATGCAGAAAGATAAATTCTAAACTATTACAAGGCTTCGAGTAGGGGGATTAATTACATATCCAAAACTTTGGTGGGAAATAAAGCAGTAAATGTAAAGTCTTAATTATGCTATTACATCCAGTAGGCAGTTACAATAGTATGAAAATGATAACGAAAGCAATAAATGCGCGCGAATTGAAAATAACGTCTAAATCCTAAGTGTAAGGAAATATTTTTTTGTGTTTTATTTTGTTTGGAAAATTCTAAATGTTCAATTAATTCAAATCTAATTAATTAAAATTTTTGATTAAAAATTAACACTAAAATAGACCTAATATTTTTTGCATTTTTATAGTTTATGAAAAGGATTGAATTCAAATAAATCCTAAGTCTACTGATTTTAAAATTGAGGAAAATAAGTTAAAATAATTAACTAAATTAAATCATTAAAAATTAAAACCTAATTTTAAGTTACTTATATTTTTTTTCTGATTCTTATGTTGATTAAAAAAATAAACTAAAAGAAATAAGCAAAAACAAAGTAAACAAGTATAAATGGGCCAGGCGGAAAAAGTAAACTGGGGGTGGAGCGCAGGCCTGGATCTAAAAGAGGCTCGAGTTGCCTTTCGATCCAATGAAGGAGCCCTTCGAAGGTTCATGGTGAGGCATGCGTCTGAAGCCTTCAGATCTGGATCAGATGGGGATCCATTGGTTATGATCATGTGGTGTATGGTGTATGCATGGAATCTGCAAGCATTGGATCTGCAAGACAATTGTTAAAAAAATGAAATGCACGACCTGGGTATCGAACCCAGGTCTCTTCCCTTTGATTTGAACCCCCTCCCCCCCCCCCCCCAATTCGAACTCCCTGAGTCCGAATCTGGTTTTTTTGGCCTGACATGGCCTTTATCATGAGTTTCAAAAGCAATCAGCTTCGAAGGCCCTAACAATGACATCCTGTCATTTGGACACTACAACTTACATGTATTATGTTAAATCATTCACAAACAACAATAATAACATGAATATGTAATCAAAATGAGTTTAAATCAGAGATCGAATGAGTTTGAGATTAGAAAAAAATTTTACCAAACGGAGGTGCTTCGATCTTTAGCTCTGAGCATGGCATGGCTTGTGCAAGGATTGGGTACGGCTTCCTGAAGTCTCAGGAGAACGAATTTGGTATTCGTTTGGACTGAGGGAGCTTGCAAATCTGGTTTTGTATTTAGACAACTTATGAGATTTTTGAGAGTTTTGAGATGGTTTTCGTGTGACTCTTTGAGGCAATTTTTTGCGTGCTTTTCGCGTGGCTCTTTGAGGTGGTTTCACTATGTCTGTTACTTCTAATTTATTCTTGTAATTATAGGGGTATGGTGATGAACAAATATGGCAGGAATCAGCCATTAATCATGGCTTTGAAAGCAGAATTGAAATATTTGAAAAGTTGCCATTTTGATAATTTTCTGCCATTTTGAACTTCGAGTGAACCTGGACAGGTTTCATTCCATTAGGTGTTCATTTCGATTTGCATCTCCATTGTTCTTTTTGATGGCTCTAAGTTCCAACTCAAATTTCTCAAGGCTTCACCATCATGGCTTCTTCGATTAAGTCACCATCTGCTTCGATTGTGTAATCTGGGAATATCAGGCTAATCGAACAGTTCTTGTTCTTTTCGATCTCCTTTCCTTCAATTCAACCAATCAAAGTATCACCTCTTCATTTTGACCTATCGAAGCTTCATTCTATTCATCTCCTTCAAACATAGCTTCGCAGGTGGTTCTTCAATTCGACCAGTCGAAGCTTCATTCTGGTCATCTTCTTCAAACATAGTTGTGCAGGTGGTTCTTCGATTCGGCCAATCGAAGCTTCGTTCTGGTCATCTTCTTCGAACACAGTTGTGACATTTGTGACTGTGTCTAAGCTTCATTCTGTTCTTTCTTCCTTTCGAAGCGCCAATTCAAATCAACATGACAATCAAAATGCCTTCCCTTATAATGCTTTGAATAGCTTTTTTTTTCAATAGTTCGAAAACGAACCCTTCGAAGCTCTTTATTATCTCTTCATCAATCGAAGACTTCGTAAAGGCCTCCTCTCACTTTCTTTCGAACTACTCTTTCTTTGATCATAGTGTCATTTATTCAAAACTTGTGTAATCGAAATTCCTAGCTAACACTGATTCGTTGGGCATTTAATCAGAGTGTATATTGTTGTTGAAGCTGCTTCGACCCAAAATCTCTTAGGAAATTTTTTAGCTTTCAAGTTCAGTACACTTCTATTCTTTCTTTCAGTTATGCCATTATGCTGAGGCGTATAGGGTGCCATGGAAATCATTTAAAGCTTTTGTAAACCAAAATTCTTTGTGAGAAATGAAACCCTAGATGGAAATCCATTTCTTAGGAGGAGAGTTTGTTTGGTCAATTCTTGGTCAACCTTGAGAAATTGGGGACCTTAATGAGCGTGCCTTGAACAAAATGGGAGGGGAAATTTTGGGGTACAACAGACACATACTGAAAGCTTTCTTAAATTGCAGAAATTCTTATTTTATGTGTCGACACATCCATATTTCAGGTCGACACATTTACTCATGTTTTAAAGCTTGTAGCTTCTTACTTGTTCAGGTCGACACATAGAGTCCTTCAGGTCGACACATAGAGTCCTTCAGGTCGACACATGCACTCTTTTTATAACGTATGTGTCAACACATACGAATTTGAGGTTGACACATAAAATATGTTTTGGTCAAATTTTCAATTTCTTTTATTCTAAATTTGTCTTTTTTGCCCAAAATATTTCCAACTATAAATATATCATTCATGCATCATTCCAACTTGATAATACCATAAGATTATCCTATATTTCCTCTTCTTCTTCAACCTTTTAATATATGCATATACACCAACATTACATTGTGATGATGTTCCGTCGGGGTGTCATCTAGACAAAGAATTATGGATTTCCAATTGGTTTGGGTTGAGAATTGTAGGGGTCTTCATCTGAGAAAAACCATCGGGTTTCTCCTCCAAAATCATTTGTTGAATTGGGGGATTTCGTGTAAGATCGTGCGAGAAGGAATCGTCCATGTGAAAAATCCCTTGGAGTATTTGAAATCTTTTCAAGGAATCTTAGAGTGTTTGAAATCTTTTTAAGGAAGTAGAAATAATTGGATAATAGAATCAGTGATCTTGTGTTGATAGTGTGCAATCGAATTTACTCGAGTGAAAAATTCCTTGGAGTGTTTGAAATTTTTGCAAGGAACCTTGGAGTGTTTGAAATATTTTCAAGGAAGTAACTTAAGCGGAGAATAGGTTGCATCTATACGTCTTGATCTTGTTGAAGATCAAAAGAAGAGAAGGGGTTGAATCGACATCAAACGGTTATGTTTTGTATAGTTGCTCTTGAACACTTCTCTTGTATTCATACTTTTGCAAAGCAAGAAAATATTAAATTCCATATTGGAATTGGGCCCAGACGTACCCACATGCAAGGACGGAAGTGGGGAACTGTGTAGATGAATCCTTGTGTCTCTTTTCTTTTATCGCTTTACTTGCTTTAATATTTTTTCAATAATTTTGTCAAATAACATTGAGTAATTTATCGGCGCGTAAGAATTTCCAAAATTGTTTTTGTTTTGAATTGTGTGTTGAGTTGCTTATAATCACTTTTGATTATAAGTGCTTTATCATAGCAACCCAATACAAATGAAAATTCTGAAACTTTGATTGCACACCAAGTGTTTGACAATTTGTTTAGCTTGATCAACTTAAAGGAAAATTGCAATGTTTTATCTCTTACTCTCTATGTACAATTTGTTGAATGTGGTGTTTGATTGATCAATTCGTATAGAATTTTTTTATTGTTAAAGTTTAAATTTCTTGGTTGATTAGCTTATAATCACTTTGATTGTAAGTGCTTTTTCATATCAACTAAGCTCAAAGAAAATTATGAAAAATTGATTGAGCGTGACATGTTCGATAAAGTGTCGAGTTATGTTTTTAATATGACTTTATTGGAAATATGAAACATTTGTGTTTGATATTAAAATATTAATTGGGATATTATCATGTTGATTTATTTTATCATTATGTTAATTCCATATGGCTCGTGCATATCCGATTTTCCAATAACTTGATTCGTTTAGACTACTATATTGATCTAGGCTAAAAACCTTATGCTAAACATTATTGTGATACGGTGGGAGAACTGACTTGAGTTTTCGCGTTTGTATTCGCACTTGTTCGGTTTAGCAAGAGTCGCCACCGAATTTTTTATTTTATCCTAAAGGAAAGGTTAAAAAGCACAGGAAAAACCTTTTTGAGATGTTTCGTGGGTTCGGGGGTAGATTATGAAAAGGGAAGGTATTAGCACCCTTTTCATCCATGGTTACCCATGGGCTCTTAGTTACTTGGTTTTTAGATCACTTGCCTTGATTTTCAATTGCTTGAAATTGTGGTGTGTGTGTGTTTTGAAAATGTTTTGAAAGAGATGCCTTGTCTTAGGCAACCATTGTAATGACTCGTGTTTGAGTGTTTTACAAAGGTGTGTATCTTTTCGAAAATATGTTTCAAATGTTTTTTAGAAGTTTGTTTTTGAAAGTGTTTGTGAAGTGGGTTTTGAAAAGTAGGCAAGTGTTTTTGCAAGTTTATCAAGTAACTAAGAGTTGTCTACCCCTAAATTTACTCAAAGGTTTTTCTCATGTTTTAACCCTTTTAACAAATTTGTTCCACCATTGTCTTTGGTGGGCAATCTTGCGTTAGGATGTTTAACAGGACAGGCGCGGGTCATCGTATGGACCATGAATGCAATGGTGCCAAGTGTCTTTGGCAATTTTGCTTGAAGGGACTATGATCATTTTGATAGGCAACTTTCGAAAGCGTCATCGAGGGACTATGATCATTTTGATTTGTTTTGTTTTGCCAAAGAAACTCAACGTGCAAGCATGGCCCATTTTGGAAGGCAACAAGCGGGATTACCCTAGGGGTACAAGTGTGAATTGTGTGTTGATTTCATGTATTTGTCTTGTATTAGGTTATCTAGCGTTGGATTTTATGTACATACAAACCCTAGGTCTAACCATGGTATATTTGAAAGCGGTAAATTGTGGGAATTTAAAGTCTACGCTATTACAAATAAGTATCCGGGAGTGGGGGTACAAATATTTACAAATGGGGATGAGACTTATTAGGAGAGTAGTGTCCAAATATTTACAACCAAATCGAATCAATCGTAAATGTAATATGTAGTGTATAGCAATGTATAAGAATAAAGCAATGTAAATGTGTCAATGTATTTGTGTAAGTGTATATGTATGTGATTTATTTTACAAGTGCAAAATGTGTTTAACTTAATGAAAAATTAAGTATTATTATCTTCTCTTTTTGATTTTTGTTAATTATGTACAAACATTTTAAGTGAAAAGAAAAAAAAATGTTTTAATTTTAAGAAAAAGAAAATGCTTTAAGTTCTATGTATTAATGTTTTATGTTAGTATTTTTATGTACATAGATTCCCTTTTTTTTAGTTGAAAAAGGTTTTAAAGAAAAAAAAGTTTAATCCTAATAATAAAAGAAATTTAATATTTATATGTTAAATATGATAAACAATGTTAATAAGATTTTTACAAGAAAAGAAATTAATGTATTATCTTAGTTATAAACAAAAAATGGCATATATTAGTTTAAATCATAAAAATAAAATGATAAAGAAAAAGGTTAGTTTATAAGTGTTAAAAAAAATAAAGGAATAGATTGAATGGGCCTGAAAGGGTTTTGTGAGGAACAGCCCAAACAAAAATGAAAAGTCAAGAGAAATGGGGGTGTATGCCAGTTTTTGCAATGGGCTTAAGCGTTATCTGGATGGGGCAAAGCCCAAGGGTTTCACAGCGTTTTAGGGTTTCAGTGTGTTTTGTGTCATTTGGAAAAGGGTTAGGGTTCGTGAGTTACAGAGCGGCGCTCTTCTTCGTCTTCACTTCGTTTCCTCCATTCTTTCTCAAGCCATGGACTCTGAATGCTTGTCTCCTCGCCTCAAGTTGCTAGGCGTTGCCTCCGTCTCCCTCTTCTCAAGGTTGGGCAAAACAGTGATGACATGAAAGGTATGAGTCTGAGCTTTGTTGACTTAACGTTTTTTTTTGTGGGGTTTCAACTCATATATTATTAGTTCTGATTGATTTTTATTACTTGTTTCTGTTTGAGACGTGTGAAAATGAAGAGAAGATTATACCTTTGGGCGAAGGGATGGAGGAGGACGGCGGCGCTTCCGGTAGCCAGAGGCGGAGGGGAAACACGTGATGTTGAGCTAGCTTGTTTTGTTGGAAAACCTGGTACCTTTGTCTTGCTTCTTTAGAGTTTCATGATGAACATCTGAAAACCTTACTTTAATTTCTTTTCCTCTTCTGTCCACTTGAACGCTCGCTTCTGTATGCTTGCTGAGATGCCTTGAATTGTTTGATATATTTGCCTTTTCCTCTTCTACCCTTTGCCTCAGTTGCCTTTGATTGCTTGATATGCTGATTTTTGCTTGATATGCTTGAGTTGCCTTGAATGCTATTGAACCCTATGATGAGCCCAGCTTTGAGGGCTTTGTAATTTTGAATATTATTCTGATTTTTGAGTTGTGAATCTGAACATGTGTTGAAATGTTGAGGTTGGTCTTGGGATTTGGATTTTGAGTATTGTTGACCCTGTGATGATCTTATTCTGAGGGTCTTGGTTGGTTTGAATTCTTTTGTGTATTTGATGCTTGCCTCTGTGTATTATGGTGTTGAGATATTGATGATGTTGAAAGGTTTGACACAGTTTAGCAGGGGTTTATTGTTTGACAGTTTGTGGTGAGCTGTTTATGGAGGCAGGCTTTAGGTTTGGTGTTCTTGATGTATGTTTAAGTTTAGACAGGTTCAGACCTTTTGTTTACTGGTTGATGTATTGGTTTGTATAGTTTAGGCTCCAGGCTGGACAGGTTTTTAGAGAGGCTTCTAAGCAGGCATGAGGCTTTTTGGCTTTCAAGCTTGCTTGGAGCAAGTATAAGGCTTCTGGTATGAGCTTGCACAGTTTTTATGTTCTGAATTATTTTTTTGGTTTTTGTAAGCTTGTATAGCAGGTTTACAGGCAGATGAAGGCTTGACAGTTCAGGCAGGTTTTGATGTTTTTGTGGTTTAGACTAGCAGGTTTATTGATGGTTGTGACTCAGGTTTACAGGCAGGTTCAGAGCTTGCGTTTGGTTTAGGCTTCAGGCTGGACAGGGTTTTAGACTTGAGTAGTTTGATGGCTTTGTGTTTATCAGTTGGCTTGTTGTTACAGGTGTGAGGTTATGGCTATTGGTATCATACAGTTTGTGACCTTTTTGCTTTTTTGTGTTTCTTTGGTATTTCTGCCTCTCCTCCTTTATATGCTGGTATATCTGTTGTTTTATATATCTTCTTGCCTAAAGCCTGTAATCCTCCTTTTCTTCTTCTCTTTTCTCTCTCTCCAGATTTAAGCATATTATATTGCTTATGACTGTATTTCTGAAAAAGCAATTGGCCTTGAAAATGATGAAGTTGAACCTTGCTTGCAATGCATATTTTCCTCTGCATACTTTGTACTTCTTTGACAGCTTTTGGATAGCCTTTTGTACTTGTTTGATATCTTGATATCTTTCTATATCCTTGGACAGTTTTTGACAGCTTTTGGCTTAGTTAGACATTGTGACTTTGTAGTTCAGTTTGGACTTTGTTGGCAATTTATGAACTATGCAGCTTTTTGACAATGCAGTATGTTTGAAAATTTGAATTTGTGCAATTTGTATACTTGTGCATTTCATGTTTCATTGCAAGCATTAATTTCATCCCTCTTTGTGAACCAAGAGAAATCTTGTGATTTGCAGAGAGGGCAAACTGATTCCGGCCAGTTGCTTTTAATGATGAATCCAATTTTTATCTGTCTGCTCTTTAATTATTTTATCTGCAATTGACTTTTTTCTTTTCTTTCTTTGTTTTGCAGATAAAATCAATGGAGCAAAAAAGCATCAGTAGAAGAATGAAGATTTAGGAAATTTAGGATTCAAATTTATTTCAATTTTAATCATTGTAACCATTATTATTATAAATACTTTGTAAATAAATACTGTATTTAAATAACAATTGTAACAAATAATTAAAGATGAATGAAATCCAAATTTGATCAGTTAATTCTTTTTCCAGCTGTCTAATTAATTACTTATAAATTCTTAAATTATAATAAATGGAAATAAATCCCAATTATCCTAACTTAGAATAAATAAACAATTAATAAACATTGTGGTCAATCAATAATAAACCCGGCGTTTCAAATATCCAAAGCAATGCACAGCTAAACAACAAATGTCCACATGTCCTTTTTCTTTTACTGATTAAATCAAGCACTGCAAGTTCTTAATTCAACTGCCTCAGCTCATATCTCAGAATAACTTGAAAAGCACTGTAGAATTAATTATTTTTGAGAAATATGCGAGCAAACCCTAGTTCTTGATTAAATTGTCAAAGAAGCGTCCACCTGATCAAAACCTGAGCCAACTCAAACAAACCCTAAGCAATCTGTTTGAACTGCTTTAAAATCAAAGAAAACCCTAAATTTTGTCTGACTGACGAGAAAAGTCTGTTTGACCGATTCTTGAGCCAGTCTGAAAAAATCAGGAAAAGCCCGAAGCTGTGATTTCTTATGGAAAAATACGAGGGCAAATTTTGGGGTACAACAGTTGCCCCTATTCAATCTTCTTGAACCTGAAGAGTTAGATTGGCAAGTTTTCCGTTCGCGATTTGAAGGTAAAAGGAGATTGGACACTAGAGTGCCGAAAAATTTGCACTCGGTGATGTGATGGTGGAGGGAATGGGCTTAAAGATGCCATTTGGTGATGGGCTTAGAGATGCCATCTGGAGATGTGAAAGAACCTTGTCGGGAATGGGCTTATGGATGCCATTTGGAAGTGTGATGGATAGTTGTGGAGATGGGCTTAAATATGCCATCGGGAGGTGTCGATCGCGTAAGAGATTCCTTAGCGAGAACTTGTGTACTTGAGAAAGAAAGATAATTTCCTGGCCTGTTACAGGGGTTGATCTTCAAACTCTTCATGAAGATATTCCCTGGCTAGATACAGGAGTCGAATCCACAATTAAACGCTCACAGATATGCCCTGGCTAGATACAGGAATCGAATCCGGAACTTCAAAGGTTGCTTACAGACGTGCCCTGGCTGGATACAGGAATCGAATCTGGAATTAGTCATCTACAGATATGCCCTGGCTGGATACAGGTATCGAATCTCTAAACTCTTCATGCATATATGCCCTGGCTGGGTACAGGTATCGAATCTAGAAATTGTCGTCTACAGATATGCCCTGGCTGGATATAGGTATCGAATCTGGAAACTCTTCATGCAGATATGCCCTGGCTGGATACAGGTATCGAATCTACAATCAAATCACTCACAGATGTGCCCTGGCTAGATACAGGAATCGAATCTAGAATTGTGACAGTTGATAGTAATCATCTTTGGATTGACCTTTTCCTGAAAAGGCGAAACATCATTTGTATGCAATGTCATGATGTATGAAATGCATGATGTCATGATGCTCAAAATGAGATAATGTTGTATGCACTTTATCATGTATGTAAGCGGGATGTATGAAATGTGAAATGTCTATGAATGTATTTTCGTCTAGGAAAATAAATCCTTGACGAGTGCTGGGAACTTGTGGAATCCTGGGCTGATGTTTTGAAGAGTAGAGTTCTTCGTTTCCGCTGGGGATGATGGTTGCAAGAATAAACCGTTAGGAGAAGATGACTCCGTCGGGGAATAAACTTGTTGGAGAGATTACTCTGCGGGGAATTACTGTGGGAAGAGATACTTCGCTGAGGTTTTGATGAGAGCTCCGCTGGGGATTCCACTGATAAGCTATGTTGGTGAATTTGATGAACTCCGCTGGGGATAGGAGAATCTTGACTGCTGTCGGGGAAAGTGAATTCTTGACTGCTGCAGGGGAAGGCAAGAATCTTTTGAAAGTGAGAAATCCTGGGACCGCTGTTGGGGAATCCAGAGCTTGGGTTGTATGCCAATCTACTGGGGATTCTTATCTTGAGGAGATCTTCACTGGAGAATATTCGAATATCCTGTGAGGAACTGAGAATGAGAGTCTTCACTCTGCTTGGAGATTGATAGTTGGAAGTTTTAGCTCCGCTGGGGGGTTGACAGTTTTGGCTCCACTGGGGATTTTGAAACTTGACTCTGAGGGGAAGTAGATTCTGGAAGGTTCTCTGGCTGGAGAAGTCGAGAATATTTTGATCGTTGCAGGTATTGATCAGGTTGGTCAAGGAGATACTGTCCTGGCTTGTTTCAGGTGTTAATCTCTGACTTGAGAAAGAAAGATGGTTCCCTGGCTTGTTACAGGTGTTGATCTTCAATCTCTTCATGTAGATATGCCCTGGCTGGATACAGGTATCGAATCTACAATCGATTGCTCACAGATATGCCCTAGCTAGATACAGGAATCAAATCCAGAACTTCAAAAGGTTGCTTACAGACGTGCCCTGGCTGGATACAGGTATCGAATCTCTAAACTCTTCATGCAGACATGCCCTGGCTGGATACAGGTATCGAATCTACAATCAATTACTCACAGATATGCCCTGGCTAGATACAGGAATCGAATCTGGAATCGGTCGTCCACAGATATTTTCCTGGCTTATTACAGGTGTTGATCCAGAACTTAAGAAATGTTGGTCGAGGAGATACTGTCCTGGCTTGTTATAGGTGTTGATCTCTGACCTGAGAAAGAAAGATAGTTCCCTGGCTTGTTACAGGTGTTGATCTTCAATCTCTTCATGTAGGTAATTTCCTGGCTTGTTACAGGTGTTAATCCATAATCAGTCGTCCACAGATATTTTCCTGGCTTGTTACAGGTGTTGATCTGGAACTTAAGAAATGTTGGTCGAGGAGATACTGTCCTGGCTTGTTTCAGGTGTTGATCTCTGACCTGAGAAAGAAAGATGGTTCCCTGGCTTGTTACAAGTGTTGATCTTCAATCTCTTCATGTAGATAATTTCCTGGCTTGTTACAGGTGTTAATCCACAATCAGTCGTCCACAGATATTTTCCTGGCTTGTTATAGGTGTTGATCTGGAACTTAAGAAATGTTGGTCGAGGAGATACTATCCTGGCTTGTTTCAGGTGTTGATCTCTGACCTGAGAAAGAAAGATGGTTCCCTGGCTTGTTACAGGTGTTGATCTTCAATCTCTTCATGTAGATAATTTCCTGGCTTGTTACAGGTGTTAATCCATAATTAGTCGTCCACAGATATTTTCCTGGCTTGTTATAGGTGTTGATCTGGAACTTAAGAAATGTGACAGAATGGCAACCGCGTCTGGAGCATATCTGGACCGTATCTTCCAACAGGTGATGAAGGAATTGTTGAACACTTTTGACATTCGAATTCCCCAAGTGGTGATGAAGGAGACTTGCCCCAAGTTCACTGAACTTTTGAGATATTTGTTGAAATCTTGACTGGACTGCCCCAGGTTAACTGAACTTTGAAAGATCTGTTAAAACCTTGACTGGACTGCCCCAGGTTAATTGGATGGTGACATATCATGCCCCTTGTTGATAGGAGACTTTTGTAATGGAAGTGTCATCCTTTTGAAGTGATTTTTGTTCACTGAGAGAGTTTTCGTTCCTCCGAACATTCGCTGTATGAATTTCTTCGCTGTCAAACAAATAGTCAAATGCAAACAGTGATATTCAAGCAATGCAAAGTTTATGTCTGTCTCAAAGTTTTGAAAAATGCGTTTTTTAGCAGAAAACTTTTTATAAGACAAAATCAACACAAGATTTTAGAGCAAAGCCTTACAGGAGTCAGGATACCTTTTGTAACAGTATGCTTTCGAACTAACCCATGCTTCAATTAGGACTTTTGAAGGGTTGTAACGTGGCTTGGTTCACGGTTTAAGAAACAAAGGATAAAGGCTCAAAGTGTATTTGTACCCACCCACTCTTCGTGATGTTATTCAATCCTAAGCTCAGTTAATTGCGCGTCGTACTCTATTCGAGTTTGGAACGAATTTTTGGGTGATGGTTCACCAATTGTATTTGGAAGACAGTCATCATCTCCTTTCTTTTGCAACATTTTTCATGTTGTTGAGGATTTGTAATTACCTCTCTATTTTGATTTTGATTTGTTATCCCTAACTTTTGCCCGACTGTCTCTGTTTTCAAGATCACAGTCAGCGGGATGCCCCAGGTTTCTTAAGCCTCCTTTATAGGTTTTGGCTCAGTGGGTTTTTCTCTTTTGAGAGATTAACTGCCTAGGTGATAGGGAACCATCATTGTCTTTTGATTCCAAAGGAATTCTTTTCTCTTTTTGATGTCGTTCGTTGCGTTACGAACTGAGAGTTTTGCGACTTCAATGCGCACTTTTTTGAATTAACTGAGAGACTACCCTGCCCCAGGTTTATATCAAAGGTTTTGATTGCTTAGAACAGAAAACTCCTACTTCCTTGGCTCGAAGGGGTTGACTAGGGATCATCTTCCTTATAACTCCAGTGTTTGGGAATTGAAAGAAATGCATGTACATCATCAGCAAGGTCTGTTCAAAAGCATACTGTATAAGATTATGGCATTGTTTCGTCATCCTCCCTCTAAAGGCTTGTAGCTTTTTATCAAGAGTCAAATATCATAAAGAAAACATAAGAGTAGTGAAAACGAATGGATGAATTCAAGACAAACATATGCAATGCATTAATGAAACAGAGTTTAACATCAACAGATAATTGTTTGAATAACAAAAGAAATTACAACTTTGAAAATTCAAATGAAGCAAAAGTCTTTCAATTTGAGCTTTGTCACTTCAGGTGGAGAACTCCTTAACGGAAGATTTTCGTCTCGCTGTCTGGCATGAACCTCAGCACTCCAATGTCAATCAGATCTTGAATCTTGTTTTTCAAGGCCCAACAGTCGTCAGTGTCGTGTCCCGGGCTGTAGGAGTGATACACACAAAATGCGTAGGGATGATAGTTAGGAGCGGAGGTATTGGGCTTCCGAATAGGATCCCTCAAAGCAGTCAGATTGACCTCTAACAAACATTCCAGTATTAGAGATGACGGTATGTCAGTCTCAGTGAACTGTCTTCCCGACGTATTTTGATTACATTGATTACCTCGTTGATGCTGGCGAGGTTGTTGATGGGCTTGTGACCCTGAAGCAAGCAAGGGAGCCTTCCCTTTGTCTTCTTGTATGGAGTGGGGTTGAATGGTGACTTGCTCTTCAAGCTCAGATGTCTGCCCCAGTTGGTTGTTCCGAAGCAGTTGGTTGACGAGAACTCTGAGTTCCTCTTGCCTTTGAGACAAATCCTGGATGAGAGTCATTTGGCCCACTAGTTGTCCCATCATTTGGATCCTCATTGTAGTCAGCTCAGACTGTAGTGCCTCCAACTGATCACTCCTGGCGTTGTTTGAATTCCCCTGGACCATGCCCGTTGTGAGGAGAGCTTTCACTTCTTCTTGCCCCAGGGACAGGTTCAAGAACATTTCCTGCAACTGAGCAGTCTGGTCCTGGATATCCTTGACAGTCCTTTCTAGAGCCATCTCTTATTGAAATAAACAGTAGGAGAGTAAGGAAACCTGAAAAAGGAAAAAATCGTCAAGATGCAATGCATGATATGTGGATACATGCTTTCAAGGATCTCTTGGGGTAAACACAAGAGAATGTTAGAGGTTGAACTTTGATCTTTGATTGGAAATCTTTTCCTCGGTGGATGTCTTTCCACTAGAATCAAGCTCACCATGTCGAGTGGGTCATAGCCCCTGATTCAAGTTGTTTCACTTGATCTTTGATTGGAGAACTTTGCACCGGTGGATGTCTTTCCACGAGAATCAAGCTCACCATGTCAAGTGGGTCATAGCCCCTGATTCAAGTTGTTGCACTCAATCTTTGATGGCATTTAGAGGAGAAACCTCTTGCCCTTTGGTAGACGTCTTGGTTCAACGTAACCCTGCATCAAAAGAACCCTCGAGATCCTTGAAATGGTTATTGAAAATGCTATGGTATGATGTCATGATGTTATGTACATGTATGCAAAAGCAAGTAAGTGTATATACAGACAAACATATTCACACAAAGCAAACAAGTCCTTAGGTTTAGGCTTGCATGGGGTTTGTAGGTAAGTACCCTCTTGAAGTTAGTTGGCTCATCATGTCCTAAAATAGAAACCGGGTTCTAAGGAGCTCAATATCATTGGATTGTTTTCTGTGTTCATTGTTTCGGTTTAGCCACTTAACTGGAGACCAAAATATTCCAAGAAAACAACCCTCAATGAGTGTAGTATCGAGTATCTACCAACTTCGGACTGTACCAAAGTCGGTCATCTCACTACCCCTAAAAAGGCTAGGATGGTCAATTAAGGTTCTAAGAGTTCGTTAGTGCTTCACGACATCACTCAGCGGCCCCGTACTCTCCTTGATTGAACTCAAGGGTTACCGGTACTCACAAATATGTTACACTAACATAGCTTACTGCTTCAACCATGTCGGTATACCCCGCACAGTTCCCTCACAGTTTTATTGCTATTTACCTAAGAAGGTGCCCCAAATCCGGGTGTAGGATTTACAACAAACCCAAACAAGGACCCAAAAGATAAAGCAATCAATGCAATCAAAGCAAGAATGTAAAAGGTGATCTAAACCCTAAGGTAACCCCACTTTTAGATAACTCCCCAGCAGAGTCGCCAGTTCTGTGATACGGTGGGAGAACTGACTTGAGTTTTCGCGTTTGTATTTACACTTGTTCGGTTTAGCAAGAGTCACCACCGACTTTTTATTTTATCCTAAAGGAAAGGTTAAAAAGCACAGGAAAAACCTTTTTGAGATGTTTCGTGGGTTCGGGGGGTAGAATATGAAAAGGGAAGGTATTAGCACCCTTTTCATCCATGGTTATCCATGGGCTCTTAGTTACTTGGTTTTTAGATCACTTGCCTTGATTTTCAATTGCTTGAAATTGTGGTGTGTGTGTGTGTGTGTGTGTGTGTGTGTTTTGAAAATGTTTTGAAAAAGATGCCTTGTCTTAGGCAACCATTGTAATGACTCGTGTTTGAGTGTTTTACAAAGGTGTGTATCTTTTCGAAAAGATGTTTCAAATGTTTTTTGGAAGTTTGTTTTTGAAAGTGTTTGTGAAGTGGGTTTTGAAAAGTAGGTGTGGTGTGGTGGGAGAACTGACTGTGGTTTTGCGTTCGTATTCGCACTTGTGCGGTTGAGCAAGAGTCGCCACCGACTTTTTATTTTATCCTAAAGGAAAGGTTAAAAAAGCACAGCAAAAACCTTTTGAGATATTTCGTGGGTTCGGGGGGTAGATTATGAAAAGGGAAGGTATTAGCACCCTCTTCATCCATGGTTATCCATGGGCTCTTAGTTACTTGGTTTTTTTAGATCACTTGCCTTGATTGCTTTAAAAATGGTGTGTGTGTGTGTGTGTTTAAAAATGTTTTTGAAGAGATGCCTTGTCTTAGGCAACCAATGTATTTGACTCGTGTTTGAGTGTTTTACAAAAGTGTGTATCCTTTCGAAAAGATGTTTCAAATGTTTTTGAGAGTTTGTTTGAAAGTGTTGTGGATTATGGTTTTTTTGAAAAGAAGGCAAGTGTTTTTGCAAGTCGATCTCAAGTAACTAAGAGTTTTGTCTACCCTATTGTACTCGAAGGTTTTTGTCATGTTTTAACCCTTTTTAACAATTTTGTTCCACCATTGAATTTGGTGGACAATCTTGCGTTTAGGAAGTTTGTTCGGGACGGGCGCGGGTCATCGTATGGACCACGAATGCAATGATGCCAAGTGTCTTTGGCAATTTGTTTTGAAGGGACTATGATCATTCCGTTTAGGCAACACTTTGAGAGACTTATGATCATTTGATTTTGTTTTGCCAAAGATACTCGACGTGCAAGCATGGCCCGTTTTGGAAGGCAACATGTGGGATTACCCTAGAGGGTGCGAGTGTGATTGTGTATTGATTTCATGTATTTGTCTTGTATTAGGTTATCTAGCGTTTGATTTTATGGACATGCAAACCCTAGGTCTAACCATGGTATAATTGGAAAACTGTAATTTGCGGAAATGTAAAGTCTACGCTATTACAAAGTAAGTATCCGAGAGTGGGGGTACAATATTCACAAATCGGGATGAGACTTATAGTATCCAATAAGTTACAACCAAATCGAATTTGCGATCAAATGTAAATGACGAATATCAATGTATAAGATAACAAGTGTGTATAGGAGCAATGTGAATGTATTTGTATTGTGTAAGTGTGAGATGTATTGTGTAAGTATGTAATTATTTACAGGTGCGGAATGTGAATTTAAGAAAGTAATGTTAGGTATTTGTTTTGACCTAAAGAAAAATTAAACGTCTATTTAATTAATTGGTCTTGTAATCTTGTATTTTGATGTGTATGAAAAGAATGTTTTAATGAAAAGAAAATGTTTTCAATTTAATTATATTGTGTATAAAATGTATCTTTGTAGTTTGTGTTTAATATGTACAAAAGAATATCCTCATTAAGTGTTAGGAATTTAAATCGTGTAAAAATGTATTGTTATTTACTATGTACAAAAGTATTTTAATAAGAAGAAGAAAAAATGTTTTAAAATTCCATTGTGTATTATTTGTGTTATGAACAAAATTGCTTTTTTAATTTGGAAGAAAATGTTTTAATTTTTGAGGAAAAAATACATTGTGTTCCAAAATTAGAATTATATTGTAAAAGGAATTATATTAACTTATGAACAAAAGAAAATAACGTATTTTTTATATTCTAAAAAAGGGTTTAAGTTTTATACATTAATGTAATTTATATTAATGAAGAGTGTTAGTAATGTTTGTTATTAGGGAAAAGAAATTAAGTTATGCATAAGAAAAAGAAGAACGGGCTCAAGGGTGGATTATGGGCCCAAACAGAATTAAATGAGACATAACAAAAGGGAGGTGCGTTAGGTAAAACGAAAAAGGCTTGGGCGTTGGAAAGAAGGGTTAGGCCCATTTTGCTTGAAACGATTTTTTAGGGTTTTGTTAATTTGCTTTCAGTTGGGACAATTGGCTTTAGGGTTTGTGTACAGCGCGCCGTTCGTGGTTTCATGTTCTTCCTCGTTCATCTTTGCAAGCTTCTGAGTTCTTCAGCCCCAGGCCATCAGCTTCTATGCCTCCTTCTTCCCTCCATCAGCAACGTTAAGGTGACAGAATTAGGTAACAAATCTCAATCTTAATTCGTTAGGGTTTGTTAAGATTATGCATGTCGCGATTTATGTTCATTTCTGATTTTTATTCTTATCGCAATGATTGTTGAGGCATCATGAAAGAAAAATGAGGATGAAATACTACCTGGAGAAGGAGGAAGGAAGGTGAAGAAGGCTAGGAGGCCAAGGGCGGAGGCGCGCTTGGAGACCCTGGTATTTTATTCTCACTTCTTTATTTTCTTGCCGTGTGAGGGTTTTATGATGATGCTGACTGAAAATCCTTTCGTGAATTCAACTCTTTCTTCTTCTCCTTCCTATTGTATGCTCGTTGCTTTTCCTCTTCTTCTGACCTGTGTTGCCTTGATAACTCCGTATGCTTGCCTTGAATGATTTGTCTTTGGATTGTTGAGCTTGCCCAATGATGTTTTCTACTGAGGGCTCGTGGGGTCTGATTTTGAATGCTTCTTTTCCTCTCCTCTTACAGTTGCCTTGAGCGTTCGTTGTATGCTTGCTTATGTTGGTTTGATGGCCCGATGATGAAGAGATTCTGAGGGTCTAGAGTTGGTTAGACAGGATACTTTAGCTTGATGGTTTATGCTTGGATTGAATGGTTTTGGCCAGGTTTTGGTATTAGGCTTGAGGTTCGAGTTTAGGTAAGGCTGATGCAGGTATTATTTGTGTTTTGTTGTGAGGCTTGGCCTGGTATCTGAACTTGTTGACAGGTTATGCTTTTGGGATGGGTTTGAATAGGTTTTGACTGATGCAGGTTTAAGGTGTTTGATAGCTTCAGCTGGTTTGTATATTGGTATGGTTTATTGCTGGTTGATGGCCTTAGCAGGTATGATGCTTGAGGCTCTGCAGGTCATGTGTTTGGAGGTTCTACTGGTTTGCCAGATTGTGCTAATGCAGGCTGTGGTTAGGCTTCAAGCTTAGCAGGTTATGTGTTTTTGAGGTTCTGCTGGTTTGGCAGATTGTGCTAATGCAGGTTGTGGTTAGGCTTCAAGCTTAGCAGTTTGTATCTCAGTTTTTGTATTGGTTTCTCTTTTTCTTTGGTGAAAGTTCTGCCTCTCTCTCTCTTACTGTGTTTTGGCTCTTTTGTATATCTTTCTATCTATGCCTACCTAAAGCCTAAGAAACCTGCTCCTTATCTCTCTTCTCTCTCTCTCTCAGTACAGTTGCATTATAATATTATGCTTTTTGTACTTTTAGTTCTGAAAGGGCCATTGGGAAATGATGAAAGATGTAGCTTGCTTGCATAAAAGATTTCCTCTGCATATTTTATCTCTTCTTTGACAGCTTTGAGTAGACTTTGGCATTTTTGACAGCAAGTTATACTTCTTTATCTTCTTTGATATCTTTGTGCAGTAATTTGTCCCTTTTGGATTTTGACAGAAAGTTGCATTTTGGATTTTTTCAGTTTGGTTGAACTTGAACTAAGCAGTTTGACATTTTGAATTTATGTATTTTGACATTTTGCATTCATGATTAAATGAATAAAATTCTTCCCTCTTTGTGAACCGGGAGAAATCCCGTGATTTGCAGAGAGGGTTAACTGATCCCAGTCAGTGGCCCTTAATGATGAATTTCTCCTGTCGTTTATTATTTTATCTGCTTTTTGACTTTTCTCCTTTTCTTTTGCAGATGAATAAACATGGATGGAGGGGTGCTAAAGTGAAGAATGAAGAATTAGAAAAATAGGATAGTTTTTTCTTTTTATTTAATATTTAAATTAATGTAAAACCATTGTTTGTAATTAAATTATAAACAATAATTGTACAATTAATTTAAGAATAAATAAAAGTTTCCATTATCCGATTAATTCTGTTTTTTCTCTTTATTGTTTATTTATTATTTAAAACTCTTTGAATTAAAATCATTGAAAAATAAATTTCAATCACTTAATTTAGAATAATAAATAATTTAAATAAAATAATGCCTTAGTAATTGATCAGTTAATCCTGGCCTTTCCAATGTCCAAAGCAAAGTAACAGTTAACCGAAACAAACCAAACAGGCGCATTCCCTCTCCACTGATTTTCAACAAACACTGTAAATCCAAACTGCGTATTTCTTTTGACTGGCTCAAACAAAACAACGTGAATTCAAACCAACTGCCTCTTTTACTGATTAAATCAAAACAATGCGAATTCAACCCGAATTTCGGAATAACTTGCAAAGTGCTGTGGAATTTTAATCTTTCTGAGAATATGCCCATAAAACCTTAATTCCTGATTAAATGCCAGAGAACGTTCACCTGATCACAATTGAGCCAGAATCAACCAAAACCCTAAGCCAACTTGGGTGAAACATTCCGGAGTCCTAAAAATCAATAAAACCCTAATTTTTGTTTGACTGACGAGAAAAGTCCGTTTGTCTGATTCTTGAGCCAGTTTGAAAAATCAGGAAACGCCTGAAGCTGAGATTTCTTGTGGAAAAATGCGAGGGCAAATTTTGGGGTACAACAGTTGCCCCTGTTCAATCTTCTTGGACCTGAAGAGTTAGATTGGCAAGTTTGCCTTTCGTGACTTGAAGGTAAAAGAAGATTGGACACTAAAGTACCCAGAAAATTTGCACTCGGCGATGTGATGGTAGAGGTGAACGGGCTTAAAGATGTCATTCGGTGATGGGCTTACAGATGCCATCTGGTGCGATAGAATCTTGTCGGGGGATGGGCTTAGAGATGCCATCTGATAATGGGCTTAAAGATGCCATTTGGTGATGGGCTTAAAGATGCCATCTGGTGACTGCTGGTAGGAGGATGAGCTTATAGATGCCATCTGGACATGTTGAACTGTATGTCAAAAGTGAGTGGGCAAGTATCAGAAGGGCATCCATGTTTTGGAACATCTCTGAATTAGGGGTCCGAATAAGTAACAGATTGACGTCCATGTCTGGAGAATCCGTAAACTATTTTCAGGAGTTGAGATTGAGTGAGCAATAGAGCGACATCCGTTGTTGGGAAGCGTCCGTAAACTATTTTCAAAAGTTGAGAAGAGTCTGAACAAGTTGGTAGATTGACATCCGTTGTTGGGAAGAATCCGTAAACTGTTTTCAAAAGTTGAGAAGAGTCTGAACAAGTTGGTAGATTGACATCCGTTGTAGGGAAGAATCTGTAAACTGTTTTCAGAAGTCTTGAAATTGAAGAGGAAACGGTGTAGGGTTTCCTGATGATGCGTTTGAATGGATCCGGAATAAGTATCAGAACGTCGCCGTGTCCGGGTCACATCTGAACTATTTCTGGATGAATCTCGGGAGATGATCTGTGTCTGTCGACTGCTCTTACCTGAAAAGTAAAGGGTTAGCCGTATGCAATGTTATGATGCATGATGCAATGTTTGTGACATCAATGTTTATGACATGAATGTGATGAATGCGCATGTAAGCTGATGAGCTATCTTGCTGAGGATAAATGAATCCGAGATGGCTGAAGATAAAAGCATCTTGACTGCTGCCGGGGAAAATAAATCCTTGGCTGCTGCTGGGGAAGAGAATTCCTGATGACCTCTACTGGGGAGTTCCAATCTAATAGGCTCATGCTGGGGAGGTAAGATCAAGAATCTTCAGCTTGGTGGGAAGTAACTCTGGCGACTTCACTTGGGAACTCAAGATTTGCCCTCTCCAAAACTCTGTGGGGAGAAGGTTCAATGGTCTGGCTCCGCTGGGGATTGATAATTTAAAGTTTTAGCTTTGCTGGAGATCATGAAGCTTGACTCTGAGTGGAGCTAGCTTGAGAAGAATCTGAACAAGCGATAGGTTAACATCCGTTACTTGGAGAACTCGTGAACTGTTTTCAGAAATCTTGAAGTTGAATAAGCAATAGAGCAACATTCGTTGTTGGGAAGCGTCCGTAAACTAATTTCAAAGGTTGCATCTGAATAAGCTGATAGATTAACATTTGTTGTTGGGACGAATCCGTAAACTGTTTTCAGAAGTCTTGAAGAGGAACCGGTGTAGGGCTTCCTGATGATGAGCTCGTGTAAAACTGCATCGGTTTTTGAACACTTTTGACATTCGAATGCCCCAAGTGGTGATGTAGATAAATTCCTGGCTTATTACAGGTGTTGGTCTACAATCGGTCGTTCACAGATGTTTTCCTGGCTTGTTACAGGTGTTGATCTGGAACTCTTCAGATGTGCCCTGGCTGGATACAGGAATCGAATCTGGAAATGTTGTAGTTGACAGATGTGCCCTGGCTGGATACAGGAATTGAATCTTCAAACTCTTCAGACGTGCCCTGGCTAGATACAGGAATCGAGTCTGGAAATGTGGTTAACAGATATGCCCTGGCTGGATACAGGAATCGAATCTGGAAATGTTGTAGTTGACAGATGTGCCCTGGCTGGATACAGGAATCGAATCTTCAAACTCTTCAGACGTGCCCTGGCTAGATACAGGAATCGAGTCTGGAAATGTGGTCAACAGATATGCCCTGGCTGGATACAGGAATCGAATCTGGAAATGTTGTAGTTAACAGATATGCCCTGGCAGGATACAAGAGTCGAATCTTCAAACTCTTCAGACGTGCCCTGGCTAGATACAGGAATCGAGTCTGGAAATATGGTCAACAGATATGCCCTGGCTGGATACAGGAGTCGAATCTGGAATTGTAATAGTTGATTTGTTGAACACTTTTGACATTCGAATGCCCCAAGTGGTGGAGAAGGAGTCTTGAATCAGATTGCTCTGCATATTGAGATATTTCTTGAAATCTTGACTGGGCTGCCCCAGGTTAACTGAACTTTGAAAGACCTGTTGGACCTTGACTGGACTGCCCCAGGTTAATTGAATTGTGAAAGATCTGTTGGACCTTGACTGGACTGCCCCAGGTTAATTGAATTGCGACATGTCATGCCCCTTGTTGATAGGAGATTTGTAATGGGAGTGTTATCCTCTTGAAGTGGTTTTTACTTACTGAGAGAGTTTTCGTTCCTCTGAACATTCACTGTGGGAAATTCTTCGCTGTCAAACAAAAAGCCAAATGCAGACAGTGATATTCAAGCAATGCAAAGTTTATGTTTGTCTCGAAGTTTTGAAAAATGTGTTTTTAGCAGAAAACTTTTCATAAGACAAGTCAACACAAGATTTAGAGTAAAGCCCTACAGGAGTCAGGATACCTTTTGTAACAGTATGTTTTCGAACTAACCCATGCTTCAATTAGGACTTTTGAAGGGTTGTAACGTGGCCTGGTTCACGGTTTAAGAAACAAAGGATAAGGGCTCAAAGTATATTTGTACCCACCCGCTCTTCGTGATGTTCTTCAACCTAAGCTCAGTTAATTGTGTGTCACACTCTGTTTTGAGTTTTGAACGACTTTTGGGCGATGGTTCACCGGTTGAATTTGGGGAGACAGTCATCATCTCCTTTTCTTTCTTCAACATTTTTTATGTTGTTGAGGATTTTGTAATGACCTCACTATTTTGATTTTGATTTGTTATCCCTAACTTTTGCCTGACTGTTCCCATTTTCAGGATTACTGTCAGCGGGATGCCCCAGCTTTCTTAAGCCTCCTTTATAGGTTTTGGCTCGGCGGGCTTTTCTCTTTTGAGAGATTGACTGTCTATGTGATAGGGAACCACCCTTGTCTTTTGATTCCAACGGAATGCTTTCTCCTTTTTTTTTGACATCGTTCGTTGCATTACGAACTGAGAGTTTGCGACTTCAATGCGCATTTTCTTTTGAATTAACTGAGATACTACCCTGCCCCAGGTTCAAAGGTTTCGATTGTTTAGAACAGAAAACTCCTACTTCTTTGGCTCGAAGGGGTTGACTAGGGATTAACTTCCTTATAACTCCAGTGTTTGGGAATTGAAAGAAATGCCTGTACATCATCAGCAAGGTCTGTTCAAAAGCATACTGTTGTACCCCAAAATTTGCCCTCGCATTTTGCTACAAACAATCTCAGCTTCAGACATTTCCTGACTTTTCAAACTGGCGCAAGAATCGGACAAACGGACTTTTCTTGACAGTCAAGCAAAATTAGGGTTTTTACTGATGTTCAGAGCTCTGATTTGTCTCATACAGTTGGCTTAGGGTTGGGATGATTTTTGGTTCAATTTTGATCAGGCGAGCGTTATCTAGTATTTAATCAGAAATTAAGGTTTTATGGGCATATTCTCAGAAGAATTTAAATTCTACCGCACTTTGCAGTTTATTCCGAGATTCGGGTTAAAATTTGCATTATCATGATTTAATCAGTAAATGAGGCAGTTGGTTTGAATTCACCAGTCAAAAGGGATATGTGCAATGTGGAGTTACAGTGCTTGGTAAAAGAATCAGTGAAAAAAAAGGATTGCATCTGATTAAGTTTTTGTGTTCGACTGTGCGTTGCTTTGAATAATGGATACGTCGAATTCATTTATTTTGATCATTGAAGATTTAGTTGATTATTTATGATTCTAAGAATTAAAATATTTGAAGTTTAAACCTTCATTTTATTTTATTTTAAGGGACTATAAATAACAAATGAACAATTAAAGAAAAGGAATTGAAAGAAAATTAAATATCAAATGAATTTTTATTTCACATTTAATAATTGTTACAATTGTTATTATTTGGATACTAATATTTATTACAAAGTATTTAAATAATAATAATGTACAAGAATTAAACTGAAAATAAAAATTCTATCCTATTTCTAAATTCTTCATTCTCCACTTCATGCCGGTGCTCCATATTTTTTTTTATCTGCAAAAAGGAAGAGGAAGTCAGAAAGCAGTTAATTAAAGACTGTTAAAAATTCATTCATCATTAGGGGCCACTGACTGGGATCAGTTGACCCTCTCTGCAAATCACGGGATTTCTCCCGGTTCACAGAGAGGGAAGATTTTTTTTCGTTCATGAAATGCAAATGTCAAAAGTATAAATTCCAAAATTCAAGACTGCATAGAATCTCAATTTCAAATCCAAAGTTCAAACTGTATTAGTTCAAATCCAATTCCCACTTCCTATCAAATTCCAAAATATACTCAAAGATATCACAAAGAAATCAAGGAAGTACAATTGCTGCAAAGTCAAAATCCCAAGATATCAAAGAAATGCAAAAAGTGTAGCAAAGCTGTCAAAAGCAGAATAAAAATGCAGAGAAGTATATGCAAGCAACTTGATCCTTTTCATCATTTCCCAGCATAAGAGGGGGCCCCTTCAGAACCATAGTACAATAAAAATCATATAATAACTCTAAAATTGTACTTTGGAGAGGAAAAAGAGAGATAAAGCAGCAGAGTTCAGGTCTTAGGCATAGGCAGTATAACAAGACAGAAAAGATATACAAAAAAGAAGACACAATTCAGCATTGTTCAAAACTACACAGCATGGACAGTTACCAAAAATGGAAAAGATGCCAAGAAATTTTGTCAAACTACCCAGCAAGCGTGGATCAAAGAGAAGACCAAAGTTTGAAATAAGGTTGGGCGCCAAAGACCAATAGAAAAAAGACAAAATAACACAAGAAAACATACTGATTGAGCCAAGCACCAATATCACTTCTATAACTCAGAACTAAACGAATATAGGCATATACCTCATACTGGTCCAGAACACACAAGATATACAAAACACACAATCAAACCTCATACCAGGACCATAACCTGAAAACACAACTCAGTTCAGCGTAGCAAGAGAGAAAAAGATATACAAAAATTACTCAGAACCTGTCAAAGCCCATCAACCTGCATTAATCCACACAAAACCTTGCAAAACCAGTTAAAAACATACAACCTGCCTACTGTCCAGAACCACAAAAAACCATCAAACACTGAACATCTCAAACTTCATACCAACACTATCAAACCTGAGCAACCTCAAACTTGGCCAAGCCCAACAAACATACTGAAGCAAAACTACTGCACCAGCATTAGCCTCACAAACCCAAAAACATGTGAACTAAACTGTCAAACTAATCCAGCATAGCCAAGCATTCAAAACCAACACCAAGCCTCAGAATTTCTTCATCATAGGCAATAAATGTTCAAGACATCCAACTCAACAAAAGCGTCAAGGGCATCAATCTCAGAAAGCATTCAAAGGTCTAAAGGCCAGCAAACACCTCAGTAAGGCACATCTCAAGCATACAGGCAACAAACACGAGCCCCTCAGAACTGTGAGTTCATCATGGGGGGAACAAGTCAAATCATATAGCGTCAAGCACGTAAGCAAGGGCAACAGGAGAGAAGAAGAGAAAGTTTATCAAGGCAACAACAAGAAGCATGTTCAGGGTAACGTAGGCAACAACATAGGCAGCAATTCAAGGCAACCTAGGCCCTCAGACCTCTGAGGTCATCACTGGGCAGTACAAACAAATAATACAGCGTTCAAGAAGAAGGAAGCATTCAAAAATCATTCAGAAGCAAATATTCAAAGGCAACAGTGGCATAGAAGAAGAAGATAAAGAAGTGAATTTTAAGAAGGATTTCTCAGTACCAATCTGTCATCATCGAATCCCTAAAAGAAGAAGAAAGATAAAAGTACCCAAACTTTCCTAAGCCAGCTTCCAGCTTCGCCACCGGGCCTCCACCTCAACGCCTCCAGTTCCGATTCCTCTTTCTCCGTCCTCAAGATTAAGGTAGCTTTTCGTTCTCCCTTTTTTTCTCAAATCTCAGAAAAAGAAAAAAAACAAACAATAATAAACGTGTGAAACTACAAGTCAAACTAAGCATGCAAAGAAGAGTGAAAACCCTAATGCATAGAGAAGGTGAGAGCGTTACCCTGTCCGTTTAGGTTTAGTCCAACCGCGGAGATGAGCGGAATCGGAGGTGGCGTTGGGTTGGCTCGGCATCATTAGGCATCACATTCAACATTCAGGGAGATGAAGAAGAACGGAGAAGACAAACTTACGAACGGCGCCGCTGCTTTCCCCAAACTGAACTAACAACTGCTAACCCTAATTTCGTTCAAGATTAACATGGACCTAACCCATTCACATTTCCTCTGAAGCCCAAGTTAATATTTTTACACTTAACCACTTTTCATAATACTAACCATTCTTTTTATTTTATAAAAACAACATTTACTTTCTTTTTTTCTTCTTTTGTAAAATACTAACTTTTCATTTTATAAACAATGTTTATTTCTTTTTTTTCTTCTTTTGTAAAATACTAACTTTTTATTTTATAAACAAATGTTTACTTTTTTATTTTTTGTAAAATACTAACTTTTTATTTTATAAACAAATGTTTACCTTTTTTTTATTATTTCTTGTAAAATACCAACTTAAATGAAATACATTTTTATCATATAGTTACAATATCTTTTTTAGTTAGATATTTGTATATAAAATAATACATATCATTTTTATCATATAATTAAAATTGAAAACCTTCTTTTAATTAAAATACATATTCATACATAACAATTCAATACATTTTCTCTAATATCAAATTCACAACATTTAGTCAAAATACTTTTTTTTGCAAATAAAGAAACATTCTTAATTTAAAACTTGAACATTTTTTGTACATAATTAACATATAAATCAAAAATACAAGATTAAAACATGTATCTAGGTCAAAAACCCTAATACGTTTCAATTCCACAATTCGCACCTGTACATAATTACACAATTCATATACATATACACTCGTACACTTACACAAATACATTCACATTGCCTTATATACATTTTTATCTTACACTTGTATATTGGATATTTACATTTTGATTGCGAATTCGATTTGGTTGTAATTTATTTGGATACTATAAGTCTCATCCCCTTGTACATTTATACCCCCACTCCCGGACACTATCTTGTAATAGCGTAGGTTTTACATTCCGCAATTTACAGTTTTCAATTATACCATGGTTAGACCTAGGGTTTGTATGTACATAAAATCAAACGCTAGATAACCTAATACAAGACAAATGCATATAATCAATACACAAACACACTTGCACCCCCCTAGGGTGATCCCACATGTTGCCTTCCAAAATGGGCCATGTTTGCACGTCGAGTATCTTTGGCAAAACAAAATCAAATGATCGTAAGTCCCTCAAAGTGTTGCCTAAATGGAATGATCATAGTCCCTTCAAAATAAATTGCCAAAGACACTTGGCATCATTGCATTCATGGTCCATACGATGACCCACGCCCGTCCCGAATAAACTTCCTAAATGCAAGATTGCCTACCAATTTCAATGGTAGAACAAAATTGTCAAAAGGGTTTAAAACATGACAAAAATCTTTGAGAAAGCTTTAGGGTAGATAAAATCTTAAGTACTTGTCAATTTGCAAAGAAAACACTTGCCTAATTTCAAAACCCACTTCACAAACACTTTCAAAAATCAAACTTTTCAAACCCTTGAAACATCTTTTTAAAAGATAAAACACCTTTTGTAAAACATTCGAGTAAAGAATTGTTACAAGGTTAGCCTAGCACAAGGCATCTTTTCAAAACATTTTCAAAACAACACACAAAGCACCATTTCATAAAATTGAAAACCAAGGCAAGATTGATCTAAGCAAGTACCTAAGAGCCCATGGATAACCATGGATGAAAAGGGTGCTAACACCTTCCCTTTTCATAATCTACCCCCCGAACCCACGAAATATCTCAAAAGGTTTTTGCTGTGCTTTTTTAAACCTTTCCTTTAGGATAAAATAAAAAGTCGGTGGCGACTCTTGCTCAACCGCACAAGTGCGAATACGAACGCAAAACACTAGTCAGTTCTCCCACCGTATCACAGAACTGGCGACTCTGCTGGGGAAAATACTTTTTAAGTGGGGTTACCTTAGGGCTTAGATCACCCTCTTGCATGACTAATTGTTTGATTTGCTTGCTTTATACTTTGGCTCTATTGTTTGGGTTTACAATCCTCCACCCGGATTTTGGGAAACATTCATAGATAGCAATACGTTGTGGAAACTGTGCGGGGTATACCGACACGGTCTAAGCAATAGCTATATTAGTGCGACATATTTGTGGGTACCGGTAACCCTTGAGTTCAATCAAGGAGAGTACGGGGCCGCTGAGTGATGTCACTAAGCACTAATGACCTAGAACCTTACTTGACCATCTTGGCCTTTTATTAGGGGTAGTGAGATGACCGGCTTTGGTGCAGTCCGAAGTTGGTAGATACTCGATACTACACTCATTGAGGGTTGTTTTCTTGGAATATTTTGGTCGCTAGTTAAGTGGCTAAACCAAAACAATGAACAATGAAAATGATCCAGTGATATTGAGCTCCTTAGAACCCGGTTACTATTTATAGGACATGTTTTTAAGCCAACTACACTCAAGAGGGTACTTACCTATGAAACCCCATGCAAGCCTGAAACTAGGGTTTGGTGTGATTTGCTTGTACATATGTTTTATGCATACATCATAAACACCATGAAGCATCATATGCATTTACTAACCATTTCAAGGGTTTGGATCTTCATCATTGTTCTTGTTTTATAGGTCATGGAAATACCTCGCCGAAATACCATTCAAGTCAACCTTGTGAGAATCTCTCCTCAACTCAAGGAGATCACTTCAAGAATTCCGGAAAATTCATCCTTCAGTGAAAGACATGGTAGACTGCTCAGCCTAGTCAACACCAACATTGAAGAAGACATGATGAAAGTGCTATTCCAGTTCTTTGACCCCCTTCACCATTGCTTCACTTTCCCTGATTATCAGCTGGTTCCCACTTTGGAAGAGTTTTCTCAACTCCTAAGAATCCATATCCTTAATCAACTACCCTTCAACGGTACGGAGAAGGAACCAAAGCCTGAAGATGTTGCTCGAGCATTACATCTACAACCATCTGAAATCAAGGGGCATTGGGAAACCAGAAGCGGCGTCAAAGGATTCTTAGCAAAATTCTTGATGGAGAAGGCACAAGAATGTTGGAACTCATTGGACCTACAAGCATTTGAAGAAATTGTGGCACTCCTTATCTATGGGTTGGTCCTGTTCCCAAATCCTGACCAATTGGTAGATGTCAACGCTGTCAAAATCTTCTTGTCCAGAAATCCAATACCAACATTGCTTGGGGACATCCTTCACTCATTTTACACACGAACAATGAGAAAGAGGGGTGTTCTCATGTGCTGTACTCCTATCCTCGCAAGGTGGTTTATTTCGCACCTTCCACAATCTGTCTTGAAGAATGATCAAGGTATAAGGTGGTCCCAGCGATTGATGACTCTCACTCATTCTGATGTGCATTGGTGTTCTCGGTCCAGAGAAAATGTCATCATCGTCGATCGTTGCGGAGAATTTCCTAATGTTCCTTTACTTGGAATCAGGGGAGGTATCACCTACAACCCTTGCCTAGCTTTGAGGCAATTTGGATATGCACGGAGGGATGGCCCTCATGACATGTTGATTCCTAGCCTAGTTTTTGACTTCGACAACGATGCGCAAGGACTTCGCCAAAGATTCATCAGAGCTTGGGGAAAACTCAACAAGGTCGATAGCAAGACTCTGGGACACAAGAACTCCATCCCTCTTGAGCCCTATCTCAAGTGGGTACGAGCCCGAGCCCAAAGTCTAATGATGCCTTATCCTCATGTACTCCCAGTGGTTAAGGAGCCCGTCAATGAAGGAGAGGTCCCCTACACCATCCTGCATCCAGACATGCCTACATCATGGGAGGAAATGCAGAAGAGTTGGATTCAGCTCAAGGAGGAACGGAACACTTTTGAAGCTAGCTACTACGCCAGTGAAAAGAAGGTTCTAGAGCTTACCCGCCAACTCCATGAACAAGAGGCCCTCAATACCTACATCGCACCAAAGAGGATGCGCAATGTCTTTCTGCCTTGAGAAGTTTATGTTGTAATATTTGGCCCATGGGGCATTTATGTACTAACAGATTTCTTCTTATTAATGTGACGTGCGTTCTTCTTTGTCTGAAACAATTTTGAATGTCCTAAATCCTTGAATGCATTGCATACATCAGCATACCATTCATCATGTGCATAAGCAGGTCTCACTCCAGGTTTCCTTATCTATCTGCTGTTTATTTCAGTAGGATGGATCTCGAGCAAACAGTCAAAGACCTACAAGCCCAGAATGCACAGTTCCAGCAACTCTTGACGACCTTGGTCAAGAGTCAAGAGGATATCAAGGCTCATCTGGAGAGTAGAGACCCAGTGAAGAAGAAAAAGAGGGTCGGAGTGGCTACTTTGGGGAGAAGATTTGACAGAGAAGCTCGGAGGGTGCTTGAATTTCCTCCTACTTCTGATGAAGGGACTAGTAAAAGAGATCGAGTTGCGGTGCCTTCCGAGTCTGATGCAGAGGAGGAAGAGGTTGAAGAGGACGAGGATTATTCTGACCAGCAGTATCCTCCAGCTGATGATAAGTACAAGGGTTTAGAAGACAGATTGGCTGCCATGGAATTGCAAAGGGTACCGGGTTTGGATTTTGAAGACATGGGCTTGGTCGCCGGAATTGTGATTCCTCCAAAATTCAAGGTGCCAGTGTTTGTAAAGTATGACGGGCTGTCCTGCCCCAAAATGCATCTCAGGTCCTATGTGAGAAAGATTCAACCCTATACAGCAGATAAAAATCTCTGGATTCATTTCTTTCAAGACAGCCTGTCGGGAGCCCAGTTGGAATGGTTTTATCAGTTAGAAGGAACCAGTGTCAGAAATTGGGAAGATTTGGCCACCGCTTTCTATAAACAATACCAGTATAATTCCGATCTTGCTCCTACTCGTACCCAACTTCAGGGTATGTCGCTAGGAACAAGTGAGGGATTCAAGGAATACGCACAAAAGTGGAGGGATTTGGCTGGCAGGGTGCAGCCTCCTTTAACCGATCGTGAGCTCGTTGATATGTTTCTTGGGACCCTATCTGGGCCATTTTTCAATCATTTAATTGGTAACTCTTCCGCAGGATTTACCGATTTGATCTTAACAGGTGAGAGAATTGAGGCTGGCATCAAGTCAGGAAAGATTCAGAAGGGTGTCGCTGCAAGTGTTGAGAAGAAGTCGTTTAAGAAGGAGACAGCTATGGTATATTCTCAGAAAAGAGCAGGGAAGATGGAGCGTCGGCCAACTGTGGGGGCCGTGATGATTCAAAACACTCCGAGTGAGCAGCCTCGCTACAACCAATCCAGACCAAACCAGCAACGGGTGGAAAGGCCACACCGGCAGTTCACCCGTATTAATATGACTCCCGCGCAGGTGCTTCCCCATCTGTTGAAATTGAATCTTGCCACTATCAAGGAGGCGCCAAAGAATGTAAATACGTCCTCTCCACATTATCATGCCAATGCTAAGTGCGCCTATCATTCAGACAGTGTCGGACACGACACCAATGATTGTTGGGCACTCAAGCATAAGATCCAGGACCTGATAGAGGCTAAGGAGGTAGAGTTTGACGCTCCAGAAAAACCCAATGTGATATCTGCACCTATGCCGAAGCACGGTCGGAATGTCAATGCCATTGAAGAGGATATGTATGTTGCTGACGTTAGTGACCTGACTACTCCACTGTTAACCATTAAGTTGAATTTGTTAAGGGCCGGGATCTTCCCGGGATGTAAAAGAGACTGCTACTGTTGCCACTCTCTGCCGTTTGATTGTCCGCTATTAAAGGAAGGCATCCAAGGCCTCATGGATAGCCGACAAATTTTGTTCGAAAAAGTTCCTGCTGTTCCAGTTCATGTTGAAAATGTCTCAATCATAACCATTCACGCCAATCTTTCCGAGGCCGTCAAAAAGCCAATTAAGATTACGCCAGCTGCAAAGTCTATACCTTTGAAGATAACAATGCCGGGGCCTGTTCCCTATGTCTCCGAGAAGTCGATACCTTGGAACTATGGTGGTGACATCTACTACCATGGTATCAAGCAAGTTGAAATAATTGAAGAAGATTCAGATGATGATGAAGCCAGCATTAGTAACATTGCGGGCACCAGCAAAATCACCAGGAGTGGGAGGATATTTTCTCCAGAGATTGCTCCTCCAAAAGCAGTCTTTGGACCCTCATCAACTAAAGAAGTCATCCCTGCACCAGTAAAGCTCTCTGCCAGAACTCCTTTGATCGAAGAAATTTTCGTTCCTAGTGCTGTCTCTCCTACCATTGCCGATAAAGGAAAAGGAATACAAGATGAGCCCGTCAGGACGAGGGCTCAACCCTTGGTGATTCCGGAAGCCTCCAAGAAAGAGATGGACGAAATTTTGAGGATAATCAAGAAAAGTGATTACGATGTGGTGGAGCAGTTGGGGCAAACCCCCTCCAAGATCTCCATGCTGGCACTGTTGCTTTACTCAGAAGCGCACGCTCAAGCTTTGATTAAGTTTCTAAAGGCAGCTCATGTGCCCCAAGAAACTTCGGCAGATCAATTTCAACATTGCGTGGCTAGTTTGACCGCAGACAATGGATTAGGTTTTTCTGATGCCGACCTGACCCCTAAAGGCCGGAATCACAATGATGCGTTGCATATTTCAATCGAGTGTCGCGGAACCACCCTTGCGCATGTTTTGGTTGATACCGGCTCATCGCTGAATGTTTTGCCTAAGAAGGCCTTGGACCGGCTAGATTGCGAAGGGTTGGAATTGAAGCCGAGCGATATTGTCGTCAGAGCTTTCGATGGGTCGAAAAGAATGGTCCATGGAGAAGTTGAAATTCCTGTCAAGATAGGTACCGAGGTGTTCAAATCCACTTTCTATGTAATGGACATCCGTCCATCATACTCCTGCCTGTTGGGTAGACCTTGGATACACCATGCTGGGGCAGTCACCTCCTCCTTGCACCAGATGCTGAAATATCCTGTAAAGGGAAAGATCATTACTGTCCACGGCGAGGAAGAGTACATGATTAGCCATTTAAATTCTTTCCGGTATGTGGAGGTCGAAGGGGAGTTCATTGAGACACCGTTTCAACATTTCGAAGAAGTACTTCCTGAGATAGCAGTGGCGAAGTTGGCAGCTGAGACACCAAGACAGATGGCCAGGATGGCATCTCTGGAGGATGCAAGGGCTGCAGTTAAGGAAGGAAAGAATTCAGCGTGGGGGCAGCTACCCGATTTTCCGCATAAGGTTGATAAGCTTGGATTAGGTTTCACCACCGCTGGCCAGAAGGCCATGCGCCGGTCAAAGATTGAGAGAGCGCCAGTCAAGATTTCTCCTTACCGAATCAACGCCCTGGAAGATGAAGACAAAGAAAGCAACTTTGAAGAGTGGATTCATCCGACTATCAGAGGAGGGTTGAGCAATTGGGAGGCTAAAGACTTTGTCCCCGTCACTTTTATTCCTCAGTAATTTATCTATCAAACATTTTCTATTCGGTCTGTAATATTTTACTTTCAAACAGTCCGTACACTATCTTTCCACCTCCTGCCTTACCCGGGGCATGTAGGTCCACTTGTAAGGGTTTTGACTATCTTTCATATTCATATGCCATGTTTAATGATTCATTGGACGTTTTTCATTTGATAAACTGCTTGTGTTCATTTTCTTTCCTTTTGCATTTTTTTTGTTGTTGTTTAAGGATGGCTATCCCTTACACACACCCACCACTCACCAATGCAGGTACCCATCCACTCCGGATTCCATGGGTAACTATTCTGCTGTATCTTTCAATAACTTGGAAGACCTGGTCAATCTAGCCGAGTATGAAGATGACGAAGGTTGTGAAGTACCCGGGGAACTAGCCAGACTCCTGCAACAAGAGGAAAGGGCCATCTTACCGCATGAAGAGCCGTTGGAAACTATTAACTTGGGAACCAAGGAGAATCGGAAGGAGGTGCAAATGGGTGCCAACCTGGAACCAGAAGTCAAGGAACGCTTGGTACAGTTACTGAATGAGTATGTCGAAATCTTCGCTTGGTCCTATGAAGACATGCCGGGCCTAGACACCGACATCGTGGTTCACCGTCTCCCCACGAGAGAAGACTGTCCACCGATCAAGCAAAAAGTTCGCCGAATGAGGCCTGACATGTCCGAAAAAATCAAAGCAGAAGTGATGAAGCAGTTCAATGCTGGCTTTCTGGCTGTTACGTCCTATCCTCAATGGGTCGCTAATATTGTGCCAGTGCCTAAGAAGGATGGCAAGGTCAGAATGTGTGTGGACTACAGGGATTTGAATAGGGCCAGCCCTAAGGATGATTTCCCGCTACCTCATATTGACATCCTGATCGACAATACAGCTCAGCATAAGGTGTTTTCTTTCATGGACGGATTCTCGGGCTACAATCAAATCAAAATGGCCCCCGAGGACATGGAGAAAACAACTTTTGTCACGCAATGGGGCACTTTCTGTTACAAAGTGATGTCGTTCGGGCTGAAGAACGCAGGGGCAACTTATCAACGCGCCATGGTAGCTCTATTTCATGACATGATACATCATGAGATTGAGGTTTACGTAGACGATATGATAGCTCGGTCACAAACAGAGGAAGAGCACCTTGAACATCTGGAAAAGCTGTTTGCCAGATTGAAAGAATACAAGCTCAGGCTGAATCCGAGTAAATGCACTTTTGGAGTTAGGTCTGGTAAACTCCTGGGATTCATTGTGAGCAACAAGGGCATTGAAGTCGATCCGGCAAAAGTAAAAGCAATACAAGAGATGCCTGCTCCCCGTACTGAAAAGGAAGTTAGAGGTTTCTTAGGGCGCATAAACTATATTGCCAGATTCATTTCACATCTGACTTCTACCTGCGAGCCAATTTTCAAACTATTGAAGAAAGATCAAGTAGTTGAATGGAACGATGACTGCCAAGCTGCTTTTGATAGAATCAAGGAATATCTGCTATAACCTCCTATTCTGATGCCACCCGTCGAAGGAAGACCATTGATCATGTATTTGACCGTTTTGGATAACTCAATGGGGTGTGTTTTGGGCCAGCATGACGAGTCTGGTCGAAAAGAGCATGCTATTTATTACCTTAGCAAAAAGTTTACCGACTGTGAGACTCGCTACTCGCTGCTCGAGAAAACTTGCTGCGCTTTGGTATGGGCTGCTCGCCGACTAAGACAGTATATGTTGACTCATACTACCTTGTTAATATCCAAAATGGACCCTATCAAATATATCTTCGAAAAGCCCGCTTTATCTGGAAGGATAGCCAGATGGCAAATGATCTTGACCGAGTATGACATCCAGTACACCACCCAAAAAGCTATAAAGGGGAGTGTATTAGCTGACCATCTGGCTCATCAGGCTATCGAAGACTATCAGCCCATGAGATTTGATTTCCCAGACGAGGACATCATGAGTTTGGACAACGTTAAAGGCAACAGACCGTATGACGGACCCGAAAAGGGATCCCGATGGACCCTGTACTTTGATGGTGCCTCAAATGCACTTGGAAATGGCATTGGCGCGGTACTTATTTCTCCGGAAGGATGCCACACTCCTTTCACGGCCCGACTTTGCTTCAGCTGCACAAATAATATGGCGGAGTATGAAGCCTGCATCTTTGGTCTCAAGGTTGCTATAGACTTGGGGATCAAATCTTTGATCGTATTCGGGGACTCGGCTTTGGTCATCAGCCAGATCAAAGGAGACTGGGATACCAAGCATCCTAATCTTATTCCATACAAAGAACATGTTCTGACATTGTTGCCTCACTTCGAGCAAATTACCTTCGAGCACTTTCCGCGAGAAGAGAATCAGCTAGCAGATGCTCTAGCCACAATGTCCTCTATGTTTAAACTCAACTGGGATAACGAGGCTCCCCAAATCTCCATCGAGCGAATGGATGAACCCGCGCATTGTCACGAGATTAATACCGAAGAAGTAGTGGAACAACCTTGGTTCCATGAAATCAAAAGGTATCTCGAGACCCAAGATTATCCTGAAGGAGCTTCCGTGAATGACAAGAAGTTCTTAAGGAAATTCGCTGCTAAGTTCTTCCTGAGCAACGGCATCCTTTACAAGCGAAGCCATGATTGTGTATTACTCCGATGTGTGGATAAAGCTGAAGCAGAGTTGATCATGACCGACATACACAGCGGACCATTTGGCACTCACTTAAGCGGGCATACCATGGCTAAGAAGATCCTAAGGGCAGGCTATTACTGGTCTACCATGGAGGCTGACTGCCATCAACATTCCCGTACTTGTCACAAGTGTCAAGTCTATGCTGACAAAGTTCATATCCCTCCGGTTCCCCTCAACGTCCTGACTGCTCCATGGCCCTTTGCAATGTGGGGCATTGATATGATTGGAGAGATCAAACCCACGGCTTCCAACGGACATCGCTTCATCCTGGTTGCCATTGACTACTTCACTAAGTGGGTTGAAGCAGCTTCCTTCGCCTCCGTCACCAAAAATGTGGTTGCCCGCTTTATCAAGCAAAATCTCATATGTCGGTACGGTGTTCCAGACAGGATTATCACGGACAACGGTACAAATCTGAATAATACAATGATCACTGGATTATGCGAACAGTTCAAGATTTATCATCACAATTCATCTCCCTATCGGCCGAAGATGAACGGTGCTGTTGAAGCTGCGAACAAAAATATTAAAAAGATTATTCAGAAAATGACAGTCACTTACAAAGACTGGCATGAGATGTTACCATTTGCGCTGCATGGATACCGTACGACGATACGTACCTCAACTGGGGCAACCCCATTTTCTTTGGTTTATGGCATGGAAGCTGTTTTGCCTATGGAAGTTCAGATCCCATCTCTAAGGATTATGAAGGACGCAGGTTTGAACGAAGATGATTGGGTGCAGACCCGACTTGATCAACTCAATCTGATCGACGAAAAGCGACTTGCTGCTATATGCCATGGTCAGACGTATCAAAAACGGATGATCAAGGCCTTCAATAAGAAAGTCAGACGTCAAGTGTATCGAGTCGGAGATCTAGTAGTCAAGCGGATTATCTTGCCGCAAAGTGATCCCAGGGGCAAATGGACTCCTACATACGAAGGACCATTTGTGATCAAGAGCATATTTTCTGGTGGGGCAATGATTCTGACCACCATGGATGGCGACGATTTGCCACACCCTGCAAACGCAGACATAGTCAAAAGATACTACGCATAAAATAACCCGACAAGTCGAAAACCCGAAAGGGCGGCTTGGGCAAAAATGGGTATCCCGGTGAACCGAAAACCCGAAAGGGCGGTTCAGGCAAAAATTAGGGATAAAAACAACAAAAAAAATCCGTACACCCGGCAAGTCGAAAACCCGAAAGGGCGGCTTGGGCAAAAAGGGGTTTCCCGGTGGATCGAAAACCCGAAAGGGCGATTCAGGCAAAAATTAGGGAATTAAAGCGTATGACTATGTCTCGTCGGATCACTTCAAAGACAATCTCTTCATCAACCGGCTCCAGGTTTCTGATCAGTCCAGCCATCGTCAAACGAAGCATTGAATGGACCGAGATTCAGAGTTGTGAAAGCTACAGCAGAACGGAATCCCATGGAATTATTTCACATAGCCATCTTTGTTTTGTATAAATTTTTCAAATATTTACGACAAGATCCTCTTACTGGGATGATTGTCTCCTTTGTACAAATATACCCAAGGAAAATCAATACAAATATTCTTCCTAAAATTTGTGTCATTTCCCTTTTTCTTTTTCTCTTGCACTATTTGTTTTATTTTGAGAAACGTCCAATGTTTTGTTAAATAGGCATATGCATTTGAAACATGATCACTTCCTAATTGAACCCAAGGAAAAGGATTACTGATAGGATAAAAGTACAAACGGATATTTTGACACCCTTTCAAAGGAAATCCCTCGAGATCTGTAATCCATAATCTCTAGCAAACCCTGAGGTTTATCTCCAGCAGATTCTCGAAACTTATCCCCAGTAAGGTTCTGAAAGGTATTCCCCGCAGAGTACAGACGTCCCTTCCGAGTTTTATTCAAAGCTATTCTCACAAAGGCTTATAACTAGGTTATCCTCAACTAACCACCAGGGGAGGTCGCGCTCGCCAAAATTCTTCCCATCCCCAGCGGAGTTCCTCAAAATTCCCCCAACAATAACTCATCAATACTATCCCCGGAGGAGTTTATCTTTGCAAATCCCCAGCCAAAGAATCTTCCGGAAATCATTTTTCCTCAGAGTTTAAGCTTCAATATCCCCAGCAGATCAAAAGCTTCAAACGGACAATCCCCAGCGGAGTCAGACTTTTAAATCTTCTCCCCACAGAGTTTTTTAAGAAAAATTTTGAATTCCCCAGTGAAATCTCCAGAGATACTTCTCTCCCAGCTGAAGATTCTCAATCTGGCCTCCTCAGCATTAAGTCCGCTAGTTTGGTACTCCCCAGTAGAAGACTTCAGGAAATTCCCCAGAAGATTGGTATACAATCCAAGCTCCAGGTTCCCCAGCAACGACCCAGGACTTATTTTCCCCGGCAGCAGTCAAGATACTTCTATCTGCCGCTGTCCCGGATTCATTTATCCTATGCAAGACAGCTCTCCAGCTTACATGCACATCCATTTACATTCATAAAACCATGATATACATTGTATCATGCATCATAGCATTGCATCCAACTAACTCTTTGCCTTTTTCAGGTAAGATCAGTCGACAGACTAAAATCATTCAATCTCAAGACTTCTGAAAACAGTTCATGGATTCTTCCCAAGTAACGGATGTTAATCTATCAGCTTGTTCAGATGCACCTTTGAATTCAGTTTACGGAAGCTTCCCAACAACGGATGCTGCTCTATTACTGATTCAACTTCAAGATTTCTGAAAACAGTTCACGGGTTCTCCAAGTAAACGGATGTTAACCTATCACTTGTTCAGATTCTTCCCAAGACTTCTGAAAACAGTTCATGGATTCTTCCCAAGTAACGGATGTTAATCTATCAGCTTGTTCAGATGCACCTTTGAATTCAGTTTACGGAAGCTTCCCAACAACGGATGCTGCTCTATTACTGATTCAACTTCAAGATTTCTGAAAACAGTTCACGGGTTCTCCAAGTAAATGGATGTTAACCTATCACTTGTTCAGATTCTTCCCAAGACTTCTGAAAACAGTTCATGGATTCTTCCCAAGTAACGGATGTTAATCTATCAGCTTGTTCAGATGCACCTTTGAATTCAGTTTACGGAAGCTTCCCAACAACGGATGCTGCTCTATTACTGATTCAACTTCAAGATTTCTGAAAACAGTTCACGGGTTCTCCAAGTAAACGGATGTTAACCTATCACTTATTTAGATTCTTCTCAAGACTTCTGAAAACAGTTCATGGATTCTTCCCAAGTAACGGATGTTAATCTATCATCTTGTTCAGATGCAACCTTTGAATTCAGTTTACGGAAGCTTCCCAACAACGGATGCTGCTCTATTACTGATTCAACTTCAAGATTTCTGAAAACAGTTCACGGGTTCTCCAAGTAAACGGATGTTAACCTATCACTTGTTCAGTTTCTTCTTCCAGACTTCTGAAAGCGGTTCATGGATTCTTCCCAAGTAACGGATGTTAATCTATCAACTTATTTAGATGCGACTTCCTGAAAATAGCTTGCAGGTTCCTCCCAACAACGGATGTCAACCTATTGCTTGTTCAGACCCCCAGTTCAGAAATGGTCCAAAGCTCGGACACTTTCCTAATGTTCCCTTCCAGATGGCATCTTTAAGACCATCCCCGACAAGTTTCTGTCACTCTCCTAGATGGCATCGTTAAGCCCATCTCCAAATGGCATCTCTAAGCCCATTCCCGCATCCAGTGCTTTGATGAGTGCAAATTTCCGGGCACTCTAGTGTCCAATCTCCTTTTACCTTCAAGTCGCGAAAGGCAAACTTGCCAATCTAACTCTTCAGGTCCAAGAAGATTGAACAGGGGCAACTGTTGTACCCCAAAATTTGCCCTCGCATTTTGCTACAAACAATCTCAGCTTCAGACATTTCCTGACTTTTCAAACTGGCGCAAGAATCGGACAAACGGACTTTTCTTGACAGTCAAGCAAAATTAGGGTTTTTACTGATGTTCAGAGCTCTGATTTGTCTCATACAGTTGGCTTAGGGTTGGGATGATTTTTGGTTCAATTTTGATCAGGCGAGCGTTATCTAGTATTTAATCAGAAATTAAGGTTTTATGGGCATATTCTCAGAAGAATTTAAATTCTACCGCACTTTGCAGTTTATTCCGAGATTCGGGTTAAAATTTGCATTATCATGATTTAATCAGTAAATGAGGCAGTTGGTTTGAATTCACCAGTCAAAAGGGATATGTGCAATGTGGAGTTACAGTGCTTGGTAAAAGAATCAGTGAAAAAAAAGGATTGCATCTGATTAAGTTTTTGTGTTCGACTGTGCGTTGCTTTGAATAATGGATACGTCGAATTCATTTATTTTGATCATTGAAGATTTAGTTGATTATTTATGATTCTAAGAATTAAAATATTTGAAGTTTAAACCTTCATTTTATTTTATTTTAAGGGACTATAAATAACAAATGAACAATTAAAGAAAAGGAATTGAAAGAAAATTAAATATCAAATGAATTTTTATTTCACATTTAATAATTGTTACAATTGTTATTATTTGGATACTAATATTTATTACAAAGTATTTAAATAATAATAATGTACAAGAATTAAACTGAAAATAAAAATTCTATCCTATTTCTAAATTCTTCATTCTCCACTTCATGTCGGTGCTCCATATTTTTTTTTATCTGCAAAAAGGAAGAGGAAGTCAGAAAGCAGTTAATTAAAGACTGTTAAAAATTCATTCATCATTAGGGGCCACTGACTGGGATCAGTTGACCCTCTCTGCAAATCACGGGATTTCTCCCGGTTCACAGAGAGGGAAGATTTTTTTCGTTCATGAAATGCAAATGTCAAAAGTATAAATTCCAAAATTCAAGACTGCATAGAATCTCAATTTCAAATCCAAAGTTCAAACTGTATTAGTTCAAATCCAATTCCCACTTCCTATCAAATGCCAAAATATACTCAAAGATATCACAAAGAAATCAAGGAAGTACAATTGCTGCAAAGTCAAAATCCCAAGATATCAAAGAAATGCAAAAAGTGTAGCAAAGCTGTCAAAAGCAGAATAAAAATGCAGAGAAGTATATGCAAGCAACTTGATCCTTTTCATCATTTCCCAGCATAAGAGGGGGCCCCTTCAGAACCATAGTACAATAAAAATCATATAATAACTCTAAAACTGTACTTTGGAGAGGAAAAAGAGAGATAAAGCAGCAGAGTTCAGGTCTTAGGCATAGGCAGTATAACAAGACAGAAAAGATATACAAAAAAGAAGACACAATTCAGCATTGTTCAAAACTACACAGCATGGACAGTTACCAAAAATGGAAAAGATGCCAAGAAATTTTGTCAAACTACCCAGCAAGCGTGGATCAAAGAGAAGACCAAAGTTTGAAATAAGGTTGGGCGCCAAAGACCAATAGAAAAAAGACAAAATAACACAAGAAAACATACTGATTGAGCCAAGCACCAATATCACTTCTATAACTCAGAACTAAACGAATATAGGCATATACCTCATACTGGTCCAGAACACACAAGATATACAAAACACACAATCAAACCTCATACCAGGACCATAACCTGAAAACACAACTCAGTTCAGCGTAGCAAGAGAGAAAAAGATATACAAAAATTACTCAGAACCTGTCAAAGCCCATCAACCTGCATTAATCCACACAAAACCTTGCAAAACCAGTTAAAAACATACAACCTGCCTACTGTCCAGAACCACAAAAAACCATCAAACACTGAACATCTCAAACTTCATACCAACACTATCAAACCTGAGCAACCTCAAACTTGGCCAAGCCCAACAAACATACTGAAGCAAAACTACTGCACCAGCATTAGCCTCACAAACCCAAAAACATGTGAACTAAACTGTCAAACTAATCCAGCATAGCCAAGCATTCAAAACCAACACCAAGCCTCAGAATTTCTTCATCATAGGCAATAAATGTTCAAGACATCCAACTCAACAAAAGCGTCAAGGGAATCAATCTCAGAAAGCATTCAAAGGTCTAAAGGCCAGCAAACACCTCAGTAAGGCACATCTCAAGCATACAGGCAACAAACACGAGCCCCTCAGAACTGTGAGTTCATCATGGGGGGAACAAGTCAAATCATATAGCGTCAAGCACGTAAGCAAGGGCAACAGGAGAGAAGAAGAGAAAGTTTATCAAGGCAACAACAAGAAGCATGTTCAGGGTAACGTAGGCAACAACATAGGCAGCAATTCAAGGAAACCTAGGCCCTCAGACCTCTGAGGTCATCACTGGGCAGTACAAACAAATAATACAGCGTTCAAGAAGAAGGAAGCATTCAAAAATCATTCAGAAGCAAATATTCAAAGGCAACAGTGGCATAGAAGAAGAAGATAAAGAAGTGAATTTTAAGAAGGATTTCTCAGTACCAATCTGTCATCATCGAATCCCTAAAAGAAGAAGAAAGATAAAAGTACCTAAACTTTCCTAAGCCAGCTTCCAGCTTCGCCACCGGGCCTCCACCTCAACGCCTCCAGTTCCGATTCCTCTTTCTCCGTCCTCAAGATTAAGGTAGCTTTTCGTTCTCCCTTTTTTTCTCAAATCTCAGAAAAAGAAAAAAAACAAACAATAATAAACGTGTGAAACTACAAGTCAAACTAAGCATGCAAAGAAGAGTGAAAACCCTAATGCATAGAGAAGGTGAGAGCGTTACCCTGTCCGTTTAGGTTTAGTCCAACCGCGGAGATGAGCGGAATCGGAGGTGGCGTTGGGTTGGCTCGGCATCATTAGGCATCACATTCAACATTCAGGGAGATGAAGAAGAACGGAGAAGACAAACTTACGAACGGCGCCGCTGCTTTCCCCAAACTGAACTAACAACTGCTAACCCTAATTTCGTTCAAGATTAACATGGACCTAACCCATTCACATTTCCTCTGAAGCCCAAGTTAATATTTTTACACTTAACCACTTTTCATAATACTAACCATTCTTTTTATTTTATAAAAACAACATTTACTTTCTTTTTTTCTTCTTTTGTAAAATACTAACTTTTCATTTTATAAACAATGTTTATTTCTTTTTTTTCTTCTTTTGTAAAATACTAACTTTTTATTTTATAAACAAATGTTTACTTTTTTATTTTTTGTAAAATACTAACTTTTTATTTTATAAACAAATGTTTACCTTTTTTTTATTATTTCTTGTAAAATACCAACTTAAATGAAATACATTTTTATCATATAGTTACAATATCTTTTTTAGTTAGATATTTGTATATAAAATAATACATATCATTTTTATCATATAATTAAAATTGAAAACCTTCTTTTAATTAAAATACATATTCATACATAACAATTCAATACATTTTCTCTAATATCAAATTCACAACATTTAGTCAAAATACTTTTTTTTGCAAATAAAGAAACATTCTTAATTTAAAACTTGAACATTTTTTGTACATAATTAACATATAAATCAAAAATACAAGATTAAAACATGTATCTAGGTCAAAAACCCTAATACGTTTCAATTCCACAATTCGCACCTGTACATAATTACACAATTCATATACATATACACTCGTACACTTACACAAATACATTCACATTGCCTTATATACATTTTTATCTTACACTTGTATATTGGATATTTACATTTTGATTGCGAATTCGATTTGGTTGTAATTTATTTGGATACTATAAGTCTCATCCCCTTGTACATTTATACCCCCACTCCCGGACACTATCTTGTAATAGCGTAGGTTTTACATTCCGCAATTTACAGTTTTCAATTATACCATGGTTAGACCTAGGGTTTGTATGTACATAAAATCAAACGCTAGATAACCTAATACAAGACAAATGCATGTAATCAATACACAAACACACTTGCACCCCCCTAGGGTGATCCCACATGTTGCCTTCCAAAATGGGCCATGTTTGCACGTCGAGTATCTTTGGCAAAACAAAATCAAATGATCGTAAGTCCCTCAAAGTGTTGCCTAAATGGAATGATCATAGTCCCTTCAAAATAAATTGCCAAAGACACTTGGCATCATTGCATTCATGGTCCATACGATGACCCACGCCCGTCCCGAATAAACTTCCTAAATGCAAGATTGCCTACCAATTTCAATGGTAGAACAAAATTGTCAAAAGGGTTTAAAACATGACAAAAATCTTTGAGAAAGCTGTAGGGTAGATAAACTCTTAAGTACTTGTCAATTTGCAAAGAAAACACTTGCCTAATTTCAAAACCCACTTCACAAACACTTTCAAAAATCAAACTTTTCAAACCCTTGAAACATCTTTTTAAAAGATAAAACACCTTTTGTAAAACATTCGAGTAAAGAATTGTTACAAGGTTAGCCTAGCACAAGGCATCTTTTCAAAACATTTTCAAAACAACACACAAAGCACCATTTCATAAAATTGAAAACCAAGGCAAGATTGATCTAAGCAAGTACCTAAGAGCCCATGGATAACCATGGATGAAAAGGGTGCTAACACCTTCCCTTTTCATAATCTACCCCCCGAACCCACGAAATATCTCAAAAGGTTTTTGCTGTGCTTTTTTAAACCTTTCCTTTAGGATAAAATAAAAAGTCGGTGGCGACTCTTGCTCAACCGCACAAGTGCGAATACGAACGCAAAACACTAGTCAGTTCTCCCACCGTATCACACATACTGTATAAGATCATGGTATTGTTTCGTCATCCTCCCTCTAAAGGCTTACAGCTTTTTATCAAGAGTCAAATATCATAAAGAAAAGCATAAGAGTAGTGAAACGAATGGATGAATTCAAGACAAACATATGCGATGCATTAATGAAAACAGAGTTTAACATCAACAAATAATTGTTTGACAGCAAAAGAAATTACAACTTCGAAAATTCAAAAAGAAACAAAAGTCTTTCAGCTTGAGCTTCGTCACTTCAAGTGGAGAACCCTTTAACGGAAGATTTTCATCTCACCGTCTGGCATGAATTCCAGCACCCCAATGTCGATCAGATCTTGAATCTTGTTCTTCAAGACCCAACAGTCGTTGGTGTCGTGTCCCGGGCTGTAGGAGTGGTAAACACAGAATGCATCGGGATGATAGTTAGGAGAGGAGGTATTGAGCTTCTGAGGAGGATCCTTTACGGTAAGCAAATTGACCTCCAACAGGCGCTTCAGTATAAAGAATGATGGTATTTCAGTCTCCGTGAACTGTCTTCCCGACGTTTCTTGCTTACGCCGATTACCCCGTTGACGCTGGCGAGGTTGTTGATGGGCTTGTGACCCTGAAGCAAGCAAAGGAGCTTTCCCCTTGTCTTCTTGAATGGATGGAGGCTGAGCAGTGACTTGCTCTTCGACCTCAGATGTTTGCCCCAGTTGGTTGTTTGGAAGCAGTTGGCGGACAAGAACTCTGAGTTCCTCTTGTCTTTGGGATAGGTCTTGGATGAGAGCCATCTGGCCCACCAACTGTCCCATCATTTGGGTCCTCAAGGTTGTCAGATCAAACTGCAGCTCCGCAAGCTGATCACTCCTGGCGTTGTTGGAATTCTCCAAGCCCTTGGTGAGGAGAGCTTTCATCTCTTCTTGCCCCAGAGACAAGTTCAGGAACATCTCCTGCAGCTGAGCAGTCTGGTCTTGGATGTCTTTGACAGACCTTTCTAGAGCCATCTCTTGCTGAAATAAACAGCAGGAGAGTAAGGAAACCTGAAAAAGGAAAGATTGTCAAAATGCAATGCATGATATGTGGATGCATGCTTTCAAGGATCTCTTGGGGTAAACACAAGAAAATGTTAGAGGTTGAACTTTGCTCTTGGATTGGAGATCTCTGCACCGGTGGATGCCCTTCCACGAGAATCAAGCTCACCATATCAAGTGGGTCATAGCCACTGATTCAAGTTGTTGTATTTGAACTTTGACTGGAGAGCTTTGTATCGATGGACGTCTTTCCACGAGAATCAAGCTTACCATGTCGAGTGGGTCATAGCCACTGATTCAAGTTATTGTACTTGATCTTTGATTGGCATTGGTTAGAGGAGAAACCTCTTGCCCCTTGGTAGATGTCCGGTTCAACGTAACCCTGCATCAAAAGAACCCTCGAGATCCTTGAAATGGTTATTGAAAATTCTATGGCATGATGTTATGATGTTATGTACATGTATGCACAAGCAAGTGAGTGTATATACAAACAAACATATTCACACAAAGCAGACAAGTCCTTAGGTTTAGGCTTGCATGAGGTTCAGGTACTACCCTCTTTCAGTTCGTTGGTTAAAACCTGTCCTATCAAAAATAACCGGGTTCTAGAGGATCTCAAATCATTGGCTACCCTCAATCGGTCATAACTCCAGCATCGCAATCTTTTCTCGCGGCCAGAACCATCTCGAGAGTTTAGCCTCAATGAGCGTAGCATACTGCTACTGTTCTAATGGCCAAGTTGGGTCAATTAGGGTTCTAAGGTCGGTTGGTGCTTAACGACTCCTTGGAAGACCCATATTCTCCCTGTTTCAACACGAGGGATATCGGTACAGACCAAGGCGCCACACCAACGTAGCCACTGCTTCACCCATGTCGGTATATGCCGGACAGGTCCCTCACAGATTATGCTACCTAAAAAGGTTTTCCCCAGATCCGGGTTAGGATCTATGAAACTCCGATACAAAGCCCACAAATGTAAAAGCAAACAAAGCAATCAATTGAAAATAAAGGTGATCTAAACCCTAAGGTAACCCCACTTTAAAACTCAATTCCCCAGCAGAGTCGCCAGTTCTGTGGTGTGGTGGGAGAACTGACTGTGGTTTTGCGTTCGTATTCGCACTTATGCGGTTGAGCAAGAGTCGCCACCGACTTTTTATTTTATCCTAAAGGAAAGGTTAAAAAAGCACAGCAAAAACCTTTTGAGATATTTCGTGGGTTCGGGGGGTAGATTATGAAAAGGGAAGGTATTAGAACCCTCTTCATCCATGGTTATCCATGGGCTCTTAGTTACTTGGTTTTTTTAGATCACTTGCCTTGATTGCTTTAAAAATGGTGTGTGTGTGTGTGTGTTTAAAAATGTTTTTGAAGAGATGCCTTGTCTTAGGCAACCAATGTATTTGACTCGTGTTTGAGTGTTTTACAAAAGTGTGTATCCTTTCGAAAAGATGTTTCAAATGTTTTTGAGAGTTTGTTTGAAAGTGTTGTGGATTGTGGTTTTTTTGAAAAGAAGGCAAGTGTTTTTGCAAGTCGATCTCAAGTAACTAAGAGTTTTGTCTACCCTATTGTACTCGAAGGTTTTTGTCATGTTTTAACCCTTTTTAACAATTTTGTTCCACCATTGAATTTGGTGGACAATCTTGCATTTAGGAAGTTTGTTCGGGACGGGCGCGGGTCATCGTATGGACCACGAATGCAATGATGCCAAGTGTCTTTGGCAATTTGTTTTGAAGGGACTATGATCATTCCGTTTAGGCAACACTTTGAGAGACTTATGATCATTTGATTTTGTTTTGCCAAAGATACTCGACGTGCAAGCATGGCCCATTTTGGAAGGCAACATGTGGGATTACCCTAGAGGGTGCGAGTGTGATTGTGTATTGATTTCATGTATTTGTCTTGTATTAGGTTATCTAGCGTTTGATTTTATGGACATGCAAACCCTAGGTCTAACCATGGTATAATTGGAAAACTGTAATTTGCGGAAATGTAAAGTCTACGCTATTACAAAGTAAGTATCCGGGAGTGGGGGTACAATATTCACAAATGGGGATGAGACTTATAGTATCCAATAAGTTACAACCAAATCGAATTTGCGATCAAATGTAAATGACGAATATCAATGTATAAGATAACAAGTGTGTATAGGAGCAATGTGAATGTATTTGTATTGTGTAAGTGTGAGATGTATTATGTAAGTATGTAATTATTTACAGGTGCGGAATGTGAATTTAAGAAAGTAATGTTAGGTATTTGTTTTGACCTAAAGAAAAATTAAACGTCTATTTAATTAATTGGTCTTGTAATCTTGTATTTTGATGTGTATGAAAAGAATGTTTTAATGAAAAGAAAATGTTTTCAATTTAATTATATTGTGTATAAAATGTATCTTTGTAGTTTGTGTTTAATATGTACAAAAGAATATCCTCATTAAGTGTTAGGAATTTAAATCGTGTAAAAATGTATTGTTATTTACTATGTACAAAAGTATTTTAATAAGAAGAAGAAAAAATGTTTTAAAATTCCATTGTGTATTATTTGTGTTATGAACAAAATTGCTTTTTTAATTTGGAAGAAAATGTTTTAATTTTTGAGGAAAAAATACATTGTGTTCCAAAATTAGAATTATATTGTAAAAGGAATTATATTAACTTATGAACAAAAGAAAATAACGTATTTTTTATATTCTAAAAAAGGGTTTAAGTTTTATACATTAATGTAATTTATATTAATGAAGAGTGTTAGTAATGTTTGTTATTAGGGAAAAGAAATTAAGTTATGCATAAGAAAAAGAAGAACGGGCTCAAGGGTGGATTATGGGCCCAAACAGAATTAAATGAGACATAACAAAAGGGAGGTGCGTTAGGTAAAACGAAAAAGGCTTGGGCGTTGGAAAGAAGGGTTAGGCCCATTTTGCTTGAAACGATTTTTTAGGGTTTTGTTAATTTGCTTTCAGTTGGGACAATTGGCTTTAGGGTTTGTGTACAGCGCGCCGTTCGTGGTTTCATGTTCTTCCTCGTTCATCTTTGCAAGCTTCTGAGTTCTTCAGCCCCAGGCCATCAGCTTCTATGCCTCATTCTTCCCTCCATCAGCAACGTTAAGGTGACAGAATTAGGTAACAAATCTCAATCTTAATTCGTTAGGGTTTGTTAAGATTATGCATGTTGCGATTTATGTTCATTTCTGATTTTTATTCTTATCGCAATGATTGTTGAGGCATCATGAAAGAAAAATGAGGATGAAATACTACCTGGAGAAGGAGGAAGGAAGGTGAAGAAGGCTAGGAGGCCAAGGGCGGAGGCGCGCTTGGAGACCCTGGTATTTTGTTCTCACTTCTTTATTTTCTTGCCGTGTGAGGGTTTTATGATGATGCTGACTGAAAATCCTTTCGTGAATTCAACTCTTTCTTCTTCTCCTTCCTATTGTATGCTCGTTGCTTTTCCTCTTCTTCTGACCTGTGTTGCCTTGATAACTCCGTATGCTTGCCTTGAATGATTTGTATTTGGATTGTTGAGCTTGCCCAATGATGTTTTCTACTGAGGGCTCGTGGGGTCTGATTTTGAATGCTTCTTTTCCTCTCCTCTTACAGTTGCCTTGAGCGTTCGTTGTATGCTTGCTTATGTTGGTTTGATGGCCCGATGATGAAGAGATTCTGAGGGTCTAGAGTTGGTTAGACAGGATACTTTAGCTTGATGGTTTATGCTTGGATTGAATGGTTTTGGCCAGGTTTTGGTATTAGGCTTGAGGTTCGAGTTTAGGTAAGGCTGATGCAGGTATTATTTGTGTTTTGTTGTGAGGCTTGGCCTGGTATCTGAACTTGTTGACAGGTTATACTTTTGGGATGGGTTTGAATAGGTTTTGACTGATGCAGGTTTAAGGTGTTTGATAGCTTCAGCTGGTTTGTATATTGGTATGGTTTATTGCTGGTTGATGGCCTTAGCAAGTATGATGCTTGAGGCTCTGCAGGTCATGTGTTTGGAGGTTCTGCTGGTTTGGCAGATTGTGCTAATGCAGGCTGTGGTTAGGCTTCAAGCTTAGCAGGTTATGTGTTTTTGAGGTTCTGCTGGTTTGGCAGATTGTGCTAATGCAGGTTGTGGTTAGGCTTCAAGCTTAGCAGTTTGTATCTCAGTTTTTGTATTGGTTTCTCTTTTTCTTTGGTGAAAGTTCTGCCTCTCTCTCTTACTGTGTTTTTGCTCTTTTGTATATCTTTCTATCTATGCCTACCTAAAGCCTAAGAAACCTGCTCCTTATCTCTCTTCTCTCTCTCTCTCAGTACAGTTGCATTATAATATTATGCTTTTTGTACTTTTAGTTCTGAAAGGGCCATTGGGAAATGATGAAAGATGTAGCTTGCTTGCATAAAAGATTTCCTCTGCATATTTTATCTCTTCTTTGACAGCTTTGAGTAGACTTTGGCATTTTTGACAGCAAGTTGTACTTCTTTATCTTCTTTGATATCTTTGTGCAGTAATTTGTCCCTTTTGGATTTTGACAGAAAGTTGCATTTTGGATTTTTTCAGTTTGGTTGAACTTGAACTAAGCAGTTTGACATTTTGAATTTATGTATTTTGACATTTTGCATTCATGATTAAATGAATAAAATTCTTCCCTCTTTGTGAACCGGGAGAAATCCCGTGATTTGCAGAGAGGGTTAACTGATCCCAGTCAGTGGCCCTTAATGATGAATTTCTCCTGTCGTTTATTATTTTATCTGCTTTTTGACTTTTCTCCTTTTCTTTTGCAGATGAATAAACATGGATGGAGGGGTACTAAAGTGAAGAATGAAGAATTAGAAAAATAGGATAGTTTTTTCTTTTTATTTAATATTTAAATTAATGTAAAACCATTGTTTGTAATTAAATTATAAACAATAATTGTACAGTTAATTTAAGAATAAATAAAAGTTTCCATTATCCGATTAATTCTGTTTTTTCTCTTTATTGTTTATTTATTATTTAAAACTCTTTGAATTAAAATGATTGAAAAATAAATTTCAATCACTTAATTTAGAAAAATAAATAATTTAAATAAAACAATGCCTTAGTAATTGATCAGTTAATCCTGGCCTTTCCAATGTCCAAAGCAAAGTAACAGTTAACCGAAACAAACCAAACAGGCGCATTCCCTCTCCACTGATTTTCAACAAACACTGTAAATCCAAACTGCGTATTTCTTTTGACTGGCTCAAACAAAACAACGTGAATTCAAACCAACTGCCTCTTTTACTGATTAAATCAAAACAATGCGAATTCAACCCGAATTTCGGAATAACTTGCAAAGTGCTGTGGAATTTTAATCTTTCTGAGAATATGCCCATAAAACCTTAATTCCTGATTAAATGCCAGAGAACGTTCACCTGATCACAATTGAGCCAGAATCAACCAAAACCCTAAGCCAACTTGGGTGAAACATTCCGGAGTCCTAAAAATCAATAAAACCCTAATTTTTGTTTGACTGACGAGAAAAGTCCGTTTGTCTGATTCTTGAGCCAGTTTGAAAAATCAGGAAACGCCTGAAGCTGAGATTTCTTGTGGAAAAATGCGAGGGAAAATTTTGGGGTACAACAGTAGGCAAGTGTTTTTGCAAGTTTATCAAGTAACTAAGAGTTGTCTACCCCTAAATTTACTCAAAGGTTTTTCTCATGTTTTAACCCTTTTAACAATTTTGTTCCACCATTGTCTTTGATGGGTAATCTTGCGTTAGAATGTTTAACGGGACAGGCGCGGGTCATCGTATGGACCATGAATGCAATGGTGCCAAGTGTCTTTGGCAATTTTGCTTGAAGGGACTATGATCATTTTGATAGGCAACTTTCGAAAGCGTCATCGAGGGACTATGATCATTTTGATTTGTTTTGTTTTGCCAAAGAAACTCAACGTGCAAGCATGGCCCATTTTGGAAGGCAACAAGCGGGATTACCCTAGGGGTACAAGTGTGAATTGTGTGTTGATTTCATGTATTTGTCTTGTATTAGGTTATCTAGCGTTGGATTTTATGTACATACAAACCCTAGGTCTAACCATGGTATATTTGAAAGCGGTAAATTGCGGGAATTTAACGTCTACGCTATTACAAATAAGTATCCGGGAGTGGGGGTACAAATATTTACAAATGGGGATGAGACTTATTAGGAGAGTAGTGTCCAAATATTTACAACTAAATCGAATCAATCGTAAATGTAATATGTAGTGTATAGCAATGTATAAGAATAAAGCAATGTAAATGTGTCAATGTATTTGTGTAAGTGTATATGTATGTGATTTATTTTACAAGTGCGAAATGTGTTTAACTTAATGAAAAATTAAGTATTATTATCTTCTCTTTTTGATTTTTGTTAATTATGTACAAACATTTTAAGTGAAAAGAAAAAAAATGTTTTAAGTTTAAGAAAAAGAAAATGCTTTAAGTTCTATGTATTAATGTTTTATGTTAGTATTTTTATGTACATAGATTCCCTTTTTTTTAGTTGAAAAAGGTTTTAAAGAAAAAAAGTTTAATCCTAATAATAAAAGAAATTTAATATTTATATGTTAAATATGATAAACAATGTTAATAAGATTTTTACAAGAAAAGAAATTAATGTATTATCTTAGTTATAAACAAAAAATGGCATATATTAGTTTAAATTATAAAAATAAAATGATAAAGAAAAAGGTTAGTTTATAAGTGTTAAAAAAAATAAAGGAATAGATTGAATGGGCCTGAAAGGGTTTTGTGAGGACCAGCCCAAACAAAAACGAAAAGTCGGGAGAAATGGGGGTGTAGGCCAGTTTTTGCAATGGGCTTAAGCGTTATCTGGATGAGGCAAGGCCCAAGGGTTTCACAGTGTTTTAGGGTTTCAGTGTGTTTTGTGTCATTTGGAAAAGGGTTAGGGTTCGTGAGTTACAGAGCGGCGCTCTTCTTCGTCTTCACTTCGTTTCCTCCATTCTTTCTCAAGCCATGGACTCTGAATGCTTGTCTCCTCGCCTCAAGTTTCTAGGCGTTGCCTCTGTCTCCCTCTTCTCAAGGTTGGGCAAAACAGTGATGACATGAAAGGTATGAGTCTGAGCTTTGTTGACTTAACGTTTTTTTTGTGGGGTTTCAACTCATATATTATTAGTTCTGATTGATTTTTATTACTTGTTTCTGTTTGAGATGTGTGAAAATGAAGAGAAGATTATACCTTTGGGAGAAGGGATGGAGGAGGACGGCGGCGCTTCCGGTAGCCAGAGGCGGAGGGGAAACACGTGATGTTGAGCTAGCTTGTTTTGTTGGAAAACCTGGTACCTTTGTTTTGCTTCTTTAGAGTTTCATGATGAACATCTGAAAACCTTGCTTTAATTTCTTTTCCTCTTCTGTCCACTTGAACGCTCGCTTCTGAATGCTTGCTGAGATGCCTTGAAATGTTTGATATATTTGCCTTTTCCTCTTCTACCCTTTGCCTCAGTTGCCTTTGATTGCTTGATATGCTGATTTTTGCTTGATATGCTTGAGTTGCCTTGAATGCTATTGAACCCTATGATGAGCCCAGCTCTGAGGGCTTTGTAATTTTGAATATTATTCTGATTTTTGAGTTGTGAATCTGAACATGTGTTGAAATGTTGAGGCTGGTCTTGGGATTTGGATTTTGAGTATTGTTGACCCTGTGATGATCTTATTCTGAGGGTCTTGGTTGGTTCGAATGCTTTTGTGTATTTGATGCTTGCCTCTGTGTATTATGGTGTTGAGATATTGATGATGTTGAAAGGTTTGACACAGTTTAGCAGGGGTTTATTGTTTGACAGTTTGTGGTGAGCTGTTTATGGAGGCAGGCTTTAGGTTTGGTGTTCTTGATGTATGTTTAAGTTTGGACAGGTTCAGACCTTTTGTTTACTGGTTGATGTATTGGTTTGTATAGTTTAGGCTTCAGGCTGGACAGGTTTTTAGAGAGGCTTCTATGCAGGCATGATGCTTTTTGGCTTTCAGGCTTGCTTGGAGCAAGTTTAAGGCTTCTGGTATGAGCTTGGACAGTTTTTATGTTCTGAATTGTTTTTTTGGTTTTTGTAAGCTTGTATAGCAGGTTTACAGGCAGATGAAAGCTTGACAGTTCAGGCAGGTTTTAATGTTTTTGTGGTTTAGACTAGCAGGTTTATTGATGGCTGTGACTCAGGTTTACAGGCAGGTTCATAGCTTGCGTTTGGTTTAGGCTTCAGGCTGGACAGGGTTTTAGACTTGAGTAGTTTGATGGCTTTGTGTTTATCAGTTGGCTTGTTGTTACAGGTGTGAGGTTATGGCTGTTGGTATCATACAGTTTGTGACCTTTTTGCTTTTTTGTGTTTCTTTGGTATTTCTGCCTCTCCTCCTTTATATGCTGGTATATCTGTTGTTTTATATATCTTGTTTCCTAAAGCCTGTAAGCCTCCTTTTCTTCTTCTCTTTTCTCTCTCTCCAGATTTAAGCATATTATATTGCTTATGACTGTATTTCTAAAAAAGCAATTGGCCTTGAAAATGATGAAGTTGAACCTTGCTTGCAATGCATATTTTCCTCTGCATACTTTGTACTTCTTTGACAGCTTTTGGATAGCCTTTTGTACTTGTTTGATATCTTGATATCTTTCTATATCCTTGGACAGTTTTTGACAGCTTTTGGCTTAGTTTGACATTGTGACTTTGTAGTTCAGTTTGGACTTTGTTGGCAATTTATGAACTATGCAGCTTGTTGACAATGCAGTATGTTTGAAAATTTGAATTTGTGCAATTTTTATACTTGTGCATTTCATGTTTCATTGCAAGCATTAATTTCATCCCTCTTTGTGAACCAAGAGAAATCTTGTGATTTGCAGAGAGGGCAAACTGATTTCGGCCAGTTGCTTTTAATGATGAATCCAATTTTTATTTGTCTGCTCTTTAATTATTTTATCTGCAATTGACTTTTTTCTTTTCTTTCTTTGTTTTGCAGATAAAACCAATGGAGCAAAAAAGCATCAGTAGAAGAATGAAGATTTAGGAAATTTAGGATTCAAATTTATTTCAATTTTAATCATTGTAACCATCATTATTATAAATACTTTGTAAATAAATACTGTATTTAAATAACAATTGTAACAAATAATTAAAGATGAATGAAATCCAAATTTGATCAGTTAATTCTTTTTCCAGCTGTCTATTTAATTACTTATAAATTCTTAAATTATAATAAATGGAAATAAATCCCAATTATCCTAACTTAGAATAAATAAACAATTAATAAACACTGTGGTCAATCAATAATAAACCTGGCGTTTCAAATATCCAAAGCAATGCACAGCTAAACAACAAATGTCCACATGTCCTTTTTCTTTTACTGATTAAATCAAGCACTGCAAGTTCTTAATTCAACTGTCTCAGCTCATATCTCAGAATAACTTGAAAAGCACTGTAGAATTAATTCTTTTTGAGAAATATACGCACAAACCCTAGTTCTTGATTAAATTGTCAGAGAAGCGTCCGCCTGATCAAAACCTGAGCCAACTCAAACAAACCCTAAGAAATCTGTTTGAACTGCTTTAAAATTAAAGAAAACCCTAAATTTTGTCTGACTGACGAGAAAAGTCTGTTTGACCGATTCTTGAGCCAGTCTGAAAAAATCAGGAAAAGCCCGAAGCTGTGATTTCTTGTGGAAAAATACGAGGGCAAATTTTGGGGTACAACAATTATTTTTCAAATAAGTTTTAAATAATCATTTTGAAAGGTAGTTTTTATTTTGGGATCTATTAACCCCCTCTAGATCTGGTGACGTAGTCTAACAATTTATACATTGCACCAGTCTCAAAATCCTTACGACTTCACCATATAACAGACCCAAATTCACATTATTCACATGTTTTCACATAGACAACAAGACATCATAATGGGTATCATATACATCATTTCATAGCTTTACGGCATCAATCTATCACCAATTTCATCATCTATTCCATCACAATCATCATGTTATCAAATTCATCATAAAACCCCAAACAACCTACATACATCTAAACCCTATATCAATCATAATAATAACGATAATCCACCTTACCTTAGATTATCCTATAAATTGATTCTTGTTCCAAGCTCTACATATGGTTCTCTCTCTTTTCTTCTTCGTGCCCTAGTTCTTCACAATGTTCTTCTCTCTTTTACGATTGTAGAGAATGAACACTGACACTCACTTTTCCTTATTTAACCCTTGGACCCTTTCTATGGTCTTCCCATCTTACCCTCACTAATCCTCATAACATGACCACCTTGACCTTAACACTTCTACACCATTTATTCTATTTATTTTATTAATAATAATAATTCTAAATAATTAAAACTAATTATCTAAAATTATTAAAATACCCAATATCACTTAATTTCCACTATACCAAACATAGCATCACATCACACATCATATTCACCAAAACATCACATACACTCACAAATATATCACAAATACTCATCCTAAATCAATTAAATAATTAAATAAATAATCTAATTATTTTTTAGATCTTACAATCAACATCTATTCAGACAACGAAAAGACTATATAACTGTTCTTGTTGCTTGAGTCATTTATAATGGTGCTACTAATTGAACTTGTAAGATTATGTTGTACATTCTTGTCAAAAAAGAAAATCTGAGATCAAGGCCTTGGAATTTTCCTTGAAAAACTTTGTTCTCTTCAGCTCCAAAAGAAAGTTTTTTTTAAGAAACGTACTGAGGTTCACAAAAAAATTGCAAAGAAATCAGTAGACAATAAATTGTACCAAAAATTGGGTGATATAGTAAGAAAAAATAATTGCATAGTTTATGTCGGCACATGACTAGCACACAAAAAAAAACTATGCTTCCTTTACAAAGTTATCATCTACATATGGTTTATGCAGGCACATAACTAGCACACAACAAAAAACTATGCTTCCTTTACAAATTGGAAAAGAAAAAGCTATTCATTTCATGGTGAAAATAAGCAGAATTTTATAATGTTTCACACATGGGGTGATACATCTAGTGAAAGCATTATTGAAGTAGTCCAAGATTCACGACTTAACAGGTTTTTTTTTATACTATATTTTTCGAAAGCTTAAGAAGGTCTTAACTTGTATTGGCTTTAAATATTTTGTTTCATCTAAACTTGTACCGGAGGCCCTATTTTTAACAAAAGAGGTTCAACATCGCCAGTCGTCATTGTTCGTGATGAACTTGGATCTAAAGTGAGACGAGTGTGACAATTTGTTACTATCTGGATATGTTTGTATCAAGTGTTTTACTTGAGTGAACTATAGTTTTTTCTATCATCATATTGTAACATGGATCAACAAATCTCTTCCCATTGTTTTGGGTTGTTATTGAGAATGCATAAAAAGGGCTAAGTGAGCTTCAATAGGGCTTATAATTTTACAGTGAGATCAAGACTGACAGAAGAGTTTGTTAGAAAATACAAAAACAATTGCAGATTCACATATGGAAGGGACATTGTCTATAGAAACATGAGCTTTGATTATGCTAAATTTGAGGTTGGATGTGTTTTCACTGGCCAAGTCTTTCCGTCCTGACCGTGGGATCTAGGAAAAGTAGAAATAAGATTTTTACAACCTTGAGGACAAGGTTGTTTTCAAAGGGGTTAGTAATGATAGAACCATAAAGTTAGTTTTAGACAATTTAATATTTAAATTAACAGAAGAATTTATCTTAGTTGGGAATTTATCTTAGATATGAATTAATTGGTATTTTAGTCATTAAATCTTTACTTTACTACTCATTATTGTTCACTATATATGTCTTCTTATTGAGAGTAAATATTATGAATGAAAAAGATGTTATTTTAATTTATTAGATTTTTATATTATTCTTTCTCTTTTCTATTACAAACCCTAACTTCATAGTTTTTAATAGGAAAACTTGATATCTGTTGTTATAACCCTGTTATTGTGTAATTAACTATGATTACACATGTATATATACCTTCCCTAATAAAACATCTAAGCCTTGATAGAACTACTTCTTATCAGCTTTAACATTATTTCTTGCCAATGGACATGTGCCAATAAGTGTAAATCATAAATTCTTTCAAATGATCCAGAAAAAGGGATCAGATAAAAGATTGGTTGGTCATAAGGGATCATGTATAATTGTTAATGATGTTTGACATTGACGCTTTTTCTACCTCCATAAACTATTTACCTCAATTAATTTCTCTCTTTTTTATTTAACTTTTTTTATTCTTTTGCTTTCTATAAAAGAAACTTTTTAAAAAATGTCCTAGCATACCTACTTCATGCGATGGTTAAATTTGGACGATGTGCATTATAAAAATTTTGAAAAAAAATGAGTAGCCATTTTAACACCTCACTTTTCCCACAAGAATAATTATAATATAATAGAAGGAAATACATCAGAGTACACATGTAATATGTCACATCTTTCAAAAACTCATAAGATTTCAAATCATTTTATTACTTTATTTCTCATAAAAGAATTATTTACACAGTGGAAATATCAAATATTCGTATTCATAGCACTACGGCTTAAATAATAACATTATCCACAAAACTTATGGTTCAACATAAATATAAAGGTAAGATAAGTAACGAATAAAACACTGTAAAACATAGCAAATTCTCAAATCTCGTGTTACGTATCAGAGTGACTCCTAAGACTCGATCAGGAAAATCATACTCCAAAGCATTACTCAGGTACATCTGATTATCTGTACTCCCAGAGGAACACAAATACAATAACATAAAAGGAGTGAGAATTACATTCAATAAATATATGGTGAAATATCACATGCTAAGGAGTAGTAATTCATAAGAATCACATAATTTACAAAATACACATTTCACACAAATACTTTGCAACACATTCTTCATTCATATAACACAATATCAAATCAATATGGTGCAATGCAATACAAATGAGGACAAATAAATGCATGTGGTACCATCAGGGCATAAGCCCCCAACATAGTGCCAAATTTGGGCAACAACAGGGCATAAGCCCTCAACATAACACCATTAAAGGCCAACAACGGGGCATAAGCCCTCACCAATGTGTGCATGCAACACTAACATGCAACAACGTGAAGATATAACCATAAGGAATAAGCCCACAAAATCTTTCCAATAAAGGTCACCAACTGAGCATAAGTCATCACCATACATGCAACGATAGCAATAGAAAATAGTAACAACGTACTTGCATACACCCAATGATACAACATTGTCGCATCACACTTCATCAAATATTACAACAACATATCAACACCATAGTGTCTTAGTATCACAATCCACTACGCCTATTATCAATCTATCATGAATGTTCAACAACAACAACATTACACAACATAACATCATAGTATCACAAGTGTCATAGCATCATAACAACTAAACATGTTCTCAATTTATCATGTATATCCAACAACATTTACAATAACATTTATAATAACATGACATCATGGCATCACAGTCACTAAGCATATTAGTAGTTCATCATCTATGTTCAATAACAATAACATAATAATATCACTCTACTCCAAAACAAAATTCTTCATCACACATCATAATCAATTCACCCAAAGTCCCATGTTTTACTACAAATCTCCATTTCTATTAGCCTCCTTACATCTACCTTCTTTATACTAGTCATTACAGACCCAAAGAATTACACTGCATGCAAAAATGGGAAAGAAATCGTCAAAACAGACAAAGTTGCACATCAGCCTGTTCATATGCATACCATACGCATTTGGCTTCTCCCTCGCCCATATCATACGTATATCATATGTGTTTCACTCTAACACCCAACCTCATATGTGTACCATACGCGTATGACCAAAGGGGGTTTTCCCCTTCAAAACCCCTTCCTGATCTCCATACGCGTACTGGCTAGTCCATACGCATATGACCTTCCTCTCATACGCGTTCCATGCGCATTCAGATAGTTGGTTATGCTGGCTCTGGAACAGGGCACATGCCATACGCGTATGGACCTCTGGGACTTTGTTTACCAGTGATTTCTGACAAACAATCGCTAGTCTTCCAAACTCTACATTTTAGTAACTTATAAGATCGACTAAATTGATCCTAGGACATGTGTCTTAGTGTTGTTACAATTTGACTTAAAGTTTGATATAATAATAAGGTCTTTCTACATGGTTATGGTTATTTCAAGATGTTTATAATTTGACTATGAATTTTAAATATAACTTTAAAGGAAATGATCTGGATGTTTACAAGAATGTAAAGAAAAAATGCTTATAAAGGAAGTTCGATAAAATTTGGTAAATACTTGATAAGAAACGAAAAGGAATAAGGAAAGCAATTAAAGTGACTTTGTAATAAGAAAAAAACTATGAATAAAACGATGGTGTTCTTATACATACATTATCGACAAACTCTTTTCTCTTGCTCTAGTACTTTGAGTATATGAGTGATTTATATACAATGTGAACACACAGAATCCTAACATCTAAGACTCCTATTTATATTGATTTGGCCTTAAAGGTCTCTCTATAAGATTATGCCATGTTCAACATTTTTACATGCATACATCCTGGCACTTCCACGCGTCCTCCTAGCAAAAACGCATCAGTTTGAAATTCAAACTCTTCCCGCTCGAAGCTTTAAATTCAATCAACGTGACTGTCGAAGTAACCTTCGCATATCTTGAAATACTCTTTTGAATTTAGATTGTCCTTTGACATATCGAACTAAAAAATGAGCTTTATAAAATAACCTTAGAAGGTCAAATTTCATGTTATCTTTTAAAACATGATCTTCTCAAATCAACTCATATTTTTATCAAATGTCGAAATCTTCAGCCAACAAATTGCCCCCAATAAATGTCTATTTCGAATCAATGCAGAAATGGACATTTTTTGTAATCACCGGATTTCGACTAGCAACCTTTCATTTTCCTTTAATTCCTGACGTCACAGTTAATTATGACTACTTTTCCAAAAGGTCTCATTATGACATGCGTGCAGCAGTTTCAATATCATTATATACCAACTCCCAAGAACATGAATAGTAATATTTCACTTTTCTTCATCGGATATTGACATGTGCCCCCCACTAACTTTCTGAGGTGTAACCTCCAACTTTTCCACTTACCACTATAAAAAAGTTATCTCTTTTATTATTTCTTTTTCTACTTTTGCAAACCCATAAATCTTCATACTCTCTCTGATTTACGCTCTTATTCCTCCTTGAAAGTTTTATCAATTCTTCAAATATGTAACAATGTCTTCCGGTAAACAAGATTCCAAGCATGCTGAGAAATCTGGAGTCTCCAAAGGTTCATCTTCTCAAAACGTACCAACCAGCAAAATCATCACTTCTGAGAATCAAGAATTTATCACACCTCCTAAACTTACTCGGGAACAAACAGCCATTTATGCTTCTCAGGTATTAATCTCTTCTTTGTTTTCTGGTAAAACCTTAGGCTTCTTAGGCCCTTTAATCGCTACAGGCGATTTAGAAAAATATGTGGAATTATTTCCAACCTATCATGCTACCAAACCTTTAGTAAATAAAAGTGTACCTTCTAAAGATAACATTGAGGATTCCACCAAGAAACGTAAAAAGTATTCTAAGAAAACTTTTGAGAATAGCTCTTTAAACCCTAAGGTAAAGAGAGAAGCTTTCCAATTGGAATATATAACTTAGAGATTTAGACCTTTTAGATCGTGTCCAACCTTAGATAATTCTTACTTAGCTTGGCTTACTAAGGTTGAGAAGAAAAAAACTCAAGTTTCGAAAGAATTGGGAATTTTTGACCTAATTCAAATGTTGAAATTAGGCTTTAGTTATTGACAGCCCTTTTTGTTAGCTTCCCTATATTTTTAGGATAGTACCTACAACATTTTTTATCTCCCTTGTGGAATGATAACTCCCACCTTTTTTGATATAGTTGCCATCACTGGACTTCCTCCCACTGGAGAGGCTTTTGATCCTTATTTGGAGTCTGAAAACATTATTGACTTCAATGTTAAAAATGCTTCTTTTAGCACTTACATAGATCTATATCATGTGGACGGTGAAGATGTTTCTGATGTTGAGCATATAGCTTTCCTAGTTTGTGGTTATCTAAATTCATTTTCTGTTGCAAATCTCTGCAAGTGGCTAAGAGAGTTCTAACCTTAGCGAACCAGTTACATTTTGGTCGAAAGGTATGCTTGAGTGAGTTTCTTTTATCCAGTTTGTGTGAAAGTTTAGGGGTTGCTGCTACCAAACTTAAAGATTACGAAGCAGGTACCAACTTACTTCTATCTGGACCTTACTGGCTACTTCAATTGTGGTTAAATGCCACTTTTTAACCCTCTCTTCGAACTGCTGGAATTGTTGATGAAGAGGACCCTAAAATAGCAGGTCGAAGCATTGAAGGAATTAGACTCTTACAAATAACTCCTAGTGATGACATTAAGACCCTTCAAGCTTGCCTCACTAAATATATGTTGATGTTCTTGAAATGTCACAATTTCACTCCTACTATGGCTCATTTCGCCAGTAGAACCCATGGTCCTTCTTGGTTTACTTCGTCAATTGAAGATGTTGTAACGAATGTAGACACTAACATTGAGAACATATGGCGTGCATTCCTTCTTCCTAGACTTCTAGTCTCAAGGATCTTACTAGTGAAGAGCCATGTTTTCTTGTTGGCTTATCAGCCCAACTTTGTCTCTCGATAATTTGGATTGTGCCAACTCATCCCTGAGCCTCTCTTCGGTCGAAAATGTGAGATCTGCATTGTATGTGTAGATTACTCTGTTCGAGATATCTAGAAACACCAGGAGAACCTTTCCAATTTTGCTGAATTTGGTCTCACTCCTTATCAACCTGCTTTCTACATGGCCAAAGGCTTCTGCACCTGGTGGACTAACTTTTATTCGAACAACATGTTCGACACTACTGAAATAAATGAGCGTTTAACAAAAGCTTTTTCCCTTGTGCAGGAAAATGTCCTAAAAGGTAAACTAACGCATACCCAGGAAATCCAGGCTTTCCAGAAATTCTTTGAAAATGTCTATGATCCAACCAATCTTGGTCGAACCATCTTCCAAGCAGCAGCTACTTTAAAAGAAAAATTTACAAAGAAACTTCCACGTTTAAAGATTCCCTCTTCTGTAAAACCTGAACATATGTATGATTTGGATTTTGAACTGCAACCACCAAAATTTCCAAAATTTCCTAGTGCTGATTTTAGCCTGGTGTTCGTTCCACCCTATCCAGATTGGTTTACTTGTGGCAATATTTTCAATGAGTTAAAAAATGACTCTCAAAAACCTGCTAAGAGGGTGGTTTCGACTAAGAGCACTCTAGACAGTTTCAAGGGATTCCTTCACTATGATTTATCAGTAGTCTCTATTGTGTCTTCGACACGTGAAGGTATGGAACCCAAGGACTCCTTGGTCCTTTTAATTGTATTTTTATGAAATTTCTCAATTTTTAGCATTTAACTAACTTATAGTGTTTTCTAGTTGTTGAAAGGAAAACTACAAAGAAAGAAAAACCTGCAGCGAAGGCGGATTCGACTACTGCCTCAAAAGCAGGGACTTCTTCTAGCCAAGGACTTTCTTCTGCAAAGGGTGCTTCTCCAGAAAAGGTGGCGAAGAGTGTAAAGGTACTATTTTTAAGAATCCCTCTTAACTTTTTTGCATCCTCTGACCATGATTTTCCTTGCAATCTTTCCTTTTTTAGGGTAGTGGTTTGCCCCTTAAAACACCAAAGAAAAGAAAAGCTTCTAATGAAGAAGCAATCGTTATTCCTGAAGATGACGATGAGGATGTCCCCCTCATTCCTTTCAAATCCAAGAAGAAACACAAGAAAGCCAAAACGTCGAAGGGTGCTTCATATCAAGCCACCAATCAAAAAGATGTCAAAGTAAAAATCCTTCCTCCTCCTCAACGTGAAGCTCAACCTGCACCTTCTGGGGTTGTAATTTTGGAGCATATTGGCAGCAATGCTTCTAACCCTGATGATCAAAAGGTACATCTTTGTTTCAGTCTTTTTACCCCCCATTTTTTTTAAATATCCTTTGACCTAACAACTCATTTTTTTCGTCTGCAAGATAAATCCACTACTCCTCCTATTTCTCCTATCAACCAAGATGCTCCTCTGAATATAGAGACTCCTTCGCCTCCTCCCACATCCAGTGGTGTCGTCCAAAATAAAGGGTCTTCGATTGTGGTTCCCCAATCTAAAGCAGGTGGCGTTCAAGTCGAACAGGAGACTTCTTCTCCTAGCGAAGATGACTTGCCAGAATATGGCAAGCAAATAATGGAGGAAGACGAAGATTCTGAAAGTGCTCCCAGTGATTCTTCTCTAAAAAGGGCTCACTTTCCTGTAGATTATGTCAAGGACGAAGAGCAATATTCAGATGGGATTGAGACATACTTTCGAGATGATGAGGACATAGAGGAGGTCTAACCACAACCTAAAGACACTCATTCGATACAGCCAGATACTACTGATGAACCAAGCATACAAGCTCGATCAATTCTACATCCCAACCTGACTCCAACACTTACTGAGGAGGAAAAAATAGCGCTAAAGAAGAGTGATCCCCTAAAATATGTGAAGTTGATGATGGCTCTAAGGGATTCTTCTTCTGACAAAAACGCTCATGGGGCTTCAACCCAATCTGGCGCTAGCGCTAATGAAGCTTCTTATGACAAACTCCTTCAGCAAGTGAAGAAAGATGTGTTTGAAGATGATTTGTTCGAAGTCCTGAAAATCGATGTTACTGCTCACTTTGGGATGAAAAAGTTGATTAATCGCATCAACATTACTGCTTGTCCTTTGTCAATTGCTTTATTACTAGCTCATAGTCTCCTTTGATTTAGACTCTTGTTGCCCCCAATTCCAACAAGGCTTCAAGTCTTGCAATCAAGGCCTCATACTCTGCCTCATTGTTTGAACAAAGGGGACCTTCAATTCCATACTTGAGTTTTATTGGAATTCCATCAGGAGAAATTATCAGGATCCCAACTCCACTTCCCTTTTGGTGGGTTGAACCATCAAAGAACAATCTCCAAGGTTTTAACTCAACATAATGTTGAGGGTTTTAGACCACTCTGTGGTCTACAATAAAGTCTGAGATTACTTGACCCTTCATTGCTTTTAAAGGCATGAAGGCTAAAGAATACTCAGTAAGGGCTAAGGCCTATTTTCCAATTCGACTGTGTAGTATTGGCTTTGACAACATATGTTTGATAACGTCAAAATGTGAAGAAACATATACATCAACAGGTTTTATATAATATTTAAGTTTTGTACAAGAGAAATATAAACAAAGAGAAAGCTTTTCTATAGTAGCATATCTTATTTCTGCATCATTTAAGACTCTACTTAGATAGTAAATGGCTCTTTCGACGCCATTTTCGTCTTCTTGTGCTAATCAATAGTAACATCATAAGCGGATATATACAATCTCATAGGTTTCCTTCCACAAGGTGGTGACAAGATGGGCGAATTAATCAGATATTGCTTGATCTTATTGAAAACTTATTGATGCTCTTCGTTCCATTCGAACTTTCCTTGTTTCAAATGACAGAGGGGTGAGAAGGCTTGAGTTCGACCACTTAGGTTGGAAATGAACCTTCTCAGGAAATTTATCTTCCCTAAGAGTGATTGTAACTCCTTTTAAGTTAATAGCCCTTTCGCTTCCATGATAGCCTTTGTCTTGTTCTGGTTTATTTCTATCCCCATCTTGTGGACCACAAAGCCCAAAAAGTCTCCAGCATGCACAAGGAATGCATATTTAAGGGGATTCATCTTCAAGTAATGTTTTCTCATCCTTTCGAATGATTGGCAGAGATGATTCAGATGACTTTCATCTTATACAGACTTTATCACAATTTCATCTATGTAAACCTGCATGAAAGTTTCTATATAATCATGAAATATTAAATTCATTGCCCTTTGGTAAGTTGCCCCAGCATTTTTAGACCAAATGGCATAACTACCCACTCATAGGTACCTATTGCCCTAGGGAGGCGAAAAGTTGTTTTGGACACATCTTCCTCAGCAATGAAAATTTGGTTGTATCCAGAGTATCCATCAAGCTTACTAAGGTATTCAAAGCCTGCAGCTGAATCTATTATCACTGCCACAGACATTGGATACTCATCTTTAAGAGTTGCTGCATTTAAGTTACGAAAATCTATGCATACTCTCAATGAACCATTTTTTCTTAATAACAGGAACTATATTGGCAATCCATTCGACAAACCTTGTTGTCCTGGTGAAATTGCAGTGGAGAAGTCTTTCGACCTCTTTTTTAATCTTTGAGAGAACATCTAGGGAGAATCTTCTAAGAGTTTGCTTGATAGGCTTCTTTCCCTCCTTGATTGGCAACTTTAATTCGACCAGATCTCTTTTCAAACCAGGCATTTCTTCATAATCCCAGGCGAAACAGTCTTTATTTTCTTTCAGCACCTCAATCACCCTTGTCTTCAACTTGGGATCCAGTTTGGAACTGATGTAAGTGATTCTTCTTATGCTCTCATCCCCAAGATCTATCTCTTCAAGGGGGTCTTGATCCAATATCTTTGCGCTTGATGCCAATGGATATTTCTTGAAACCCAAGGGTTCATCATCATATATAGCATCCAACCTTTGTTCTATCTCTTCGCCTGGTACCTGTTCGTCAGGATATTTTGGAATAAAATGCTCCCCAGGTCCTATTGTATGCAATGTATCGTCTATGGCTGTGATAGCCATGTTTGTAACCTCAGCTTTGAGATCCAATTTTCGTTTATTCTCGGCTAAGTAGGCCAAAATATTTTCAAAGAACAATGATTCAGACATAATCGTTGTCCACATCCCAGCCAGTTGGTCGTACGTCAGACATTCCTTTGATATCCTTTATTTCCCCATGATCTCTCTATCCTCTTGAAATCCATTTAGGTGGAGGGTTAAGAAATAGAGGGCATTCTTGCTAGGTGAGTATGCTTCTCCTGCTGGGTTGCATGGCCATATGTTGGCCAAATTTCTATCAAAGTTCCTCCTGTCCACATGATTTACCTTATTCATATAGTAAATTTGATCCTCTTCTATGTTTTCCACTATGCCATCTTCTCTCCAGATGGATAATCTCTGGTGCATCGTTGAAGGGACAACTCATACTCCATGTATCCACTCTCTACCCAGCAACAGGTGGTAATTCACTTTTGTTGGGATTACTATGAACATAGTTGGCCTTGTAATTGAACCAACTGTCAAATCCACCTGAATCACCCCCAATGTGTGTCCAAATTTCCCTTTGTAGTTTGAGAGAACCATGTTGTGCCGTTTGACATCTGTATCAAACATTCCAATCCTTTTTAACATAAATTATGGCATTAAGTTGACAGCTGCTCCTCCATCCACCAGAACTTTGTTTATGCCCACCTGTACGACCTTGGCCCTAATGTACAAAGGCTTAAAATTCCCTTTCATGCCCAGGTCAGGCCTTTCGAAGAAAGCATTTTGCTCTTCGACAACTCCATTGTTGAGCACATAGTAACAGACTGGTTTATGTTTAGCCATATCTTCCTCATCTACTTCATCCTGGTCCTCTATTTCAGTTTCCTGGTTGTACTCGTGAGGTAAAACTGATACTACATTACAATTGACATTAAAGTACGGAACTCCATCAGATTCAAAGTCATTTGTTGACATTTCATCTTCCTTATTTAGGTTCTCTTGAATCTTCTCACTTGCAACCTTCTCCTCTGATGTAAACAATCTTCGACCCACATGTGGCTTACTTGGGTTTGCAGTGCTCAAAGGGAACTTGTTTCCACTGGAATCCCCTATGTCCTTTGATGTTAGCTCTCTTTCAGCCTTTTTAATCCTCTGATGCCTCCTTCATTGGGATCTGGACATTGGATTCTTTCCCTTGTCGTTCTCTAGCCTGTAATCCTCTCTCTTTGATGTCTAGAACTGTTGTCTATAGGCCATTGAATTTTTGCCCCCTTGGTCGAAGCTCCTCCACTTCCCTCTTCCTGCCCCAACCTGAGTCCATTTATCAGTTGGTATTTCAGCTGGAAGTTTGAAAGTGACTCTCCTAGCCTTGGGGTGAGGGTTATCCTGTCTCCTAGGAACTTCCCTCTTGTCGAAGACATATATATTTGGGTTGCCACCTTGTTGGTCCCATCCATGGATGGAAGGGATTCTTTCGAACATTTCAGTCATTTCCCTATCATACACTGCCCCACACCTGAGACATAACAAACACTCTGTTTCAGCTTTATAACAACGTACCAGAAAATCCAGCAGACTTTACCATGGTTTTGGGTACACTTTCATCAATTGGATTTCTTGCCTCTAGTTGCCCTGGTTTCTAGCACGTTGAACTCTTTCATAAGCCTCTATTATCCTTTGATTCAGAACAATGCCGCACCTTGGGCACACCAACATTTCTGAATTTCTTCAATGACACCTCCATAAGTATTCTCGTAGTGTCTCATTGGCCTTAGGGTAACCAAAATTCATTTGTTCCTTCACCATCTTCAGGCATCTTTCCACTTCTTCCATTTCTAGTGAAGGCTACTTCAAATCCACCATGTTAACCCTTAAATTAGGACCTTCAGCAATCCTTATCTTTTCAAATTTAACTCTAAGGCCTTCAGTAGCCTCAATTATTCCTCCTACAGAGCCCTGAGTAGCCTCTGATTCAGTATTACCTGCAAAAATATTTTCGACAGGGGTGTCGAAGGAAGTTATGTTAGTTAGGCCATCAGTAGCCTGCTTTCAGTCCGTGTTTTAGCCTTTGACTTCCTTGGCCTCTTCTCCTCCACACTCCACCATGTCCACCATGTTAATCTCCATAGGTTCAGCATAATTGGTATCTGCAACATGGAGGGGGTCAGCATCAACCTTCATGTGGCTCTTGACTCTCTCAGCAAACTTCAAACATCCTTCTTTGATAGCATTTTGAATGAGATTCCTGAAAATAAAGCCTTGTGAAGTTTTATGGCCCAGAAAGTTATGATATTGGCGAAAGCCTTTTTTCTTCTGTTGTTCTAACGGAGGAGTTTTGGCATTAGGAGGCACTATCATTTGACCATCTTTTACCAATAAATCAAAAATCTCATCACATTTTGTAATGTTAAACGTATATGTTTTCTTGGGAAATTTCTCATTCTTTTCTATTTCGACAAGATTTCTGCCATTTGCTGGTGTAAGAATTTTACAAGAGTATGGGGTGCCTCTTTTAGTTCAGCCAGATCTACTTTAAATTCCCCAAATCATACATATCATTGAAGGTCTCTGCTTCTTCTTCTTCTTCGACTTCGACATAAGCTACCCTCTCTTTCTTATAATTTTTACTTGCCCTGGCCTTTTCTGCTTTTAAACGTTCGGCTTGGCGAACTCTATCTGCTAATTAGGCCATGTCTCTTAGATACTGAGTATCTAGTTTCTTTCGAATGGAGTATTCTAGTCCACTTGCGGCCATCTCGACTAATTCATGTTCAGGCACTACTATGAAGCATCTATATTTTAACAAACGGAACCTATTCAAATAGTCGTCTATAGGTTCAACAAACTTTCTTTTAATGCTGGCTAACTCCTTAAGACTTATCTTAGTTTTCCCCATGTAAAATTGTTCATGGAACAATCTCTCTAAATGAGGTCATGTGTCTATAGAACTTGGTGGCAATGTGGTGAACCACGTGAAAGCATATTTTGTTAATAAACTAGGAAAGTATTTTATCCTTAATTTTTCACTATTTGCCAAATCCCCTACTTCTATCAGATACCTTGCCACATGTTTGACAGTTAATTCGTTAGTATCTCCTGAAAACTTTGTAAATTTGGGGACTTTACAACCCCTTGGTAATTCAGCCTGCAAAATAAAATCTGTCAATGGAGATGTGTAATTTGGTCGTCGAAAACCTGTGTTCAGGCCATTTTGGGCCATGATTCTTTCAATCATGGTGGTTAAATTATTTTCAGCCAGCATATTATCCTGCCTAACTTTATGGATCACTTCTTCTGCATTTTGATCTTTGTTAACCATTACTACTCTCCCGAGTTTCTCCTTAGGGATCTCCTGTTGAATCTCTTATTGTTCTACCCTTACCCCCATGTTCCTTTCGCCAACCTCTTGTCTGGGTGGTCGAACCTGATTGATAGTGGGTTCTTCTTCTTGAATTTCCCTCTGGTTTTTCCTATGATGAACAGGAGCTTAGGGGGATCCAAATAAATTTTCTATGCGCGCCATCTACGCTGACATTTATTGATAGGATTGGGTATTTTCTTAGTTTGTCCTATTAACATTTTGGATCAAAGGGGAGAAAATGGCATTCATTTCACGGGCAAGTACTCTGACCATGTCATGGTTACTAGCGTCTATTTGTTTCCTAATTGCTGCCTGATTATTAGTTATAAGCATAGGTATTTGGTTTGATAATCCTTGGTTCTGCGTATTTCGACCCATATGGTTCATACCAGAACCGGAATTTTGTATTGGCGAAAAGGTTGTCATGGTGGGTTGTGTATGTATGGATGTATTATTGTGTAATCCTGACATAAAGGAAGTTGGCATCCCATATTGGGATTGCTCCCTCCAAGGCCCAAAATTCTCAAACCCTGGTGGCCTTAGGGTTGTAGGTTGAGTCTGATTTCCAACATACGTCAACACATGGCCAATTTGAGTATTTGAAGGAATCTCTTCCATGCTTGCAGAAACAGGCATGGTTGTCTAATTGTACATGGGCATGGACCCTGTAGACCCAGGTATAGAACTATTTATGGCCATGGGTCTTGTGGATATGGACATGGCTTGCGAACCATGGATTGCAGTTGATGCATTCGTCGAACTTACCATGGTTGTGCATGATCCTTGTGGAGGATTTTGTCCTCCTCCATTATTGGTATCATTAACCATTTGCCTGGTCTATTTTCTTTTGGGTATTGATTGGTTATTGTTAATTATCTTACCACTCCTAAGGTTCATATACTAAAGGCAAGAATTTGTTCCTAGGAGAAACTAGAAAGACCCAAATTGAAAGAACATAAGAAATTCCACTAAACCACTTCAACACGGTCCCACTGGGCGTGCCAATTTATTTACCAGTGATTTCTGACAAATAAACGCTAGTCTTCCAAACTCTACGTTTTGGTAACTTATAGGATCGACTAGATTGATCCTAGGACATGTGTCTTAGTGTTGTTACAATTTGACTTAAAGTTTTATATAATAATAAGGTCTTTCTATGTGATTATGGTTATTTCAAGATGTTTATAATTTGACTATGAATGTTAAATATAACTTTAAAGGAAATGATCTGGATGTTTACAAGAATGTAAAGAAAAAATGCTTATAAAGGAAGTTCGATAAAATTTGGTAAAGATTTGATAAGAAACGAAAAGGAATAAGGAAAGCAATTAAAGTGACTTTGTAATAAGAAAACAATTGTGAATAAAATGATGGTGTTCTTATACATACATTATCGACAAACTATTTTCTCTTGCTCTGATACTTTGAGTATATGAGTGATTTGTATACAATGTGAACACACTGAATCCTAACATCTAAGACTCCTATTTATACTGATTCGACCCTAACGGTCTCTCTATAAGACTACGACATGTTCGACATTTTTACATGCATACATTCTAGCGCTTCCACGTGTCGCATTAGTTTGAAATTCAAACTCTTCCCGCTCGAAGCTTTGAATTCAATGAACGTGATTATCGAAGTAACCTTCACATATCTTGAAATACTCTTTTGACTTTAGATTATCCTTCGACATATCGAACTAAAATATGAGCTTTATAAAATAACCTTATAAGGTCAAATTTCATGTTATCTTTTAAAACATGATCTTCTCAAATCAACTCATATTTTTATCAAATGTCGAAATCTTCAGCTAACAGACGTCCCCTATACGCGTATCATACGCGTATGGTCAGTTTGCTAAACAAAATTTTCTAGAATTGCACCAGTTCGTTTTCTACTCATTTTGAGTACTTCTAACCTCCGATTTTGGGTCCAAAACAGTGTTTCTACACCTAATAACATAAAGTCTTCATCTAATCTCATTATCCTACAAATCTACAATAGTGTTTCTACATCTAATTCCTCAATTTTCGTTACATTCCTAGATCTATAATTTCAATTTAGGAATTTCATGGAACAACACCACAATATTAAGGATTATCAACAACAATCATATCATAGACATCAAATTATTCACAATTATACATAGAATCATATAGGTATATCATCAATCAATAAAAGGAATGATAATACACCATACCTACACAAAACCCTAAGAGGGAAAGGAACCCTTACTACCCTCTCATGTTATAATAACCATTTAGAGAATCCATTCTCCCCCCTACCTTGGTTTGGAGCTTTGATCCTTCAACAATGGTGGGATTCTCCTTGTCACCTTTTTTCCTAGCTTCTCTTCTTTTCTCTTCTTTTCACGTGACAGCCGTTTCTCCCAATTCTCTTTCTACCACTTCCCTCAAAATATGTTTTATTATCATCTAATAATAACCAATAATAATAAAGGGGATAATAATAATAATAGTAATAATAATAATCACTATAATATTAATAATATTATTATTAGTGGTAACTATACCATATGTCTAATAATAATTTTATTAATAATAATAGTAATATTTCTTCATTCACCAATATTATCATTATTATATTATTATTCAAAGCATACTCTAATTATCGAATTATACTAAGTTATCACACCTCCTTAGTCAAACCAATATATTTCCATAATTACAATCATCAAATGATTAAATATTTAAATGGGGCGTTACAACTCTACCCCACTTAGAATATTTTTGTCCTCGAAAACTACCGATGCGACACAATACAGAAACAACTCTCGCATCCAACTTTCCAACTCCCACATCATATTTGGCAGTGTCTTGAATACCACCCATCAACTTTCAACATCGTTAACCATTTTAATCCAATTGCATCATCGTCACAAGGACATTGTCCCAACTTTAATACTAACAACATTGACACATGACATTAGTACTCTGACGCTACGATTCATCATACGAACACTTAAATTAATACATCTATTGACACGACAATAATGCACATAACACATAAACTCTTCACCTATCACCTCCCTCCTGGAATATCCAATGGTTTTTCATCATTCCCGTAGACTTCAGATGTTCAACCCTTGACTCCAAACAAATCACACACGCGTAACAAACCATGTTACATCCCACCTCAATCACGCTACTCTGATCGTCTACTTTAAAGTCTCCATCCTCACTTGATTTCTATCAAATACCAGGCCTATAAATCCACGCCCAATTCCTTACTCTCTTTAATATTCACCATAAAATCACTAATCACCTTTTATATCCTCAACCTCCCACTCTGCGATGTTAGGTCGTATATAACTCAAGTCTCTAAAATGTTCAATAAATTCCAACTTTCATAGTCATCAGTTTGGTTCGCTTGAAATAGTGCACAATTATCCTCTCGATAAAACGCCAATTACTTCACACACCATCAAGCTGGAAAGACAAGTCCATCATATCCAACACGATCACGTCTACTGACAAAAATAGATTAAGGGTGATCAGTTCCTTAATTTGTCAATAAGCAGTCGACATCCATGATGGGGCATAAACCGACATTACTAACTATAATAGCGTTTCTTTAGGACGTGCACTCAATGTCACCTAAAGCACCATAATTCAAATAATCTCCTTTGAGATTTACACGTTCCTACACAATTTCCTTCTCATTCGATCTCGTCGATGAGACATCATTGCCCAACACATTACATAGTCCACTTCTCACTCACTTATGATCCCACGATGATTAAGCATTTTCTAACTCAAGACCTGTTAGCATACTAAATACATTACAAATCATTATGCTTTATTCTAAGTCTTTATCCATATATAGGATTCTAACAACATTCTTAAATTCTTGGTTTTCCTTCAAATTTCACAACATCAAGAATCCATATATTTCCACCTTTTAACCTCATTCCAATCACAATCTCAATAATACCATCTTGTCACTTAGCTGGTGATAGAAACTCCTCAACTTTCCCTGACATATATTCATTACCATGTCTTCAATGACTCACATTCCATCCTCCATTCAACCTTCTCTTTTATCTCAAGGATCTCTCCACTCTAACAATTCTCAATTGGCATAAACTGCACCTCCATGTGCTCCTACAACACTTTCTTGGCACATTTTTCTTAACATCAACATTTCATTCCCTCCAATTTGTTCATTACCAACCTATCGCACTTGACCTCGTCTCTAACTGGAACCTTACTTCTTTCACAAAATGAAATAGTAACCAACTAAGCCCAAAGAGCTTCTAATCTCCGTATCCAACTTCCAAAATTCTCAATGTATAACTGCATCCACTTTGGACGGATCCACAATTATCCTTACTCGAAACAATACGCCTAAGGAACTTACATCCTTAAATTAACATTCACACCTTAACCACTTAGTATACAATTTCAATACAATTCGTAATTGTCCCACCTGCTCTTATTCCGACTTGGAATAAATCAGAATGCCCATAATAAACACCACATAAACTAATCTGAAAGTTCGCAATGCCTACACGGAGTTCTAAAAGTTGTTCTCTAAATATCCTCATCTTCTAGAAGTTATCCTACTTGCTTAGAAAATATATCTGAAACATTCAGAAGGTACACACCACTGATATGTCACAAGCCATCGCATTTCTATCTACTCCCTAAGAAGCAACCACCAATAATACTTGATCGTCTTCTCTCAGAGATGCCTCAATCGCCTAACAAATCAGAACCTTGATTCAGTAAGAAATTGATTACAGCGGAAGAGCAATTGATTGCACTGCTTAAAAACATGATTTTTGGCCTATGGAACAGGGTGCAATCGATTTCTCTGTTAGTGCAATTGATTGCTCACTGTTTGACAGTATTTTTGAAAACCTAAAAACTCCATAACTTTTGAATCGGTGTTCATTTGACGTGTCGTTTGGACCGTTGGAAAGCTAAAAATATTTTTCTATAATGTGGTAATAATTTTGATGACAGTAGAATAATATTTTATTGGAAGAATTCAGATGTGTGCATATGTTGTATGTGTCAAAATGCAAAATGTTGCGATTAATTGTGTCAGTGTTGTATCGAAGATGTGTGAAGGAATTACAGGTGATATTGCGCTATTATGAAGATGATGTTGGCCTGAAATTTGCATGTTGTTGATGATTACGCTTGTGGTTGCATAATTTTTTTGTATCATATCGCATTTCATGCATCGTTGAGGGCTTATGATCTAGCCTGTATTGGAAATTTGTTGAGGGCTTATGCTCTGGCCTGTATTGGCAATTTGTTGAGGGCTTATGCCCTGGCCTTATATGGAAATTTGTTGGAGAGGAATTATGCCCTGATGGTACCACATGCATCTTGCATTAATGTCAGTTGAATTTCATATTGTTGAATATTAATACGATGATGATGTTGAGTTGCATAATTGGTATGTGTTGTATGGTGAATGACGATAATCATGTTTGTACTTTGTGATATGGTGGGAGAATTGACTTGATTGTTTTGCGTTTTATCGCAAATGTTGCGATTAGCAAGAGTCGCCATCGACTTTTCTTTTATCCAAAAGGAAAGGTAAAAAAGAACAGGAAATACCTTTGAGATTGTTTCTTGAGTTCGGGGGGTAGATTATGAAAAGGGGAGGTATTAGCACCCTTTTCATCCATGGTTTTCCATGGGCTCTTAGTTACTTGCTAGATCAGTTGCTTTTGTTTGAAATTGTGCTTTGTGTGGTTTTGAAAGTATTTTGTAAAGAGGCCATTGTTTAGGCAATCTTTATAATGATTCTCGTTCGTAAGAATGTATACAAAGATGTTGATCTTTTTGAAAATGTTTTCAATGTTTGTAAGATGTTTGGAAATGTGTATGTTTGTTTTTGAAAATAGAAAGGATATTTGTTTTGAAATGGAGCAAGTAACTAGAAGCGATCTACCTACTTAAATGTCTTTCTTGTTCATTTTCTTTTCCTTTAACATTGTTATCTTACCATTGGTTTGGTAAGCAACCCTATCTTTGGATGTAAACAGGACGGGCGTGGGTCATCGTATAGCCATGATTAGCAATGTTGCAAGGTATCTTAGCATTTTTTGAGGGACTAAGATCATTTTGTAAGGCAACTTTGAATAGCGTCATCGATGGACTATGATCTTATATTTGTTTGTTTTTGCTAAGACACCTTACATGCGTAATATGGCCATTTTGTATAAGGCAACCAAGTGGAGTAACCCTAGGGGTGCTTGTGTGTAAGTGTGTCATTTCCATGCTTGATTTTTCCTTGAATTAGGGTTTTCTATTTGATTGGTTTTATCTTGTCATACAAACCCTAATTACTAGCATGTTATGTAAAAGCGATAAGTTGCGAAATTTAAAGTTACTATGCTACAACATTTGTGGGAGGGGGTATACAATTTATGAATGGGGATTGCAATGATATAAACCTAATTAATCTATTACAACCAAATTGAATATGTACAAATAATTGGAATAAATAGTATACAAGATGAATTAAATATGCAAAGATATGTAAATGCAAAGAAGATTTTTGTTTGGTTTTTTATGTGAAAAAGTTTTAACCTAAACCTAATAAATAAATCAAGATTAACTTAAACCAATTAAGAAAAGAATTTTTTTTAGAAAATATTTTTGAATAAACCCTAATTCTATTTGATTAAAAGAAAATAAGTTTTTTTAAGAAAAAGTATTTTTTTTGTATTTTTGTCTTGAAAATAATATATGGCATTATGAGATATTTTTGGTCTTTTTTATATTAAAAATAATATATTTAATGGGTATGAAAAAAAATATTAAGCTAGTTCTAATTTAATTTACAAAGTTATTTAATAAAAATAGATAATATATATATAACTAAATAAAAATATTGTTTGTGAGATAAAATAAAATAAAATAAGTCAAAATATAAATCTATCATTTTTATATTTTTTTGTGATTTTTAATATTAAGAGAAATATATTTAAGAAAAATAAAATGAAGATAAAATAAATAAATAAAATGATATTGGGCCAGGGGTGTCATAAGTAGACAGGGTGCAGGATGTTAGCAAAAACCAAAGGCCCATGAAGCAAAAAGCCCAGCGCTGCAAAGTGATAAAAAATGGAAAAAAAATGTGAGAAAATGCAAAAGGCAGCGCACTGAGGCTCGAACCCGTGACCTCTAGTATTTACGCGTGCTGCCTTACCATTAGGGTGGCTGTACATCAGTTTATATAAACAAAACCACAAATATATATTAGAAAACGCCTCCTGAAGGCAACTTCATCTTCAACCTTGAGCCATGGCCGGACCACCTGTATCTCTCTCATTTCTCCGTAAAAATGGAAAGTCCAAACATGAAAGTTGTGGTGTTTCTTCCCACGAGTTCAAACATATAACTTATGTAAACTAAAAGTAAAAAATAAAATCTAATTTTACTGGCCCTAATTTGAAACCTAATTTTTGCAGAAATTTCAAATCCAAAATTCTCTATACACAGTTAATATAAATAAAAACTATGAACATGGTTAGCTTTAGAGTAAGGATATCTATATTTTGCTTTCACAAATCAGGATCAAATGATGCTTGTATGAAGAGATAGAAGTTTGAGTTTTTACCTCTTGCAGCTGGGATCGTGAATGGAGTTTGAGCAAGTTTTGAGAAGACCTGAGGATCTGTTTAGCTTGCCTGGACCTCCTTGAGTGTATTCCAATCCTTACTTTGTCCTAAAAGTCCCTGAATCTATCTACTCAAGTCAACCTGCAAGCTTGATATTTGAAAATGGTGGATGGTGATGGAGGAGTTACAGTGATGGAACAGAGGTCTGGATCACTTAGGTATGATATATATTAAGTGTTTGGGTGGTTAAAACTCAATACGCACGAGTGGATTTGGAGATGGCTATGTAAGGCTCAAAACTGTCAAGATATGGCAGGTTCTGAGTTGCAAAGTGTTTGGGAGTGTTTTGGAGTCTTAGCATTCATTCCTCAACTTGCAAAAATGTGTCTACTTATAAGCAAGTGGTCTCAAGTCTTGTAACAACTCAGATTTCAAAAACTCACATGTTTGCTTGGTTTCTTGTTTGTGAAGCAAAGCTAGCAAGCATGGTTCCAAGGTGCAGTACCAAGATTTGTAGGGGCCTGAGACCTTTAAACATACTTGTTCTAATTGAGTGGAGTGTGTTTGTGCAGAAAAAACAAGTACAAGGCTCAATGCAAGCTGACTTTGCATAAAGCTTGCTTTTCCAAAATGGCAATGTTGCCTTTCTCCCAAAAATGGAATTATTCTTGTACAATGAATTCAATGCTTGGCTTAAAGCTTCAAACAACTGTGAAAATATTTAATTGTGGAGTGAAAGTCAATTTAGAAGCCTGCAAAGAAGGATTTGTTCAGCATGCTTGAGGATTGGATCCAATGTCCTTCACAAAATGGCTTGAAATCCAAGTGACAAATTGCCAACTTCATCTCTTCGATTCTCCCTGCTCAAGAATGATCTCAAGGATTTCTTGGACATTTTGGAAAGCTTGAAATATTATATACAACTCATATTTGAATTGATTTTGAAAATTCCTCTTGGAACCATGTGAAAAATTTCCATGAAGTTAGGTCAAAAATCTGCCTAACTAGGGCAAAATTTCACTAAGTTATTTTTAGTTCATGAGCATGTATTCACAAAATTATATCTTGAGATCCAAGCATTTTTAGGAGAAATTGTGTGTAGAAAAGTTATAGATTTCATGGAGATCTACAACTTTCATGTTAGAAATTTCCTTTGAATCATCTTGCATCATGGTGAAACTTTGGCTTAAAGTTGAGGAAAAAAAAGAAATTTTCTACACTTAGAAAAATTTCTAAGTTAAGAAATTTCAACTTTTCAAAACAAAATTTTAAATCCTTGACTTCTTGTTGAAAAAGTTTCATATTTTTACATGTTTTGATTAATTATGATCTTTGGAACTTGAATTTGACCAAAAAGTCAAAGTTTGACTTTTCAGTATACAGTTGACTTTTGATCAGTTGACTGAAAAATTCATCTGTCAATCCAATGGATTTGTAATGTTTTAAATCATGTCATTAGGTAAAAATTATGCAATTGAACTCTTGAAATCATGCTTCCAACTAATTAATCATTTGTTAGGTCAAAAATCAGAAATTGCCTTTTCTCAATCAAAACCCTAATTTTGACCATTTTGCCCTTTTGATGATTTGATCAAATTTCTTGAAGAGTTGTGGTCCAAACTTGATCAAATGATACATATGAGTCTAAGATGTTGATGTGGATTAAAAATTATGAAGTTTGACTGTAAATTGGCCATGGTTGACTTTTTCCCCAATACAGCTGATTTTTAGGTCAACTGTTCAATTGATTGATCAAAAGTGTGATTCAAAGCTTGAAACTTGACATGAGTAATCTTAGGGGTCCATAATGATCCTTGAAGGTCATATTAAGCATTGATAGTCCAAAAATCCCTGTGAAAACTCAAACCCTAATTTTGGTCATCAGTGCATGAGGAGGTGTCTTGAGCTGGTTAAACCCTAATGCAGTCTTGAGTCAAAGAGATCTTGTGAGAAAATTCTTGATAAGTGAGAGGGAAAATTTTGGGGTACAACATACTTGTATAATTATTATGAATTATAATCGATGATTGTTGATCTTAGAATCTTACATGATATATTTATCGCATACTTATTATTATATAACTTATTATATGGTTGTGATATCTCAACCCTTATGTTTAAATGTTGCCTCTACGTGGGTAACATGCAGATAATACGAAGTAGCTCAAGATCATGGTTATCCGAAGAGTTGCCTTCTTTTGTGTAGATTGGGTTGGTGTCAGCTTTGATACGTAACACTTGGGGGGTTTTACGCTTGTTTTTTTTTATGTTGGGAGTAAAATTTTGTATAACTCTGTTGTTGAGATCTAGTTATTGTTTATGCTGAATTTTTGAAAGATGATTTTTATCACTCATGTTGAAGAGTTAAAAATAATTACTATTGATGTTTTCCACTGCGAATAAATGAAATGAAGTTTAAGACTATTGAGTATGTGATTTTGTGTTGTGTATCTTATTTCAAGAGCATGTATGATGTATGAATATGTGGCATCTTATTCCTGATGTTTTGTTTTAGAAATTAATTTACTCTGATTTTACTTATTTTACCAACGGGGAAATAGGGTGTTACAATTGGTATCAGAGCAGGTCGGTCCATCCGGCCAAGTTGTCGAGTCAATGTAGTGTGGCAGTTGAATATTGTCAATGTGTTATTCCTTAGTATGTGACATGTGTGAAAACCATGTTGGTGCTTTCTTTCTTTTCTAATCATTTATTTGCATAAGTGGGATTGAAACAAGTGGGGGAGAAGCTTGTGCTTCTCAGAGTTTGTTCAGGTGTGAATAGTTGGTTTAGTATGTTGTGAATTTCATGGGTGCAGACGTTAGTGCGGCTTAGTTTTTTGCTGACTTTGAAGGGGTTATGGGTTCGAGATTTATGCTTAGTGATCAGTCAAAGTGTCCTTGAGAGGGAAGGATCAGGTACTCGTGTTGTTCACATCTCTAGAAGTGAAGGGGAGATGTTGTGGCTAATGATGTTCCAGATGTGGGTGAGTCTTAATGATTTCCCAGAAATAATTGCGACTTGTCGTTAGAGCCAGATGTGGGAGTACCTTGATGTTATCCTTGGGGTGGATTGTTTGAATTTAAACCATGTGAGTGCAAATTATTTTGATGAGTCGATGCATATTCTTATGTCGGAAGATATTTGTTAAAAAAGTAGGATAACTCTTAGAAGGTGAAGCTCATATGGTCATAATGTTTCAACAGTGCATGTTGATCATGAAGTTGTCAGTGTTGAGTTACCATTGTGTGTGTCGTTATTGTCCTGAGTAATGTTGGAGTGATGAATTGCTGTGAATTTCATGTTGGAATCATGTATGTGATTGTTTATTGTCATTGATATTGCTGAGGTGTTTGTGAATCACGAGTCAAATTCGGAACTCGAAGATATGAGTATATTTGTAAAAAGGACTGGAGCATTGGTGTTTTGGAAAACGGAATTTCTGGCAAATTAATGTGCCTCTCGAGTTATAAGAAGAATGGGGTTTTAGAAAAGTGTTGGAATGGGTTTTGTACATAGAAAATCATGAAAAACTGCTTCTGTACAATAAGCAATCAATTGGCATTAGGGTGAAATCGATTGCACAGTTAAAAATTTGTGGAAAACTGCTTTTGTACAGGGTGCAATCGATTGTTGTTCTGGTGCAATCGATTGCACAATGCTGGACAACATTTTTGTAAAAACTTTAAAAATTCATAACTTGAGTTCTGGATGTTCAATTTGAGTTTCGTTTGAAGCGATAGAAAGATAACATAATGAAATTTGTTTCAAAAATGGATCCAGCACCTGGAATTAATTTATTTGTCATATGGTGATTTTGGATGAGAGGTGGAGTTTGTTATTGATCTTGTCCTTTGTACCAGATTTGTTTCTTTGGCACCATACAAGACGTCAACTTCAGAGTTGGGTGGATTGAAGAAGCAATTAGAAGGTTGGTCGGAAAATAAATTTATGAGATCAAGTGTATCACTTGGGGAGCTCTGACATTATTATTTAAGAAGAAAGAAGGTAGTACGAGATTGTGTGTACATTACCAACAGTTGATTTCAGTTACAATCGAGATTAAATATCCAATGCAGAGGGATTGACTAATTGATAGACCGACTGGTAGACGAGTGTGTCTTCAGTCTAATCAAATTGAGGTTGGATTACCTTCAGATTCGGGTGAAGGGTGAGGATAGTTAAATAATATCTTTTAGGACTCAGTGATGGCAATATGAATATTGGATCAGTTTGTTACGGTGTTTATTGAGGAAATATCTAAGTTAGAATATAGGCATTTTGAACGTTGCAATTTGAATTTCAGTGTCGAGAGGGAGGAAACTTTATGCTAAGTTGCCAAGGTATAAATTACAGTTTTAGGAGATGATTTTTTTAGCATGCTATTTCAGGTGATGGTATCTGTGAATCCATCCAAAGTAGATGCAGTTCTACATTGAGAGGCTCCAAATTTGGTTACAGAGACTAGAAGATTTTTGGACATAACTAGTTATTGTTGCAGTTTGTTTAAGACGAGGTTAAGAACGATATGTTGTTAATGAATGAGATGTTGGTATTAATAAGGATGTGAACGTATTGGAGCAAGCACATAGAAGTGAATATTATGCCAATTGAGAATGGTTAGTGTGTAGAGATCTTTGAGGAAAAGAGAAAGTTAGATGGTATAGTGGATTGCGCTTTGTTTGATAATATAATATCGACAGGTGTCAAGAAAATTTTGGAAGTTTCTATCAACAACTGGGATGTGGAAATGGTGTTATTGAGTTTGTGATTGGAAAGAGATCCAAATGTTAAGTTATATGAATCATCGAGGATATAAGCCTAAAGGAGAGACTAAGGATTTATTGATGTTATTAAAGTATTTTAATTGGATGAATACTTCATTTGGAGCGACATGACTTGGATTGTACTTGGTGTAGTGGAAATTCTGATATTGGGAGAATATTTAACAATTGTGTTGTACTGCGAGTATATATAGGAGAACATTTAATAGTTCTACATTTAAAGTTGATTAAGAAAATGTTTGTAAGCCTTAGAGATTATTGTTGAATATTATGCTTAAGTAACTTTGAGCACAAGATAAAGGATGTTATCTTAGTTGAGTTACGATAATTTATGCCACCAATATGGTTATCGGCTACCTATTGAAAAATTGAGGAACTGATCACCCTTAATCTCTTGTTGATAGTAGATAGGATCGTATTGGATGAGATAGACTTGTCTTACTAGCTTGATAATGAGTAAAGTGGATTGACTTTTTTCGAGAGGATAATTGTTCAACATGTTGTGTGAACCTAATACAAAAGTGGCTATGAAAGAGTTGGGACTTATTGAACAGTTTGGAGACTTGAGTTGGTATGTGAGCTAACGTCGTAGAGGGGAAGGTTGTGGATATCTTAAGTGAATAATGATTTTATAGTGAATATTAAAGAGAGTTAGAAACTAGATGTGAAACTTTTAGATTTGATGGTTGATGGAAATCAAATGAGGACAGTCACCTTAAGGTAGGCTGTCAGAGAGGCGCAACTGAAGTGTGATGTGGCGCTATTTGCTATACGGAGTGACTTGTTAGGAGTTTAGTGTTAAACATTAGAAGCATGTGGAGCTTGTGCAAACCATTGGATATTCTAGAAGGGAAGTGATAAATGAAGAGTTATTATATATTATTTATGTTTTTTTCCATTTCAATATATGTATTGAATCGTATGCTCGATTGGTGGGATGTAGCATTGTGGTACTAGTGTTGTGTGTCAATGTTGTCGATATTACAGTTATGTTGATGGTCTTACAATGGTATTGTTTTGTAATGAAGTGAGATATTTTGTGTCCTAGGATGATGGGACGAGGAGTGAGACGAACCAGTGCGTTCATAACCCGATAACAAGGAATTTTATGGGATCATGAGGGTTGACTAGGTGAGATCTTGGTTAGTAATACTTGAAATAATGTAAAACATGACATGGAAGTTGGAAGGAGAGATTTGAGAGTCGTATCCGGAGTTGTTAGTATCAAGTTAATTTTCTAAGACGAAAGAATTCTAAGTGGGGGAGAGTTGTAACACCCCTATTTAATTAGAAGTTAGATCATGACATTTTTCCGTGAACGAGAGAAGAGAAGCGAAGAAAAAGAAAGAGAGAAGAAGAGGCAATCGTTCAGAATGGGAAGAATTCACGATAGAGGTTTTGGAATCTACAACCTAAGGTAAGGGTGGGGTTCTGACTCTCTAATAAGTGGTATAATGGTAGAGATGTAATGATATGCATGTTAGGTTTTGGTGTAGATTAATTGATTTAATCCGTTGAAATTGACCATAATCGATGAATTGATGCTTTGAATTGTGTGTTAATTGATGTATGTTGATAGCAATGATAATTGGATGTTTGATTGTGTATTATTTCATAAAGTTTGTGTTTTTGGAATTGAGACAAAAGGATTTTCGTACTGCACTTTACATAATTTGTAAAACTGTTTTTCATAGGGTGCAATCGATTGCAGTAGAAGAGCAATCGATTGCACTGCTTAAAAATTGGGATTTTTTCTTCTGTTTCAGTAAGAAATCGATTTCAGTAGAAGAGAAATCGATTGCACTACTTAAAAACATGATTTTTGGCCTCTGGAACAGGATGCAATCGATTGCTCTGTTAGTGCAATCGATTGCTCACTGTTTGACAGTATTTTTGAAAACCTAAAAACTTCATAACTTTTGACTCGGGTGTTCGTTTGACATGCCGTTTGGACCGTTGGAAAGCTAAAAATATTTTCTATAATATAGTAATAATTTTGATGACAGTAGAATAATATTTTATTGGAATAATTCTGATGTGTGCGTATGTTGTATGTGTCATAATGCAAAATATTGTGATTAATTGTACCGGTGTTGTATCGATGATATGTGAAGGAATTATAGGTGATATTACGGTATTACGAAGATGATGTTAGCCTGAAATTGGCGTGATGTTGATGATTACGCTTGTGGTTTCATAATTTTGTTGTAGCATGTTGCATTTCATGCATCGTTAAGGGCTTATAATCTGGTTTGTATTGGCAATTTTTGAGGGCTTATGCATCGCTACCATGTCTTCAATAACTCTCATTCCATCCTACCATTCAACCTTCTCTTTTTTCTCAAGGATCTCTCCACTCTAACCATTCTCAATTGGCATAAATTACACCTCCATGTGCTCCTATAACACTTTCTTAACACGTTTTTCTTAACGCCAACATTTCATTCCCTCCAATTTGTTCATTACCAACCTATCGCACTTGACCTCGTCTCTAACCGACACCTTACTTTGTTTCACAAAATGCAATAGTAACCAACTAAGCCCAAAGAGCTTCTAATCTCGGTATCCAACTTCAAAAACTCTCAACATATAACCGCATCCACTTCGGGCAGATCCACAATTATCCTTATCCGAAACAATACGCCTAAGGAACTTACCTCCTTAAATTAACATTCACACCTTGACCACTTAGTATACAGTTTCTTCTCCTTCAACATTCGCAATACAATTCGCAACTGTCCCACCTGCTCTTATTGCGACTTGGAATAAATTAGAATGCCCACAATAAACACCACAACAACTAATCTGAAAGTTCACAATGCCTACACAAAGTTCTAAAAGTTGTTCTCCAAATATCCTCATCTTATAGAAGTTATCCTACTTGCTTAGCAAATATCTCTGGAACATTCAAGAGGTACACACCATTGATATGTCACAAGCCATCACATTTCTCTCTATTCCCTAAGAAGCAACCACCAATAATTCTTGATCGTCTTCTCACAGAGACACCTCAATCGCCCAATAGACCAGAACCTTGAATTTTTAACATCCCTCAGACGAACGAGTCTGCATCGACTTAACAACATAATTCCAAAGCACTCGGTTCCACTCCAAGTCATTCACCCTCAGAGACCACCTCACGCTGATCCAACATCTCGCTCTAACGACAAATCGCACTCATCCCTGGGAAAGCATCGGGACCAATATACAACTGGCACATCATTCGCCATAACATCACCCTCTACCACCAAAGATGAGAACAACACAAGTACCTAATCATTCCCTCCCAAGGACACTACAATCTTACCATTATACACGAATCTCGAATCCGCATTTTCTTCGGAATCAGAAAACCACACATCCTTACCAACAATTGCACTTGTGCAATCCATGATACATTAAACCAACTGTTCACCTCTTGCAACCAAAAAGTCTCCGAGAAGCAACAACTTCTCCCTCACTTGTTTCAATCCCTCTCTTGCAAACAAGTGATCAGAAAAACAAGAAGGCATTGACAGTGTTTCAAACACATGTCACGCACTAAGGAATAACACATCGACAATATTCAACTATCACACTCTACAAACTCAACAACCTGGCCGAACGGACCGACCTGCTCATATACCAATTGTAACACCTCACTTTTCCCACAAGAATAATTATAATATAATAGACGTAAATACATTAGAGTACACAAGTAGGATGTCACGTCTTTCAAAAACTCATAAGATTTAAAATCATTTTATTACTTCATTTCTTATAAAAGAATTATTTACACAACTGAAATATCAAATATTCATTTTCATAGCACTACGGCTTAAATAATAACAATATCCACAAAACTCATGGTTCAATATAAATATAAAGGTAAGATACATAACGAATAAAACAACATAAAACATAACAAATTCTCAAATCTCGTGTTACGTATCAGAGCGACTCCTAAGACTCAATCAGACAACTCATACTACAAAGCACTACTCAGGTGCCTGATTATCTGTATTTCTAGAGGAGCATAAACACAACAACTAAAAAGGGGTGAGAATTACATTCAATAAATATACGGTGAAATATCACATGCTAAGGAGTAGTAATTCACATGAATCACATAATTCATAAAATACACATTTCATACAATACTTTGCAACATATTCTTCATTCATATAACACAACATCAAATCAAGATGGTACAATGTACTGCAACCGACGACAACTAAATGCATGTGGTACCATCAAGGCATAAGCCTCCAACTAGTGCCAAATTTGGGCAACAATAGAGCATAAGCCCTAAACATAACGCCATTATAGGCCAACAACAGGGCATAAGCCCTCACCAATATATGCATGCAACACTAACATGCAACAACGTGAATATACAACCACAGGGCATAAGCCCACAACATCTTGCCAATAAAGGCCACCAGTAGAGCATAAGCCCTCACCATACATGCAACGATAGCAATAGCAAATAGTAACAACATACTTGTATACACCCAACAATAAAACATTATCGCATCACACTTCATCAAATATTACAACAATATTTCAACATCATAGTGTCTTAGTATCACAATCCACTACGCCTATTATCAATCCATCATGAATGTTTAACAACAACAACATTACATAACATAACATTATAGTATCATAACATAGTATCATAGCATCACATCAACTAAACATGTTCTCAATTTATCATGTATATTCAACAACATTTACAACAACATAACACCATGACATCATAATCACTAAGTATATTAGCAATTCATCTTCTATATTCAATAACAACATAATATCACTCTACTCAAAAACAACATTCTCATTCACACATCATAATCAATTCGCCTAAAGTCTCATGTTTTGCTAAAAATCTCCATTTCTATTAGCCTCCCTACATCTGCCTACTTCATACTAGTCATTACAGACCCAAAGAATTACAATGCACGTGAAAACAAGAAAGGAATCGCGAAAACAGACAAATCTGAACATCAGCCTGTTCATGCGCGTACCATACGCGTTTGGCTTCTCCCTCGTCCATCTCATATGCGTATCATACGCGTTTCACTCCAACGCCCAACCTCATACGCGTACCATACGCGTATGACTAGAGGGGATTTTCCCCTTCAAAACCCCTCCAGATCTCCATACGTGTACTGGCTAGTCCATACACGTATGGCCTTTCTCTCATGTGTGTTCTATACGCGTTCATGTAGTTATCCGTGTTGGCTCGGGAATAGGGAAAGTACCATATGCGTATGGCCCTCTAGGACGTCCCCCATACGCATATGGCCAGTCTGCTACACAAAATTTTCTACAATCACACCAGTTTGTTTTCTACTCGTTTTGAGTATTTTCATTCTTCAATTTTGGGTCCAAAATAGTGTTTCTACACCTAATAACATAAAGTCTTCGTCTAATCTCATTATGCTATGAATCTACAAATGTTTCTACATCTAATTCCTCAATTTTCGTCACATTCCTAGATCTATAATTTCAATTTAGAAATTTCATGGAACAACACCACAATATCAAGGATTATCAACAACAATCATATCATGGACATCAAATTATTCACTATACATAGAATCACATAGGTATATCATCAATCAACAAAAGGAATCATAATACATCAGATCTACACAAAACCCTAAGAGGAAAAGGAACTCTCAGTACCCTCTCATGTTACAATCACCATTTAGAGAATTCATTCTCCCCCCTTACCTTGGTTTGGAGCTTTAATCCTTCAACAATAGTGAGATTCTCCTTGTCACCTTTTTTCCCTAGCTTCTCTTCTCTTCTTTTCACGTGACAACAGTTTCTCTCAATTCTCTTTCTATCATTTCCCTCAAAATATATTTTATTATCATCTAATAATAATCAATAATAATAAAAGAAATAATAATAATAGTAATAATAATAATAATAACCATAATATTAATAATAATATTAGTAGTAGTAACTATACCATATATCTAATAATATTTTTATTAATAATAATAGTAATATTTCTTCATTCACCAATATTATCATTATTATATTATTATTCAAACCATACTCAAATTATCGAATTATACTAAGTTATCACACCTTTTTAATCAAACTAACATATTTCCACAATTTCAATTATTAAATGATTAAATATTTAAATGAGTCGTTTAGCCATCAATCCATATCTACTCTACCTAATTGCTTTGGCTCATTGATTAAGAAATTAACTAAGCATCATAACAACAATAATAATACTATAAAGACAAAACATTTGTTACTCTTTCCATTTACTTAATTTTCCTTAGTAATTAAGATAAATTGAAAGTAAAGTTTAGGAAATGAGTTACCCTTGAGCTTTTCAAGTGGTAAGAATGATTGTACCCACTACATTGCATATGCAAAAAATAATAATAATAATAATAATAATAATAATAATAATAATAATAATAATAATAATAATAATAATAATAATAATAATAATAATAATAATAATAATAATAATAATAATAATAATAATAATAATAATAATAATAATAATGCTAATAATAATAATGCAAATAATAATAATAATAATAATGCTAATAATAATAATAATAATAATAATAATAATGATAATAATAACAATGATAATAATAATAATAAATAAATAAAAAAATAATAATAATAATAATATAAAATAATAGTAATAATAATATAAAAAAATAAAAAAATAATAATAATAATAATAATAATAATAATAATAATAATAATAATAATAATAATAATAATAATAAAATAATAATAATAATAATAATAATAATAATAATAATAATAATAATAATAATAATAATAATAATAATAATAATAATAATAATAATAATAATAATAATAATAATAATAATAATAATAATAATAATAATAATATGATAAAAATGACTTTTTTTAATAAACTTCTCTAAAAAAAAGTGATTAACTTGGATGGTGGGGCATTAAAATAACCTATGAAACGGAGTTCACAAAGTATAGCTTTTTGATGGCTTAATGACATATACACTTGCAACTATTCAAGCATTAAACTAATATGCATTATTGGTTCTTCACAATCACAAGGCACAATTTGTTGTTTTCCAACCCATACCCCAAAAGAAGGAACTTTCCTATATACCCTTTTCTTCTACTTTCCCACCATGGACAATATAGACAAATGTAACCCTATCTCCACCAACCCTATATCATTTTCTCACTTAAAAAATATTAATTATACTAATGAGATTCCCTAAAAGGGTTTAATTATTGTTTCAAAAATAAATAAAAAATTGACTATTTCAATTTTGAGTATTATATCGATTTTGAAACATTCAAATATATCTTATAGTAATCGATTAGAGTTTACGTATCTAAAATATTATTTATCGTAAGATCAACTTAAATTAAGATTGTCAAATTCTCTTCTAATAAATCACTGATATTTGATTGTGTGAATTCTTCAACTGCAAGTAAGTCTGATCCAACTTTAAGGAGTAAAAAGAAAACAAAATGTTTAGGATCCAAAAGGAGCTCTATGAGGTATTCCTTTTCTTCTTCTTGCATTTGAAGGAGGTGTCACTTGATACATGCCTTGTTGTGAGCCTTCATGCAATTCTTCTTCTTCTTGTCTTGAAGAGATTGATCTTCTTGACATCCCTTCTCCCATTGTTGATACTCCATTGTTATTAGCATCTAAAACAAAGCTTGCATTCCCATTTCTCTTTATTCCTACAAGCTAATTCAGTCATTGCCAGCACAACAATTAATTGATTGCATCAAATTAGACCAAACATATATTCATTACTAACTACTAGTATACATTATTATTCAATAATTATATTTTTTTGGGGTACCACCTCAACAAGAATTAAAAATAATAATATATTTTTTTAATAAAAAGAGGAAAATACATGAATAATATTAACTAGCTATTATACTATATATGGTTATTTTAAAAATGTGTTGAAATGTCAAAATGCCAATGGAGGGAATATGATTATGGTGTGATGAGCTTTCCAAATAGTTCATTTATATTTTTATAGAATATTTCCAATAATGAAGGTGGTGAAGATAATGAGAGAAAAAAATGATAGATAAGCTTCTTAGAGTTTTAGTGAGAAAGAAATTTAAAATAAAAATGATAACAATATTCATAATTTCTTACCTTACATCCCAAAGAACAGAAACGAACATGGTCTAAGAGACTTCTTCCACAAATCTCACAAATATAAGCTCCTGTTTTTCCAGATTTTGGTTGTGGCCTTTGATTCAGGAACAAAACTCTAGCACTATTAATGACATACGTTTGAACTCCAGTAATATCCAACATTTTATGAATTTCACCGACTCTCACTACATCGTGATACGAAGATCTCCTTATCTAATTGTGTTAAAATAAAATAAACAATGAGATTGAATTAATTTACAACATTGTAGTAAAAATGCGCGTAAGAGAGTAAATATTACCTGAATGACTTGATGATCTTTGTGTTTGGAAGAACGACAGTAGAAGCAAAAGGCGTCAATGTTACAATCCAAACAAAACATGTTACATTCGCTTCTCGCAGCGTCGCGGTGAATCGGACAGACATTGAAGAACGGTGTGTTGAGAAGTGGTTTGAGCCATGGAGGAACCAACATTGTGTTGTGTTGTCTTCAAAAATCAAAAATCAAGATCAACAATATGTACTTATAGTTCAACAAGACAATATACTATATGACTAAGACAAAAGATGAATAAAAAAATGGAGGGTGGAGATTGAAAGTGATGGGTAGAAGGAATGAATGTGGATCGTTGGATGAAAAGTGTTTGATGCTTACGCTAATTTGGATGTTTGTTTGCGTCTCAACGTTGGGAGTGGCACAATGTTGAGTCGGCTACGCATCAGCATCATACCTTCTAACTTCATAGTTGTATTCTTCAAATTCATCCACGATCGATAATTTATTCTCCACGTGGCATCATCTGCACCGTACATTATGTGTAGTGGTCCGATGTCCAATGTTATGCCATCACCTAAAATAATTATTAAATAAATTATTAAAATTGTTTTTTTTACGGGGAATTATTAAATTGTTAAAAATAGGGTTATTTAAAATAAACTTTATATTGATAGTCAAAATCTAAAATATAATCGTCAAAGATAATAATTATTATTTTCTATAAATTGTCATTTAAATAGTAAAAATTTATAAAATTGTTAAATAATCATTAAGACCACTTTAATCAATAATAATATTTTTATTATGAAAAAATCAATATTAATATTTTTTAAAAACTTTAAAAAATAATCATTTCTAATTTTGTTATTAGATATAGATTAATTTATTTCTATAAGTAAAATATTAAATAAGATTTTTCAAAAGTAGTTGAGACATTCAAACTCAATTTTTATCTAATGAGTTTTTTAAAGATATTTATTTTATTTATGTTTGATTTTAAATTTAGTTAAGAAAGATTTATTTTGTATATGATTCTCATAATTAGTTTGTAAAATATTTTGTTTGAAAAATATTTAATTGGTTTTTTAAATTTGGATTGTTCTGTCTGATCTGATCAATTAAATCGTAATCTACAGAGTAGAACGATTTAATAAAATTATTAGAATATATATACAATTGATTTAATGAAAATCGATGAGTTTCTTAATTCGACAAGTTGATATTTTTATATATATTTTTTAACTTAATTATAATTTTAATTCTTTTATTTTTATTTTTTTAAAATTTTACAGTCCTTATTTTAAAATTTAATTTTATTAATATTTATAATTGTGTTAATTATTTATAATAATTAAATAATATTAAAATTACAAACAAAAAAAATTAAATCAAATTTTAAGAATTAGTTCCGTAACCACGAATAATTTGATGTTTAATATGATAATATAGAAAAGAGTTATATATTTAGTAATTATAATATTTCTCTTTAATATATTCTCATTAAAAATATTTATTATTAATCACATAATATAATAATAAAAAATTTAAAAAAGAGAAAATTAATTATAAGATAATATGATAAATTAACAACAAAAAATTGAAGAAAAAAAATTAATGAAAGTTTACCCCCTTTTGTTAGAAAGTATAAAATAAATTAATAAAATTTTTGAAAAAAATTCATGTTATCAAAGAAAAATAAAATATATTTTTATATTATTTTCAGTATGAATTTCATTATACGGTCCGATCAATGGTTCACTGGACCGATCAATAACCTAATAATTCAATAGTTTGACCGATTCGATGATCGGTTCGAATTTTAAAATATTATATTTAATTACTATGATCTATTTAAAAAGAGTTAATTGAATTTTCATTAATTAAAAGAATTCGTTTGTGAAAGATTGAATTTGGTGTGAATTTATTTGTACCATAATTGGATTTTTGGATGGATCGTCGTCTCTATATAAAGAGATTGTCTTCCATGTGATATATAGACTTTTGGAAGAATAATCATGTCGAGTTAATCAACTTGAGTATTGTATTTTCTTGTGTAAAACTCTATCATTGTTATTCTTTTCTACATATGAGGGATAGTGTTTTTAGTTTGTACTCGTGAAATTTGTCACATCCAAAATTTTGATTCTTACAAATACTCGAAATATTGTTTGAGTGAAAGTGAGGAGATTTCATATTCAGAGGGAATATGAGTTAAAATTCATTGGTAGTATTAGAAAAAGGGCATTGGGTTGTGAGAGTTCAGATGAGACTGTCATGTACTATTGATTGCTTATAGTTAGTGGATTTCCATTCCTTTGGGTTGGAGTCCTCTAAACATAGGTGATAATTACATCAAACTGCATTATCAATTCCTTCTCTCTATCGATTCTCAATGGTACTAATCATGACTATTAGAAGGCTCATATGGTTGCCTTTCCTAAGTTTATGGATAGAAAAACCTAGAAAGTTACGTAATCAATGGATAGTCCTCTCTTACGATCATAACTGATGATGAGTCCGAATACATAAAACCTTAAAAAGATTGGACATCTGCTGAAGAAGAAGTTGTTCTAGGGAATTATTGTGCCATTAATGCTATTGATAATGGAGTTGACAAAATCATCTTCATGATCATCAACACGTGCACTAGAGAAAAAGAGACATGGGAAACTCTTGAAGTAATTTATGAGGGAACTTCCAAAGTTTGAATGTCAAGACTTTAACTCTTCACCACTAAATTTGAAACTACAAGAAGCTTAAAGATGAAACTATTGTTGAATTCAATGTTCGTCTCTGTGACATAGTCAATAACTCATTTGTTCTTGGTGAAAAGATGCTAGACAAGAAACTTGTGAAAAAGATTATAAGATCTCTTCCAAAGAGGTTTGACATGAAGGTTAAGGCCATTGAGAAAGCACAAAATGTCTCCACAATAAATGTTGATAAATTTATTGGCTCTTTGCTCACTTTTGAGATGGTCATTGATGGAAAATCCAAGAAGAATGGTAAAGGAATTGCCTTTAAAGCCAATAATGTTGATAATGAAGACAAAGTATCACGTGACATTGGTGAAAACATTAGTGAATCTATTGTTATATTTGCTAATAATTTTATCAAGGCCGTGAGAACATTTGATAGAATATCTAGGAACAATGTCTCTTCATATGTCAAAGCGAATTAACAATAGAATCCAAAAAATTGTAACTTTCAACGTCGAGGAAAAGATGGTGAAATACAAAACTCTAGCTATCACAATAGAAACAAAGGACTTCACTGTCGTGTATGAGAAGGATATGGGTCTATCCAAGTTGGGTGTTTGAATTTTCTGAGAAAACAAATAAGAAGCTATAATGCCACCTTTTTGAATGATGAGTCGGACAAAGAAAGTAAACTCGATCAAACAAATAGTGGTGGGAATTTTATTACTCGCTTCAAAGATATTGTTAGAACATAGTTTGGTTCTACATCTTTGTAATAGTTTTGATAATAACAAATACATGATATATACATAAAGAACAAATATGATCTCTACTAATTTATTTAAATATGCATAGAAGTTCTGATAAAGAAGCATAGAAGTTGGAGAACAAAGTTACGCTAAGAAGATCTAATAAGAATTTATGTACAACTATTGAAATATCACGCCCAAAGAAGTTCTAAATGCTAAAACTTCTGAAGTAAATACTCGGATGATCTAAAGTCTCAATGTTATGATTCTTATTCTGATCAGCAGTTAAAGAAGCAAGTTCTGATGCGTTACAATTTAATCATTACAAATAAAAAGTAACGACTGGTACCATACAAGATCTTTATTTTTGGAAAGTACATTAACAACTTTTTATCAACCTTCCAAAATCATCTTCTCATGTCTCATATGCTTCGCCTATATAAAGAAGTCTTGAAGAAGGGATCAAATACACTTGCGCATACAAAGATATACCTTCACTATCTCTCTCTCTCACTTGTCTATTCATTGTGCTTTAAACCTTGTGTATAAATCATGATTGTGATATAGTTTTTCTAGAAACACCATTGTACACATTTTTTATTTATATTTTATAATACCTTGAGAAACCAAGTTGTGGTTTAGTCTCAAGAAGACATTGACGGTATTCATTGTGATTATGTAATAAAAGTTTTTTATTAGTGGAATAAGACCTCGTTTAAGAGAGGTGGAATCACCTTGGCGGATGGACTGTAGTTTGAGTTCAAACGAACTAGGATAACCAAACTTTTCATAATGTTTTATTTTTTGAAAACCCCAATTCAAACCCCCTTTATTTTGTTTTTCTATCCTTCAATTGACATCAGAGCATCTGATTCTGGGTGCTAACACTTAACCGTATCAGAAAAAATATCCTAGCAAGAAAAACACTATGGTGGGACCAAGTCAAATCAACAACAATGATGAATATGATGAGAAAGACAGAATTAGCGAAAAACCTCCAATCTTTGATGGTGAGAACTTCAATTACTGGAAAGACAGAATCGAAAGTTTTTTTCTAGCTCATAACGCTGATCTTTGGGATATCGTAATTGATGGATATATCCATCCAGTTAACGAAAGCGTTCAGAAGATCGACAAAAAGAAAATGACAGATCAACAAAATAAAGAATTCAGAAATCATCACAAGGCCAGAAAAATCCTCTTGAGTGTTATCTCATACGCCGAGTATGAGAAGATCACGAACAAAAATCCAGATAAGAACATGTTTGACTCTCTAAGAATAACGCATGATGGTAACACGTAAGTCAAAGAGACCAAAGATCTTGCACTCATTCAGAAGTATGAGGCCTTCAAAGTGGAAGAAGATGAAACAGTTGAGACAATGTTCTAAAGGTTTCAAATTCTGGTTTTTGGGCTAAAAGTTCTGAACAAAGGGTACTCAACAACAGATCATGTAAAGAAAATCATCAGAATCTTACCGAAGAAATGAGATCAATGGTCACAACCTTAAAACTAGTCAAAGATCTAAACAAAATATCTCTTGAAGAACTTATCAGCTCTTTGAGAAGTCACGAGATAAAACTGGAAGAAGATGAGCCCCAGAATAAAGGTAACTCTCTTGCTCTTAAATTTAATAAAAAATATGAAACTAAAGCTTTTCAGGCAAAAGAAGAAAACTCTGATGGATCCTCGTCAGAAGAAGACGAACTATATCTTCTCTCCAAAAGAGTCCATCGGCTATGGAAGCACATACAGAGGAAATTCAAAAACCCCAAAAGAATATGCAATCACTCTGAATCATCCTCTGGATACAAAAAATCTAGCAACAAAGATGTTGTATGCTACGAATGCAAAGAGCCAGTTCACTACAAAAGCGATTGCCCAAATCTTCAGAAGAAAAAAAGCTTAAGAAGCAGTTCTCCAAAGAAAAGAATAAAAGTCTTATGGCAACGTGGGATGACTCTGAATCTTCTGAAGTTGAAACAAAATTAGAAGATGGATGAGTCAATATAACTTTAACGGCCAACTTATCAGAAGACACAGATACATCAAAATCTGAATCAGATTCAGAAGAGGTATTTTCAAAATTCTCTAGATCTCAATTAGAAGAAAGTCTGTATGAAATTCTTGAAAGATATCAGCAACTTCGAGTCAAATACAAGAACCAAAAACACGTTCTTGTATCTGAAACAGAAGAAAATAGGAAATAAAAACAGAAAACTCTGGGCTAAAAGAAATTAATTCTAAACTTAAAAATGAATTACAAAAAGCTCAGAAATAATATGTTTCATAAGTTTCAAGTAGTTCTGATAACATCATAAAAGAATATGATCACAACTTTAAAAAATTTCTAGCTAGAAACATAGATAGAAGCAAGATGGCTTCAATAATCTATGGAGTTATCAAAAACGACAGAAAAGGCGTAGGATATGTGAAACCAAGAGGATAATAATCATATCAACCAAAGAAAGTTGATGATATATTTATAAAACACACACCTTTAAACTCACACTTTATATATGGACACTCACAGATATAAAATATACTAGTGATTCTTACTCTACGAAATCAAAATTCAATCAAAATTTTGGAAACTCTAACAAACGAGGACCCAAAAAGATATGAGTACCTAAGGATAACAATCATCTATGTTGTAGATATCTTTAACAGCAAAGTTGAAACACCAATCTTGGTACCTGGACTCTGGATTCTCTCGACACATGACGGGAAGAAAGTATATGTTCCAAAGCCTAGAACTTAAATCTGGAGGATACATAGGTTTTGGAGGCAATCCGAAAGGAAAGATTATTGGCTCTGGAACCATTGGTAACGGTACACTTCCCTCTATAACTAATATTCAGTTAGTAGATGGATTAATGCATAACCTGTTATCCATAAGTCAACTAAGTGATAACGATTATGATATAATCTTTAATTAAAAGTCCTGTAAAGTTGTTAGTCAGAAAGATGGAACTATACTTTTTAATGGTAAGAGAAAGAACAACATTTATAAAATAAAAGTTTCTGAACTAAAAAGTCATAATATAAAATGTCTTATGTCTGTTAGCGATGAGCAATGGGCCTAGCACAAAAGATTGGGACATGTTAGTATGAGAAGAATATCTCAGATTAACAAACTCAATCTGGTCAGAGGACTTCCTAACTTAAAGTTCAGCTCAGATACATTGTGTGAAGCATGTCAAAAGGTAAGTTTGCAAAACCCTCTTTCAAATAAAAAAATGTTGTTTCTACCTCTAGACTATTAGAACTTCTTCATATAGATATGTTTGAACCAGTGAAAACTGCATTCATCAGTGGCAAGAAGTATGGATTAGTGATCGTAGATGACTATAACAGATGGACATGGGTAAAGTTCTTAAGACACAAGGACGAGTCACACTCTGTGTTCTCTACTTTCTGTAACCAAGTTCAAAATGAAAAAGAGTTTAAAATTGTAAAGTCAGAAATGATCATGGCAGGGAATTCGAAAGCAAAAACTTTGAAAAGTTTTTTAATGAGAATGACATTTCTCATGATTTCTCTTGTCCTATAACTCCTCAACAAAACAGATTTGTAGAACGAAAGAATAGATCTTTACAAGAAATGGCCAGAACCATGATTAACGAGACTAACATAGCTAAAAAATTATGGGCAGAAGCCGTTAATACAACATGTTATATTCGGAATAGAATCTCAATAAGACCTATTCTGGAAAATACTCCATATGAATTATGGAAGAACAAAAAGCCCAACATATCTTATTTCTATCCATTTGGATGTACTTGTTTTATATTGAACACTAAAGAACATCTGAACAAGTTTGATTTTAAAGCACAAAAGTGTTTCATGTTAGGATACTCTGAACGCTCAAAAGGTTATAGAGTATATGACATAGAAACACGAATTGTGGAAAAATCTATTAGTGTAGATTTGATGATAAGCTTGACTCTTAAAAGTCAAAGCAGGGTAAATCTTTTGCAGATATAGAAGTTCAAATTACAGGTACTGAAGACAGATCTTCAGAAAATAAAAGTTTAGAACTTCAGCCAAATACAGAAGAAGACATTACAAATATTACAACAGCTTCTGAAGAATCCATCCAGAAAAGACAATCCACAAGCAGCTTAGCACATCCTAAAAGCATGATTCTGGGAAAGAAAGATGATCCAATCATAACAAGATCTACATTCAGAAATACTATCTCTTATGGGATTAGTATCTCTGATCGAGCCAACTTTCTTAGACAAAGCACTTCTAGACAATGATTGGATCCTTGCAATGCAGGAAGAACTAAATCAATTTATTAGAAACGATGTGTGGGATCTAGTCCCTAAACCAAAAGGCTTCAACATCATTGGAACCAAACGGGTCTTTAGAAACAAGCTAAGTGAACAAGGAGAAGTTATCAGAAACAAAGCACGACTGATTGCACAAAGTTATAGTCAGCAAAAAGGGATAGATTATACAAAAACCTTTGCTCCAATCTCCAGGTTAGAATCTATCAGACTCTTAATTTCATTTTTTGTAAATAATGGCATCACTCTTTATCAGATGGATGTCAAAAGTGTTTTTTAAATGGTTACATTGATAAAGAAGTTTATGTGCACCAACTCCCTGGTTTTGAAAATACAAAACATCCAGAATATGTTTATAAACTTAAGAAATCGTTATATGGTCTGAAACAAGCTCCCAGAGCTTAGTATGAAAGACTAAGTAACTTTATGTTAGAAAATGAGTTTACCAGAAAGAAGGTGGGCACAAATATACTCTGTAAACCATTTAAAAATGATATTCTAATTTGTCAAATATACGTAGATGATATGATTTTTGGATCTACTAAAGCCTCCTTGGGGAAAGAATTTGCTAAGACTATGTAGGCAGAATTTGAAATGAGCTTGATGGGTGAACTCAAGTTATTTCTGGGAATTCAAATCAATCAAACTCCAGAAGGAACCTACATACATCAAAGCAAGTATGTTAAAGAACTTCTGAAGAAATTTGATTTATCAGAAAGTAAGCCATCCAAAACTCTTATGCATCTTAATGCATTATGGAAAGGGAAGAGGTAAGTAAGAAAGTAGAACAGAAGCTCTACAGAGGCATGATTGGTTCTCTCTTATATTTAAGAGCTTCAAGACCTGATATTCTATGTAGTGTTTGTCTTTGTGACAAATTTCAATTTGATCATAGAGAATTTCACTTAACAATAGTTAAGAGAATTTTCAAGTATCTAAAAGATACTACTAATCTTGGTCTTTATTATAGAAAACCCAGAGAATATAAATTAGTAGGATACTATGACGCTGAATTTGCTAGAGATAGAATAGAAAGAAAAAGTACTTCTAGAAGCTGCCAGTTTCTGGGGGATAACCTAATCTCATGGTCCAACAAAAGACAATCCACTATTGCACTATCAACTACTGTGGCTGAATATATAGCTGCAGCTGGATGCAATACTCAGATGCTCTAGATGAAAAGCCAGCTTGAAGATTTTAATATTTATGAGAGTAACATTCTTATCCTCTGCGATAATACTTCTGCCATTTGTCTTTCTAAAAATCATATTTTACATTCTAGGGATAAACATATAGAAATTAAACACCATTTCATTATGGACTATATTCCGAAGGGAATTCTTTATTTAAAATTTATAGACACGGACCATTAATGGGCTGACGTTTTCACTAAACCCCTTGCTGAAGATAGATTTAATTTCATTCTGAAACACCTCAATATGGAGTTACGCCCTGAATAAAAGTGTAGTTTTTATATATTTAATCCTCAGAATTTTTTAATTTATTTTTGTGAACATCTGAACAATAGTTCTTCAAAAGTGAGAAAGAAAATTTTGTATCAGAAACTATTCAGAAGATCTGAACATTTTCCAAAAATACTTCATTACTAAGATAGAAGCAAGCAGTTCACCATATCAACATCTGTCAACTTTAAACGCTGAGTTACTCTCTAAGGCTGAACACGTGTTCAAAATTTGAAGGGCTGAAACAGTTGAGTTACTGCATTGAGGCGCAAGTCAAATCGATAATTGTTCAAAATCTTCACGCCATCTCTCTTTTTCAGAAATCATTAACGCAATTAATCATTTTATTTATTTTAGTAATTAAAATTAAAATTCATATTTTCTCCCCGTTGTCTATTTATACCTCACTTTCTCACAAACACTTTCACACCTTCACTCCCACTCTCCCTATTCTCTCTGTATTTGTTCTTTTCTCGTTTGTGTGCTCTCAAAACCCTAAGTCTGTGAACAATGACTTCTTTTCAACAAATGTCTCAAGATTCTTAAATCAATATTCTTGGTTCATCCATGGTGCTAATATCGCTAACAGAAGTGTCGCGTCACGAATCACTTACAACTTCTAAATGCCTTGAAACCTAGGATAAGTCTTTCTTTCTTTGATTTTCCTACCACTATCTACGAGTTTGAGGGATTTTTCGCTGAATGTTTCTTGTCCAACTCTGTCTTGTTTAATGAACTTCCATCGATGGAGAAACGAGGGAGTTTTGGTGATGATTTCAAGGTGGGTGCTTGGTAGGTGAGTTTGATAAGGATCAGAGATTGTCATCGTTGATCGAATGAGATCGTTGTTGGTGAGATCGTTGTTGGTGAGATGTGACTTTTAGGACAAGATAAATTTGATGTGAAAATTTAAGAGAATCAGAAGTCGATTCCCACATACACAACATTATTCTAATGTGGAACCAAAAATATGTGATGTTGAATGAATAAACTATTCCAGTGTGGTGGTAAGAACTCTTATGCAATGGAGTAGAAAGAATCTGCAAAATTTTAACACTCTAAGGACCAAGTCAAGTGTTAGTGAAGTCTAAGAGATGTAGGTTTAAGTGGGAATGAGATAATATCAATAATCAACTTGTGATAAAGTTTATATATGTCATGTGGTTGAAACCACCCCATATCACCCGATATGTGACGCGGAAAGCCGCATGATTATATCTAACATCAAGGAATGTTGGGGTTAAGATCAAATGTCTTATATTTCGAGAAATTTTCATATGTCCATATAATCTACTTGGTGAAGTTCTAAATTAGACTTCCATAATTGGGCCTATAATTGGGCCTTTATCCGGCTAGGAACAGGAACAAAAATGTCGAAAGATATCTTTATCAATAAAAGTTTCAAAAAAAAATAAAACCATGTAAATATATCATGTTATTTTGCACAAAAGAGTATATTACAATATGTACAAAAATGAAGTAAAATTATTAAATAATCATGTATTGACACTAAACAAGTTGTGCACATAAATGACAATCACAAAATGATTCCTCCAAGGATGGAAAAATCCATGCAGTCTTTGATGATCTCAATAATATAACATAGGATTAGAAGCTGTTTTCCCCTTTGTACACCCGTTCAAAAGAGATATAAACTCCAGAAGAGGTACCGTGAAATCTTCCCTTCGATTAGTGCCGAAGACATAATCATTCAATATTAACGGCACTGTTGAACCACTACAAGGAAATAGATAGACATTTAAAGAAGTTCAACTGAATAACTCAAGTCAGATGAGATTATTCAGATGGCATGACCACCTTTCAGGAAAATAACATATTGAGATTGTTAAGGTAAAACCCGAACCTAGTCAAACATGGGACAGGTTTTAGCCAGTACCCAGGGTACAATTTTGTTGCCATGTCTAGCCCCAACAGCAAGGTAGTTAAAATCGAGATTTACAGCAAGGTAGTTAAGTCATAGACTTGTAACAGTAATTGTAAGATTATACAAGATTCTAAAGCACATGTATAAGCATATAAAATTCATATACATGCAGATAAAATAGCATTAGTCACTCAAAGAAAAATCTTAAATCACTTAGCAATGCAAGTGTAAATTTAAATTCATAAGCATTGGTCATAAGTCATAAGTAAGATAATAAAATCCTCAAATCACACTTCAAATACTAATATAACTATAAATTCATTTATAAGCATAATCACAAAAGTTTCAGGAATAATATAAATTTGAATTCATTTAATATGAATAATCACAGATTCGTTTCAAAGGTATATATATACTCTAAATCACCAAGGGCAAGCGTAATTAGTCGCAAAATCATGGGATTTTACAATTCAAATTGAGATTTTGAGTACCAGTGAGTTTCATCATTCTTCTAAATAACCTAGCTCTTTCTCCCACTTAAGACCGGACATTTGCCGACCAAAAGGCACAATGAGGTTATACCGAAAAACCTGCAAAAAAGGGAAACAACAGAGAAGACATGTTACAAGTGCAATATTACACCCATCAAAAACAGAATTCAAGATTTGCTAGAACCATATTTGATTCTCCAACTTCCTGCAAACATTTAACATGACAAAACAACCTAGCCATCTCACCTTATCATTGATTTCTTTTAACTGCGATTTCAAAGCCTCTGAACTTTCATCCCACGTAGACTGATCTCCACTGCATTTACTTGCGCAAGCTTTCTTCAATGACATCCTCCATTGAGATATTCTAGATCTTATCTCTTTGTTAAGTTCAACCCACTCCGGTGCACATCCGTTCTTGGAGAGGATTCTGTATAACGTGTCTTCAGCTGGATCTGCATGAGGATTTGTGTCAAGTTTAAGCGGCTTTCCTTTCCCCGGCAAGTTTTCGAATTGGCCTTCTTCCATTGAATGCCATATTCTTTGCTCAACAACGTTGATCAAGTCAGTTTCTGACCTGTCTAACAGCCAATTTGTTGTGTCAAACAAATGATGATAAAACTAACACAGACCAGTTATACTGTGATAAAACAAATGATGATAAAACTAACATGTATTCACTATGAACTACAGAATATGAGTTGTGATATGCAATACCTAACAATATTGCGCTGGCCACGAAGTTCGGGTGGTAGTTTCTGATCGTTGACGGCGTCGATTACCGACGAAAGACGATCCCCGAGCTTCTTCTTATCCGGCTTAGGGTTACCGGAAGATGACGGCGAAGACGAAGAAGAAGAAGAGCATCTGACGGTGGGAAGCGGTGGGTTGTGGAAGTGGAGAAGGGAGAGGGAATTCAGAGAGGCGTATCTCCCGAGGCGAAGATACGACGCCATGCTCATCCCCACCGAGTTTTTCTTCTGCTTCACTACTTTCAGAAATGGTCCCTCTTTTTGTTCAAAATATCGGAAATGGTCCTTGATTTATTTTATTTTTATTTTTATAAATTGTTCTTTTACCCTACAATTTCTTCGGTTAAGAAAAGTTCTACTATGTTTGTTTGATGAATACAAATTGTAATGATTTTAAAATTGCTGTGAACAAGTGGGAATCACCGGAATGGATTGGCAGAAGGTTCAAAGGAGAGGTTTCAGGTGTTTGACTCTAAGATGGGATGTCTTCCCAAAGGGTAATCTATTGAAGGATGAGGGATTGGAGGTAGGGATGTCAATGGGGCGGGGCGGGGCCGGGGGGACACTTCCCCATCTTTTTCCCCGCCATCAAATTCATTCCCCGTCCCCGTCCCCGATCTCCGTCACGGGGGAATTTCTATCTCCATCCCCGTTTCCCGCGGATCCCCGTTCCCCGCGGGGATCCCCATAGATCCTACATTTATTCATTAATATTTTATTTTTTTAAAATGTTTATATTTTCTATAAAAATAAAAAACACAAAGAATTCACATATTTATTATGTTATTAAAAAATACTAGTATTTGACATTTATTATTTTTTATTAAAAATACTAATGGAACACAAAATAATAATATTTTTTTTATAAATTTCTATAAAATGCTATAAAATTCAACAAAATGAACTATAATACTTTTTAAAGTAACAATATGCCTAAACAACTAAAAAAATCCAACAACATAATTATGCTTAAAAAACTATACTTCATCAAAACTAATAAGGGATAATTATAAAATTTAGCATCATGAGTATGCTTGAAAAGCTAAAAAATACTTCATAATAAGTCAACTAAAAGCAAAAGTCAACATATCTCTATTTGCTCAATTGATAACACACGTAAAGTAGAAATATTAAAATACTTAAAACAAAGTTACATATAAATAAACTAAAATATTAAGCAAAATATCCAAACAAGTAATGATCAATCATGTCTCTCTTTCCAACTTCTCCTTGCAAGGTCTTCTTCCTCATTCCACAATTAGATATGACTTTCTTTTTCCTACGAAAAGTAAACAATCAATAATTATATTTACTTAAAAAAATACTTTAAAAACTAAAAGGTAATCAACACTAATATGTAAATTACCTTATTATCATCATCATCATCATCATCCATATCTTCATCCACACATTCGAATTGAGTCAACGTTTTTGAATAACCTAAGAAACAAATAGCTAAATTAAAATTTAAAAATCCTTTTCAATTAATCTTGTAAAAGATAAAAATATATTACCTTTTATATCTTTTCGGATCCAATCTTGAGTGCACATCAAAGCCTCTAAAGTGTCTTCCTTCAACCTACTACGTTGTTGACTTAAAACACGACCACTAGTACTAAAGGCGGACTCTGAAGCAACGGTAGAGATAGGAATTGCTAAAAATAATAGGCGGGGCGGGGGGTGTATTCCCCGTCCCCGTCCCCGAAATGCTCTCGGGGGAATTTTTCTCCCCATCCCCGCCCCCACGGGGGAAAATTCCCCATCTTTGGGGCCCCGAACGGGGCGTTCCCCGCGGGGATCCCCATTAACAGGTCCAAACTGACATCCCTAATTGGAGGGGTTATCGTCGTTCTATTTTTCGGAATTTTCGGAAAGGATAGCGGCGACAGAAATTGTTGAACTTTTTGGGTGCATTAGGGAGTTAGTGGAGGTGGTCATTCCATCCACACAAAAAAAATAAGTTTGGTAAACAATTTGGTTTCGCGAGATTCAAGGAGGTTGAAGATGAGAGGTTATTAGGGGTGAAATTGGACAATGTGATGATAGACGGTAGGAAACTGCATGCAAATTTACCGAGATTTTTTAGGAATAGTGCGGGTGTTGCACCCCAAAATTTACTTTTATATCTCTCTCTTATTTAGCTTAGGTTTTGCATTGCATTTGCAGATCTTCCATTAGGTCATCTGCATATCAGGTCTTTCATTCAATAAAGCACCTGAGGTTCAAAGTTCAGTGGTGGTGTTATATCAGGGTTTCATAGCGTTTTGAGGTGGATATATTCAATAAAACCTGATTCTCCTGTTTCTTCTTTAAACCGTGAATTGTGAGGTTATGATTATGAGGTATGGTTATCAGGGACTTCTTTCTCCTCAAGTTATAGGGCTATTCTCTAAAATTCACCAGGATTTTGAATCATGGTTCAATTCTCTGTATTTCTCATAAGATCCAAGTTAATTTGTTGTGAGATATGGTTGTCAGGATTCTTTCTTATTCATCAGACTACAAGGATATTTTTTTCTTCTCAATAGCAAGTTGCATGGTTTCTTCTTCAATGATTATGAATTAGGGTTTCTGATCCCTTGTGTCTAGGCATGGTACTGTTTTGACGAAGAATCTCATTGTTTAGGGTTTTGTCTAATGGCTATTTTGGTAATACTTCCTCCATATTCCCATTATTCATTATCAAAGGAGTTCTTCGAGGGCATTAGTTTTGTGTTAAGGTAATTGGTTTGCGAGCTAAGTCGTTTTGTGGACTGAATTGCTAGAGCTTTGGACCATGGCACGAGATGTGAATTTGCGGGTTCACTCTTGATTAAGGTAATCTCATCATTGTAAGTTGAATTGAATTGAGTTAAGGATTCATTGAAGTTGCACGTGGATTTGGTTATGTTCATTAAGGATTGAAGTTGATTTTGAATCATCGTTTGGTTGGTATTCATTCAAATTTTCTAAAAAGTGTTCAAATACATCAAAATGTTTAAAGCTTGTAAAATTGGAAGGGACATGTAGTTGGCTTGCTCAGGATTTAAGTTACAAGACATTTGTGGGGAACTTTCATTCATTCATTTAACTATTCAAAATTCATTAAGAAATGATGGAGAGTTTTGATTCAAATTTCAATTAAAGGAGGCTTTCCACACTTTAGGTTTCATGAGTTTTTAGAGAGGATGGTTTATTCAAGAAAGTCAAGGGATTCATTTGAAATCAAGATTCTTTACAAGAGGAGTGTACAAGATATCATTCTTCGTCATCCATTATTCAAAAACCATTACAATTCAAGAAGTTCTCATTACAAGTAAATTGTGCAAATATGCAATTCGTTACAAGCATTTCTAATTCAATTTCATTCATTCCAATTTACAAGTATCAAACCACATCCATAATCCATTCAAAGTTCAAGACAAGTTTAAAAACCATGTCATAATCGTCCAAGACTCCTTCATTATCTGTTGAAGTAGAAATCATCCAAGATTCCTTCATTATCTATTGAGGTAGCAATCGTCCAAGATTCCTTCATTATTTGTTGAGGTAGCAATCATCCAAGATTCCTTCATTATCTGTCAAGGTAGCAATCGTCAAAGATTCTTTCGTTATCTTTTGAGGTAGCAATTGTCAAAGATTACTCTAGACGCAGTCTAACACAGACTCATCCTGAAACAACCCTATACAGGCTCTTTCTAACACATTTTCAGGTAACAGTTAATTCCATTATCCCCAACAAGTTACTGTGAAGCCTGGATTTCAACCAGAAGGTAGCAAACTTTCACATCTCCAGTCCAGAGATAACTCCTCAATAGAGCCTTGGACAACTGAAGTTTCTAGACCCTATTCCCCATAGAGTCTACCTCAAGCAGGAGAACAACAAAAATAAACATTCCCCAGCAGAATCCTCCTCAGACAGCAGGAACATGAATCCCCATGAAGAGACCTCTTATGAAGTCAACATCTACTTTGGATGGCATCTTTAAGCCCATCTCTGATGACTCTCAGTCATCTTCTCCAAATGGCATCTGTAAGCCCATTCTCGACATCATCAACCATTAGTGTTACTTCATGCGAGTGCAAATTTCTGGGCACTCTAATGTTCAATCCTCTTTCACCTTTAGATCACGAGAGGCAGATAAGCCAATCTAAATCCTCAGATGTAAGAAGATTGAACAGGGGCAGATGTTGTACCCCAAAATTTTCCCTCCCATTTTTACTCAAAGCATGCTCCTAGAGATCCTCAATTGCTCAAGGTTGACCAAGAATTGACAAGACAAATTCTCGTCCTAAGCAATGAACCTCTAGCTAGGGTTTCACTTTTCATCAAGATGTGTGAGCTCCAAAGGTACCAAATGTTTTCCATGGTCCTATTATGCCTTCAAGATTTTCCATGAAAAATTGCATGTCTTCCACTACAAGTTTGCTCATTCAATTGCCCAAATACTTGAAAATCAATTGTACTAGGTCAAAAGTCAATTGTGGCCCGTGTACAGTCAAACTTCAAGATTTTTGGTCAACATTAATATTTTGAAGTGATGTCCATCATTTAATCAAGGGTTGACCATGATTCCTCAAGAAATGCTCCTAATCTATCAAAAGTCAAAAATTGCTAAATTAAGGTTTCTATAGGAAAAGTCAACTAAAATTTGACCAGGCATAACTTTTACATACTTCATCCATTTTCCCCAAACCAAAGCTCATATTGAAGATAATATCATTTCCTACAACTTATATTTTTTCCTCAAGATCAAGAGATACACCATTTGAAAGATACAAACTCATACATTACAGGTCATTTTCAGAAAGTCAACAAAAGTCACTTTTTCCCAAGACCTTTTACCTCAAGATAAAATCTTCAAATATAAAATTGATCAAAATAGGTATTGAATTAGACATCTTGGGATATCCAAAAAGTCCAAGATCATCATCATGAGATAAAAATTGAGCAAGTTATGGCTTGCCCAAGTTGGGAAAATTTGGGAAATTTCAAGAATTATGCATTGAGCAAACTTGAAGTTTTAGGTCAATGGCTTAATTTCTTGGACTTCAAGCATCTTCCTAAGCTTATAGAGGACCTAAAAATAATTCTTACCATGCCTTACATTTTCTACCTATTTTGTACATGTTTATTTTATTTTATTCAAATAAATATAAAATAAAATGTATAAAATAATTGGAAATGAGCTTGAGCATTTGGGCTAGTGTTTTGGTCAGCCTTGGGCCCAAGAATTCGTACAAACAATGTCCAAGTTCATCCAAATTTGAAAAGAGACAAGAATTCCATGTCTTTTTCCAAAACTCAAATTCTCATTCATGGCCTTGAAGAACATGTTTATGGCCGTTTCATTCCTTGCTTTCTTGTCCCCTCCATCTTCATTATATATACATCACACTAGGAAGCTTCAAGGACACGAAAAAATAGCCTAGAGACCACATTCCAAACTTGAAAATTTCAAGAAAAATTCAAACTCCATTTTCAAATTCCAGGGCAATTCAGAGGCTTTTGAGACTTCAGCAACCATCTCTGGACATCACTGAAGGTTTCACGATCACCCTCGAGCCCTGAAGCATCATGAGACGTCCTAACCATCTCTCACGATTTTCATTTCTTTTTCAAATTCATTTTTTTGATTCATGTGATATAAGCTCGTTTCAACCATGCATATTTGTTCATATGAATGTTTACAAGCTTTCTGTATAGCTGAATTTAAGTTTTGATGTAGGTATGATGCTTGGCCATGGTAGCTAATGCATCTGCCAATTAATTCTCTTCTCATGGGATATGTTCAAAAGTGATTTCCTCAAAGTATGGAATTAAGGTCAACACATGCTCTCGGTAAGGAATGAGATTTGGATGCTTTGCATCCCATTCTCCCTTAATCAATCTGATTACCAGGGCTGAATCCCCGTATACATTCAAGAACTTGATCCTCAAATTAATAGCAACTTTGATACCCATGATGCACGCTTCGTATTCAGACAAATTATTGGTACAGTCAAAGAAAAGTCTAGCAGTAAATGGTGTATGTCAACCTTTAGGAGATATAATCACAACACCAATTCCATTACCAAGTGCGTTGGAAGCTCCATCAAAAACCATAGTCCATCGGGATTCTGACTCAGGTCCTTCATACGGCCTAGGTTCTTCACAATCTGTAACTAGCATAATGTTCTCATCCGGGAACTCGAAATTCATATATTTATATTCGTCAACAACTTAATGAGCCAAGTGGTATGCCAGTACACTTCCTTTGATTGCCTTCTGAGTGGTTGTCATACCCAAATTTTTCTCTACTAGTTTATATTTCTTAACTTTCATAATTATCTTTAAATCATTATAGCCATGGGGGTTTAAGGTTTATAAAGGGGGTTTAAAGAAATCATGGGTCTTTCTTAATGAGAAAAGACCCATGCAATTTTTAGTCCATTTCAAAATATTGAGGAGGGGTGTTTAAAAGAAATTAAGTTCTGTTTGTTAAGGCCCAATAAACTAGTTTGGTAAGGCTCGTTCAATTTTGCTTTGGTTTGAGAATTATTCTATTTTTTATATAAAATTATTATTATTAATCATTATCATTATTTTATTATAAACTAATCATTATTACTGATTTTTTTTAGGTCATTATAATTTAATTAAAACTTTGTTTTAGTATTGAGCAAAGAAGGTTTTTTGCTAGCCCAATGAATTAGAACAACATTAGCCCTTTTCAGTTTTTTGGGATTTGTTTTGAAAAGAATATATGTTGAATATCAACATCATTTTCACTATTATTAGACATTAAATGTACCAATTATATTAATTTTTATTTTAAGTAAAACTATATGTTGAATTTCTGTTTTTTATTCAAAAGATTTGTCAACCAAATAAGGCTTCCAAAACACTACAGGCCCAAATCGAAAAAAATGTTTTGGCCTAGTTTATTTTTAAAAGGAAAAACCTTTTTTTAAGATTATTTTTAAGATAATGTTTGTTCTTTAAGCATAGAGGCCCATTGCAGACCCAATCAGAAAAGGCTCACGCTTCAAAGAAAAAATTGTTACTGTTTGAATCAAACAGAAACTAAAAATTGGTTTTTTTCAATCAAAGAACCCGGGTATCAATTTGGAATGAAACATAAACAACCTTTTTGCATTCAAATCAAATGAAATCGGAATCGATACAAAGATAGAAATTATTTAAAATGTTCATAGTATACAGACAAAATCAAGTAACTTCCTAAACCAAAACCAAATCCTAGTTAACTACAATTGAAATTTACAGACAAATTAATTTATTTCCTAATTTATACCTAATCCTAAAATTCTATAAAAATTGAAGAATCAAATAGAAAAGGTGGGGAGGGGGGACAAAGAGGAAGAGTTACAGTAGTAGAAAAAAGAGGGAATTACAGTAAGCGAATAAGCTTTTACGGAGAAGAAGAAGAAGAAGAAGAAGAGGAATTTAGGGCTTCCAAATATGAAACCCTAAAAACCATTGAGCCATCTCTATGCCTAAAACCATCGTCGTTCTCCACTAAGCCCCCGTCTCCGTTGCTGCGACCTGCCAAATGAAAAAGGGTTCGTGAGTGAAACGCGACTGAAAGCGAAAATCTGCAATTAAAGGTAACACAATCTAAACCAAAACTCTTGTATGTGTGTTGTATGATGATGGGGAGAGTATTGGGTATTGAATTTGGGGTTCAAAGAGGAAGGCTTATCTCCGTCGCTAGAGGGAATTATCTAGGTTTTGTGTCTAGAAGAAGATGTGGAGAAGAGAGAGAGAGAGAGAGAGAGAGAGAGAGAGAGAGAGAGAGAGAGAGAGAGAGAGAGAGAGAGAGAGGAAGGAACACTGAGAGAGAAGAATAAAAGTGATAATGAAATTATGATTTTTTTTTATAAAAATAATTATATCATGTTATGTAATCATGTACGCGTTGCCCATCATATTACTGATCGCAAAAACTTGATCGCAAGACTTTATCGTCTGTTAATCGGGAGACTGCAAGTGCACAATCCTATCGCGTAGTTTTAAAAGATATCGAACCCACAGAGACTATAAATCGATCTATTGTTATCCTGAGTTACGGTACACAGCTAAGGCGAATAGTTCTTTTAGAATATTGGTTAAGGAATATAAATATAAATAAAACGGATATCGGTACGTAAAGTAATGAACCTAAACGGCTTAAATTGAACTTAAGCGTATAAAGATGGTTAACTTAATTGTTCTGTAGAATTAATCAGTTTAAAAACCCTCAACTCACACTTTCATGGTCTTATCTCGGATTATACGTCTAAAGCCCTATACCTGCTTTCGCTAGCCTATAAGTGTTTAGAAGTATTTTTTGGAAACTTAATTAATTCTAATTTGGTTTAAAGCGCTTTCACTGTATTTAAATCAAATGCCTAACTTTAGCTATTCGGTTAAAAACCTCACACTTTCGTGGTCTCGATCTAACCTATTTTTACTTTCCTTACTTTCGTAACAAAAAGCGTAGTTTTAATTATAAAAAGTCATAACCAGAAATTAAGTTAACTAGTATTTTAACTTATGAACAATTTAATTCCTACTCTTACTACTATTACTTACCGATACCTAAACGATTTAGCCGGACATATTTATTAATTCGGACATGCATAAATAATAAGGTTCAATATATTTAAACATTCCCATAATCAAATAAATAAACACCAAGAAACAATACTTAAATAAAATAAAATAATTATATTAAGAACCTGGAAATAATAATAATGCTTGAATAATCTTGTTCTTCGAAATAAACGAGCATTCCCCCACAAGTCGGTTGGATCTGCTCGGAGACTTCTTGAATTGAAAAGAAAATTTACGACAAGAAATAAAAAGCACTAGGTCTAACGTAAGGTTAGATCAGTGAAAATTATAGAAACTTAAACTAAAATAAAAACTAAAGAAAGAAACTTAACTAGAAAAGTATGGTAGAAATACAAAACTGAAAAGAAAAATACGAAAACAAAAAAATAAAGAAAGACTAAATAACGGTTGTTCGGTAAAATTGCCGACCCTTGCTCTGAAGGTTGAACTTGTATTTATAGGCTTCATTTGTAACTTCCTGTTTCCATGTTGTACGAAGGCTAGTGGAGATCATGAGAATAACTACCAGAATCATGGGAGAACATGGGAATAACTACCAGAATCATGGGAGAACATGGGACACGTCTTCATGACGTGAGGAAGTTGAAATATAGCGCGTTACGGTCGTCACAGGTCTGTTACGGTCGTCACAAGGCTATTAGCGTGTTACGGTCGTCACAAGGCTGTTACGGTCGTAACACCTTGTGGACTGAACTTCTGCTGGGCTTTTGCTCTTCTGGGCTTAGTCTTTTTCTTTGTATAATTATTTATTTCTTCTTAACTCCTCCTTTTTGCTATATCACCCCTTTTGCTTCATTTCTTTGGCTTTTTAATCCGATTTTCCCTCAATTTATCTTCTTTGCTCAATTGATCTTTTATTTAATACAAATACCTGAAACAAAAGAAATACCAACGTAATACAAAAATAAAATAGAATAAATAGATAAAAATACTAATATTATCTATGAAAATTAAGCCAAATATGTTATATAAATTCGTGTTATCAACACCCCTATACTTAAACCTTTGCTTGTCCTCAAGCAAAAATTAAAAATGAAAAATTACTTAAGCATAAGTCAAACGTAGATATAGAACACAATTCAATTCGTATTTGGTTGCAGGTCAATTCTTTTGTTTGGATAACTCAAGTTCAGACTTCGACACCAAAATTACCGTAATGACACTAGATACCCTCATTTATGCAGACCAAATTAAGTCATGAATTATAACTCGACCTAATACTTTCGTTTCGTTTCACCCGTTTTCATTCTGGTGCAATCACATTAAGCCCTTTACCTTACGCGCACATAGTGGAGTAACCGGTTAGTGACTTTGATCTTTATAATCTTGCTTGGAGTTCTGGTAGTTATATTTGGTACTCCTTTATCCAATTACAAATTGTGGGGGATCGGACCGTCGTCCGCCCTACCAAGTTCAGCACCAGAGACCACTGAACCAATTCATAATGGTTGTTTGCATAAATATTTTATAGTTTCTGCAACCGTTGAATTAAATGATCTGGTAAGGATCATCTAACTTAATAAGTGCATCTTCTAATAAAAATTTCTCTTTAAAAATCTTGATCAAACACTTATATTCATCGATTCTCCACGTAGTTTGTCGTTCAAGGCGGTGCTGACTGCTTTTATAAACTACTCGGGATTACTTTAAAACTAAGTCTTAAGGTGTTGATATAATAAGTACTTAAATCAATCTAACACGTTGGGGTATTGAAGTGTTATGATGATAATAATTTTGCTTTAGTCGCGCTCGAGTTCTTATTTATAAAAATAAGCAACCTTAATACTAGTTGAATATGTTAATATAACGTTTGAATTTTTTCGTTATGGCTCAAGAATATGGAGGAATTCGAATAAGCACGAGAATTTTTACATAAAAGGCTAAAATTTCATAAACATGTATTTTATTAAATGGAAATTTCGCAGTACATAGGGGAAAAAAAGGAAACTAAAAGGGAATACTAAATAGAGCAAAGATAATAAAAACGAAGTAAGAAATGTTCTGACTCCCCTAAACTTAAAGTAAGCATTGTCCTCAATGCGATAGTACCAGGAGAAATCAGAAAAGAGAAGGGTGATCACTCGTCGCTTGGAGAATTTTGTCCTCTTGCTCCTCTATTTTTATTTCGTTGTCTTCTACGTCTATCAGAGTCGTAATCATGCAATCCATCGATTCTAAGGTTTAAGGCATGTATGGACTCATTGAAATCCTCCATTTGATTTGATATCGCTTCGTAATTGCGGTTATTCCAATGTGCGTAGTCGTGTTGATCGCGTTGCATTTTTCGAACTAGGCACAATGTTTCATTTTGAACGACTTCCATTGCTTGGAAACGTTGATCTTGTTGTAGAATCATAGCATACATTGCTTCTAGAGTAGCCGGAGGATGATCATTATCTGGTTGTGCAGCCGGCTTGACTGGTGCATTCAAATTGAAACGCCAATTTTGGAAATTTTGCACATTAATCTGATTTGGACATGGAAGTATTATATTGGGAATCAGATGTGAATCACGGCAGTACATAACATCTAGCGTCTGGGCCGGCATCATATATTGTCCCAAGGACAAAAGCTCGTCGAAAAGGCCTAAAGGATATGCTAAAGATGTGATGATTCCACCGAAGACAAATGGGTTGGTACCGACCGCATTTACGCATGTGTGAAAGTGGCTAAGCATGAAGGGAGCGGCGTTGACAGCTTGACCGTTGAGGGCACAGAAAATAAGAAACATCTCATTTTGGTTGACCTTGTGATTATTGGTCCTCCCAAAAATGATGTTTGCGAGAATTCGATGAAAGTACCACAGAGCGGGATTATGAATATGCGAAGCGCAGAGATCTCGCCAACTTTCCGTGGGTTGACCGGTTAGATCATTCCAAAGGGAAAAACCAACTTTATCCCAAGAAATGTCACCTTCGGGGTCGAAAGGTTTGCAATGAACGGCCGGACCTCTAGTGAATTCTAAAAGTTCAGCGACTCTTTCTTGATCAATTGAATATTCTTGATTAAACATGCGGAAGTTCGCGGTACCGGTTGTGAATGGATCGTCGGGAGGCGTATTATATGAGAATGAACTGAGGAACTCAAGCACGAGCGGTTCGAAGGTCGGAGAAGGATTTAAACAGAGATTTAACAAACTCGTATTCGTAAGCATAAAAGTGATGCTTTCCGCCCTACCCAAGGCATCCAAACAATCGGTGTCCACATATTTAGTGGGGACAACCGAACGGGAATAGAATTTCATGTACTTTCCTATTTGTTGGCCATCATCGTCTTCTCAGAATATAATCGTGGATAGGTCGGGTGGTGGTCGGTCTGGCCTCACTTGACGTTGAGTGTTTCGTGGAGCCATGGAAGAGTATGAAATGAAGGATAGAATGGTAGAAAATGAAATGGATGAGAGAAAGTATATGAGAATTAGATGGAAGGGACGTGAAATGAGAAGAAATGTAGAAGAGTGTTTATAGAGGGTTAAGATTGAAGAGGAATTATTATAATAATAATGTGTTGGGAAATGAAGAGGGAAAGTTTGAATAAGAATTATGGTGGAAGATAAATAAGAAGAATATTTTGATGGAAGAGTAAATAAGAGTTGAATGGGAGTAATGTGGGAAAATGAAAAGAAGAAAAGGACGAAACAAACAGTCAGTCAAGGGAGCAGAAAAGACAACATGCATCTGGAGAAGCACGAGCTGAGGCGGGGGTTATGGACGTAGTGGGACGGTTATGGAGGTAGTGGAAGAAGAAGAGTGGGAGGTTGAAGAAGAAGAAGAGATTCTGTCTGCTATAGGGGTTACTGATATAACCTGTGTTACGGTCGTAACACGGGCATGACGGTCGTAACACGCTAAAAGGCGTGTGACGGTCGTAAGGACTTTGTTACGGTCGTAACAGCTACGAATTTTGTAACATTTAGCAGAACAGAGCTGTTTCTGTTCTGTGACATTTCTTTCTTACTACAGATACATTACAAAGCATTATTGCGTCCAGTATTTATTTTCAAACTAGTGCAGATATATTCCAGAGCATGGTGTGGGGACTTGAGGCGACCGGAATAAGGAACAAGGAATTGTATTTCAGCTCACATGCATACATACTACATACTGTATATATATATATATAATAGATAAATCTAGAATTTTAATTAATAGTATATATATATAATACTAGTATATAATGCATTATGATTGATACTGTAAATATTGGGAAGTATTAGTTCAGTATATTAATATGAGACGGGGAAATACGATAATTAAAATAATACTCAATTATAATTATAAATATTAACGTGAATTATTTAATTGAGTATAATTATCGGTATTACGGGGAAATAGTTCAAACGCATCAGATGAAAGGGTGCAACCGATAATCGACTTAAATATAAAATTTAACATAAAATAGAAAAAAAATGAAAATATGGAAGAGAAAATTTAAAATTAGAGACCAGGACGACTACTGGTTGATTTTCCATGGCCACTTATCAAGCCATCTCACATATCCCTCACCTTTTCTTTTCTTTCTTCTGTAGGGTGGTTTATTCTTTCGAAATTGTGGTAGTGGTTCTGGATCTATCATAAGTATAAGTTTTTCAAATTTGGGCTTAGTGATTTCATCCATCGCCTCATAAGTTAACCTCACCCTTTTAACAGCAATTATACCATTAATTTTATGGTCCTCTAATTTTCGCTTTTTAGGCAAGACTTCAAATAGTGGTACATTAATGTGGATATTTTTTAATACCTCAACATACGTTTTAAATTGGGAGTCTACCGGAGTTTCCATAAAAATTTTCGGGAAAGAAATCAGTGGGATGTAGTGATTTGGGATTACAATTTGTGCTTCCTTCTCTACCTCGTTTACAACCTCCTTTTCGAACAGCGTTGGTGAATCTGTCTCAATCTCCACTATTTTCTCGTCAGAACTTTCCTTGGCCGCAATATCACTCTCTTCAAACTCATCATCACTCTCTAGATTTTCAAATAGTTTTTCTATAATGGTTGTTTCAACATCCACATCTTCTTTGGGGAATGGTCCTAGAAGGTTTTGTTCAAGTTGGGAGTTTTGAGTTTCTAAGGCCAAGTTGTGAGTCGTGAGGGACTCAACCACAACGGTTAGTTGGCTAAGGTTTTCATTATTTTGAAGACTTTGTTTTCTTACCTCTTCATTTTGGACAGTTTGTGTTTCTACAAAATGCTCAATCATAGACTCTAACCTAGCGTTGGTTATCATCTCATCAGAATCCTCTATTGGTGTTTCGAAGTTAAAATCTTGCGATTCTTCAGAGTCTTGGAAGTAAGTTAAAGTCTCCTTTTGTGTTTCCCCTAAGTGTTTTATCATCCTAGATGTTTCATTAAAATTTTCCATTAATATTTCGAGATCAGATTTATATGGTTCAGGTGATTCTTCAAAATATTGGGTGTGGTAATTATAGAGAGAATTGGGTTGAGGAAAAGTTTGGTTGAAATTATAAGTTTCTTGTGGTTCCTCAAAATGTGGGGATTGGTAGTTTTGGGGGTAATTTGGGTAAGAGTAGGTTTGTGAAGCATTGAAATCTTCCATCAGTATTTCAAGGTTGGATCTATGATATTCTTGTGGTTCCTCAAAATACTGATAATGGGCGTAGGAAAAATTTGGGTTATACATAGTAAATAAAGTAAAGGTGCCTTAGTCTATACGCTGTAACACCAGAGTTACAATATCGACTTAAATAGTCCCCGACAACGGCGCCAAAAACTTGGTCGCAAAAACTTGATCGCAAGACTTTATCGTCTGTTAATCGGGAGACTGCAAGTGCACAATCCTATCGCGTAGTTTTAAAAGATATCAAACCCACAGAGACTATAAATCGATCTATTGTTATCCTAAGTTACGGTACACAGCTAAGGCGAATAGTTCTTTTAGAATATTGGTTAAGGAATATAAATATAAATAAAACGGATATCGGTACGTAAAGTAATGAACCTAAACGGCTTAAATTGAACTTAAGCGTATAAAGATGGTTAACTTAATTGTTCTGTAGAATTAATCAGTTTAAAAACCCTCAACTCACACTTTCATGGTCTTATCTCGGATTATACGTCTAAAGCCCTATACCTGCTTTCGCTAGCCTATAAGTGTTTAGAAGTATTTTTTGGAAACTTAATTAATTCTAATTTGGTTTAAAGCGCTTTCACTGTATTTAAATCAAATGCCTAACTTTAGCTATCCGGTTAAAAACCTCACACTTTCGTGGTCTCGATCTAACCTATTTTTACTTTCCTTACTTTCGTAACAAAAAGCGTAGTTTTAATTATAAAAAGTCATAACCAGAAATTAAGTTAACTAGTATTTTAACTTATGAACAATTTAATTCCTACTCTTACTACTATTACTTACCGATACCTAAACGATTTAGCCGGACATATTTATTAATTCGGACATGCATAAATAATAAGGTTCAATATATTTAAACATTCCCATAATCAAATAAATAAACACCAAGCAACAATACTTAAATAAAATAAAATAATTATATTAAGAACCTGGAAATAATAATAATGCTTGAATAATCTTGTTCTTCGAAATAAACGAGCATTCCTCCACAAGTCGGTTGGATCTGCTCGGAGACTTCTTGAATTGAAAAGAAAAATTACGACAAGAAATAAAAAGCACTAGGTCTAACGTAAGGTTAGATCAGTGAAAATTATAGAAACTTAAACTAAAATAAAAACTAAAGAAAGAAACTGAACTAGAAAAGTATGGTAGAAATACAAAACTGAAAAGAAAAATACGAAAACAAAAAAATAAAGAAAGACTAAATAACGGTTGTTCGGTAAAATTGCCGACCCTTGCTCTGAAGGTTGAACTTGTATTTATAGGCTTCATTTGTAACTTCATGTTTCCATGTTGTACGAAGGCTAGTGGAGATCATGGGAATAACTACCAGAATCATGGGAGAACATGGGAATAACTACCAGAATCATGGGAGAACATGGGACACGTCTCCATGACGTGAGGAAGTTGAAATATAGCGTGTTACAGTCGTCACAGGTCTGTTACGGTCGTCACAAGGCTATTAGCGTGTTACGGTCGTCACAAGGCTGTTACGGTCGTAACACCTTGTGGACTGAACTTCTGCTGGGCTTTTGCTCTTCTGGGCTTAGTCTTTTTCTTTGTATAATTATTTCTTTCTTCTTAACTCCTCCTTTTTGCTATATCACCCCTTTTGCTTCATTTCTTTGGCTTTTTAATTCGATTTTCCCTTAATTTATCTTCTTTGCTCAATTGATCTTTTATTTAATACAAATACCTGAAACAAAAGAAATATCAACGTAATACAAAAATAAAATAGAATAAATAGATAAAAATACTAATATTATCTATGAAAATTAAGCCAAATATGTTATATAAATTCGTGTTATCAATTACCACGCACCCTCAAATCATGATCATCAGATCTAGATCATACGGTCCTGAACCCGCATATCCATGGCTTTACTGTACTCCCTACATGACTTGTCCAAGCGGACTTATAACATCTTGGGCCTAGCCCAATGCTAATTACACTTCCTTTTCATTATTTTCGCTAACATACATGTTTCTGCACCCCGAACTCGTTGGACCTAGTCCAAAATCTGGACTGAGGCCCTATTGTTTTATTCACCCCTATTTTGCTTTACCTGAAAAAGAACATACCCCCCGACACCTCTCATAAAAATCATTTGGTCCTCTTGCCCTTAAGTCCAGCGCCTCTATGCCAGTAAACCCCCAGTTTTGTTAACGTCTTACAGAAATACACTCCTAAGCCTTTGGGCCCGAATTCAATATCTGAATTCAGACCCTTTCTATTAACACCCTACCTTTTTACTACCATACTATATTTTTACACCCCATGCGTTTTATATATATATATATATATATATATATATATATATATATATATATATATATATATATATATATATATATATATATATATATATATATATATATATATATATATATATATATATATATATATATATATATATATATATATATATATATATATATATATATATATATATATATATATATATATATATATATATATATATATATTGTATTTTAATTATTATTATATGTATTTTTACATATTTAACATTACTTAAATATTTATTATTTATTGTTACATAATTTTCTAAATTTATTAAAACATTATCTTTATTTTATTGCATTAAAATTCATTTTTTATTCATTTGAATAGAGTTTTTTTTCTAAATAATTAACATATATAAAAAAATATTCAACCAACTACAAACCCATTTTTAAAATTAATAAGTCAACAAACAACTTTCAAAAAGGATTGTAAATTTATTCGAATTGATTGTACGTTTAGTCTAACAATTTCTACTATTCACGACACCTAGGCTAAACGTACGAAAAATGAAAATATTTTTGTAACTCATAAAAAATACAAACCCACTACGAACTAAGAAATGAGACTCTGATTCCTCCTAAGAGGATACGCATGTATACAATCAAAAGCGTGGCGACTTCCCCTAATAAAACTTAAAACCCTATTTCCTAAAACGCGCTTCTAAACCTGGTACCCTTGTGAACAAGGTAGACAAGGGGGTGCCTAACACATTCTCGTCGTCTAGAACCGAGTCAAACTTAGAATCTCAAACTCTTAGGGTTATTCCTTTATATCCCATTCCATTAGGATAAAAAATAAGGGTGACGACTCTGATTTTAAAAACCAGTTGCAACAATGGTGTACTGAATGTCGTATTCTGTTAAGACCATTTTCTATCGGGCTATTCTTCTGGAGAGAGCAGGCTTCTCAAATATATACTTTATGGGATCCATTTTAGAGATCAACAAAGTAGTATGGGTCAACATATACTGTCTTAGTCGGCAAGCAGCCCATGCCAAAGCACAATAAGTTTTCTCGAGCAGTGAGTATCTTGTTTCACAGTCGATAAACTTTTTGCTAAGGTAGTATATTGCATGCTCTTTTCGACCAGACTCGTCATGCTGGCCCAATACACACCCCCATTGAGTTTTCTAACACTGTTAGGTACATGATTAGAGATCTTCCTTCAACTGGTGGTATCAGAACCAGAGGTTCTTGGAGGTACTCCTTGATTTTGTCAAAGGCTATCTGACAATCGTCGTTCCACTTCACTACCTGATCTTTCTTCAACAACTTGAAAATCGGCTCACAAGTAGCAGTCAAATGAGAAATTAATCGGGCAATGTAATTCAGTCGTCCCAAGAAACCTCTGACTTCCTTCTCATTGCAGGGAGCTGACATTTCTTGAATAGCTTTGAATTTGGTGGGATCAACTTCAATACCTTTACCACTGACGATGAAACCCATGAGCTTACCGGATCTCACTCCAAAAGTGAACTTGTTCGGATTCAACCTCAGCTTGTACTTCTTCAGTCTCTCAAACAGCTTGTGTAGATGGTCAAGATTTTCTTCTTCAGTCTGAGACCTGGCTATCATGTCATCGACGTAAACCTATATCTCGTGGTGTATCATGTTATGGAACAAAGCTACCATATCACGCTGATAAGTTGCATCGGCATTATTCAGACCAAAAGGCATAACCTTGTAGCAGAAAGTTCCCCACTGTGTGACAAAAATAGTCTTCTCCATGTCTTCAGGCGCCATCTTGATATGATTATACTCTTAGAAGCCATCCATGAAGGAGAATACTTTATGCTGAGCGGTGTTGTCGACCAGAGCATCAATATGTGGAAGCGGAAAGTCGTCCTTGGGGCTTGCCCCGTTCAGATCCCTGTAATCTACACACATATGCACCTTGCCATCTTTCTTAGGTACTAGCAACACATTTACGACCCATTGAGTATAGGATGTAACAACTAAGAAACCTGCATTGAATTGCTTCATAACCTCATCCTTGATCTTTTCGGACATCTCGGGACGCATACGATGGACCTTCTATTTTATTGGGGAAAATCCCTCTTTCATTGGCAGACGGTGAACCACAATATCAGTATCAAGTCCTGGAATGTCTTCGTACGACCATGTGAAGATATCAACATAGTCACGCAACATCTGGATTAACCTATTCTTGACACTGCCCTCTAGGTTATCACCTATCATGACTTCTTTCCTGTCCTATTCAGTATCCAAGTTTACAACTTCAACTAGCTCTTCATGCGGTTGTATGGCCTTTTCCTCTTACACTAACAGTCTGACAAGTTCTCCAGGTATTTCACAATCTTCCTCACCTTCATCCTCGACTTGGTAGATCGGATTTTCAAAGTCATAAGTGACAATAGCATAATCGTTATCAACGAGATCCAAAATGGATGTGGACCTGTAATTTATTGTGTGGGTGTTTGTAAGAACATATAGCTATTTGAAAGTAATAAAAGAAAGACAAAGAGCATAAAATTTGAATGCAAAACGTCCAATATTTTATTAAATGAAGATATATTTATGAGATGACAATCTTAACACATGGACCATTGTGCCCCTGGTAAGGCACAAGACTTAAAGTCATTGTTTAAAAATTACATAACCAAAACTTTGCAAACAATAAACAGGAAATAGTCATTACTCCCGACTAAAGGAGATTGAGATAAGGTCTCCAGTCTTCCGGTTGTTAAGCGGTGTTGATGAGTGATACATGATTATAGCGATTAATAACTATGTTCACATTTTAGATTAATCGAGTACATATGAAAGATGTTAATGAAATCTAATCCTGACATGTTTCTTTACCCGTTAATTTCTTAATCATTTATCCTTGTTATATTTCAATGCAACCAATACTTTTCACAATCAAAACCCTTATAAACTTTTCCTTAAAATTATATTAGTTGCGGAGCGGCAGCAATGATATTTCATTAATCTTTGTAGAGACGATACAAAATACTTACCTACCGAAAATACTTTCATCAACAACGACACTCAAAAATTAACTACTAGCTTATGTTTCTATCTAGGCAGCTCACTTATTTGCTGGAAAAGCAAGAAACCGAGCGTTGTTTCTCGTTCATCATTAAAAGCGGAATACCGCACATTGCCAAAGCTACTTGTGAGCCCAATGGTTACTCTTTCTTTCCATGAATTTGAAATTTCTCACTCTCAATCTGTCAACATATTCTACAATAAGTTCCGCCATTCACATAACCAACAATATGGTGTTTCATGAGCGCACGAGATACATAAAAATAGATTGTCGCATAATGCGTGACAAGTTTCAAGACAAAACCATTCACCTTATACGTATTCATTCCATACAACAAGTTGCTGATATGTTCATAATAGCCCTTCTCATGGGTGCTTTTTCCATGATTGTCAACAAACTTAGACTGCATGATATACATTCCATTTTGGACGGTGTTAAATACAATAACGCATATTTAAGTTATGTTTTACTTGATAGTTTTAGAAATGGTTGTAACAGGTTTAGCTTTTATATAGGCAGTTAGTTTTTATGGCAGTTACACTACATACAAGTGTATATATACTATTCGAGATTAGGGAATTGAATTAAGTTGAACAATATTTTGTATTTCTCTTCATTATTAGATGAATTTAAAAAAAAATTACGTGTCCTGTTAAAATTATTTCTTTTTTCTACGGTAACACTTTTTTGCACGGATATATTAGAAATAAAATTATATATTTTTATAATAATTTATATTTAATTTTTATTTATATATAAAATTATTTTATAGACTATTTAGATTATGTTTGCAATTATATTATTAATTTTTTAATATGAAAAACAATAAATTAGAAAAAATTATTTTTTAAATTACATATATTTATATTATATCTATTTACATAGACAGATTATCTAGATCTTTATGTGTATACAATTTTATTTATAGTATTTTGAGACTATGTACATAACTTATGTGTTGATCGGATTTTATTATAATATATTTATATAAATTTTTCCGTTCAATAATGAGAAAATATTGATGTTAACTTAACAAAAAGTGTTTTTATGGAAATTTACTTAATAAAAAAATTTGTACTTAGAATTTAGAATTTTACTAAATAATATTTTAAATTTAATAAATTAGTTTTGATAGTAAATTTTTAAATGATAATATTAAATATAATTAAATAAATACTATAAAAAGGAAAAAAGTGAAAGGTTGGTGTCATTATTTATGCATATTTAAATTATACATTAGCATATTTTTCAAAAAAAAAAGAAGAGGATGATGATGAATAGAAATAATTAGATATTAACTAAATAAAAGAAGGTAAATTATTTTTGCCAAAAATATAAATGAAATCACACGTTAGCATATTTGTCATGAAAAATACAACAACAAAAAGAAGATGAACGAAAAGAATCTGATATATATATATATATATATATATATATATATATATATATATATATATATATATATATATATATATATATATATATATATATATATATATATATATATATATATATATATATATATATATATATATATATATATATATATATATATATATATATATATATATATATATATATATATATATCTTATATATTGATCTGACCTGATCAGAAATGGACCGTCACGGCTGGCTCCGAGCAGAAAGCTTTTTGAACGAGGTGGGGGGTACCTGCAAGGCACTCCGATGCTGAAGTAAGTAGGAGTACGAGCAGATAATGGCAAGTGTAAGGTTAGAATGATGAATACCTGATCCTCTGGAAGCAGAGGGTATTTATAGCTCCCAGCGCTGGGCCAAGGTTCCTTCATTGGGCCGGGCAGGTTTGGCCCAATGGAGGAACTGCCAGGTTCTACGTGCGTAGTGGGGACCCGCATGTGGTCCCCTTCCTGGATGTCCTGCGTGAAGTGCGGGCGTGAAGTGCGGGCGGACGGAGACGCGGTCTTTTCGGAGTATCGTTGGGGGAAGAGTGGACTGAGTCTGCCCCAGCTGGATTGCTCGAGGTAATGTCGAGCAGGACCTCAGGTTGTGGTGCTGGACCGCAGCATGTCGAGCAGGAGGTTTGCCGTCGAGCAGCAAGTCGTGCTCTCTGGTCGGCGTGACCCTTGTAATTCCATTTGGACTGGGCCTTTACAATGCTTTTGGGCCTGTCGGGCCCAGTCCAGAACAGGAGCCCCCCAAGTCGTGGTTCCTTTGTGAGGAGCCATGGCTTGAACTCAGGTCGCTTCCTCATCGAGGTCTCGTGCCCGGGACAGAGGTGTGGGCCCTCGAGGGCCTCCTCGTGTCGTGCACGGGGACATTGATCGCGATTTTGTATGTCTATAAATCTGGAGACTGCAAGTGCACAGTCCTATCGCGTAGTCTTAAAAGATATCGAATCCACAGGGACTATGAATCGATCTACCGTAATTTTAGTTACTGGGTAAGGCTAATATTAATTTAATTAACGAAAGGGATCTAATTATTAAATTTAGTTATAAAATTTTTAATTATAAATACCGGTATGTATTTCACCTAAATTTTGGGTTCCGAATTTCCACTGGCTTTTACTTAAATTGGTCAAAAATTATCTTTACGCAAACTTTATTTGTCTAAAAACCTTCCCCTCACACTTCCGTTCTATTAGTTCAGGTTATACGATTAATACCCTAACGTGTGCTTCCGTCACTCCGCCGGATTCAAAAGTAATTTTTGAAAACAGAATAAAATTTAATTGTTTTTAAAATGCTTCCGCCTCTTTAAAAACAATGCCTAATAATCACTATCTGGTTTTAGCCTCAAACTTCCGTTTTATTAGTAAAAACCTTAATCAATTCTAAAACCTCACACTTCCGTTCTATTGGTTTGTAAAATCTTAAACAATTTAATTGAATATTAAAACCATGAAAGAAGTTTCTTTTACAAAATAATTTTAAGCCAGTTTATTTCGGATCCCGTTATTTGGTTAATTTACATACCGATATTTAATCGGTTTAGCCAGACATGTTCATACAATTAATCATGCAAGGTTTATTAATTAGGAAACGGCGAAATAAAAACATACTCAGAACAGAGATCATACAAATATATTAAATAAAGCGTATAAATGAAAACCCGATGAAAATGTAGAAATACTTCAATAGCTTCAAGTAAATATTCGTTCTTCAAATCCTTCGAGTATTCCACCACAAGTCGGCTGGATCTTCCCTTCGAATCTTGAATTTCGTAACAACAAGAAAAGTAAAAATACTGGATCTAACGTAAGGTTAAACCGGATAAAATTGCACAACAATTCCCGGTGTAGAAATTGTTGTACGAAAAATAAAGGCAGAAAACTGGAGAAGAAAAGAAAATAAAAACAATGCGATGAAATAAAAATAAAGGAAAAGGGCAGAACAAAAATTAAAATGGAAGGAAATTTGCTCTGCTGAAAATAGTACGATCTTGCAAAAATTCTCCGACCTTTGGGATTTGGCTTTCACTTCTATTTATAATGCTTGTAAAATAACTGTATCCCAAAAGGTCAATCCACGTAAAACTGAATATCCAAAAAATATTGCTAGTGGACTTTGTTGCATAACGTGCTGAAGACGTGTACGGAAATATAGCAAAAGTTGGTTTCTTCATTGACTTGGGACCGGTCGTTCCGTGTGAGGAGAAAATGGCGTGAAAATAGGAAAGGGGAGGGAACGGTCGTTCCACTCAGCTGAAGTGGGCCGGACCGGTCGTTCCCCTTAGTGGGCCGGTCGGTCCCTTCAAGCTGAAGTGGTGAACGTGTGTTCCCTTGGGCCTCTGCGCGTTCTTGGTCTTTTGGGCCTTGGAAAAAATCATTCTTTTCACCCCCATTTAGTATTCTGCACCACATTAATCAATTATCTTCATTTTTGTACTAAATTGCATCTATTTCTTCATTTTTCTTCACATAAGCTTATTTAAGGCAAAATACCTGAAACAAAGAAATACCAGCGTAATATGGAAATAAAATAAAATAAATTAAATAAAAACATGAATTATTTGCATTAATTAAGTCGATTTATACGATATAAAATCGTGTTATCAAACTCCCCTACACTTGAACCTTTGCTTGTCCTCAAGCAAGAAATATATATCTCTCTAAATGCGGGTCAGACGCAACAAAAATTGCCACAAGTCAAAAATGTATTAAGTTGCACATTGCTCTTGAGCTCTCGACTTCGATACTAAAGTCACCGTAACAATACTAAATAAACTCAGGTTTGAAGAACAATTCTAGTGACGCCATTATAACTTAACTCTAAATCCTACATTTTGTTTCACCTTTTTCATTCAGGCGCAATCACATTAAGCCATTTGCCCTTTCGCGCACATAGTGGAGTGATCGGTTAGTGAATTTGATCTTTTAAGCCTGCTAGGAGTTCTGGTACTTAATAGTTGGTAACTCCTTTTTGTTCTTTTGTAAATTGCGGGGAATCGAACCGTAGTTCGCCCTACCAAGTTCAACACCAGAAACCGCTGAACCAATTTACAAAGAATTCATTAATTGATAATTTATAAGATTCGGACCGTTGGGCTAAATAGTCTGGTAAGGACTATCTAACTTAGTTAGAGCGTTTCTACAAATTAAAAATTTTTTTTATTTATTTTTTTTATTTTCGATCAATCACTTATATTCATCGATCCTCCACGTAGTTTGCTATTTAGACGGTGCTGACTGCGTGTATGAACTACTAAAGGTTACTTTAAAACCTAGAATTTAAATTTTCGGTATATAAAGGGTACTAAAATTTTAATTCATTTTCCTGAGATTTTAAAGCGTTGAAGTGGCGACGATATTATTTCAATCGTGTTCAATTTATAAATATTTTCTTCTAAAGAAGCAACTTTGATACACTTTTTGAGTGTGTATAATTGTGCGTCTGACCATAAAAAAAATTTTTTATGGCTCAAGAATTTGGCGAATTCGGATAATCATGAATTTATATATGTATATAAGACTTAATTTAATAACAAATTTTTATTAATTAAAATTTTAAAGTACAAAAGGGAAATTACAAAAGGGAAATTTGCTTACTTGAAGAAAGACAACAATAGTTAATTCGACCCTCCTACACTTAAACTGAGCATTGTCCTCAATGCTTAAAAATGGGGAATCGAAAAATACAAAAATAAAAAGAAAAGAAATATTAAGAACTAATCGTTACGATGTGGACGACGTCCTCTTCCTCGAGTTCTTGGACGTCGCTCATCTTGGCGTTGTGGAGGCACGAATTCGTCCAAGCGTAGGGGAAGTGAGTGCATAGAAACTCCAAGGTCAATAACATTTGCATTCAAGGTGTTGTAGTTGTTATGCATTTGTTGTACCAATGCAAATGTTGCGTTTTGTTGGTTTTGCATCTGTTGCATGGTTTGGTAGAGAGTTTCCATGGTGAGATGGTTTTGTTGATTGTTGTTCATTTCTTCTTCCATTTCATCCACGGGAGCATTATTCTCAGCTTCGGGTGCATTTAAATCGAATAACCAACGGCTTCGATTTTGCACATTAATAAGATGGGGACATGGGAGAATAATGCTTGGTACCAAAACTTTATTGACCAATAAAGTAAATCTGTTCTCACCTTGCCTTGGGAGGATTAGATGGGAGTCTCTGCAGTATACCTCATCTAGAAATTGGGCTGGCATGAGGTGTTGAGCAATAGTTAGGATCTCGTCAGCCAATCCTAGCGAGTAAGCTATCGCGGTAATAATGCCACCGAAAAGAAAAGGGTTGTTTCCGGCGGTTTGAGCACACAGTTGAAAGTGTGATAGCATAAATGGTGTGGCGTTGACACGGCTCCCAGTTAAGGCACAATATAAGAAAAATAACTCATTTTGGGTTACCTTATGGTTGTAGGTGCGTCCAAAGACAGTGTGAGCCAAAATACGGTGAAAATACCGTATTGCTGGAATATGAACGTGGGACGCATATAATAGTCTCCAACCATTTGCGGCTTCCCCACTTATCTCCTCCCAGAATTGTAAACCTTGCTCCTCCCAGGCTGGAATATCATCTTCCGCTTCAAATGGCTTGTAATAAATACCATCCCCTTGTGAGAATCCTAGTGCCTCAGCAATTTGTTCTTGATCTAGCGTATACTCACGGTTGAACGTACGGAAACTAGCAGTTCCCGTAGTGTATGGATCTTCAATATCTGTTGAGTAAGAAAAAGAACTCAAAAACTCCAACACTAGAGGTTCAAAGGTTGGGTTTGGTTGGGTACAGAGATTGTATAAACCAGTATTATTTAGCAACCATGACACACTTTCAGTGAGTCCTAAAGTTTGTAGACAATTTATATCTACATACTTTGTCGGAACCACCGAGCGTTTGTATAAGTTGAGATACATGGTGCGTTGCTTATCATCGCGGAAGATAATGTTTGAAAGGTCGGGTTGTTGTCTTTCGGGACGGATGGTTCTCGGAGGCATGGTAATGGTAAGAAAATGGTGGTAGATGTAGAAGGAAGTTAGAGAAGATGAAGATAAATATGAGAGAAACGTAGTAGAAAGTAAGAAATGGTGTGAAGAGATAGTAAGAAATGAGGGGTATTTATATTGTGAGGGTGGTTGAATGGTGATAATGAGAATTTAATGAGAGTTAATGGGGGAGTTGGAAAGGGTAAAAAAAAATTTGAAAAAAATGAGATAGTGGAGTAATGGGAATTTAAGAGTGGTTGGAAGTTGTTTTATGGAGAAGATAAATGGTAAAAATGAGTTATGAATTGAATTTGGCGTGGGAGACAAAGAGACACGCTTTACAGCATGCAACAGGGGGCCGGTCGTTCCCTCTTGTGCTAGGACAGGGGGACGGTCGGTCCTGCTTTTCAGTCAAAAAGGGGACCGGTCGGTCCAGGGGGCATGGTGTGCGTGGGACCGTCCGGTCCTGTGCCTGCGTGGGAAATTCAACTTTTCCTTTTGTTTTCTTTTGATACAGTACGTTACAATATATCTCAGACACAGAATGCATAGTGTTTGCAAACAGTATCATTTCAGCTTTATTTGATACCACTTAATAATCTAATAACTAATATAAATAACATTGAAACAAAACAAGAAGATAAATAATGTTGAACTTTAAATTGCATAATTCAAATTGTACTACAAAGAACATAAAATAAACCAAATTGCAAAACATAATTCAAATGAAATCCAAATGCAAATCAAATAAATAACTAACTAAAACTAACTAATTAAATAAATTCTCTCATTAGCCACTTTTATTATTATCGTCTCCGTTATTCTTCTGCATGGAATAGATATGTTGAAACACTTAATCAAACTGCATAGCTACCGTGTCGACGAATCCAAAATGATCCATCCGGAGTGTATTAACTGCATTGTTCGCAACTGTGAGGTTTTCTTTCAGATTCTTCACTTCTTCCTTCAATTCCTTAATTGTTTCTTCTTGGTTCATGGGTTCAGATCCTTGCCTATTTTCTTCAATCACCGGAGTTACAGGTGGTGACAAAGGTTGCTCAGGAAAGTCATGGTACCCAGGTGGTGTCTCAGGATCAGATTCAATTTCATAAATCTCAGGTATCTCATAATCCTGGATTATTTCAGTGGAGCGAGCAGGAGATGGTAAATCGTCCAAATTATACAGCCAATTACCTTTATCGTGAACACTGGTGCGTGGACTAGGCAAGGTAAAGAGGTTAACTACCTCATTATTAATCAGCAATTCAAACTCTCGTGGACCATGGTTTCCAATTAATCTTCTGTTGAAACAAAAACTGAGGTCCATTGGTCGGATACCTCCGTAAGGATGGCAACTCAACAGTGGTTTCCGCAAACCCAAAGCATTCGCTATCATTGTTACCATTCCTCCCATCATGATGGGCATATTATCATCTTGAAGCATTTTCTCAATGGTAACTAATAGAAAAGCGACACCGTTCACGGGCCGATTCTGTACAGCACAAAGCATAATAAACAGCTCATCTCGAGAAACAATAGTGTTATTCTGTTCCTTTCCAAACAGGGTATGTGACAGAATATGGTGAAAATAGCGGAACGCCGAATTATGAATATAATCAGCATGTGGCTCAGGATGCTCAAAGCTACTCAACCCAGTCAATGATTCCCAGAATATGTCGAGCTCGCGGAAATCAAACAATTCTTCCTGCCTTGATGTAAAAGTATCAAATCCATCTGGGAATCCCAGCAAAGCAGAAAAGTCATGAAGATTATACCTATACTCCATTCCAAATAGCCTAAAGAAGATAAGACCTCTCTTCAGGCCCCTCCCATAATGTGGGAGGTAGTTAAAAGAGCTCAGAAATTCCAGAGTCAATTTGCGGTAGGTACTGAACCGCCTCAAAATATGAGCATCTTCCCATCCAATTTGATTCAGCAGAAACAAAACACTATCATGAATTCCCAAAGTAGTCATAGCAAAAAGATCAGGATAATATGTCAGGGACATATTCCTTGCAGCTAATAAATTGTATCTGCCTCTTTGGCCTCTTCCTCTGAAAGCTATTTCCATAGTATCTTCCATTGTTAGTTGGTCAGCTTAATTTTTATATTAATTAAGTTAGCCTGAAATTAATTAGATACAGGAAATTTAATCAGATTTTTGGCCAGATGCCGAAAAGAAGAAAATAAGAATAAGCATAATAGTGATAGAATGAAGAAGAAATATAGATGAAATAGAATATTAGAGAAGATATGTGTATAAGTGTTTATGAATGAGAAGAATAAAGAGAAAAATAAGAATAATAATAATAGTAAGAATGATAATAAGAATAATAAAACAAAAAGGTAAATATAATAATTAATCATAAAAAGGTGGGTTGTCTCCCACTAAGCGCTTTGTTTTATGTCGTAAGCTCGACAAATAAAAGCAAAGTTTTAAATTTCTAATTGAGTAGGTGGCTCTATTAAAGTTATTTCTTGAAAGTATTCGTTACTCTCTGCGCTGTGATATGGTTTTAAACGTTGTCCATTAACTATAAAGGGTTCGGAAATCTTTCCTTTGATTTCGACCGCTCCGTTAATAAACGTGTTTGTTATTGTGAACGGACCAGACCATCTGCTGCGTAGTTTTCCAGGAAATAATTTTAATCTTGAATTAAACAGTAGTACGATATCACCTATTTTAAAATGTTTTCTATTTATTCTTTTGTCGTGCCATGTTTTCGTTCGTTCTTTATAAATCTTGGCGTTCTCATACGCATCTTGTCTCAATTCCTCTAATTCGTTTATATCAAGGATGCGCTTCTCGCTTGCGGTTGTGTAATTCAAGTTTATATTTTTAATAGCCCAATAGGCCTTGTGTTCTAATTCAACCGGCAAATGGCAAGATTTTCCATAGATGAGCTTAAACGGGGTGGTTCCTATTGGTGTCTTAAATGCGGTCCTATATGCCCATAGAGCTTCAGATAGTTTTGAGGACCAATCCTTTCTCGAAGTTGCTACAGTCTTTTCTAATATTTGCTTGATTTCACGATTAGAGACTTCCACTTGTCCACTCGTTTGTGGATGATAGGGTGTAGCTACTCGATGTCGGACACCGTATTTCCTTAGGAGTTTTTCGAATATCTTAGAAATAAAATGAGAACCTCCATCGCTTATTACTAATCTTGGTATACCGAATCTCGGAAATATCACGTTTTTGAAGAGCCTTAATACAACTCGGGTATCGTTTGTTGGAGAAGCTATAGCTTCTATCCATTTAGATACATAGTCAACTGCCACGAGTATGTATTTGTTACCAAAAGATGACGGGAATGGTCCCATAAAGTCTATACCCCATACATCGAAAATCTCTACTTCCAGAATGCCTTTCTGTGGCATCTCGTCGCGTCTTGAAATGTTACCAGTGCGTTGGCACCGGTCGCACTTAGTGACTGCGACATGAACATCTTTCCATAGTGTTGGCCAATAAAGACCTGATTGTAGGATTTTCGTACATGTTTTAGAAGTACTCGTGTGTCCTCTGTATGGTGCGGAGTGGCAATGTTTAATCACGCTTTCGACTTCTTCTTCGGGTACGCAACGACGGAAAATTCCATCGGGTCCTCTTTTGAATAACAAAGGTTCGTCCCAGTAATATTGTTTGAGATCGTGAAAGAATTTTTTCTTTTGTTGGTACGTTAACTCTGGTGGTAATACACCGGCAGCTAGATAATTTACGAAATCTGCATACCAAGGGACAGATGAGATTGCTAAGGTTGTTTCAGAATAGTTTTGAGATTCACTTGCTTCGAAGTGGGCGATTAATCTATCATATTGAGATTCATCATTGATTGGAATTCGTTCTTGTTTTAGATTTTCGATTCTTGATAGATGATCAGCCACTACGTTTTCAGTTCCTTTTTTATCCTTGATTTCTAAATCAAATTCTTGTAGCAACAAGATCTATCTTAGCAGTCTAGGTTTAGCGTCCTTTTTGGTTAGGAGATATCTAATGGCAGCGTGGTCAGTATAAATTATTATCTTAGCTCCTACTAAATAAGATCGGAATTTATCGAGTGCGAAGACTACAGCCAGGAGTTCCTTTTCGGTTGTTGCATAATTCATTTGCACTTCATCTAGGGTTCTACTAGCGTAATATATGACGTGTAATTTTTTATCTTTTCTTTGTCCTAGGACTGCTCCTACGGCATAGTCACTTGCGTCACACATTATCTCAAATGGTTCACTCCAATTTGGGGTCTTCATGATTGGCGCAGTAATTAATGCTTTCTTTAATGATTGAAAGGCTTCAAGGCATTTTTCGTTAAATATGAATTCAGCATCTTTCATTAAGAGTTCTGTTAATGGCTTAGAAATTTTAGAGAAATCTTTAATAAAACATCGGTAAAAACCGGCGTGTCCTAAGAAACTTCTTATTTCTCTGACAGTTCTAGGGGGTTGAAGGTTTTCGATAACTTCTATCTTGGCCTTGTCTACTTCGATTCCCCTATTAGATATAATATGTCCTAACACAATACCTTCTTGAACCATAAAATGGCATTTTTCCCAATTTAATACTAAGTTTACCTTTACACATCTTTCTAGTACTTTTTCTAAGTTTGCAAGACATCCTTCAAAACTACGTCCGCAGACGGAGAAGTCGTCCATGAATACCTCCATAATATTATCAAGAAAGTCTGCGAAGATTGCCATCATGCATCTTTGAAAAGTTGCAGGTGCATTGCATAAGCCAAAAGGCATTCTTCGATATGCGAAGGTTCCGAATGGACAGGTGAAGGTAGTCTTTTCTTGGTCATCGGGGTGTATCGGTATTTGAAAGAATCCGGAGTAACCGTCCAAGTAACAGAAATATGAGTGTCTGGCTAGACGCTCCAGCATTTGATCAATGAATGGTAAAGGGAAATGATCCTTCCGGGTGGCTTTGTTAAGTTTCCTATAATCAATGCACATCCTCCATCCTGATTCGATTCGCTTTGTTATGGTTTCTCCTTTGTCGTTTTCGATTACCGTTACGCCTCCTTTCTTGGGGACTACATGAACGGGGCTTACCCATTTACTATCAGATATTGGATAAATGATGCCTGCTTCTAACAATTTTAATATCTCTTTCTTTACTACTTCACTCATTATAGGATTAAGTCTTCTTTGGTGTTCTCTAGAGGTTTTACTATCTTCCTCTAGCATTATGCGATGCATACAGATGGAAGGACTTATTCCTTTAAGATCAGTTAAATTGTATCCTAAAGCAGTTGGATATTTCCTCAGTATATGTAGTAATTTTTCAGTCTCGATTTTTCCTAGATTTGCGTTGATTATTACTGGTCGTTCGAATTCTGGGTCTAAGAATTCGTATCTCAGGTTTTTGGGTAACGTTTTGAGTTCAATGGTTGGTTTGTGTAAACCTTGTGTAGAATCGGGTGTTATTGCTAAGCATTCATCTAAGGTTTTATCTGGATGATCTTCTGCTTCTTTTATACATTCTTCTATCATATCCATAAAGTAGCAGTTGTCATCTATGGCTGGTGCTTTTAGAAATTTGGAAAGAATGAATTCAATCTTTTCTTCGCCTACCTCAAAGGTGAGTTTTCCTCTTTTAACGTCTATAATGGCACCGGCAGTTGCTAGGAAGGGTCTTCCTAAAATGATAGGTGTGTTCGTATCTTCCTTAATATCCATTATTATAAAGTCGGTTGGGATGTAGAATTGACCTATTCGAACGGGGACGTTTTCAAGTACTCCTACGGGGTATTTGACAGAACGATCTGCTAACTGAACAGACATTTTAGTTGGTCTCAACTCTCCCATTTCGAGTTTCTTACTGATGGATAAAGGTATTACACTGATGCTTGCTCCTAAATCACATAAAGCTTTATCTATGACGAATTTTCCTATTACACATGGTATAGAAAAACTACCAGGGTCTTTCAGTTTAGGTGGCATCTTATTTTGGATTATTGCGCTGCATTCAGCTGTAAGAGTAACTGTTTCATTTTCTTCTAGCTTTTTCTTATTAGATAGAATTTCTTTTAAGAATTTAGCATATGAGGGCATTTGCGTTATCGCTTATGTGAAAGGAATTGTTACGTTTAATTGCTTGAGAAGTTCTACAAATTTCTTAAATTGCCCTATGTCTTTTGTTTTAACTAGTCTTTGAGGGTAAGGAATAGGTGGTTTATAGGGAGGTGGAGGTACATAAGGTTTTTCTTGTTCTATTGTTTCTCCATCTTCCTTTCTTTTAGGTTCGTTATCTTCTTCGGCTTGGTTTTCAGAGTTTTGGTGCATGGTCGGGTTTTCGGTTCTTGGATCTAATGGTTCTTCTATTTCTTTACCGCTTCGTAATATAATTGCGTGAGCTTGTCCTTTCGGATTAGGTTGTGGTTGTCCAGGGAAAGTACCGGCTGGTGCGGCAGCAGGCGCTTGTTGTTGAGCCACTTGTGAGATTTGAGTTTCTAACATTTTATTGTGAGTGGCTAAGGCATCTATTTTGTTCGATAGTTGCTTAATTTGCTCGTTAGTGTGTATGTCTCGGTTTAGGAATTCTTTGTGAGTTTGCGCTTGGCTTGCTATAAAGTTTTCCATCATTATTTCGAGATTAGATTTCCTAGGTGCGCTCGGTGCGGCAGAAGGTGCTTTTTGATATCCAGGTGGAGCAGTTTGCGCTTGAACAGGTGCGTTCAATGCGTTATTATTCTTGTAGGAAAAATTTGGGTGATTCCTCCAACCTGGGTTGTACGTATTTGAATAAGGGTTTCCCTGAGCGTAGTTTATTTGGTCAGTCGGAGTACCTAACAGAAATTGACATTCGGCGGGAGCGTGACCAGATGTTCCGCATATTTCGCAGTCAGGAGTCACTGCAGCTACGGTAGCTGCAGGAGTTAACGTAAGGTTTTCTATTTTCTGAGTTAGTGCGTCTACCTTAGCGTTTACTTGATCTAGGCTACTAATTTCGTACATTCCTCCTTTCGTCGGAGGTTTTTCAACGGCAGCTCTCTCGCTTCCCCACTGGTAGTGGTTTTGGGCCATATTATCTATCAGTTCGTAGGCTTGTACATAAGGTTTCTCCATTAGCGCACCTCCAGCAGCAGCGTCGATTGTTAATCTCGTGTTGTACAAAAGACCATTGTAGAAAGTATGTATCACTAACCATTCCTCCAGACCATGATGTGGACAGAGTCTTATCATGTCTTTATATCGTTCCCATGCTTCAAATAAAGACTCGGTGTCTTTCTGTCTAAATCCGTTGATTTGAGCTCGAAGCATAGCCGTTTTGCTTGGTGGAAAATATCGGGTTAGGAAAACTTTCTTTAATTCATCCCACGTAGTGATTGAATTAGAAGGTAGAGATTGGAGCCAAGCTCTAGCTCTATCTCTAAGGGAAAAAGGAAATAATCGTAAACGAATAGCTTCCGTGCTGACCCCATTAGCTTTTACGGTATCTGCATATTGTAGAAATACGGATAAATGCAGGTTCGGATCGTCAGTTGGATTTCCAGAAAACTGGTTTTGTTGAACTACAGATAATAGCGAAGGTTTCAGCTCGAAGTTGTTTGCCTCGATTGCCGGAGTGGCAATACTGTTATGAGGTTCGTCTTGAGAAGGGATTGCGTAAGATTTTAGAGGTCGTGGCGCAGCCATCTCAGCTCGTCTAAGATCAGTTATATCAGGGATATTCGTCGGGGGTAAATTGTTTAGTAGACGATATTCCTGAATTCGGAGTCTCAATCGAAGATAACGCTCGATGTCGTTGATTTGTAGATGCAAAGGTTCGCCTTGAGAGCGAGTGTTTGGCATACAAATCAGAAAGAGATGAAAAGAAGAAGACCTTAGTCTCTACGATGTAACTAAAAGAGTTACGATATCGACTTAAATAGTCCCCGGCAACGGCGCCAAAAACTTGATCGCGACTTTGTATGTCTATAAATCTGGAGACTGCAAGTGCACAGTCCTATCACGTAGTCTTAAAAGATATCGAATCCACAGGGACTATGAATCGATCTACCGTAATTTTGGTTACTGGGTAAAGCTAAGGCTAATATTAATTTAATTAACGAAAGGGATCTAATTACTAAATTTAGTTATAAAATTTTTAATTATAAATACCGGTATGTATTTCACCTAAATTTTGGGTTCCGAATTTCCACTGGCTTTTACTTAAATTGGTCAAAAATTATCTTTACGCAAACTTTATTTGTCTAAAAACCTTCCCCTCACACTTCCGTTCTATTAGTTCAGGTTATACGATTAATACCCTAACGTGTGCTTCCGTCACTCCGCCGGATTCAAAAGTAATTTTTGAAAACAGAATAAAATTTAATTGTTTTTAAAATGCTTCCGCCTCTTTAAAAACAATGCCTAATAATCACTATCTGGTTTTACCCTCAAACTTCCGTTTTATTAGTAAAAACCTTAATCAATTCTAAAACCTCACACTTCCGTTCTATTGGTTTGTAAAATCTTAAACAATTTAATTGAATATTAAAACCATGAAAGAAGTTTCTTTTACAAAATAATTTTAAGCCAGTTTATTTCGGATCCCGTTATTTGGTTAATTTACATACCGATATTTAATCGGTTTAGCCAGACATGTTCATACAATTAATCATGCAAGGTTTATTAATTAGGAAACGGCGAAATAAAAACATACTCAGAACAGAGATCATACAAATATATTAAATAAAGCGTATAAATGAAAACCTGATGAAAATGTAGAAATACTTCAATAGCTTCAAGTAAATATTCGTTCTTCAAATCCTTCGAGTATTCCACCACAAGTCGGCTGGATCTACCCTTCGAATCTTGAATTTCGTAACAACAAGAAAAGTAAAAATACTGGATCTAACGTAAGGTTAAACCGGATAAAATTGCACAACAATTCCCGGTGTAGAAATTGTTGTACGAAAAATAAAGGCAGAAAACTGGAGAAGAAAAGAAAATAAAAACAATGCGATGAAATAAAAATAAAGGAAAAGGGCAGAACAAAAATTAAAATGGAAGGAAATTTGCTCTGCTGAAAATAGTACGATCTTGCAAAAATTCTCCGACCTTTGGGATTTGGCTTTCACTTCTATTTATAATGCTTGTAAAATAACTGTATCCCAAAAGGTCAATCCACGTAAAACTGAATATCCAAAAAATATTGCTAGTGGACTTTGTTGCATAACGTGCTGAAGACGTGTACGGAAATATAGCAAAAGTTGGTTTCTTCATTGACTTGGGACCGGTCGTTCCGTGTGAGGAGAAAATGGCGTGAAAATAGGAAAGGGGAGGGAACGGTCGTTCCACTCAGCTGAAGTGGGCCGGACCGGTCGTTCCCCTTAGTGGGCCGGTCGGTCCCTTCAAGCTGAAGTGGGGAACGTGTGTTCCCTTGGGCCTCTGCGCGTTCTTGGTCTTTTGGGCCTTGGAAAAAATCATTCTTTTCACCCCCATTTAGTATTCTGCACCACATTAATCAATTATCTTCATTTTTGTACTAAATTGCATCTATTTCTTCATTTTTCTTCACATAAGCTTATTTAAGGCAAAATACCTGAAACAAAGAAATACCAGCGTAATATGGAAATAAAATAAAATAAATTAAATAAAAACATGAATTATTTGCATTAATTAAGTCGATTTATACGATATAAAATTGTGTTATCAGACATCTTCCGCGGTGGATGCCTGGAGGATCCTCACCGGGCGCGTCTGTCGAGCATACGAGGTATCTTTCGGGAACTGTGCCGCCACCCTATGGGGATAGGGTCATCATTGCGTTGGGAGCGGCGCGTCGAGGAGAGAGACTCCGTGGTTGCCCGAGGTGACGTTTGGTATTCCACGTCATCACTATAAATAGGAACCTTGGGCCCCATAACACGTTTCTATTCTCTGTGCTCTCTCTGCTGTTGCTCTTCCAGATTTTTTTCCAGCCGCGATCTTCTGTCACAGATTCTTCTGCTCCGTAGCTAAATCCTACTTTTTGACTCAAGTAAGTGGTCTATCTTCTTCATTTTCTTGTTAAAATGCATGATTTTTGGCGTTTGTAGATGTTTTAGGGGCTGTGCGCGTGGGGTTAGCCCGGTAAACTCATACTTAGCCCGACATATTCATGCCTAGGACCGGCAAACGCATGTTTGTGGTCGGCATATTCATAGTTTTAGGTGATGAATTTCAGCGCTGCTCGGGGTCTTCATGATCCAGGGCACCTGATTCATGATCGCGCCCGGTATGTTCATGGTCTTGGCCGTGGGCCTCATGGTGTGGCTCGCCATGTTCATACCTTGGGTCGACATGTTGGAGAGTGACCGCGTAGTTGGTTTGAGGAAGAGCACATCGAGTTTCAGGATGTCGGGGAGGCAATCATTCGTGGAAACGGACTATGTGGTCGTGAATGGGACGTCGTGATTTGTCGAGCGTATGGCTTCGTGCCCAATTGACTGGTTTCCCGTGCTCTGCAGGTAACCATGGCGGACGAGCCGAGCTCCTCCGGGCGCCACGATCATGAAGAACAAAGCGCCTATGAGTCGGTCAACCTGATTGATACTGTGACCGACCCTTTGCTGGACTGGGTGGGCGTCGAGCCCCGGGGGATCGCGTCGATCTACAGTCGGGGCGACCGAAATCCGTATGCTGTAATCGAAGCGGGCCAGGGCCAGCCCAACTTCCAAAAGAACTTCGTAGTCATGCGCCCGTCTTCCCGTTCAAGGATCTGTTCGGTGTATCCAGAATATAGTTTCGCGATGTACGAGATCGCGTTCAAAGACCTTGGGTTGCGGCTGCCCTTCACTGATTTCCAGGTCGGGGTCTTCACTCACCTGGAGTTGGCCCCGTCCCAGCTACATCCAAACTCACTCGCCTTCATCCGGGCGTTTGAGCTGACGTGTCGCTATCTGAGGATCGGGGCGACCATACCGCTCTTCTTCCGGATTTTTCATCTGCATCGCCAGTCCCGAGGAGGGAAACACAGCTGGGTCTCCTTGAAGCAGTCGAGGAGACTCTTCAAAATGTATATGGACTCCGTACGGGGTTTTAAAGACAAGTGGTACGTTGTGCGACCAGTTACCACCTCGGCTTTAGGAACCCTGTACGAGGAGGAGGAGGCTCTAAGCGATGAAGACGGGGAGGCGGTTTTGGGCGACGATGGGAGTCCTGTGATGGCACGTACGGCTAAGTTCCCTGTGCACTGGCTATCCAGGCACTACGAGCATGGGACTGGTTACTACCACACTGCTGCCGGGGACATGTGCTCGGAGGACGAGGAGGCGTACGCCGCCCTTTGTCGGTTTGTCGATAGCTTCCATCCTGCCCGGTGGGCTACGAGGGAAGGGGACGACATCCTGGACGCAGAGGGTTACCCAACGTTTGAGTCCTGGCCGATCGACACCAAGGCACTTGTGGAGTGCGAGACGTACAGGCAGGCTTCCCGTCTGCTAGGTCGTTTATTGCTTGAATTTCTTTGCTCGTCATTTATTTATGAGTTTGCTCGATACTGACCCAACTTTTATTTTGTGCAGGTTCGATGGCCGGTCGACACGAAAGGCTTCTGAAATTGTCTTGCGATCAGAAGCGAGGCAGGAGGGTCGTGAAGGCCCCACAGGCGACGAGGATGGGCCCGTCACACAGTCCAAGTGCTCCCCAGCCGGTGAGGGTGGACTCGCCGCCAAGCTCGGGGGGCGCATCGGATGGGACCCCAGAAGTTGAAGAGATCGACCCCAGTGCCGTCCTGATGCAGAGGAAGAGGACCCGTGTGGAAAGTGGTCCGACTATTGGTGAGGACGCCAGTGCCGTTAGGTCTTTCGCCTTCCCCCCTTGCTTCAAAGAGGCGGGCTTCTTCGAGAGATTCCCTCTGACAGTGGTTGCCGACGAGGCTGAAGCTATAAAAAAGATGAGTAAAGAGGACAGGAAGATGTATCTGGCCGCCAGCATGGACGGGCTGGTGAAAATGGCCGAGATGGCCTTGGTGCTATCCGAGGAGGGAGGGGATCCTGCCCGCGTCGAAGAACTTGAGCAGGAGAAGGCGGCCCTGGCCACGAGCTCGCGGAAGCTGAAGACCGCTCTGGAACGCTCCGAGGAGATGTTCCGCGAGCAGACGGCGATGCTCGATGCTGAGAGGGAGATGTTAACCCTGGAGAAGGAAAAGTCAGGGAAGTTGGCTGAGGAGGGGGAGCTTCTCCGGGCAGACAGGGATCGTCTGGGGGCCGAAGTCGGACGCTTGGCCCAGCAGATCGAGGAAATGAACGCTGCCATGCAACCTGCCGAGGACGAGCCGGAGGACATAACGGCTTTGAAGAGTCGGTTGGAGCTGGTCGCCCATATCCGGCTCCTCGAGGCAGATTGCGTCGGTGCCCTGGAGGATGGGTTCAACTCCGCAGTCGGTCAGCTCTCCTTGCTAAACCCTGGTCTGGTCACCGAGGGTATCGGCCACACACATTAGATCGTGGATGGCGTGATCGTTCCTCCGCCCGACTCTCCAAGCGTCGACAATGATGGTTCTGGGGAAACCTGACTAGGATAGCGGGCCTGCGTGCCCTTGACATTTGTATTCTTTGGGCCTGCGTGCCCGTTTGTTGTACGTTATGAACATCGTCGGCCTTCTTGGTCGGTTTATAATTGTTTTGTCGCCTTCGGGCATTTTTTTATTTGAATGCTGTTTTACATTTCGAATGTTTTGCCCTTGCTTGAAATCTTATACATTTGCGTAAAATTTTAGCCTAAGTCATGGGCCCGAGGAGTGCCCGTAAGTGGCTTTGGTTTTGGCGAGCGAATCTGCCCGTCTTCTGTTTGTATGCGTGTCCGGCCCTCTTTCGCTGGCCAGAGTCACCTAAGTGTTGTGCTCGAGGGGAGAGACTTCCCTTTGACCCTTTTAGATGGCCCGTCATTCTTGACGACATGTCGGGCATTTGGAGCGAAGTTGCTCAGTCGGGCGTGAAGCCCGTTAGGGACTATTCGCCCTTGGTGTGAACTGCCCATCGCGAGCTGGGTGTTCTGCCTTATGGGTACAACGACGGTGGTGCTTGGTACAGCTGTCCACGTCGGGCACTATCGATCGTCATTGTTTGCCGTGCGATGCTGTGCGATTTGGCCGTATGTCGGGCTTGTACCTTAGCCTTTATACGAAGTCGGACGTTTTTCCTCGTTGACCGAGCGTGGGTGCCGTTGGTCGAGGGTCTCAGGTGTTGGTAGTTTCTAACTGTAGTACTGCTTTAGCTTAGCAGCGTTCCAGGGTCGTGGTAATGGCTCTCCATCTAATTGCTCGAGGTAGTACGCCCCGATACCTGTGGTGCCGTGGACACGGTAAGGTCCTTCCCAGTTCGTGGCCAACTTCCCTTCGCGGGAATCTTTCTGGTTCCTGCGTAATACTAGACTGCCGATTTCGAACTCGCGCTTGATGACCTTGTCGTTGTGGCGTAGAGCCACTCGTTGTTTTAGGGTGGCTTCGCGCAGGGCTGCACCCGGTCGGATTTCCTCGATTAGGTCGAGTTCATCTCTTAGTGCTTCGTCGTTCATTTCTTCGTCGAGGGGCTCCTCCGTTCGTCGGGATGGTTCCATGATTTCGACCGGGATGACAGCCTCGGTGCCATACGTCAGTCGAAATGGTGTCTCACCCGTCGTTGAATGGGGTGTGGTGTGGTATGCCCACAAGACGCTGTGGAGCTCCTCGACCCATCCTCTTTTGGCTTCGTCGAGCCGACGTTTGAGCCCTCGGAGGATGACTCTGTTCGCGGCTTCGGCTTGCCCGTTGGTCTGAGGGTGCTCGACTGACGTGAAATGTTGTTTTGTCCCTAGTTTGGTGACGAAGTCCCGGAACCCGTGGTCGGTGAACTGGGTACCGTTGTCGGTCACCAGGGCCTGCGGAATTCCGAACCTGGCGAGGACGTTTCTTTTGTAGAAACGGAGGATATTGTGCGAGGTGATTTTTGCGAGTGCCTCGGCCTCGATCCACTTTGTGAAGTAATCCACGACGACGATGAGAAATTTGTTCTGGTAGGTTCCTTGCACGAAGGGCCCGAGGATGTCCATGCCCCACCAGGCGAACGGCCATGGGGACGACAATGTGCTCAGCTCGTGCGGAGGGGCGAGGTGCATATCCCCATGCTTCTGGCACTTATCACATTTTTTCATGTGTTCCTTGGCGTCCTGTTGCATCGTCGGCCAGTAGTATCCCGCTCGAAGGGCTTTCCGTGCAAAGGATTTACCGCCCATGTGCTGGGCGTTGATCCCTTCGTGTATCTCCCGCAGTACGTCGGGGATGGCGGACTCGTCGATGCATTTCAGGAGGGAAATGGAGAATCCTCTTCGGTACAGTTTCTGCTCGAGAACCACATAGGAACATGCTCGTCGCTTGATTATGGCAGCTTCGGCCTGGTTCGACAGGAGTTCTCCTTTTGTCAGGAAATTATAAACCGGAGTCATCCAGGACGTGGCATCCCCGATGGCATGGATCTCGACCGTAGTCGAGGGTGGTTCGATACTTGGACGTGCCAGAGATTCTTGGATGACGGATTTATTCCCGCCCTTCTTTCGTGTGCTCGCGAGTTTGGACAATATGTCCGCCCTCGTGTTTTGCTCGCGGGGAACATGAGAAATTTTTGCCCGTACGAACTTTGCCATGTGTTTTTTGACTAAGTTCAAATATTCGATGAGGTTGTCGTTTTTGGCCTGGTAGCTCCCCTGTACTTGGGAGGCGACGAGTTGGGAGTCCGTGTAAATTTGTACTTCGCGAGCTCCCAGGTCCTCGGCTAGTCTCAGCCCTGCGAGCAGGGCTTCGTATTCTGCCTGGTTGTTTGACGTCGGGAAGGAGAGGACTAAGGAGTGCTCGATTACTACGCCTTCTTCGTTTTCCAGGAGGATCCCTGCGCCGCTACCGGACGAGCTGGACGCTCAGTCGACGAAGATGGTCCACTTGTGTTCCTTCCCCGGGGGAGGGTCGTGAGTGGTCATCTCCGCGACGAAGTCGGCCAAGGCCTATGCTTTCAGGGCTTTCCTGCTTTCGTATCGAATGTCGAATTCGGAGAGCTCCAAGGACCACTTCAGCATCCTGCCCGCCATATCTGGTCGACCCAGGAGTTGCCTCACCGGCTGATCAGTTCGCACGGTGATGGTGTGGGCTAGGAAGTAGTGTCTGAGCCTCCTCGCAGCATTGACGAGGGCCAGAGCAACTTTTTCTATCTGCTGATATCTGCTTTCGGGCCCTTGTAAGGCTTTGCTCGTGAAGTAGACAGGTTTCTACCTGTCGGGGGTCTCGCGGACAAGGGCTGCGCTGATGGCTTCGTTCGAAACGGCCAAGTATAAGTACAGTGGTTCCCCGTCGTCTGGTCGAGACAGCACGGGCGGCTGAGACAGGCTCTGCTTCAGATGGCGAAGTGCGTGCTCGCATTCCTCGTTCCATTCGAAGGCTGCTTCCTTTCAAAGGAGTTTGAAGAAGGGGAGGGCGTGCTGAGCGGACTTCGCGACGAAGCGGGATAGTGACGTCAGCATGCCGTTCATGATTTGTATCGACTTCTTCGACGTCGGTGTTGGGAGGTCGGAGAATGCCCGACATTTGTCGGGGTTGGCTTCAATCCCTCGTTCTGTTAGATAGAATCCAAGGAATTTTCCTGCCTTAACCCCGAATGTGCACTTCTCGGGGTTGAACCTCATTTTGCACTGTCTTGCTTGGGCGAAGACTGTCTTGAGATGAGCTGCGTGATCGGTGTCTGCTCGGGATTTGACGATCATGTCGTCCATATATACCTCGAGCATGTCGCCAATCTGTTTGTTGAAAACTCTGTTCATCATACGTTGGTAAGTTGCTCCGGCATTTTTCAGTCCGAAGGGCATTACGTTGTAGTAATAGTTGCCCGAGCTGGTCATGAATGCCGTGTAGTGTTTGTCGCCCAGAGCCATTGGGATTTAGTTATATCCCGAGTAGGCGTCCATGAACGACAGAGTCTTGTAGCCGGCCGAGTTGTCGACCAACATGTCTATGTTAGGTAAAGGAAAAGCATCCTTCGGGCAAGCCCGGTTGAGATCGGTATAGTCAACACACATTCTCCATTTTCCATTATTCTTTTTCACAAGTACAACATTTGACAGCCAGGTGGAATACCGGGCTTCAGAAATAAAATTTGCCTCTAGGAGGTCTTTTACAGCTTTTTCAGCAGCCTCCGTTTTTTCTGGAGACTGCCTACGCCTACGTTGTACTACGGCCTTGACAGCTGGATCAATGGCGAGGTGGTGACAGGCGACCTCAGGGTCGAGTCCGGGCATCTCCGCGGCGCTCCAGGCGAAGAGATCAGCATTCTCGCGCAGACAGACCTTGATTTGCTTCCTGGCCAAGTCGGGGAGGTCTTTACCAATCTTCACTCCCTTGGTCGGGTCTGTGCCGAGGGGAACGAGCTCAAAATCCCCGTCCGGGATTGGTCGGAGTGGGATTTGCTCGTTGCTGGATGGCTCGTCCTGATCGAAGCGGGCGTCGAGGGCTATGGAGTCGACCTTTGGTGGAGCCTTCTGGACTTCTTCCTCGGGGGATGCTTTTCTGTCGGGCTCCTGCTTTGTCCTCTTGGTGGGTCTGGTCCCTACGTCGACGGTATCCCGTCCCTTTGAAGCAGCGTTGAAGCACCTGCGGGCAGCGGCGAGGTCTCCTTGGATGGTGGCTACCCGCGCCCTTTTGGTATAAAACTTCATTTTCAGATGGACAGTCGAGGGCACCGCTGTCAGCTCCGCCAGTGTCGGTCTCCCCAAGATGCAATTGTATAGAGACGGGCAATCAATGACGAGGAAGCGGACCTTAACCTGTCGCGTAGCCGTTCCTTCGCCGAACGTAACCAGGAGCTCGACATAACCCCAAGGTTTGGAAGTCGAGCCGTTGAAGCCTTGAAGATCCGAACCCACATACGGAGAGAGATGTGAGTCGTCCAGTTGTAAGGTCCGGAACAGCTGGCTGTACATCACGTCGACGGAACTCCCTTCGTCGACCAGGATGCGATGCACGTCAAAATTGGCCATTTTTGCCCTTATCAGTAAGGGGATGACCGCGTTCGGGGCTCCGCCGGGGAGTTCTTCCAGGTAGAAGGTGATGGGCTCTGACCTGCCCTTCACCCTTTCGAACGTTACAATTTGTGGAGGAGCTATGTCGACCAGCTCGTCCAACTTCCTCTTAGCCGAATTGATGGTGAGGTCGTTGAACCCGCCCCCGTTGATGACCATGGCGGAGGGGAAATATTCCCACCTACTGTGTGTTGTCAGGGGCTCCTGCAGGAGCTCGGGAACGTCGAAATCCTCGGGCCTGGTTACCGAGAAAGCGGTCTGGATAGGCACCGACTCGTCTGATGGTCGGACGTCTTCTTCGGGCTCCTTGGCTTCATGGGCGTCACGACGGGGAGCGTTGTTTCGCCTGTACTGTGCGAGCCTTCCCCCCTTGATGAGGGTTTCAATGGCGTCCTTGAGGTGGACGCAGTCCTCCGTCAAATGACCATGACTCCTATGGTATTGACAGTATTTATTTTTATCTGCCCCTGGCTTGGCGGGAGCAGGTCGGGGACGCTTGACGCCACCGTCTCTGAAGTCTGTACTGGCACACTCCGCCAAAATACGCTCGCGGGAAGCTGTGAGCGGAGTGTACTCAGTGAAACGGCCCGAGGGGCCCCTTTGTTCCCGGGCCTCCCGGGGTCGGTCTTCTTTCCTTTTCTCCCCGGTACGTCGGGGGAGAGCCTCTTGTCGAGAGCTGCTGCTGTTGTTGGGACCGCGAGCTCTGGAGTCTCGGGCCCTGTTGGCAGCTTCCCTCTCCTCGTAGTCCATGTATGCTCGGGCCTTGTCGAGGAGGGCATCAAAAGTTGGAGGTGGCTCAATACCCACAGCCTTTCTGAATTCTGTGCCGGGGAGGAGACCCCTCTCCAGCAAGTATCTTTTCATATGGTCCGCGCAGGGGACCTGTATTGCTTCTCGGTTGAAGCGGTTGATGAACTCCCTCAAGGTTTCATCCTGTCTTTGGATGATGGCCTCGAGGGCCGCCTCGGTCTTCGGATGGCGCCGAGAAGCTGTGATGGAACTGATGAACTGGTTCTTCAGGTTCCGCCACGACGTGATTGAGCCCGGGGCGAGTCCTTTATACCAGTCCATGGCCGCCTTCCTGAGAGTCGTGGGGAAAAGACGGCACTTGATGGGCCCCCCGACATTATGATAGTGGAGCATGGCTTCGAACCCGTCAATGTGGTTGACAGGGTCCGCTACTCCGTCATACTCCTTCAGATGCGGGGGCTTCTCCATGCCCGGGGGGATGGGTGCATCCATGATGGCCTACGACAGGGGACCGCGGGGGTCGTCCTCGTCGCTCCTCTCCGGAGAAAGAGAAGGGGTCCTGTAGTTATGTCTGGCGCGACGATCGTGCTGAGTTTCCCTCGAGCGTGATGCTCGGTGGTTGAAGGTCACACGCCCGTCCCCGGCGTGCCTCTTGTCGTGCCTTGACGGGTCGCGACTGGGTTCTCCGGCAGGGATGGCGGGCTGCCTCTCATAGTAGGGTCGCCTCTGCTTTGGCCGGGGAGAGGGGCTCCTGGAGTTCTCCCTGTAGTGTCTCCGCGGGGGAGAAGGGTGTCGAACTTCCGTGACCCGAGGAGGTGGAGAATGTGGCCTCCGATGCCTCCTCGGGGGTCGTCGATCATCTTCAAGTGCCCTTAATCTTTCTCCTTGGGCGAAGATGAGATAATTTGTCTGATTAATGGTCGCGAACAGTGCCTGAGTCGTGGCATCTGCCCCGGCGGGAACTGGGACTTCATGGAACCGGGCAGCTCTGTAATGAGCGAGAGCTACCGGGTCGTCTTCGAGTGCTGGAGGGGTCGAAGAGGATGATGCAGTAGCCCCGTCCCTGTAGGAGGAAGGTCCAGGGGCGGTCGTCACAGGGATGGTACTGTGGCCGGGATCACCGGGGTTGTCGAGGTGTCCATTCTTGTCCGCGGTACCGTTATTAGTGTCAGCGACACGGACGGGCTGCTCGTCGCGAGCTGGATCAGCCATGACAGGTAGTTGAATTGAGCTTTGGTCTTTAGAGTTGTTCGTTAGACGGGGAAGCTAGCTTCCCACAGACGGCGCCACTGATCTGACCTGATCAGAAATGGACCGTCACGGCTGGCTCCGAGCAGAAAGCTTTTTGAACGAGGTGGGGGGGGGGGGGGTACCTGCAAGGCACTCCGATGCTGAAGTAAGTAGGAGTACGAGCAGATAATGGCAAGTGTAAGGTTAGAATGATGAATACCTGACCCTCTGGAAGCAGAGGGTATTTATAGCCCCCAGCGCTGGGCTAAGGTTCCTTCATTGGGCCGGGCAGGTTTGGCCCAATGGAGGAACTGCCAGGTTCTACGTGCGTAGTGGGGACCCGCATGTGGTCCCCTTCCTGGATGTCCTGCGTGAAGTGCAGGCGGACGGAGACGCGGTCTTTTCGGAGTATCGTTGGGGGAAGAGTGGACTGAGTCTGCCCCAGCTGGATTGCTCAAGGTAATGTCGAGCAGGACCTCAGGTTGTGGTGCTGGACCGCAGCATGTCGAGCAGGAGGTTTGCCGTCGAGCAGCAAGTCGTGCTCTCTGGTCGGCGTGGCCCTTGTAATTCCATTTGGACTGGGCCTTTACAATGCTTTTGGGCCTGTCGGGCCCAGTCCAGAACATATATATATATATATATATATATATATATATATATATATATATATATATATATATATATATATATATATATATATATATATATATATATATATATATATATATATATATATATATATATATATATATATATATTATATTTTATTTTATTATTATTATTTTTTAAATATTATATTATTATTATTAATAGTGGTGATTAAATATATTATTATTATTATTATTTATTTTAATATCATTATTAATTGTGGTATTGAATTGCAGTTAGTGTGAAGAATTAAAAAAAGAGTGATAAAAATTTTAATTTTTAATATGATGCCACATAAACAGATTCTAATATGATACTAATTTTGGTTATGTTTGTGTTCAAGATTATCATCATGAGAAAAATATGCATATAAAATTTTAAACAAAATAATAAATAATGAATAAAATTATCCAAATGCAATAGCTAATAGAAATTAAATTATCTAAATGTAATAGTTACTTGAAATAAAAAATTATGAAATTCTAACTAAAATAAAGACAATCGTTTTAAATACGGAAAATGACTTATTATTATTAATTTTATTATTATTATTATTATTATTATTATTATTATTATTATTATTATTATTATTATTATTATTATTATTATTATTATTATTGATGTTAACTTAACATTATTAAAAGTGTTTTTATGGAAATTTACTTAAATAAATAATTTTAATATTTAAAATTTAGAATTTTATTAAATTATTTATAAAATTCAATGAATCAATTTTGATAGTAAATTTTTAAATGATAATATTCAATATAATCAAATAAATTCTATAAGAAAGGATATAAAAGTAAAAGATTGGTATCATTATTTATGTATATATAAATTATATATTAACATATTTCTCAGAAAAAAAAGAAAGAAGAAGACGGTGATAGTGAATAGAAATAATTAGATATATATATTTTAATATTAACTAAATAAAAGGTAGATTATTTTTGTCAAAAAAATATAGATAGAATTATACATTAGTATATTTCTCACGAAAAAAAGACAAAAAAAAAAAAAGAAAGAAAAGAATCAGATATATATCCTCAATATTAAATAAATAAAAGAAGATAGATTATTATTTTCAAAAACATAAAGATAATTAATTATACATTAACATATTTTACATTAGCATATTTTCACTATATTATATCATAATAGATGAAAAGAAAAAAATAACATCTCTTTTTATATTGTCAATTAATTTGAATAAATGATTTTTTAGGGATCAGCTCTGGTATCAAATAGTTTCAGTCTCTTAAACCAACTAACGGTTGATTATGAATAAATGATTTGCGTAAATGAAAAATAGGAATGAAGAGTGAAATTGTATCGACTATTATTTATTTTAAAAAATTGAAATAAATTGATTTTTAAAGAAGTCACATCAAATTCTATAATTAGTTTCAAAGTTTAGATTTTTGTGAGATTGACACATAAATTAAAATATTTATAAAATTGACACCTAAGCTAGGATTAAATTAGGTTTACTTTCGAAACTTCTTTACATTTATAATAAATAGATTTTAGTCCTTATAAAAATATGAATGTCAATCTAGTGCAAAAATTAATCCAATAATAATTATATTCAAAGTGTAAGATTAGTATATATTTAATTGAGAGATGAGATATTTTACACTAATTTTAAAATATTTATATTTAACGTTATATTTTTTTTAGATGGGATACTCTTCCTATATTTAGATAATTAAATTTATTTACCCGACAATGGATATCCATTAAACTTTTAAAAATTTCATTTCTTGTATCTACTTTATTGTATTATTTGAATAGGAATCAAAAAACATTATGAACACTTGGATAGTAATAGATGATAATCATAACGACAAGGAATGGTTGCAAGGGACTACTGGCTTTCCATAATCCAAGCTTAGTAGCAGGAGGTTACTCTTACGATTTTCATTAATTATGCAACTACTCGCATCTCTTTCAGTTTGCCTATAAATGGATACTCTCTTCTACTGCTTTTTATGTAGTATTAGAAACCTTTCAATAACATGGCTGCAACTCCTTCTTCCACCAAAGTGTCCATGAAGCTTCTTATAGATACAAAGAATCAAAAGGTTCTCTTTGCTGAAGCTTCAAAATCTGTCATAGATTTTCTTTTCAACCTTCTATGCTTGCCTATCGGCACTGTAGTGAAGCTACTAAGTGCTAATGGCATGGTAGGCAGCTTGGGTAATCTTTATCAGAGTGTTGAAAACCTCAACCAGAATTACATGCTGCCAGACCAAACTAAAGATGTTCTCTTAAACCCTAAAGCTCAAATCTCTTCAACTCACATCTCTGGTTTTCTTACCCAGAACGCTGCCAAAGATGATGACGAGGAAGGAACTAAGTTATACATGTGCCCAAATAGATGTAACTATAATGTGACATCAAATAAACAAACTTATTGTTGTTGCGGTAATTATATGTCCTGTGAAGTACTCCGTGTTGGAGATAAGAAGGTTGCTGAAAAGAAAGCTTCTAATATGATTAAGAGTGGGTTTGTGAAAGATGTTGTGACTTTCATGGTGATGGATGATTTGGTGATCGAGCCCATGTCAACTATATCTAGCATCACACTGTTGAACAAGTTCAATGTGAAAGAGATTGGTACTTTGCAAGAAAAGGTGGTTGAGATGGGTATGGATGAGGTAAAAGCTAACTTAACTTAATTATCTATACAAATTTCTAATTAGTTGTGTTTTTAGAGTTGCATATATTTATTGTGTAACAGGGTATCGAGTTGCTTAAGGCGTCTCTACAATCAAAGATGGTTTTGACAAGTGTTTTCATCAAGAAGCAAAAGTGAAAAGAGAGATGCAAGGAGATAAGATAGTTGTTTGTTTATCTACGAATGTTTTTTTTTTCTTTCTAAATAAGTCTTCAAAACTTAAGATGATGGGAATGTGAAATTTTGGGTTTTATTTGCTTTTGTGATGTTTTCCATGTCTGAATGAGAACTACAATCTATAATATACGTATGTTCTATTTTTACTTAATTAGACGTTTAGTCAAAAACAGCTCTTCAATTTAGAATAAGACAAACTTATTAATAGTTAACTTAATAAGACAAACATAACAAACTATTAAATACTAATAACAAACTATTAAATATATCTCTAATACTCTCTTTCAAATTGGAGGGTGAAGATTATGAACACCCAACTTGAATATGAGGTCTTGAAATACTTTCATACCTAAGGATTTAATAAAAATGTCAGTATTTTGTTGTTTGGTGGGCAGGTAAGTTATGTTTATGACACCTGATTGTGTTTTCTGATAAAATATCAATCAATTTCATTGTGCTTTGTTCTTTCATGAAAGACCTGTGTGCAACTAAATGAAGAGCTGGTTGATTGACACAATGCAGAAGCGTGTGTTTGATGTATGGAACTTGCAGAGTCTCACTTGTGGCATGTGCCATTGCACGATATTCAGCCTCATTTGAGGATCGAGAGTTTGTGACTTATTTCTTCGTTTTCTATGACATTGGAGCATTGCCAAGTTTCATTAGATAACCCGAAGAAGATTTTGTATGAGATTTATGTTTAGCTTTCTACAATCATAGTCTTTTAGATAACTTGGAGGTCGTCTTATGTGTGGCATGTCCTGAGGCTCCCCCTCATTTAAGACTTCACCTTCACTTGGTAATTTTTTTAAAGAATCATTGGTGACATCCTTGTTCACGTCATCTATGATACATGTTCTTACTCTATAGGCTCACTCTCAGATTGGTTTATGTATTCAAACTCCTTAATGGATAAACTATCAATGTGACTCGATGTTTGCTCATTATGAGGAATTTCCTCAAGGCTTGGTGCTTCCAATTTTGAATCATTCTAGAGTGAAGGCTCATCATTGAGGTTATCATTTGATGAGTTATTTCCAAAATTAGTAGGTACATTATTGTCTTGCAAAGGTAAGGAAAGGTGTACTCATAAAACACTACATCTCTTGATATGCAGCATTCACAAGTCTTTAGATTGTAAACTTTCCATCCTTTTTGAACTTGTGGATAGCCAATAAAAATACATCTTTTACTGATTCCTTTTGAGTTATTTTTCTTGTAGCACAAGCAGCCAAAAGTTCTTAAGTGTTTATAGTTTAGTGCTCTCTTAAAGAGTAACTCGTATGGAGTGATTCCCTCATTTTCTACTGTAGGGATTCTATTGATTAGATATGCTAATGTCAATACACAATCTCCCTAAAAACACAATGAAATATTTACTTGAAAATTCAAGGCTCATCCTATGTTCAAAATTTGTCTATGTTTGGTTCCACGCGCCCATTCTATTGAGGTGTGGCAACACGGGAAGTTTCACGCATGATCCCTTATTTTTGAGTGAAACACTTGAAATCAGAGTTAGTAAACTTTGTCCCATTGTCACTGCTAGTCCTCTTGATATGCACATTAAACTTTCTTTTGATTATGTTGCTAAAACTAATCAAGTCTTGTAAAGTTTTTGTCTTGTGTTTCATTAAATATATCTGATCTTACCGGATCAGACTTGGACCGTCACAGTTGGCTCGAACTGGATTTGGATGAAAATGGGGGGGGGGGGGGGGTACCTGCAAGACACTCCGATGATAAAATGAGAGACGGAATGAGAAGGCAAAAAAATACGTAGGTGTGTAATGAATGAATACCTGACCCTCTTGAAGTACAGGGTATTTATAGCCCCCAGCGATGGGCCAAGATCCCCTCATTGGGTCGGCCAGAACTGACCCAATAAAGGGACTGTCAGGTTCTACGTGTGTAATGAGGACCTGCATGTGGTCCCCTTCCTGGATGGTGCTCTGCGAAGAATAAGGAAGAACGTAGACGCGGTCTTTCCGGAGCCTTGAGGATTCCATAACGGTTAGAAAGGACAGAATCTGCCCTACGAGGAGGGTGCTCGAGCTAGATTCGAGCTGGAGCCCCCTTGGTCGGGGACGCTGATCGTCAAGGGCGGCGGCGGGCATTGCGGCTGTAGTCTGTGGTCGGGAACGTTCGGTGATGGTCCTATTGTGAGCATTCCCCGAGGAGCTTCTTGGATCTGGGCCTTTATTTGCACTTTGGGCCAAGGTGGGCCCAGTCCAGAACAGGAGCCCCCCAAGTCGTTGTTCCTGGTATGGGAGTTACGACTTGATCTCAGCTTGCTTTTTCGTCGGGGACCCAATGCCCGACCCATGGCTTTGCCTTTCGAAGCATGCTCGAGGAACTCTTATGGGAATCTCTAGGCTGCGTCTGTCGGGCACGTGGTGTAGCCCTTGGGAACCACAATGCCGTCTTAGTAAATAGGGCCATCATTGCCTAGGCGGGTAGGTGTCGAGGACGGGGGAAGCTCGTGTCTCCCCGGAGCGACGTTTCACATTCCACGCCATCTCTATAAATAGGACCCTTGGGCCCATAATCTGTTTTTCCCTTTTCACGCTCCTCCTTCATTCTCTGTTTCCGCTGCCGTTGATTCCCGAAACGCCGTGAGACCGTCGCACCCTTCGCCGTTGATTTCTCTCGCCACCGTCGTTTGTACCCCTTTTCTTCTAAGTAAGCGTCCCTTCCTCCTGTTTTTCTGTGTTGTAGGTAGCTTTGATGATATTTTTTATGTTAGAAATCTATTTTTTGGAAGTAATGCCCGGTAGATTCAAGCACGCTAGGCGCCTGATTCATGATTGTGCTCGAGATACTCATAGTTTAGGCACGTAGTTCATGATATTGCCCGTGACATTCATAGTTTTAGGTGCGTAGTTCATGATATTGCCCGTGACATTCATAGTTTAGGCACATAATTCACGATATTGCCCGCGATATTCATACGTTTGGTCGGCATACTCATGAACTGGCCGGAATGTTCATCCTTTTAGGAAGCGTGTATGGTAGTCTTCTCGCGGTATTCTGGTGTCAGGTAGGCGAAGTCAGGAACTTATTCGAGTGATTCAGGATTCGCCCGGGGTGCTCATGTTACGCTCGTGTTTATCCATGATCGAGGCATGGTCGGAGCTGGGCGTTAGTGTTCGACTTTTAGTCTGAATCGTTTTGTACCTCTCCCCGCCTCTGTGGCGAGCACGCGGATTTGCTGTCGAATTCACCGGTTTCCTGTGCTTTGCAGGTAAATGGACGATAATCCGGAATCTTCGATACATAATGACGTCGAGGAAACAAGTACAGAAGAGAATATCACTTTAGTCGACACCATCGACGACCCTACGTTGGATTGGGTGGGCGCCGAGCCCCGGGGGATTGCTTCAGCGTACTGTCGTCGTAGTCGGCGTGCTTATACTGTTGTCGAGCATGGCGACACTCAAAAAGGTTTTCAAAAGAATTTTAGGATAATGAGGCCGACGATTGACGCCCGTATCTGCTTGGAGTTTACGGAGTACGCATTCCCCATGTACGAGATTATGTTCAGCGATCTCGGTCTTAGGCTACCCTTTAGTGACTTTCAAGTCGGGGTGTTTAGTCATCTGAATCTGGCTCCTTCGCAGCTTCACCCCAACGCGATATCCTTCCTCCGGGCGTTCGAGCTTACCTGTCGTTTCCTCAGGATTGGGGTGACGATTCCCCTTTTCTTCAGGGTTTTTCACCTACAACATCAGTCTCTAGGAGGCAAGCACAGTTGGGTATCCCTAAAACAGTCGAAAAGGCTGTTCAGGATGTACATGGACTCGGTGAGGGATTTCAAAGATAAATGGTACGTGCTGCAGCCGGTCACCCAAACTACCCTGGACTCCCTATTCGAATCGGAAACCGTAGTGGTCGACGTGGATGGGGAGCCCCTCGTGGATGCCGAGGGTAGTCCCGCGGTCGGGCGGATCTCCAAGTTCCCGATCCATTGGTGTGCGGGCCATTACGAGCATGGCACCGGGCATTATCATACCCCTGCGGGGAGCATGAGCGTCGAGGATGAGGAGGCCTATGTTGTTCTTTGCAAGTTTGTTGATAGTTTCTTCCCCGCCCGGTGGGTCACGAGGGAAGGGGATGACATTCTTGATGAGGATGGCTACCCGACGTTCGAGGCGCGTCCCATCAACACCAAGGCGCTCGTCGAGTTCCAATCCTACGGGCAGGCCGTAGATCTTCTAGGTTTCTTGATTCTTCTCTTATTGTTTTATTCCATTTTATTGCTTTTTCTCGCTTGTAGCTAACCCGAGTTCGTCCTTGTTCGCAGGTCATATGGTTGAGCATCGAGAGAGGCTTTTGAAGCTGACCCAAGACAAGAAGATAAACAAGAGGTTGGTGAGGGCACCACAAGCTACGAGGATTGGCTCGCCAACCAGTTCAGGCGGAGATGCGTCCATCGGATCCTCGGACTCTCCCGATGCTGAGCAACCTACTGAGCTGGTTTCCAGGAAGAGGAGTCGGACTGAGAGCAGATCTGAGACCGGTAACAAGGCCGTAGCTACCCGGGCCTTCGGCTTGCCGCCCTGCTTTGCAGAAAAGGATTTCTTCGAGGGGTTTCCTCTGACGGTGAGTGATAATGAGGCCGAGACTATTAAACGGCTTGACAAAGAAGGCCGCAGGAAACACCTCGCTGCCAGCATGGTCGGGGTGGTGAAGATGGCTGAGATGGCCGTGGTCCTTGCCGGGGAAGGATCAGACTCCTCGGACCGGGTTAGGGAATTAGAATCAGAGAAGGCTGCTTTTGCTGCCAAGTCACGTAAGTTAAAGACGGCCCTCGAGCGGTCCAAGGAGATGTTCCGTGAGCAGGCCGACCTGCTGTCGGGGGAGAAGGAAAAGACCGCAAAGGCTGCCGAGGAGAGGGATTGCCTCCAACTTGACAATGAACGGTTGGAGAGCGACAACCAACGGTTGTCCAAGGAAATCGAGGAGCTAAGGGCTGATATACTTCATGCTGACGACGAGCCGGAGGAGATAGCATCTTTGTGTACTCGTTCGGATTTGGTCGCCTGTATCCACCTTCTCGAGTCAAACTGCGTCAGTACCCTAGCCGATGGGTTCGAGGCCATGGTCAGTCAGCTGTCCGTCCTGAATCCGAGCATGAAAACCGAGGGGGTCGAGTTCCTATCCCAGATTATTGATGGTCAGGTCGTGCCTCCTCCCGAGTCTCCTGATGTAGGTGTCGGTAGTCCTAGGGATGTTTAGCATTAAGTTAATGTTTGTGCCTGCGTGCCCGTGTATTTCTATGTTTTTGGGGCCTGCGTGCCCGTGATAATTATTGATTTTCTTTGGCCGTTGTGCCATGGTTTATAACCTCGAACATCGCCGTCCTTTTTGGTCGGTTCACTGTTAACTTGTTTTGTGCATATTTTTCTTTTTTATGGATGTTTATCTTGGCAATAATCTGCTCGTATCTAGGCTGGCGCTCGACTGCTATTTTCATAACGAATATTTTGATGAAGTTTTGTTCTCGAGCGGAGATATTCCTTTCGACCCTTCTGATAGTTTGACACACTTCAAAATGTGTCGAATGCGCAGAGTGGGATCCGCGTGTCGGGCGCATGACCCAGATCGGGGGTCCTACGCCCGTGGCGTGAACTGCCCATCGCGAGCTGGGTGTTCTGCCTTGCAGGTACTTTGACAGTGGAGCTCGATCGAGGTGTCACTGCTGGGTATAGTCGTTCGGCTTGTTGGGTGAACGACGATACCTCGCTTGGTGGTTGGTAGGTCGGGTCCGTACCTCGACTCGCCTACATGGTCAAGACTTTTCCCCTTTGTTGGCTAAGGGTGGATGTTCAACGATAAAAGTCCATAGTGGTTGAGGGCTTTAGCTATAGTACTATTTTAGCTTAGCAGCATTCCAGGGTCGTGGTAGCGGTTCTCCGTCTAACTGCTCGAGGTAATACGCTCCGGTGCCTGTAGTGCCTTGGACGCTGTTGTACCCCAAAATTTGCCCTCGCATTTTTTCCACAAGAAATCTCAGCTTCAGGCGTTTCCTGATTCTTCAGATTGGCTCAAGAATCGGACAAACGGACTTTTCTTGTTAGTCAAGACACAATTAGGGTTTTACTGGTTTTCAGGGCTCTGGATTGTTTCACACAGTTGGCTTAGGGTTTTGATTGATTCTGGCTCAATTTTGATCAGGCGAATGTTCGTTGGCATTTAATCAGGAATTAAGGTTTTATGGGCATATTCTCAGAAAGATTAAAATTCCACAACACTTTGCAAGTTACTCCGAGATTCGGGTCGAATTCGCATTGTTTTTAATTTAATCGGTTAGAGGAGGCAGTTGGTTTGAATTCACCAGTCAAAGGATATGCGCAGTTTGGAATTACAGTGTTTGAAATCAGTGAAAAGAGAGAACGCGCCTGATCAGTGTTTTGATTAACTATTGATTCACTTTGAAGATACCAAGTTTAATTGATCAATGTGCTAAAGTATTGTTTATTTAAATTATTTATTATTCTAAATTAAGTGATTGAAATTTATTTTTTCAATTATTTTAATTCAAAGAGTTTTAAATAAATAAATAAACAATAAAGAAAGAGGAAATAGAATTGGTTGGATAATAAAGACTTTTATTGATATTTGAATTATTTGTATAATTATTGTTTATAATTTAATTACAAACAATGGTTTACATTAATTTAAATATTAAATAAAAAGAAAACTATCCTATTTTTTCTAATTCTTCAGTCTTCATTTAGTACCCCTCCATCCATTTTTATCTGCAAAAGAAGAAAAGTCAGTGACTGATAATTAATTAAAGACAGATAAAATTGCAATCATCATTAAAGGCCACTGATGGGGATCAGTTAACCCTCTCTGCAAATCACGGAATCGCTCCCGGTTCACAAAGAGGGACGAGTTTTATTTGCTAAAGTATGAATGCACAAAAGCCAAATTGCATAATTCAAAGTGTCAAACTGCATAAATTCAAAGTCTCAAACTCCAAGTTCAAACCCAACTAAAAATCAAAGTACAACTTTCTGCCAAAAAATATAAAGCATACTGTCACAAAGATATCAAAAGATCCAAAGTGTAAGAAGCTGGCCAAAGAAGATATGCAGAGAAAATGGGATATGCAACAACTACACTTTCATCATTTCCCCATGTGACCTTTTCAGAAAAGTACAGCACAAAACATATAAAATATTTAACTGTACTAGAAGAGAGAGAGATAAAGTAAGCAGGGAGCAGGTTTTTAGGCTTAGAGGCATAGATAGAAAGAGATACAAAAGAGCCAGACACAGTAAGAGAAAGCAGGCAGAACTTTCACCAAAACACAAAAGAAAAACACTTCAAAAACTCACAACCTGCATATGCAAGCAAACCACATACTGAAGCAAACACAAAGCTCAGAAACCAGCAATACATGGCCTAAAAACTTCATAACCTCAAACCTGAACAACCATACCAACATAACCTGCTGAAGCAAATTCAAACCAGTCTAAACCTATAACCTGCATCAGTCAAAAACCTGTCTAAACCCATAACCTGCATCAGTCAAAACCTGTCAAAACCCTCACCATACTGCATAAACCATAAAACATATACAAACACCACAACCCTGCCAATAACTCAAACACAAAGAGAACCAAGTCAAAGCCTAAACCAAAGCATCATACCTGCTAAGCATTTTGAAACCTGCCTCAGCCTCATCCTGTCAAAAAGCCTCAAGCCTAACACTACAAGCACAAACCTGCCTGAACCATACAAAAACATGCCTACTGTCAAGCACATAACCTGTATTGGCTCAAAAACAAAAACCATACAAACCTGTCAATAACAAATCCAGCAATAACCAGCATAACCTAAAAGCATTCAACCTGTTAGGCCTCCAACATGAAACCTCACAAACCCTTACCCTGTCAAACACTAAACTTGCCTAATACTGAAACCTGGCCAAAACCATTCAAAGAACATTGACCATTCAACCAAAGCATACTCAAGCATTTAGGGTCAGCTCTAAGCCCTCAGAAAGATATCATCACTGGGCGTGGAAAGAATCAACATTTTTAGGCATCCAACACAAGTGTTTCAAGGAAGTAGCAAGAGAAGCAAGCACACAAGAAGGCAAAGAAGATACAGAGGCACCACATAGCATACAACATAGGCAATCCAACAAAGGCAGTAAGAGCCCTCAGATTTGCATCATCATAGGGCGAAGTTCAAAAGCGCGTTCATCTCAAAGCATCATAATCAAGTGTTTCAAAGGAAAACCATACAAAAGCTCTAGGCAACTGTAAGAGAAGAGGAAAAGAAGCATTCAAGGCAATTCAAAGGCCTCAGAAGAGGGCTTCATCATAGGCAAAAAGCTAAACGTCCAAGGGCAAGTTCAGGGCAACTAAGATAGAAGACGTTTCAACAAGCCTACAACGACGGCAACGGGGGGCAAACCAACGAAGAGGAGAGATAAAGAAGCAAATATTAAAAGGGTTTTCAGTGCAAATGAAAATCATCATCAAACCCTAAAGTAGCAAAAAGATAAAGGTTACCAAAGAGCAAGCCCAGCATCCTCACTGCCTTCCCCGCTCGTCCCAGCCTCCTAGCGCACGCCCAACCGTCCTCTGCCATCTCCAAGGTTAACACTTCTTTTTCTTTCTTTCAAAAATATCCCAGATGATCATATGAGAAAAAAAAACGAAGTTAGAATCTAGATGAATCAAAATCGTAACATGCAGTAATCGACAAACCCTAATGAAATAAGAAAGAGGAAATCACCTTAAATCTGTCGCCCCAAAGTGTTGTTGGAGGGAAGAAGAGGTCGGGAGTGCCAGCGGCCATGGACAAACGGGTGAAAAGACTCAGAAGCTCAGAAGCGAACGTGTAAACGAGGAAGACGAAGAAGACAAGCTTAAGCGTCGTTGCTCACAAACCCTACGCGTTATCAACTGAACAACAAAGCTCCAAACCCTAAAATGTTTTGGATCCAAATGGGCCTTGCCCGTTCTGCATGCCCAGACCCATTTTAAACAAAAGGATTTTAAACTCTTTTCTTTTATAAAACAAATACAATTCTTACTAATTAATTAATTTAACCCTTTTAGACAAATGTTTTTATTAATAACTTAATACTAAATTTTCTCTATAACATTTTAAAATACTTTTTTCGTTAACTTAATTTCTACAACAATACTTTAATAATAAAAATACATTTTTGCACTATATGATTAAAATTGAAAATAACCTTTTTTCTTTTAATTAAAATATATTTTTTTGTGCATATAATAAAAACACATTTCCTATATACATAATTTTAGAACATTAAATTTAAATATAATTTTGTACATATCATACAATATAATTGAAAATACCTTTTTCTTATAAATATACTTTTGTACATAGCACATGAAAAAATACTTTTTTTTTAAAAAAACTTAGAAATATTTTCTTTTCTTAAAACATCATTTTTTATACATAATTTAATTAGAACTTGAACATTCAATTAAAACATTTTTCTTTTGTACCTATTAAAAATATATAAATCAAAGATTCATTAAACACATATTTAGGTCAACAAATACCCTAATACACATTAATTTCACATTATCGCACCTGTAAATAATCACATATACATATACATCTCACACCAACACAATACATCCACATTGCCCTATACATTTTTGTTTATCTTATACATTGATATTCATTATTTACATTTGATCGCAAATTCGATTTGGTTGTAACTTATTGGATACTATAAGTCTCATCCCCATTCATACACATGTACCCCCACTCCCGAATACTTATCTTGTAATAGCATAGATTTTACATTTTCGCAATTTACCGCTTTCAATTATACCATGGTTAGACCTAGGGTTTGTATGTACATAAAATCAAACGCTAGATAACCTAATACAAGACAAATACATGAAATTAATACACAATCACACTTGTACCCTCTAGGGTAATCCCACATGTTGCCTTCCAAAATGGGCCATGCTTGCACGTCGAGAATCTTTGGCAAAACAAAATCAAATGATCATAAGTCTCTCAAAATATTGCCAAAACAAATGATCAAGTCCCTTAAACAAATTGCCAAAGACACTTGGCATCATTGCATTCATGGTCCATACGATGACCCGCGCCCGTCTCGAATAAACTTCCTAAACGCAAGATTGTCCACCAAATTCAATGGTGGAACAAAATTGTTAAAAAGGGTTAAAACATAACAAAAACCTTTGAGTACAATAGGGTAGATAAAACTCTTAGTTACTTGAGATTGACTTGCAAAAACACTTGCCTTCTTTTCAAAAACCACCATCCACGACACTTTCAAACAAACTCTCAAAAACATTTGAAACATCTTTTCGAAAAGATACACACTTTTGTAAAACACTCAAACACGAGTCAAATACGTTGGTCGCCTAAGACAAGGCATCTTCTTCAAAAACATTTTCAAAACGCTCACACACACACCATTTTCAAGCAATCGAAAATCAAGGCAAGTGATCTAAAAAACCAAGTAACTAAGAGCCCATGGATAACCATGGATGAAAAGGGTGCTAATACCTTCCCTTTTCATAATCTACCCCCCGAACCCACGAAATATCTCAAAAGGTTTTTGCTGTGCTTTTTTAACCTTTCCTTTAGGATAAAATAAAAAGTCGGTGGCGACTCTTGCTCAACCGCACAAGTGCGAATACGAACGCAAAATACTAGTCAGTTCTCCCACCGTATCACAGAACTGGCGACTCTGCTGGGGAAAATAATTCCTGTGGGGTTACCTTAGGGTTTAGATCACCTTTACTTTCTTGATTTGATTGATTTATCTTTTGGGTTCTTGTTTGGGTTTGTTGTAAATCCTCCACCCGGATTTGGGGTACCTTCTTAGGTAAATAGCAAAAAACTGTGAGGGAACTGTGCGGGGTATACCGACACGGTTGAAGCAGTAAGCTATGTTAGTGTGACATATTTGTGAGTACCGGTAACCCTTGAGTAGTCAAGGAGAGTACGGGGCCGCTGTGTGATGTCATGAAGCACTAACGAACTCTTAGAACCTTAATCGACCATCTTAGCCTTTTTAGGGGTAGTGAGATGACCGACTTTGGTGCAGTCCGAAGTTGGTAGATCCTCGATACTACACTCTTTTGAGGATTGTTTTCTTGGAATATTTTGGTCGCCAGTAAGTGGCTAAACCGAAACAATGAACACAGAAAACAATCCAATGATATTGAGCTCCTTAGAACCCAGTTTCTATTTTAGGACATGTTTTAACCAACAAACTGAAAGAGGGTAGTACCTGAACCTCATGCAAGCCTAAACCTAAGGACTTGTTTGCTTTGTGTGAATATGTTTGCCTGTATATACACTCACTTGATTTTTGCATGACATGTACATAACATCATAACATCATACCATAGCATTTTCAATAACCATTTCAAGGATCTCGAGGGTTCTTTTGATGCAGGGTTACGTTGAACCAGACATCTACCAAGGGGCAAGGGGTTTCCTCCTCTAAACCAAGTTCTCCAGTCAAAGTTCAAGTACAACAACTTGAATCAGTGGCTATGACCCACTCGACATGGTGAGCTTGATTCTCGTGGAAGGACATCCACCGATATAAAGCTCTCCAATCAAAGATCAAGTACAACAGCTTGAATCAGTGGCTATGACCCACTCGACATGGTAAGCTTGATTCTCGTGGAAGGACGTCCACCGGTGCAGAGATCTCCAATCCAAGAGCAGAGTTCAACCTCTAACATTTTCTTGTGTTTACCCCAAGAGATCCTTGAAAGCATGCATCCACATATCATGCATTGCATTTTGACAGTCTTTCCTTTTTCAGGTTTCCTTACCCTCCTGCTGTTTATTTCAGCAAGAGATGGCTCTAGAAAGGTCTGTCAAAGACATCCAAGACCAGACTGCTCACCTGCAGGAGATGTTCCTGAACTTGTCTCTGGGGCAAGAAGAGATGAAAGCTCTCCTCACCAAAGGCTTGGAGAATTCCAACAATACCAGGAGTGATCAGCTTGCGGAGCTACAGTTTGATCTGACAACCTTGAGGACCCAAGTGATGGGACAGTTGGTGGGCCAGATGGCTCTCATCCAAGACCTATCTCAAAGACAAGAGGAACTCAGAGTTCTTGTCCACCAACTGCTTCCAAACAACCAACTGGGGCAAACATCTGAGGTCGAAGAGCAAGTCACCGCTCAGCCTCCATCCACTCAAGAAGACAAAGGGAAAGCTCCTTTACTTGCTTCAGGGTCACAAACCCATCAACAACCTCGCCAGCGTCAGCGGGGCAATCGACGTAAGCAAGAAAAGTCGGGAAGACAGTTTACGGAGACTGAAATACCATCATTCTTCATACTGAAGCGCCTGATGGAGGTCAACCTACTCACCCTAAAGGACCCTCCTCAGAAGCTCAATACCTCCTCTCCTAACTATCATCCCGACGCATTCTGTGTTTACCACTCCTACAGCCCGGGACACGACACCAACGACTGTTGGGCCTTGAAGAACAAGATTCAAGATCTAATCGACATTGGGGTGCTGGAATTCATGCCAGACGGCGAGATGAAAATCTTCCGTTAAAGGGTTCTCCGCTTGAAGTGACGAAGCTCAAGCTGAAAGACTTTTGCTTCTTTTTGAATTTTCAAAGTTGTAATTTCTTTTGCGGTCAAACAATTATCTGTTGATGTTAAACTCTGTTTTCATTAATGCATTGCATATGTTTGTCTTGAATTCATCCATTCGTTTCACTACTCTTATGCTTTTCTTTATGATATTTGACTCTTGATAAAAAGCTGTAAGCCTTTAGAGGGAGGATGACGAAACAATACCGCGATCTTACACAGTATGCTTTTGAACAGACCTTGCTGAGGATGTACAGACATTTCTTTCAAATCCCAAACACTGGAGTTATAAGGAAGTTAATCCCTAGTCAACCCCTTCGAGCCAAAGAAGTAGGAGTTTCCTGTTCTGAAACGATCAAAACCCTTGATATAAACCTGGGGCAGGGTAGTATCTCAGTTAATTCAAAATGCGCATTGAAGTCGCAAACTCTCAGTTCGTAATACAACGAACGACAACAAAAAAAAGAAGAAGAAAGCGTTCCGTTGGAATCAAAAGACAAGGGTGGTTCCCAATCACATAGACAGTCAATCTCTCAAAAGAGAAAAGCCCACTGAGCCAAAACCTATAAAGGAGGCTTAAGAAAGCTGGGGCATCCCGCTGACTGTAATCCCGGAAAACGGTAACAGTCAGGCAAAAGTTAGGGATAACAAATCAAAATCAAAATAGTGAGGTCGTTACAAAATCCTCAACAACATGAAAAAAATGTTGAAAAAGAAAAAGGAGATGATGATTGTCTCCCCAAAATTCAAACTGGTGAACCATCGCCCAAAAGTCGTTCCAAACTCAAAACAGAGTATGACACAATTAACTGAGCTTAGGTTGAAGGACATCACGAAGAGCGGGTGAGTACAAATATACTTTGAGCCTTTATCCTTTGTTTCTTGAACCGTGAACCAGGCCACGTTACAACCCTTTAAAAGTCCTAATTGAAGCATGGGTTAGTTCGAAAGCATACTGTCACAACAGGTATCCTGACTCCTGTAGGGCTTTGCTCTAAATCTTGTGTTAACTTGTCTTATGAAAAGTTTTCTGCTAAAAACGCATTTTTCAAAACTTCGAGACAAACATAAACTTTACATTATTCGAATACCACTGTCTGCATTTGACCTTTTTGTTTGACAGCGAAGAAATTCATACAGCGAATGTTCGGAGGAACGAAAACTCTCTCAGTAAGTCAAAATCACTTCAAGAGGATAACACTTCCATCAAATCCCCTTATCAACAAGGGGCATGACATGCCACAATTCAATTAACCTGGGGCAGTCCAGTCAAGGTCCAACAGATCTTTCAAAGTTCAGTTAACCTGGGGCAGTCCAGTCAAGATTTCAAGAAATCTCTCAATATGCAGAGTAATCTGATTCAGGATTCCTTCATCACCACTTGGGGCATTCGAATGTCAAAAGTGTTCGACAAATCAACTACAACAATTCCAGATTCGACTCCTGTATCCGGCCAGGGGATATCTGTTGACTACATTTCCAGACTTGATTCCTGTATCTAGCCAGGGCACGTCCGAAGAGTTCGAAGATTCGATTCCTGTATCCAGCCAGGGCATATCTGTTGACGACTATTTCCAGATTCGATACCTGTATCTAGCCAGGGCACATCTGAGAGTGATAAGTTTCCAGACTCGATTCCTGTATCTAGCCAGGGCATGTCTGAAGAGTTCAAAGATTCGATTCCTGTATCCAGCCAGGGCACATCTATCAACTACAACAATTCCAGATTTGACTCCTGTATCCAGCCAGGGGATATCTGTTGACTACATTTCCAGACTCGATTCCTGTATCTAGCCAGGGCACGTCTGAAGAGTTTGAAGATTCGATTCCTGTATCCAGCCAGGGCATATCTGTTGACCACGTTTCCAGACTCGATTCCTGTATCCAGCCAGGGCACGTCTGAAGAATTCCAGATCAACACCTGTAACAACCCAGGAAAACATCTGTGAACGATCGATTGTAGACCAACACCTGTAATAAGCCAGGAATTTATCTACATCACCACTTGGGGCATTCGAATGTCAAAAGTGTTCAAAACCCGATGCAGTTTTACACAAGCTCATCATCAGGAAGCCCTACACCGGTTCCTCTTCCAGACTTCTGAAAACAGTTTACGGATTCTTCCCAACAACGGATGTTAATCTACCGACTTGTTCAGATGCAACCTTTGAAATTAGTTTACGGACGCTTCCCAACAACGGATGCTGCTCCATTGCTGATTCAACTTCAAGACTTTTGAAAACAGTTTATGGATTCTTCCCAACAACGGATGTTAATCTATCAGCTTGTTCAGATGCAACCTTTGAAAACAGTTTACGGACGCTTCCCAACAACGGATGCTGCTCTATTGCTTATTCAATCTCAAGATTTCTGAAGACAGTTCACGGATTCTCCAAGTAACGGATGTTAATCTATCGCTTGTTCAGATTCTTCTCAAGCTAGCTCCACTCAGAGTCAAGCTTCATTATCCCCAGCAAAGCTAAAACTTCAAATTATCAATCCCCAGCGGAGCCAGACCATTGAACCTTCTCCCCACAGAGTTTCGGGAGGGCAAATCTTGAGTTCCCCAGTGAAGTCGCCAGAGTTACTTCCCACCAAGCTGAAGATTCTCAATCTTACCTCCCCAGTAGAGGTCATTAGGAATTCTCTTCCCCAGCAACAACCAAGGAATTATTTTCCCGGCAGCGGTCAAGCTTCTTTTATCTTCAGCCATCTCGGATTCATTTATCCTCAGCAAGATAGCTCATCAGCTTACATGCGCATTCATTACATTCATATCATAAACATTAATGTCACATACGTCGCATCATGCATCATAACATTGCATACAACTAACCCTTTACTTTTCAGGCAAGATCAGTCGACAGATAAAGATCACCTTCCGAGATTCATCCAGAAATAGTTCAGATGTGACCCAGACACGGTGACATTTTGATACTTATTCCAGATCCATTCAGACGCATCATCAGGAAACCCTACACCGGTTCCTCTTTAACTTCAAGAATTCTGAAAACAGTTTACGGATTCTTCCCTACAACGGATGTCAATCTACCAACTTGTTCAGACTCTTCTCAACTTTTGAAGACAGTTTACGGATTCTTCCCTACAACGGATGTCAATCTACCAACTTGTTCAGACTCTTCTCAACTTTTGAAGACAGTTTACAGATTCTTCCCTACAACGGATGTCAATCTACCGACTTGTTCAGACTCTTCTCAACTTTTGAAAACAGTTTACGGACGCTTCCCAACAACGGACGCCGCTCTATTGCTCACTCAATCTCAACTCCTGAAATAGTTTACGGATTCTCCAGACATGGACGTCAATCTGTTGCTTATTCGGACCCCTAATTCAGAGATGTTCCAAAACATGGATGCCCTTCTGATACTTGCCCACTCACCATCGACATACAGTTCAACATAACCAGATGGCATCTATAAGCCCATCCTCCTACCAGCAGTCACCAGATGGCATCTCTAAGCCCATTCCCCGACAAGATTCTAATCGCACCAGATGGCATCTTTAAGCCCATCACCAAATGGCATCTGTAAGCCCATTCACCTCTACCATCACATCGCCGAGTGCAAATTTTCTGGGCATTTTAGTGTCCAATCTTCTTTTACCTTCAAGTCGCGAAAGGCAAACTTGCCAATCTAACTCTTCAGGTTCAAGAAGATTGAACAGGGGCAACTGTTGTACCCCAAAATTTGCCCTCACATTTTTTCCACAAGAAATCTCAGCTTCAGGCGTTTCCTGATTCTTCAGATTGGCTCAAGAATCGGACAAACAGACTTTTCTTGTCAGTCAAGACACAATTAGGGTTTTACTGGTTTTCAGGGCTCTGGATTGTTTCACACAGTTGGCTTAGGGTTTTGATTGATTCTGGCTCAATTTTGATCAGGCGAATGTTCGTTGGCATTTAATCAGGAATTAAGGTTTTATGGGCATATTCTCAGAAAGATTAAAATTCCACAGCACTTTGCAAGTTACTCCGAGATTCGGGTCGAATTCGCATTGTTTTTAATTTAATCGGTAAGAGGAGGCAGTTGGTTTGAATTCACCAGTCAAAGGATATGCGCAGTTTGGAATTACAGTGTTTGAAATCAGTGAAAAGAGAGAACGCGCCTGATCAGTGTTTTGATTAACTATTGATTCGCTTTGAAGATACCAGGTTTAATTGATCAATGTGCTAAAGTATTGTTTATTTAAATTATTTATTATTCTAAATTAAGTGATTGAAATTTATTTTTTCAATTATTTTAATTCAAAGAGTTTTAAATAAATAAATAAACAATAAAGAAAGAGGAAATAGAATTGGTTGGATAATAAAGACTTTTATTGATATTTGAATTATTTGTATAATTATTGTTTATAATTTAATTACAAACAATGGTTTACATTGATTTAAATATTAAATAAAAGAAAACTATCTTATTTTTTCTAATTCTTCAGTCTTCATTTAGTACCCCTCCATCCATTTTTATCTGCAAAAGAAGAAAAGTCAGTGACTGATAATTAATTAAAGACAGATAAAATTGCAATCATCATTAAAGGCCACTGATGGGGATCAGTTAACCCTCTCTGCAAATCACGGAATCGCTCCCGGTTCACAAAGAGGGACGAGTTTTATTTGCTAAAGTATGAATGCACAAAAGCCAAATTGCATAATTCAAAGTGTCAAACTGCATAAATTCAAAGTCTCAAACTCCAAGTTCAAACCCAACTAAAAATCAAAGTACAACTTTCTGCCAAAAAATATAAAGCATACTGTCACAAAGATATCAAAAGATCCAAAGTGTAAGAAGCTGGCCAAAGAAGATATGCAGAGAAAATGGGATATGCAACAACTACACTTTCATCATTTCCCCATGTGACCTTTTCAGAAAAGTACAGCACAAAACATATAAAATATTTAACTGTACTAGAAGAGAGAGAGATAAAGTAAGCAGGGAGCAGGTTTTTAGGCTTAGAGGCATAGATAGAAAGAGATACAAAAGAGCCAGACACAGTAAGAGAAAGCAGGCAGAACTTTCACCAAAACACAAAAGAAAAACACTTCAAAAACTCACAACCTGCATATGCAAGCAAACCACATACTGAAGCAAACACAAAGCTCAGAAACCAGCAATACATGGCCTAAAAACTTCATAACCTCAAACCTGAACAACCATACCAACATAACCTGCTGAAGCAAATTCAAACCAGTCTAAACCCATAACCTGCATCAGTCAAAAACCTGTCTAAACCCATAACCTGCATCAGTCAAAACCTGTCAAAACCCTCACCATACTGCATAAACCATAAAACATATACAAACACCACAACCCTGCCAATAACTCAAACACAAAGAGAACCAAGTCAAAGCCTAAACCAAAGCATCATACCTGCTAAGCATTTTGAAACCTGCCTCAGCCTCATCCTGTCAAAAAGCCTCAAGCCTAACACTACAAGCACAAACCTGCCTGAACCATACAAAAACATGCCTACTGTCAAGCACATAACCTGTATTGGCTCAAAAACAAAAACCATACAAACCTGTCAATAACAAATCCAGCAATAACCAGCATAACCTAAAAGCATTCAACCTGTTAGGCCTCCAACCTGAAACCTCACAAACCCTTACCCTGTCAAACACTAAACTTGCCTAATACTGAAACCTGGCCAAAACCATTCAAAGAACATTGACCATTCAACCAAAGCATACTCAAGCATTTAGGGTCAGCTCTAAGCCCTCAGAAAGATATCATCACTGGGCGTGGAAAGAATCAACATTTTTAGGCATCCAACACAAGTGTTTCAAGGAAGTAGCAAGAGAAGCAAGCACACAAGAAGGCAAAGAAGATACAGAGGCACCACATAGCATACAACATAGGCAATCCAACAAAGGCAGTAAGAGCCCTCAGATTTGCATCATCATAGGGCGAAGTTCAAAAGCGCGTTCATCTCAAAGCATCATAATCAAGTGTTTTAAAGGAAAACCATACAAAAGCTCTAGGCAACTGTAAGAGAAGAGGAAAAGAAGCATTCAAGGCAATTCAAAGGCCTCAGAAGAGGGCTTCATCATAGGCAAAAAGCTAAACGTCCAAGGGCAAGTTCAGGGCAACTAAGATAGAAGACGTTTCAACAAGCCTACAACGACGGCAACGGGGGGCAAACCAACGAAGAGGAGAGATAAAGAAGCGAATATTAAAAGGGTTTTCAGTGCAAATGAAAATCATCATCAAACCCTAAAGTAGCAAAAAGATAAAGGTTACCAAAGAGCAAGCCCAGCATCCTCACTGCCTTCCCCGCTCGTCCCAGCCTCCTAGCGCACGCCCAACCGTCCTCTGCCATCTCCAAGGTTAACACTTCTTTTTCTTTCTTTCAAAAATATCCCAGATGATCATATGAGAAAAAAAAACGAAGTTAGAATCTAGATGAATCAAAATCGTAACATGCAGTAATCGACAAACCCTAATGAAATAAGAAAGAGGAAATCACCTTAAATCTGTCGCCCCAAAGTGTTGTTGGAGGGAAGAAGAGGTCGGGAGTGCCAGCGGCCATGGACAAACGGGTGAAAAGACTCAGAAGCTCAGAAGCGAACGTGTAAACGAGGAAGACGAAGAAGACAAGCTTAAGCGCCGTTGCTCACAAACCCTACGCGTTATCAACTGAACAACAAAGCTCCAAACCCTAAAATGTTTTGGATCCAAATGGGCCTTGCCCGTTCTGCATGCCCAGGCCCATTTTAAACAAAAGGATTTTAAACTCTTTTCTTTTATAAAACAAATACAATTCTTACTAATTAATTAATTTAACCCTTTTAGACAAATGTTTTTATTAATAACTTAATACTAAATTTTCTCTATAACATTTTAAAATACTTTTTTCGTTAACTTAATTTCTACAACAATACTTTAATAATAAAAATACATTTTTGCACTATATGATTAAAATTGAAAATAACCTTTTTTCTTTTAATTAAAATATATTTTTTTGTGCATATAATAAAAACACATTTCCTATATACATAATTTTAGAACATTAAATTTAAATATAATTTTGTACATATCATACAATATAATTGAAAATACCTTTTTCTTATAAATATACTTTTGTACATAGCACATGAAAAAATACTTTTTTTTAAAAAAAACTTAGAAATATTTTCTTTTCTTAAAACATCATTTATTATACATAATTTAATTAGAACTTGAACATTCAATTAAAACATTTTTCTTTTGTACCTATTAAAAATATATAAATCAAAGATTCATTAAACACATATTTAGGTCAACAAATACCCTAATACATATTAATTTCACATTATCGCACCTGTAAATAATCACATATACATATACATCTCACACCAACACAATACATTCACATTGCCCTATACATTTTTGTTTATCTTATACATTGATATTCATTATTTACATTTGATCGCAAATTCGATTTGGTTGTAACTTATTGGATACTATAAGTCTCATCCACATTCATACACATGTACCCCCACTCCCGAATACTTATCTTGTAATAGCGTAGATTTTACATTTTCGCAATTTACCGCTTTCAATTATACCATGGTTAGACCTAGGGTTTGTATGTACATAAAATCAAACGCTAGATAACCTAATACAAGACAAATACATGAAATTAATACACAATCACACTTGCACCCTCTAGGGTAATCCCACATGTTGCCTTCCAAAATGGGCCATGCTTGCACGTCGAGAATCTTTGGCAAAACAAAATCAAATGATCATAAGTCTCTCAAAATATTGCCAAAACAAATGATCAAGTCCCTTAAACAAATTGCCAAAGACACTTGGCATCATTGCATTCATGGTCCATACGATGACCCGCGCCCGTCTCGAATAAACTTCCTAAACGCAAGATTGTCCACCAAATTCAATGGTGGAACAAAATTGTTAAAAAGGGTTAAAACATAACAAAAACCTTTGAGTACAATAGGGTAGATAAAACTCTTAGTTACTTGAGATTGACTTGCAAAAACACTTGCCTTCTTTTCAAAAACCACCATCCACGACACTTTCAAACAAACTCTCAAAAACATTTGAAACATCTTTTCGAAAAGATACACACTTTTGTAAAACACTCAAACACGAGTCAAATACGTTTGTCGCCTAAGACAAGGCATCTTCTTCAAAAACATTTTCAAAACGCTCACACACACACCATTTTCAAGCAATCGAAAATCAAGGCAAGTGATCTAAAAAACCAAGTAACTAAGAGCCCATGGATAACCATGGATGAAAAGGGTGCTAATACCTTCCCTTTTCATAATCTACCCCCCGAACCCACGAAATATCTCAAAAGGTTTTTGCTGTGCTTTTTTAACCTTTCCTTTAGGATAAAATAAAAATTCGGTGGCGACTCTTGCTCAACCGCACAAGTGCGAATACGAACGCAAAATACTAGTCAGTTCTCCCACCGTATCACAGACGCGGTAGGGTCCCTCCCAGTTTGCGGCCAATTTCCCTTCGTGCGAATCTTTCTAGTTCCTTCGCAAGACTAGGCTGCTGATCTAGAAATCGTGTCTGATGACTTTGTGGTCGTGACGCAGGGCCACTCATTGTTTTAAAGTGGCCTCGAGCTCGTCCCTAAGGGCTTCGTCGTTCATTTCTTCGTCGAGAGGCATCTCTGTCCGCCTGGAAGGTTCCCTGATTTCTACGGGGATGACGGCCTTGGTGCCGTATGTTATTCGAAAAGGGGTTTCGCCCGTCGTTGAGTGGGGTGTGGTGCGGTAGGCCCATAAGACGCTGTGTAATTCCTCGACCCACCCTCTTTCTGTTTCTCCTAGCCGGCGTTTGAGTCCTCGTAGGATGACCCTGTTGGAGGCCTCGGCTTTCCCGTTGGTCTGGGGATGCTCGACTGAGGTAAAATGTTATTTGGTCCCGAGTTTGGTGACGAAGCTTCAGAACCCTTGGTCGGTGAATTGGGTGCCGTTGTCAGTGATCAGCGCCTTCGGGATCCCAAATCGGGCGAGGACGTTTCACTTGTAGAAGCGGAGGATGTTGTGCGAGGTGATCTTTGCAAGGGCCTGGGCCTCTATCCATTTCTTGAAGTAATCCACAACCACAATAAGGAACTTATTTTGGTACATCCCTTGTACGAATGGTCCGAGGATATCCATCCCCCACCAGGCGAATGGCCACGGGGATGACAATATGCTCAGCTCGTGAGGGGGAGCGAGATGCATGTCAGCGTGCTTCTGGCACTTGTCGCACCTCTTAACGTGATCTTTAGCATCCTGTTGCATTGTCGGCCAACAATACCCCGCCTGTAGAGCCTTCCTTGCCAGGGACTTGCTGCCCATGTGCTGGGCGTTAATCCCTTCGTGTATTTCCCGTAATACCTTGGGGTCTAAGGATTCGTCGATGCACTTCAAGAGGGGAATGGAGAATCCCCTGCGGTATAGTTTGTGTTCGAGAACCACATAAGAGCACGCTCGTCGTTTGGTTGCGGTCGCCTCTGCCCGATCCGAAGGGAGCTCGCCCTTTGTTAGGAAGTTGAACATCGGGGTCATCCAGCACGAAGCGTCTCCGATGGCGTGTACCTCGATGGGGGTCGAGGTTCTTTCGATGCTTGGTCGCGATAGGGATTCTTGTATGACGGATTTGTTCCCGCCCTTCTTTATTATGCTCGCGAGCTTTGAAAGTACATCGGCCCTTGTGTTTTGCTCACGCGGGACGTGTGATATTTCTGCTTGGTCGAACCTCTTCATGTATTCTCTGACTAAGTTCAGGTATTCAATGAGGCTATTGTTTTTATCCTGGTAGCTCCCTTGGACCTGGGAAGCGACGAGCTGAGAGTCCGTGAAGATTTGCACTTCATATGCCCCTAGGTCCTAGGCTAGCCTAAGCCCCGCGAGTAGGGCCTCGTACTCCGCTTGGTTGTTTGAAGTCGGAAAGGAGAGGGTGAGCGAGTGCTCGATCACTACGCCCTCCTCGTTTTCCAGGAGGATCCCCGTGCCGCTTCCAGATGAGCTGGATGCTCCGTCGACGAAGATGGTCCATTTGTGCTCTTTCCCTGCGGGGGGGTTGTGAGCGGTCATTTCCGCGACGAAGTCGGCCAGAGCCTGCGCCTTTAGGGCTTTCCTGCTCTCGTATTGAATGTCGAACTCAGAAAGTTCCAGTGACCACTTCAACATTCGACCTGCCATGTCAGGTCGACCCAAGAGTTGCTTCACTGGCTGGTCGGTTCTTACTATAATCGTGTGAGCGAGGAAATAGTGTCTTAGTCTCCTCGCCGCGTTGACGAGGGCTAGAGCTACTTTCTCTATCTGTTGGTATCTGACCTCGGGTCCTTGCAGTGCTTTGCTCGTAAACTAGACGGGATTTTGTCCGTCGGGCGTCTCGCAAATGAGAGTCGCGCTGAAAGCTTCGTCCGAGACCGCCAGGTATATGACCAATGGTTCCCTGGCTTCGGGCTGTGATAGAACGGGCGGTTGGGATAGGCTTTGTTTTAGGTGGCGCAACGCCTGTTCACATTCCTCGGTCCATTCGAAGGCTGCCTCCTTGCGAAGGAGCTTGAAGAAGGGGAGGGTATGCTGGGCGGATCTCGCGATGAAGCGGGATAACGAGGTGAGCATGCCGTTCATGACTTGTATGGACTTTTTCGAGGTGGGCGTCGGGAGGTAGGAGAAGGCTCGACATTTGTCGGGGTTAGCTTTAATTCCTCGTTCTGTCAGGTAAAACCCGAGGAATTTTCCCGCCTTGACCCCAAATGTGCACTTCTCGGGGTTGAATCCTATCTTACATTGCCTTGCTTGGGCGAAGACTTCTTTGAGGTGAGTTGCATGGTCGGTATCTTCTCGGGATTTGACGATCATGTCATCCATATACACCTCGAGCATGTCCCCGATTTGGTTGTGGAACACTTTGTTCATCATATGTTGGTATGTTGCCCCTGTGTTTTTTAGACCAAAGGGCATTACGTTGTAATAATAGTTGCCCGAGCTGGAAATGAAGGCCGTGCAATGCTTGTCGCTCACGGCCATTGGGATTTGGTTATAGCCCGAATAAGAATCCATGAATGACAGTATTTTATAACCGGCCGAGTTGTCGACCAACATGTCTATGTTTGGTAAAGGAAATGCATCCTTCGGGCATGCCCGATTGAGATCAGTATAATCAACATACATTCGCCATTTTCCATTATTCTTTTTGACTAGTACAACATTTGACAGCCAGGTTGAATACCGGGCTTCGGAAATAAAATTTGCCTCTAAGAGGTCTTTTACAGCTTTTTCAACAGCCTCTGTTTTCTCTGGGGACTACCTACGTCTACGTTGTACTACTGCCCTAGCGGCTGGATCTATGGCGAGGCGGTGACAAGCGACCTCGGGGTCGAGTCCGGGCATCTCTGCAGCACTCCACGCAAATAGGTCAGCATTCTCGCGCAAGAAGGCTTTGATCTGCTTCCTCGCCAGGTCGGGGAGGCCGATACCGATCTTCACTCCTTTTCTCGTGTCTTCGCCCAGGGGGACGAGCTCGAAGTCTCCGTCCGGAATTGGTTAGAGGGGGACTTGCTCGCCGCTGGGAGGCTCATCCTGGTCGAAGCGGGTGTCCAGGGATATGGAGTCGACCTTTGGGGGAGCTCTCTGCTCTTCTGCCACGACGAACTCTGACTTCTCGGGCTCTGGTCGTGTCGTTGCTGGTCTCTTGGCGGGTCTTGTCCCGGTGTCGACCGTGTCGCATCCTTTGGATGCTGAGTTGAAACATCTTCGGGCGGCTGCTAGGTCACCTTGGATGGTGGCGACCTGTGCCCTCTTGGTGTAAAACTTCATCTTCAAGTGGACGGTAGAGGGTACCACGGTCAGTTCTGCCAATGTCGGCCTTCCCAAAATGTAGTTGTAGAGGGACGTGCAGTTGATGACGAGGAAGCGCACCTTGACCTGCCTGGTCGCCGTGTCCTCGCCAAAGGTAACCATGAGTTCGATGTATCCCCAAGGTTTGGAGGTCGAGTCGTTGAAGCCCTGCAGGTCTGACCCCACATAAGGTGAGAGGTGCGAGTCGTCGAGCTGTAGGGTCCGGAATAGTTGACTGTACATTACGTCGACGGAACTTCCTTCGTCAACGAGGACACGGTGTACGTCAAAGTTTGCCATTCTCACTCTTATTAGAAGAGGAATGACCGTGTTGGGGGCCCCTCCGGGAAGCTCTTCGAGGTAAAAAGTGATAGGCTCCGATCTACCTTTCACCCTTTCAAAGGTCACCGTCTTAGGAGGTGTAGAGTCGACCAATTCATCCATCTTCCTCTTGGATGAATTTATGGTCAGGTCGTTGAACCCCCCACCATTGATGACCATGGCGGAGGGAAAACGCTCCCACCTATTGTGCGTTGACAACGGTTTTTGCAGGTGTTCGGGGACGTAAAAGTCCACGGGTCTGGTGACGGAGAAGGCGATCTGCATGGGGACCGACTCGTCAGATGGTCGGGCATCCTCTTCCGCTTCCCTTATCTCACGGGCGTTCCGACGAGGAGCGTCGTTTCACCGATACTGGGCGAGCCTCCCTCCTTTTATGAGGGTTTCGATGGCGTCCTTGAGGTGGACGCAGTCCTCCGTCAGATGACCATGGCTCCTATGGTACTGACAGTATTTGCTCCTGTCTGCCCCGGGCTTGGCAGGAGCTGGTCGGGGGCGCTTGACGCCACCATCCTCGAAGTTTGTACTAGCACACTCCACCAAGACGCGCTTGCGGGAAGCCGTGAGCGGAGTGTACTCTGTGAAACGCCCCGAGGGTCCTCTCTGTTCTCGGACTTCTCGGGGTTTGTCGTATTTTCTTTTCTCCCCGGTCCGTCGAGGAGGAACGACTTCTTGGCGTGGGTTGCTATTGGATCCGCGAGTTCTGGGGTCGTGGGCTCTGTTGGCTACCTCCCTTTCCTCGTAGTCCATGTAGGCCCTGGCCTTCTCGAGGAGAGCATCGAACATTCGGGGTGGTTCGATGCCTACTGCTTTTCTGAACTCGGTGCTGGGGAGGAGTCCCCTATCCAGCAAGTATCTTTTCATATGGTCCGCTTAGGGGGCCTGGATGGCTTCACGGTTGAAGCGGTTGATGAACTCTCTCAAGGTTTCATCCTGCCTTTGGATGATAACCTCGAGCGCTGCTTCGGTCTTCGGATGTCGCTGTGACGCGATGAATGAGCTTACGAATTGGTTTTTCAAGTTTCTCCATGAGGTGATTGACCCCGGGGCAAGACCCTTGTACCAATCCATTGCTGCTTTCCTGAGGGTCGTGGGGAATAACCGGCATTTGATGGGTCCCCCAATGTTATGGTAGTGCAATATAGCTTCGAACCCATCTATATGATCGACCGGGTCGGCGACTCCGTCGTATTCCTTCAGGTGAGGGGGCTTCTCTATGCCCGGGGGAATAGGTGCCTCCATGATGGCTTGTGACAGGGGACCGCGGGGGTCGTTCTCGTCACTTCGCTCTGGAGAAAGGGACGGGGACCTGAGGTACTGTCGGGCACATTCGGTGATGGTCCTATTGTGAGCATTCCCCGAGGAGCTGCTTGGATCTGGGCCTTTATTTTCACTTTGGGCCAAGGTGGGCCCAGTCTAGAATAATATCCATGTGCCACGAGTGTAATCATCCACAACGGTTAGAAGGTAATGTGATCCATTGGTTTCTAATTTGTTTTTCCTTGTGGAATATATCACAACAGTCTATTCTATCAAAGTTATAATTGACTAAATATGAAATATGTTGAAGAAATTGATTTTAGGAATGTCCCATTCTAATATGCCATAAGGTTTCCATGTCCTTTTTAGCTGCACCTATGGAGCCTTGTTGATGTTGTTTTGTGAATACATAAACTCCTTTATTTTAATTTATGATTTGAAATCAGGAACCAATAACACATCTTTTAACATAAGGGAATTTGAAAAATTCACATCTCCCATACTTTCAACTTAGGTTGAAATCTCTGTTGGTGTTGTTATGTAGAAAGTTTTATCTAATTTTCTGATTTTTTTCCAATATTGAGGTGAAAGTAGTCATGTGGTGTGAAGCACCACTATCAAGTATCCAATTGAAACAATATTCAAATTTACCAGTCATGTTTTCATGTGGGTTTGTATGATTTTTGGCATGAACTTCATGTAGGGCATGTCCTAATGTTGATGCTTCTGGATATTCTTTTCTTTTAGTGGCTTGAGCAAGATTTTCTACTTGTTTCCCTCTTGGTTTGTTAGGTTCTCTCCTTTGAGTTCTCCGTGATTCCCAATTTTCTGGATATCCAACAATCTCAAAGTATTTTTCCTTGACATGTCCGATTTTACCACAATGACCACATTATAATCTCAAGTGGTATTCCTTTCCTCTCTTCCTATCTACATCTAAGTAAAATGCATATGTGTTTTCAGTCTTGGAGTCTCTTTCTCTATCTGCTGTAAAACAAGATTCTTCTCTTTGAATTTGATTAAAGACACGCCTAAGAGAGGGTAATGAATCAGTATTAAGTATGGTTACCTTGACATGTGAGTATTGCTTATTATCAAAGCCTTCAAGAAAGAGATGGATTCACTATTCTTCTTCCCTTTGTGTCAACACATTAAAAGCTCACAATTGCATTCAGGTAGGGTTTGCAATTCACTCAATTCATCAACAAAACTTTTGAATTGAGTGTAGTAATATGTTACGTTTGTTTTTGGTTGTTTATGCATTAAACACAAGTTTCTCCATAGCTGATGGATTTGCGGTGCATTGGTTTGAGCAAAGCGTTCTTCAAGATCTGCCCATACATCTTGAGTCGTTGAAGCATGTGAGATGTTGTTGTGTAGATTTGATTTTGTCGCATTGATCAACCAAGTCGTCACCATTGACTCTGCTTCTCCCAGTCATGATATACTTCATATTAACTTTATGATTTCTTAATGCTTCCATCAATGAAATCTAATTTCGTCTTCACACATAAATTCGTCTTGATTGATCTTGACCATGTAATAAACCGATAACAAACCTAAAAAAATCTAACGAACCTAGAAAATAGTATAAAACCTAATAAACCGATAACAAACTATTAAATACTAATAACAAACTATTAAATATATCTCTAATACTTATATAAAAGTAACTTGATTTCATGTCTTTGAAAAATATTTTAAAAATTGCATAGTTTAATTTTTTTACTAATATTGTGATCATATCTAATATATTTCACTAAATCTATTTGTTTTATATCAAAAGTAACAACTCTATTATTATAATCTTGATATATAAATATGGTGACGTCTAGTGTGAAGGAGCAATTAAATCTCTCATTCTCTCACTAGTGGACTATGACAAAAATACTATTTGATTTTATTAATGGTTCAAATTTATTAAAAATTGAAATAAGAACATTTATTAATTTTCCCATACAACCACTATCTCTTTCTCACATGCCTTCTCCCAAAATCCTTATGAATATATGCAATTTTTTAAAGAAAAAAGAAGACCCAAATGTTAGTAATAGTTGTCATTATAAAAAAAGAGAATTTAACACGAAAACATCATTATCGTGTCGGTGAGAAGAGGTTCAACATCTGAGATGTTGGATTAATCATGGTAATAACTGATGAAAGAAGGGAAGGAGTTAATTAATATAGATTCATGATCTTTAGGAATTTTTTTCACTATCAGTGTTGGAAAGCTTCTTAAAGAATTTATGCTCTTTTTTTATTTAAAGTTTTTCTCTTCTTACCTTTGACAAATATATTGATATTCAATAATTTCTATATGGTTGAAAACATGATTCTGAATCTGTTAAAAAAACATCGATGATTGTTATTATTAATTTTTTTAAGATCAACTAATATTTTAGGAAACCTTAAAGAAAGAAAGAAAATCAAAGAATGAAGAGGAGGTATTTTTTCCCCATTAATTCAATCAATGGAGTATGGTCTACAAAGAGAATGAGAATAAGGTAGATGTTTGAAATTGTGTAGATATTCTCATTATACTTTTAACAAATCTAGACCATAGAACAAATCTTAAGATAAATATTTTTTAGTACACCCATAATTATGAATTTGATGTAAAATTTTGTTATTGGTAGTTATTGGTTGTTGTAAGTAACTAACTAAAACTGTTATTTAGTTTAACTACTTTTTTAACTTTGATTTTCCTTATGTGTAAAGTGTCACTTGTATGTAAAAAACAATACCATTCATTGAGATACTTCACTACTTTCTCATCATATATTTCATGAACTAAAATATGGTATCAAAAGTAATTTTGTGTTGCTTCCGCACCTTCTTCTTCATTCTCTATCTAGTGGTCTTTTTCTCCTCCTCTCAGTGGCAAATCACAATGATCACTATTATCTTTATTCATCTGATCATCTTGGGGTTGTTCTTGTTTCACAACCTTTAACCGGTGATAACTTCAACTCTTGGCATCATGCAATGTTAATGGCTCTTGATGGCAAGAACAAAACTGGTTTTGTGGATTGCACGCTTACAAAGCCAGAAGATCATTATCCTCAATACCGTTCATGGACGCACAACAACAACATCGTTTCATCTTGGCTGCTTAAGTAAGTTTCCAAAGAGATCTCATATAGTGTCACTTATGTTGGAGTGCAATTGTGATGGAGTGGAACCTATCGTGGATCATCTTCAAAATATCATTCTGCCCGCACGTTCAATTATGGTGGAGTGCGGCCTATCGTGGGCCATTTTCAAAATGAGCACATTATCACATTCTTACTAGGACTTAATGAGTCTTTCAATCAGGTTTGTGGCCAAATTCTCCTCATGGATCCCCTACCTTCTATAAATGTTGTGTTATTAATGGTTACTCAAGATGACAAACAAAGAGAGGTTACATCTACCTCGAATCCCACTGAAATGCCTATCGTGTGTGATGTTCAAGCTAGAAACACCAAGACCTTCAAGAAAGATAGGCCAACTCATGCTTATTGTGGTGTTGTTGGTCACCTTAAAAAGAGTGTTTAAAGTTTCATGGATATCCTCCAAGATACAAGAAACCTCAGAGCTTCAAGATAAAAATCAAATCCATAATGTGAATGATCATGGTACCGCAGACACAAATCCTCTTTCTAATATGACAACAATGAATTCACAAAATTACTAGAAGATCATTAATTTCTTGCAAGAACAGATGACCAAGACTAGAGTATCTGAAGCAAACTCTTCTGTGAGTTCAGCCATATGTATGATATTTTCCAATATTGACTCTCATAAATCACGTTTTTCTAGAAAATGGATAGTAGATTCAGGTGCCACCTCTCACATATGTTGTGATATATCTTCCTTTGAGTCACACAAACCTTTACTTGACAAATTTGTCACACTTCTAAATGGAAATACCTATTAAAGTCATAAGTGTAATACAATGGGAGAACTGACTTGTGTGTTTTGCGTTTTATCGCAAATGTTGCTGATAGCAAGAGTCGCTACCAACTTTTCTTTTATCCAATAAAGGAAAGGGTGAAAAGAACAGGAAAGACCTTTTGAGAATTTTCTTGAGTTAGAGGGGTAGGTTATGAAAATGAAAGCTGTTAGCACCCTTTTCATCCGTATTCATCTACGGGTTCTTAATTGCTTGATCATTTTGAAAATGCTTTGTGTTTGTGTATGTTAGAAAATGTTTAAAGATGTTTTGAAAGTGGTGATTTTATAATGATTCTCGTATCGTTGAGAATGTATACAAAATGTTTGTTTTTGGAAATATTTTGAAAATGCCTTAATAGGGCAAACTTTGTAATGATTCTCGTATCGTTGAGAACGCATACAAAATGTTTGTTTTGAAAAGTATTTGAAAGTGTGAGGTGTAAAGATTGTTTTAATTTGTGAGAAAGCAATTACGAGAAATCTACCTACTCAAAAAGTCTTTCTTCTTTTCCTCCTCCTTTAGATAATGCTTGTCTACCATTAGTTAGTAGAAAACCATATCATTGAATGTGAGGGACACGCGTGGGTCATCGTACAGTTATAAAAGGAAACTTGTAAGGTGTTTTAGCAATTGTCGTAAAGGACTAAGATTGTTTACCGAAGGCAACATCAAAGAGTCATCGAGGGACTACAATATTTTAATCGAGGGTCTTTGCTAAAACACTCCACATTCGAGGGACATGACTGTTTATATATGAGGCAACAAATATTGGTTACCCTAGAGGTGCATGTGTGCAAGGTGCGTTTGATTTCAAGTATTTTATCTTTGAATTAGGGTTTTACTAGGTTTGATTTTAGTCTTGTCATGTAAACCCTAATTACTATCAATAATAAGGAAAGCGATAAATTGTGGAATTTAAATATCCTACGCTATTACAATGCTTTGGGAATGGGGGATACAATTTTGTGAGTGAGGGAGGAAAGCAAAAAAACTAATTATCTATTAGAAATCATATACATAAATGATAATGCGAAATAATAAAATATACAAAGATGTAAAGATGAAGAAAAGAAAATTATTTTTTAGGGTTTTTGATGGGGAAAAGATTTGATAATTAATCCTAATTAAACTAATTAATTTTAATTTACAAGAGAATCTAATTAATATTTTAAATAAAACCTAAAAAATTTAAGTTAATTAAAATAAAACCTAAGTCTAATTTAATTTGTTTAAAAAATAATTTAGATGTCAATGTTAATAAAGAAAAATGTTTTGCAATGTATAAAAATAAAATAATAAAATCTAATTTAATTTAAAAAGTGTTTAAATTTAATATTTTTAATTTAATTATTTAATAATATATATATATATATATATATATATATATATATATATATATATATATATATATATATATATATATATATATATATATATATATATATATATATATATATATATATATATATATATATATATATATATATATATATATATATATATATATATATATATATATATATATATATATATATATATATATATATATATATATATATATATATATATATATATATATATATATATATATATATATATATATATATATATATATATATATATATATATATATATTTGCATTTTTGGTTAAAATAAAAATAAGAAAATATAAAAAATATTTAGTCTGGGTGCTAAAGAGTAAACTCGGGGTTAAGAATTAGCAAAAAGGACCCAAGTATATTTTTTGTTTGAAACAGAAAGAAAAAATAATTTGGATGGGCCTGCGTTGTTTTTAGTAAAAAGGGGGTATTAGAAAGTAAAAATAAAAAAAATAAAAAGTCCCAATTTCTGAGAAGCCCAACGCTATTTATGATTCAGTGTTGCTGGCTTTTGAGGGTGCACCATGAGTTAGCTCATGTGGAGCGATGGATTTGATTGCATGATGATCATGTGGTGTGGATGAGAGGTACATGATGAGCGCTCCCAGCCTGCTTGCACTGAATCTGAAATAGAAAATTATGTGAAAAATAAAAGGGTACCGTTGGGGCTCGAACCTAGGTCCCTATAGATCAATGCCTTAGCGCGCGCTTCTCTGCCACTGGGATGACTTTCATCCGTTTATAATACAACTTCAACTAAATATAAAATAAACTCATTTTTGAACATGACTTCATCCCTAACCTCACCCCAGTCACCATTGTCACATTTTTGAATTTTCTTACTTGCTCATTTCTCAACCATTTTCAAAAATGTAAACATAAAAGTTGTTCCATTTTTCAACAGGAATTCAACCATATAAATCTCATAAGCTATAAATCAAATATGAATGAGAATTTTGTTGGTACCAAATTAAAACCTAATTTTTTCAGAAAGTTCAAACTCAAAATCCGCATCACTCAAGCAACATAAATGAAAACTAAAGGCATGGTTAGCTTCAGGGCTATGATGTGTACATTTTTCATTCACAAAGTAACCATTAATGATGCTTTTATAAGGAGTTCAAAGTTGAGAAAACTTACCTCAAAACTGGAAATCATGTTTGGGGTTTGAGCACTTCTGGAGGTGTTGTGATGACCTGGATAGCTTCAATGAACTCCTAGGAAGTTATTGCAATGCTTACTTTGAGCTGAAAGTGCCTAAAACTTTCTGGAGAAGTCAAGTTGTAGGTGTGATTTTTTGAAAATGGATGATGGTGTAAATGGAGTTACAGTTGTGTATAAAGGTCTTGGATAGTTTCTAAGTGAGGTATGGAAGCTTTGTGATTGATTTAGGGTGAAAACGCACGAGTGGATTGTGAGTTTTAAGTTCAAAGTCAGAAATGACAAGTTATGGAGGTTTTGATGCAAATTCTGGTTTGACGGAGTATGAGGGGGTTAGAGGGCTCTTGAACTCGCGTGTTAGCTTGAAAATAACTTCTCTATTTATAGAGTAAAGGTTTTGAAGGCTCTAGCAATCAGATTTCAAAAATCACATGTTATGGTTATGTGACTTAATTTTGAAGCAAGCTTGAAACATATTGTTCCAATGTGTAGTACAAAGGCTCATAGGGTGGCTAGAGGCCTTAGATATGTTACTTCTGAACATACATGTTAAGTGTGTGCAGAGGGAGCAAGTGAGAGGCTCAAGAAGTTGACATTGTGATTAAAGTTGGCTTTTCTAAAATGGAAGTGTGAACTTTGTTCTATTAATGGAAAAATCACTGGGATAATAACTCAAATGCTTGGACAATGGCTCAATCAATTATGTAAAAATTTAATTACTACGTGATTTTCAAGTTTGAAGGCCTGCAAAGTAATATTATGCAACATGCTTGAAGATTATATCATAAGGTTCATCACAAAATGACCTAAAACTCAAGTTTGTGATGCCATCTTCTTCTCTTAGAAACTTCTAGCTCAAGCATGATCTCTTCAAGTTCTTGGACATTTTGGAAAGCTTGAAACATTATCTACAACCTTCATGTTGCCCACTTTGGCTAAATCAACTTGTAACTTGGTGAAAAATGGCCAAGAAGTTAGGACAAAAATCTGACCAAACTTGCTAAAATTTTCACTAATGTTTTGTAAAAATGTCATGACTTCATGAGCCTATATCTTCAAATCTAAGAATTTTTTGGACATCAACCCTTAGAGACAAAGTTGTAGAATTCATCAAGATCTACAACTTTCATGTTGTAAGTTTTCTTTCAATCTTCTTACATCATAGTGAAAAATGGTCATGAAGTAGTAAATTTATCAAGGTTAAAAAACACTACAAAGCTAGATTACTAACGCGAAGGCCTTTCCTTCACGGGATTACTTAGTGCTTGTGCTAAGTGAAGAAGTGAAAAACACAAGAAGGGGGGGTTTAATTGAAAACTTGAAATCAAATGCGCAAAGACACAGTATTTTTATCCTAGTTCGTTTGATCTCAAACTACTCCAGTCCACCCGTCAAGGTGATTTCGTCTCTCTCCAACGAGGTCTTAATCCACTAATCTCAAACAGATTACAATCACTACTTTGACAACTGTGAAAATCCTCTTGAGTACAACCACAACTCGGTTAATCTCAAGGAAAAACTGTTCTTAATCAAAGATACAAGAGTACTATGTATAGTTGTTTTTCGTTACAAAAACAGTTATCACAACTGTGATATTTTACACAAATAGAGCGTGAAAAGAGATGAGTAAACTTGTAGCATTTTGAATTGAATTGCAGTCCGTTGGCAAATCGTGAACGATTTGATCTCTAAGCTTGATTTTTATAGGCAATGGAATTCTGTCCAACTTTAAGCGTGATTATGATCATTAACGCAATTTCCATTTTGAGAAGATCATGTCTGAAAGAAGCCGTTGTAATTGATGCTGTCTTGATTGTAAAGTAACGCTTCAGAATCTTACATCCTTGCCTGCTGCTGATATTTCAGAAAGTTGATGCCTTAGTTTATATTCCTTCTGTTTAGAATCAGAGTTTACTTCACTTAAGCGCAGATTCTGATTATCATTCTTCAGCGTAAATTCTGATTACTTTCAGCGTGTAGTTTCTATAGCTTATCTTCTGATGCTGCTTTGGTCAGAACTTCTGCATACAAAATAACATAATTTTTAGGGTGCATATTTGTTCTTTGTATTTGTTATCATTAAAAACTCTAATCAAGGGTTGTAGAATCAAACTATGTTCTAACAATCTCCTCCTTTTTGATGATGACAAAAACTAGAATTTTCAATGAAAAATAAAGAACAAAAAGTTTAAGAGAGACTCCCCTTGAGTTGATTACTTCCCTGAAGTTCCTTCTCATTAGAGCTTTTGCTACATCTCCTATCAGAATTTGTTCCTGTTCAAACTTTTCAGAAAGTAGAGGTTAAATAATTCAAAATGTTTGAGACTTTTGTCCCGGTATAACATTATTGAAAATATCTTACTTTCTCCCCCTTTTTGTCAAGTATCAAAAAGAAATATAATCAGAGTAAAAAGATGAATTATATTAAAAACATAACGCAATGACAAGTTTCAGAAACAAGGAGGTAAAGATAAAAATTACAGATAAACAATTTTAAAAGAAAAATCTAAGAAGGAGGGGGAAGGCGTGTGAACAACGCTTCCAACAAGCTCTTGATCTGAGTGCTTGACTCTTCCTGCTTGCCCAGAATATCTTTGATTTCCTTTGTAGTATCTTCTTGTTTATCCAGAATCCCTTTGATCTCTTTGTTCGTATCCTCTTGCTTGTCCAATCTTGCATGGATCAGAGCATTCTCTTTCTTCAACTCTTCCAGAGTTTGCATGACTAGAGAGGAAGCTGGTGTCTCTTCAGGGGTTGCATGTTGTTCAGAACATTCTGCAGCTTCTTCTGATTGAACCACTTCTTCTGCTACAACCATGTCTTCTGGAGCAGTAGTCAGGGAGAGACTATTTGAATCTGGTTCAACAACTTCTGACGGATGGTGCTCTTTCCAGGGAGCATTATCTAGCGAAAGAATTTCTTTCTTGCACCATTGACTCAGAACTTGATCTTGAAAAGCTTTCAGCTGATCACTGAAGTTCTGCTGAGCCTTTTCATAACCCAATTCCTTCAGCTTCAGAGTTTCAGAGTTGAGCCATTTTTTGAAACTTTCCCAGAGAAAGTCATAAGCAGTAGGATTAGAAATCTCTATGCTTGCTTACCTCAAAGAATTGATCCATTCCTGCATTTCTGTTTTAAAAATCAACAAATTCTTACCAACATCTGATTTTGGTTTAGGTTTGGGAATGGCAATTTTGCGAGAGGTGGAAGCTAGTCTGTCCAGCACTAGTGGATCAATGACAATTCTGAGGTTGTCAGCTGGATGGTTGATGGGTGAAGGAGTGGAAGAGTCAGGAATTAGAATTGGTCTGTTAGGGGAGTTTGGTGGCGTGGATTCAAGGGATGAAGGAATTTATGGAATGTCATGAATAGTGAGAGGCATGCGAACCGCAAGAGGTTCTGTTATTCCAGGAATTTGGGTTGTGGTATCAGAATCTGAAGGAGAGTCTTCAAATTGGTTTGTGGAGGTGTGTTGAGTTTCTGGTTCAGGAATTACAGAGGATGGGTTTTCAGAAGGTGGAAAGAGAGTGTGTCTATTTTCTGGTTGTGGTGAGTTGGGATTCAGATGATCTGGAGAGTGTGGTTGTGGATTATCTGATTGTTGTTGGGAGTTTGGATTTTCTGGGAGTGGAGATTGAAAGTCTGAATTAAATAGTTCAATGTCAGATAGAACTTTTGCAAGTTCTGGTTTTGGATTTTGATTGGGGGAGTGAGGTTCATTCAAAAAATTTCCTAGAGTTACAGCTGGATCAAACTCTATGTCAAAATCTTCAAAGGTTTGTGGTGAAGGATTTTCTATAGTTTGAGGGGGATTGATTTCAGATGTTGTAACAACAATTGATTCTATAACAGAAACATAAGATGGATTACCTTTCTTTTTCGCAGCTTTAGGTGCCTTATTAGAGGATCCTTCTCCTGCTGCTTTCCTCTTCTTGGATTTCTTTAGCACAACCTCTGGAGCTGGCCTGTGCAGATCTTGAATGTTTATTTCTGGAGTAGTCTCATCAGCCTTGCAAGCTTCAAGGTATCTGACTATGACTTTTGGGTTGCTGTCTATCTCAGAAAATAGAGGAAAATCCTTCAGAGGTATCCTCCTTGAAGTAATGGTCTCATGAGAAGCAATAGTTGGTTCCTTCTGAATGTTCTCAATGATCTTCATTTTCTTCATATTCTTTGCGTTCAGAGGCTTCCCAGCTGACGCTTCCAAAGTGCTTATTTCTTGAGTCTCTGTCAGGTATTCTATCAGTCTATTTTCTGTTAGAATATCTGATATCATTCTTCCTAAGGGAATCCAATCCCTCTTAGTTCTTTCTTCTTCTATGGTCTCTTTCACACTTGTTCTGAGGTGGTTGAAGAGCAAGTGTGGAAGATTAATCTGTCTTCTTTGCAATGAAATAGATCAGAAACTGCTGATCAATGTTGATGTAATCAGGAGATCTTGTGGGCTTCTTGTGGTTGATACATCCCAGAATGATTCTGGCCCAGATTCTGTGATGATCCTTCAAATCTCTGATTTTGCTTGATGGTTGACCAGAAGTGAAAATTTCCTTGGCAATTGATTTTAGGTCAGAACATTTATCTGCCATATCTATGCATCTGACTCCACCACCATTGTATCCAATGAGCTTCCCAATAAGATCTTCTGTAATCACGATTTTCTTTCCCATAACATAAGAAGTAACCAGGTGGTTGGAAGATGTAGCGTGAATCCAAAATTCTTTGACGAGAATGGGAAACGTTGGACCAACCAGACGGTCAAAATACACGTTCCAACCTTGAGCAGTCACATCTTCATAGAGATTGAACCCATTTTCTTGTAGACTCCCAAAATCAATGATCAGTTCTGAGAGAACTTCCAGGTTATCAACAGGAGTGAGAAGCATCCTGATGGGTTCTTCATATTGTTCCGTTGATGCAGATTCAGGAGCACTGAGATTTTTGAGGTTTGATGAAGAAGCCATTGTTCACACAGGTTTGTTGGAGAAGATGAAAAGGGTTTTTTGAAAACGAAACTTGAAACAAGAGTGAATAGAAAAATAGTAAAGGTGAATGAATGAAATAGTGAATTTGAGTTTAAATAGGTTTTTTGGAAAACGTAAGCAGTAAGTAAGAAAATAATGTAATGATTATATGCATTAATGAAGCCTGAGATTGGGGGATTCAGAAAGATATTTGAATGGTTTACCACTGACAAATGTCTCAATGCATCCAATCAAAGCCTTGGACCCTTCAGAAATTGAACGCGTGTTCAGCCTCATAAAGTAGTTGGTGAGAGGATGACAAGTGTTTGATGATGTGAACTACACGCCTCTATCCTTGAAATGAAACGTTCGGATGTTCATGGATAGATTCTGAGGCAATATTTACTTCTAAACTCTGAAGACGGGTTGATCAGTTGTTCACAAAAAATAATAAAGTTCTGAGGGTTAAGATATGTAAATAAAACATTTTATTCTGGGCATAATTTCATGCTGAGATGTTTCAGAATGAAATTGAATCTATCTTCAGAAAGAGGTTTTGTAAATACATCAGCCCATTGATGGTCTGTGTCAATAAATTTTAAGGTAAGAATTCCTTTCTAAATATAGTCCCTAATAAAATGATGTTTTATTTCTATATGTTTAGCCCTAGAATGCAAAATGGGATTCTTACTGAGACATATAGCTGAAGTGTTATCACAAAAGATAGGAATGTTACTCTCAAATATGTTGAAGTCTTCAAGTTGAGTTTTCATCCAGAGCATTTGCGTGCTACATCCAGCAGCTTCTATGTATTCAGCTTCTGCTATTGATAGTGCTATTGTGGACTGTCTCTTGCTGGTCCATGAGATCAGATTCTCTCCCAGAAACTGGAAGCTTCCAGAAGTGCTTTTACACTCTACTCTGTCTCCAACAAAATCAGCATAACAATATCCTACTAAGTTGTATTCATTGGATTTTCTATAAAAAAAAACCCAGATCAGTAGTACCTTTCAGATACTTGAAAATTCGCTTAACTGTTGTTAAGTGAGATTCTCTAGGATCTGATTGGAATCTAGCACATAAGCAAACACTAAATAAAATGTCAGGCCTTGAAGCCGTCAGATAAAGGAGAGAACCAATCATACCTTTGTAGACTTTCTGTTCTACCTTTTTACTTACCTCTTCCTTTTCCAGAATGCACGTGGGGTGCATTGGAGTCTTTGAGGGCTCACATTCTGAGAGATCAAATTTCTTCAGAAGTTATCTGACATATTTGCTCTGATGAATGTAAGTTCCTTCTGGAGTTTGATTTATCTGAATGCCAAGAAAGAATTTGAGTTCCCCCATTAAGATCATCTCAAACTCTTCCTGCATGCACTTAGCAAAATCTCTTCCCAGAGATGGTTTAGTGGATCCAAATATAATGTCATCTACATAAATTTGACACACTAAAATGTCATTATTAAATGACTTACAGAACAAGGTTGTGTCCACTTTCCCTCTGGTGAATTCCTTTTATAACAGGAAGTTACTTAGTCTTTCATACCAAGCTCTGGGAGCTTGTTTCAGACCATAGAGTGGCTTCTTTAGTTTTAAAACATATTCTGAGTGTTTGGAATTCTCAAATCCAGGGGGTTGGTGCACATATACCACTTCATCTATATAGCCATTTAGGAATGCACTTTTGACATCCATCTGATACAGAGTGATGCCATTGTTTACAGCAAATGAAATTAAGAGTCTGATAGATTCTAACTTGGCGACTGGAGCAAAGGTTTCTGTATATTCTATCCCCTCTTGCTGACTATAACCTTGTGCCACCAGTCGTGCTTTGTTTCTGATGACTTCTCCTTGCTCGTTCAGTTTGTTTCTGAACACCCACTTTGTTCCAATGACGTTGAATCCTTTTGGTTTGGGAACAGATCCCATACGTCATTTCTGGTGAATTGTAATTCCTCCTGCATTGCCAAAATCCAGTCATTGTCTAGAAGCACTTCATCTATTGTTGTTGGTTCAATCAGAGAGACCAGTCCCATGAGGGATTCTTCAGAGTTTCTGAATGTTGATCTTGTTCTGATTGGAACATCCCTCTTTCCCAGTTTATCTTCTGGGTGAGCTATGCTGCTTCTGGATATCCTTTTCTGAAGTTGATCAACTGAAGGTGCTGGATTGCTTGTAGCATTTCTTTCTGACGTTGTTGGAGCGTATTTGTTGAGATCTTCTGATGATTTATCTTCAGTACCTGTGAATTCAACTTCTATATCTGCAAGGAATTCATTCTGCTTTGACTTTTGAGAGTCAAGCTTATCATCAAATCTAACACTGATTGACTCTTCAACAATCTGTGTTTCTATATTGTATACTCTGTACCCTCTTGAGCATTCAGAGTATCCTAACATAATACACTTTTGTGCTTTAGAGTCAAACTTGTTCAAATAATTTTTTGTATTCAGAATAAAGCAAGTGCATCCAAACGGATGGAAATAAGAAATGTTGGGCTTTCTGTTCTTCCACAATTCATATGGAGTCTTTTCCAGAATAGGTCTTATAGAGATTATATTATGAATGTAACATGCTGTGTTGATTGCTTATACCCAGAAGGTCTTAGCAATGTTAGTCTCATTGATCATGGTTCTGGCCATTTCTTACAATGTTTTGTTCTTTCGTTCTACAACTCCATTTTTTTGGGGAGTTCTAGGACAAGAGAAGTCATGCAAGATGCCTTTTCATTAAAAAACGATTCAAAATATTTATTTCAAATTCTCCACCATGATCACTTTTGACTTTGACAATTCTAAGATCCTTTTCATTCTGAACTTGGTTACAGAATGCAAAGAACACAGAGTGTGACTCGTCCTTGTGTCTTAAGAACTTTACCCATGTCCATCTGCTATAGTCATCTACGATCACTAACCCATACTTCTTGCCACTAACAGACGCAGTTTTTACTGGTCCAAATAAGTCTATTTGCAGAAGTTCTAATGGCTTAGAGGTGGAAACAACGTTTTTAGATTTAAAAGCAGGTTTTGAAAATTTGCCTTTCTGACATGCTTCACATAGAGCATCTGAGCTGAAGTTCAAATTAGGAAGTCCTCTGACCAGATTGAGTTTGTTAATCTTAGATATTCTTCTCATACTAACATGCCCCAATCTTTTGTGCCAGACCCATTTCTCATTGTTAACAGAAAGAAGACATTTTACATTCGGACTCTTTAGTTCAGAAAGTTTTATCTTATAAATGTTATTTTTCCTCTTTCCATTAAACAGGATAGTTCCATCTTTCTGACTAACAGCTTTACATGAATTTTGATTAAAGATTATATCATAACTGGTTATGCATTAATCCATCAACTAGCAGTACATTATTTATAGAGGGAATATTTCCATTACCTACTATTCCAGAGCCAATGATCTTTCCTCTTTGGTTGCCTCCAAAGCCCACATAGCCTCCATGTTTAAGTTCCAGGCTTTGGAACATATGCCTTCTTCCCGTCTTGTGTCAAGAGCAGCCAGAGTCCAGGTACCATGACTGGTGTTTTAGCCTTGCTGCTAAAGATATATGCTACATATATAATTTTATCCTTAGGTACCCATATCTTTTTGGGTTCTGGTTTGTTTGTTTTACCAAAATTATGGTTGAATTTTGGTTTGACAGAGTAATCACTACTAGTGTATTTTATGTCATGTGTGTGCCCATATATAAAATGTGATTTAAGTGGTGTGGGTTTTATGACTAAGTCCATGGCCTATTTAGGTGTAGATACCTTACCTTGATATCCTATCCCTTTTCTGCCATTTCTGCTAACTCCATAGATCATTGAAGCCATCTTGCTTCTATCTATGCTTTAGCCAGAAACTTCTGAAAGCTGTGATCATATTCTTTGATGATCTCATCTGCATTAGTGGGAGTCTCTGAGATTATTTCCTTCTGAGAGTTTTGCAAATCGTTTTCTAATTTTTAAATTTTTTCTTTTAACTCAGAATTTTCTAATCTGAGACTCTCAGTCTTTTCAGAGTCAGAGATAAGTTCCTTTTTCAGGTTCTTGAATTTGACTCTGATTTACTGATATCTTTCCAGAATTTCATTTAGACTTTCTGCAAGTTCAGCTTTAGTGAAATTAATAGCAAAGTTAGGGAATACCTCTTCAGTGTCTGATTCTGAGTCTGAACCAGAAGCTTCACTTTCTTCTGACACGTTTACCATGAGAGCTATGTTTGCTCTTTCATCATCTGACTCTGAGTCAACTTCATAAGTGTCTGAATCGTCCCATGTTGCCATGAGGCTTTTCTTCTTTTCCTTAAAGAACTTCTTTTTGGGCTTCTCCTTCTGAAGCCTTGGGCAAACACTTTTGTAGTGCCCTTGCTCATTGCACTCATAGTAGATGATGTCTTTGTTATTTGGATTTATGTGTCCTGAAGAACCTTCAGATCTTCTATGTCCAGAGGAAGACTCAGACTTTCTGTATCTGGAGGAGGATTCATTTTGATTCTCTGATCTTCTAGGATTTCTGAATTTCCTTTGTCTCTGCTTCCACAGTTGATTCACCCTTCTGGAGAGGAGAGACAGTTCATCTTCTTCTGATGAGGATCCGTCAGAAGTTTCTTCCATAGCCTGCAAAACCTTAAAATCATATTTTTTGTTAGATTTTAAAGCTAGTGGCTTACCTTAATTTTGAGGCTCATCTTCTTCTAGCTCTATCTCGTGACTTCTGAGGGAGCTGACAAGTTCCTCCAGAGATATCTTGTTGAGATCTTTGGTTAGCTTAAGGGCTGTGATCATTGGCCTCCATTGTTTGGGTAGACTTCTGATGATATTCTTTACGTGATCAACAGTAGAATATCCTTTGTCAAGAACCTTCAGTCCAGCAACAAGAATTTGAAATCTTGAGAACATTGCTTCTATGGACTCACTATCTTCAATCTTGAATGCCTCATACTTCTGAATGAGTGCAAGGGCCTTGGTTTCTTTGACTTGAATGTTGCCTTCATGTGTCATTCTCAGAGAGTCAAACATGTTCTTGGCTGTCTCTCTGTTTGAGATTTTCTCATATTCTGAGTATGAGATAACATTGAGGATTATTGTTCTGGCTTTGTGATGGTTTTTGAAACCACGCTTTTGCTAGTCAGACATTATTTTTCTGTCTATCTTCTGACCACTTCCATCCACTGGGTGTGTGTATCCATCAGTTACCATGTCCCACAAATCAGGATCATGGGCCAGAAAGAAACTCTTAATTCTATCTTTCCAGTAGTCAAAATTTTCTCCATCAAAGACTGGAGGTTTTCCACTAATTCTATCCTTGTCTTCATGGTAGTCATTGTTGATGTTTTGGCTTGGTCCCACCATAGTGTTTTTCTGAAGCTTGGATCTTGTACTGACACGGTTAAGTGTTTTAGTTCAGAACCAGGCGCTTTGATACCAATTGAAGAAGTGAAAAACACAAGAAGGGGGGGGGGGGGGGGGTTGAATTGAAAACTTGAAATCAAATGCGCAAAGACACAATATTTTTATCCTTGTTCGTTTGATCTCAAACTACTCCAGTCCACCCGTCAAGGTGATTTCGCCTCTCTCTAACGAGGTTTTAATCCACTAATCTCAAACAGATTACAATCACTACTTTGACAACTGTCAAAGTCCTCTTGAGTACAACCACAATCCGATTAATCTCAAGGAAAAACTGTTCTTAATCAAAGATACAAGAGTACTGTGTATAGTTGTTTTTCGATACAAAAACAATTATCACAACTGTGATAATTTACACAAATAGAGCGTGAAAAGAGATGAGTAAACTTGCAGCGTTTTGAATTGAATTGCAGTCCGTTGGCAAATCGTGAATGATTTGATCTCTAAGCTTGTATTTATAGGCAATGGAATTCTGTCCAACTTTAAGCGTGATTATGATCATTAACACAATTTCCATTTTGAGAAGATCCTGTCTGGAAGAAGCCGTTGTAATTGATGTTGTCTTGATTGTAAAGTAATGCTTCAGAATCTTACATCCTTGCCTGCTGTTGATGTTTCAAAATGTTGATACGTTAGTTTATATTCCTTCTAGTCATAATTAGAGTTTACTTCACTTAAGCACAAGTTCTGATTATCATTCTTCAAAGCAAATTCTGATTACTTTCAGTGTGTAGTTTCTATAGCTTATCTTCTGATGCTGCTTTGGTCATAACTTCTGCATACAAAATAACATAATTTTTAGGGTGCATATTTGTTCTTTGTATTTGTTATCATCAAAAACTCTAATCAAGGGTTGTAGAATCAAACTATGTTCTAACACTAAGGAGCAAGAAAACAGATGCGCTAAGGTTAACGCTCGACCCAAACAAGCAACGACGAGCCCCTATCAGAGAAAGCCTCGGTCAAGCGCGCTAGAACACTTGACTTGGAGGTTCGCGCATCCTCTTGCTAGGAGAGGGGATAATTCCACTCAACTGGTTGGAGAGGGGTGAAGTGAGAGTCAGGAGTTTAGGCTTTTGCGCAGCTCAATCCCTTGCTTATTGTTTTCGAGCCGGAGCTCATCGGGTAGTTAAGTGGTCCGTGAAGGTTAAATCACAATTTTTCTAAGTCTTGAAAATGTTAACTATTGTTGATTTTGTTGGTTCTTGATGATCAAGTTTGATATTTTTGAATGTCTTGATGAATCTTGATTTTTGAAATTCAATGTTGACCAAAAAGTCAAAGTTTGACTTTTTGTGTATCAGTTGACTTTTCATCAGTTGATCGAAATTTCAACTATCAAAACCTTGATCTTGAGAAATTATTTGAGCCATTAAATTAGGTCAATATGTTATGTTTGAGTCTTTGAGATCATGCTTCAAGCCATTAGGTCATGTACTAGGTCAAAAGTCAATGATCAGTCATTCTCAGTCAAAACCCTAATTTTGACAATTTGCCCATTTGATGATTTGAATGCTTTCCTTTAGGAATTATGATAAACCCTTTATCAACTGATGAATATGACTTCAAAATGTTGATGTTGGCCAAAAATCTTGAAGTTTGACTATATATTGACCACAATTGACTTTTTACTCAATACAACTAATTTTCAGTCATCTGAGCAATTGACTGGACAAATTTTTGATGCAAGACTAGAAACTTGGTATGAGTATTCTTGGAGACCTATAATGAACCATGAAATTCATTTTAGGCATCAAAAGTCCAATTACCCTTGAGAAAACCAAAACTCTAGTTTATGGTCTCAGTACTTAGGAGGTAAGCTTGTTTGATCAACTCTTTGAGAATCCTTGAGCATTTGAGATCTTTTGTGAGAAATTTCTTGAGAAAAGAGAGAGAAAATTTTGGGGTACAATAATAAGTAACATTTTTCTAAATAATACTTTTATTCTTCAAGATGTCTTGTATATTCCCATATTTTATGTGAACCTCATTTCAATAGGAAAACAATTTATTAACCCTCATCTCAAATTGATCTTTGACACTAATCATTTTTATATATGGGACACCAAGCGATACAATATAATTGGAAAGAGTAATCTCATTTAAGTTTTATACATCTTTAAGGTTGAAGATGTTAAGACAATGACTAGTTTCCTTAATTCTTGTAATTCAATCACTTCAACTTATAATGCCAAATTGTGGTAGCATAGGTGTTGTACCCCAAAATTTGCCCTCCCATATTCTTCAAGAAATTGCCAAGTCAAGCTTCAAAATTCCCCAAGGGTTGCACAGTGCAAGGGCCTCCTAAGCAGTCAAGACTAGGGTTTTTGTTATGATCAAGAAAATGAAGTTTCCAAAGGTCCAATCAAATCTCACATGCCTACAAATATGGTCAAGCATCCTTATATAGAGTTTCAAGACTTTCAGCACAAAATTGCACAGTCAAAACCCTAATTGCACTACAGTCAACTGTAGGGGTAAAATGGTCATTTGACAGTCAAAAGTTCAAATTTTTGGTCAACATATCATTTTGAAGCCTCAAACATCATTTGATCAATGCTTGATCATGATTCTCAAAGCTTGGCTCAAAAATCATCAAGATGCAAAAGTTTCCTTATTTGGACAGTTGAAAAAGTCAACTGTAAATTGACCAGGGCATAACTTTCACATGGATTATCAGAAAAATTCCATCCAAAGCTCATTTTGAAGAGGAAGACATTTCCTACAACTCATCTTCATAATTCAAGTCCAAGAAATGCTCTCACAAAAAGTTATCAATTTCAACATTATAGGTCATTTTCAAAAGTCAACAAAAAGGGACTTTAAGTCAAAGGCCATAACTTGAGATTGGTAAATCAAAATGACATGGGACCAAAGGCATTGGTTAGAGGACTCAAAGACCTTTCCAAAATGTCCAAGAACATGAGAAAAGCTTAAAAATTGAGCAAGTTATGCCTTGTGGAAGTTGGGAAATTTTTGGATATTTTGAAAAGTCAACATTGATTCAAATGACCTAAAATTGCTAATGGGCCTATTTTTCTTCCACAATTCATTGTCCCAAGCATGCACACGACCATTTGGCCCAAAGGGAAGTTTTTCTCCATTTTTATTTATTTATTTGAATTTTTTATTATTAATAATTCATTTAATCAAATAAAATACATGAAAAATATAAAACCAATGAAATAAAATCTTTTTGTGCATATAATATCTTCAAAAAAAACGTGCATGATCAGATATGGAAAGGACCAATACAATTGGATGTGATTTGGTATCAATTTGCATGGAAAAGATTTGAAAGTTATGGCATAAAAAATCAAATATTCCTTCATCAATTCATGGATCTTTTGGATCAAATTCCTTGACCTAATTGTTCCACACATATATACAAAGCAAACCCTCATGCTTATGACCAGAAAAGCTGCGCTAGAAACCAATTCACAAACTTGAAATTTTTGCAAAGAAACTCAAAACTAAAAACCTCATTCTAGGGCGATTCAAGGCACGATTTTTGTTTCATTAGCTTGCTGAAGCTTCATAGAACGATTTCCAATCAAAAACATTCATAAAAACATCAAGAATTGGTACAATGAACCGGCCCTGTACAGAAAAAAATTCATAATCGTGTTTTAACATCTATGCATTTTCATGGCATTTTAATTGTTGATTCATACTCCTTATGCAATTCTGAAGCTAACCCATATGTTTAATTGTATTTTTATGCATTGTGTGCCAATATACCATTGTTGCTTTTTAGGGTTTGCAGAGTTTCGAATTAGGGGTTTTAAGATAAGGCAAAATTAGGACACTACAGTACCATGGTCATGATCAGCGCCTTTGGACGAAGAAGAAGCTACCCTCGCGCTCAATTTATGAGCGTCACAGGGCTAGTCGCTATTTTTCAGAAGCTAGCCTAAGAGAACGCTCCAAAAACCGTTGCCATGTTTTATTATATTTTTCAGGAAAAACAAACATGAAGAAGATGATGCAGTGTCAAGGCGTGAGTGGTTCGTTCAAATTCTGCGCGCGTTTTTTAGCTACTAACTAATTTTCTTTTATAATGATTACTAGTTATTATATATTAAACGCGTATGAATTGGTTCAGTGGAAAGCAAGAGTATTGGCAACGTACACGACCTGGGTTCGAGCCCCAGGTCTTCATTATTCCCATGTTATTTTTCAATGAACAATCACATGCAGGTTCCATATCAAGGACCATCATACACCTCCAAATCAGGCTTGCCACGTCCATCTCAAGATCAATCACAAGGCTGAGAGTTAGAGAACAACGTGGACATGAGTCAACACGCCAGCACGTTGCCTGGAAAAGTCAAACGGACCAAGGTTAATGGGCCTGAATTATCAAGAAAAAACCTCCATGTTGGGGACTACAACCCCCCTTGGTTTGCAAATTCTTTTAACTTTCTTTATTTTTTTTTATTTTTTTATAAATTACTTGTTTAATTAATTTAATATTTTCATAAAATCACAAAATACCATAAAAATCAGAAAAGATCAAAAATTAAATATATTTAATTAGTTAATATTTTTTAAATAAATTTGCATGTAAATTAATTAGTTCTAAATTAGGGTTTAATTTAATATTTTCATAATAAATTTAAAAAACATAGAATTAAGTTTGATTAATTTTCATCTTTTTATTTTTCTTTCATGATAATCAAATATTTAATATTATTTATTTTATTTATTTTTATAATTAAATTTGTATATAAAAATTAGGGTTAATTTAGGTTAAAATTCAACGTTTCTTAATAAACTAAAAGCCACTAGAATTAGGGTTAGTATTTATTTTAATTAATTCTTTTTTCCTTAAAATCTTAAAAATCATAAAATACCAAAAACATCTCCTTTTCTTTTTCTTTATTAATTAATTCCATGTAATTTTAATTTTGCAAAAAGGGTCCAACGCCCTCGTTTCGATTTAATTCTTATTCGCACATTTATTTCATCTCTTTATAATATGTATGTATCTCTCCCAAGGCCATGTAACCTTTTAATTTTCTCGCACTTTTCTTCATTTATTTATTTTCTGTCAAATCGGGTTCGAGAAATTTTGGCGATGTGGACCCGCGCCTTTTGTAATAGCTTTAGACTTTTACTTTTCCCGCAATATTTTAACTGTTAATAAATGCATGCAAGAATGAATGATAAAATAAAAACAAACGCATAGATCACCTTGACATGAATAAGACAAAATAACTGAACCTGACACACAAATCACACACCATGTCCCGTACCTCGAATTTACCCGAACCTCGAATTGACCCAAACACCTCCAACGGTGGTGCTACCTACCTCTCAATGGTGGGATGACACTACTTTAAGGACATTTACACAGACGAATTCCTTAGGGTAGGTAGACGACTCTAGATACTTGCTCTCTTCAAAAACAAACAAAATCTTTTCACACCGACACCTTTTCAAAAAGTTTTCGAAAGCAACTTTTCAAACACTCTTGAGGACTGATACAAGAGTCGAACTGAAATTTTCAAAGAAACTTTTTTAAAACCCACAATTGAAAAGCAAACAAACCATTTTTGAAAACACAAATGAGCAAGTATCTAAGAGCCCATGGATAACCATGGATAGAATGGGTGCTAACACCTTCCCTTTCTATAACCTACCTCCCGAACCGAGAGCAATCTCTATAAGGAATTTTTCTGTGCTTTTGTCCTTTCCATTTGGAGAAAATAAAAGACGGTGGCGACTCTTGCTTCCGCGACATTTCGCGAACCAGCTTTAAAACAGTCAGTTCCAGATCCACCGATCACAGAACTGGCGACTCTGTTGGGGAACAAACTTAAAGTGAGGTGTACCTTAGGGCTAGTTCATAACTGTGTTTTCAATTGTATTGATTTGCTTGCTTTACTATTGTGGGTTGCATCGGAGTTACATAGATCCTAACCCGGATCTGGGGATACCCTGTTTAGGTAGCATAAGCTGTGAGGGACCTGTCCGGCGTAGACCGACACAGGTGAAGCAGTGGCTACGTTGGTGTGGCACCTTGGTCTGTACCGATATCCCTTGTGTCGCAACGAGGAGAATATGGGTCTTCTAAGGAGTCATTAAGCACCAACAACCTTAGAACCTTAATTGACACAACTTGGCCTTTAGAATTGTAGCAGTATGCTACGCCCATTGAGGCTATACTCTCGTAATGGTTCTAGCCGCAAGAAAAGATTGCGATGCTGGAGTTATGACCGATTGAGGGTAGTCAATGATATTGGGATCCTCTAAGAACCCGATTACTTTTGATTAGGACAGGTATGAACCAACGAACTGAAAGAGGGTAGTACCTAGACCTCATGCTGGCCTAAACTTTAGGGGCTTGCCTTGTGTGACTTGTGTGCCTTACCATGTTTGCCTTTGTATCTATATATGGTGTGCTTTATCATAACATCATAGCATCATGAGCATTGCATGCATCCTGCATAAGGACTGACTATTTCAAAGACAAGAGGGTTTCACCTTTGCTCTGTTTTGTAGGACATCATGATGCCTGTGCGAAGGAATACTATCCGGTTCAACTTTGTTCGTTCACCTGAGTTGCTTGATGAGTTGGTTAGCAGAATTCCAAATACCACTTCCTTCATTCAGAGGCATGGTTCCCTTCTCAGTTTAGTCACTGCAAAGCGGGATCAACAGTTGATGAGTGTTCTGACCCAGTTCTATGACCCTCTGTACCAGTGTTTCACCTTTCAAGACTTCCAGCTGGTCCCTACCCTAGAAGAGTTCTCTGATTTGCTTGGTATCCCTATCTTGGATCAGACTCCCTTTACTGGTTGGGAAAAGACTCTCAGGCTTGAGGATATTGCTGCAGCTCTTCCTTTGACCCATCAAGAGGTAATAGACAACTGGGTGACTAGAAGCGGAGTTAAGGGTTTCTTGGCCAAGTTTATGATTGGTAAAGCTAACAGTTTCTGGAGTGACCTGGACTTTAGGGCATATGAAGACATCTTGGCTCTCCTAATCTATGGGTTAGTCCTGTTTCCTAATCCTGACAACTTCATCAATGTCACTGCCATAAGGATCTTTATGTCTCAGAATCCTGTGCCCACTCTCTTGGGTGACATCTTGCAACAACTTCATGCCCGTACTACCCGAAGACGAGGAACCCTATGGTGTTGTATCCCTTTGTTGGTGAGGTGGTTTATTTTGCACCTCCCTAAGTTCGTACTGAAGAATCAAGAAGGAAGAGGTTGGGCTCATAGGTTAATGTCTCTCACCGATAAAGACATCATTTGGACTTGCAGGGGTTTGGATGAGATAGCTATTATTGATCGATGCGGGGAATACCCTAATGTTCCTCTGATTGGTACCCAAGGAGGGATCTCTTACAATCCATGTCTAGCACTCCGTCAGTTTGGAAGAGCAAGAAGATCAGGTCCCCATGAGATGTTGGTGCCTCACATCAGTTTTGAATTTCAGGTGGATAGTGACGAGCTGCGTCGTAGGTTCATCAAGGCTTAGGACAAAGTTCATAAAGCTGACCCACGAGAGTTAGGGCCAAAGACCTCTTTACCTATGGAAGCCTACTACAAATGGGTTCGCATCCGTGCTCAGAAGTTAGGTATGCCGTATGAAGCTGTCAGACCCGTCATTCTTGAGTGTCCCGACAAAGATGGTGTTCGTCCAACTGTCCTTCCTCCTCAGATACCTACTGATTATGAGACATTGAAGAGATCTTGGTCGCAACTACGAGAAGAGCGGGATTCTTACCGGGAAAAGTTCAACGAGCAGGAATTAAAGATCCAGAAGCTGACAAAACAGTTGGAGAATGAGAGAGCTCTGAATGCGTACATCCGTACTGAGAAGAGGAGACCATGGGATCAATAAGGAGCTCCAGATGTGCTTTTACAGTTTTATTGCCTTTTCAGTATTTCCTTTCATGTAACGCCTAAGGGCAACCTGTTGAATAATTTCAGTTTCAAAGCAATCTAATGAAGTGTGTTCCTTTTTGTTTACAAAGTGGATTCCCGATTGTCTTTGAAAACATAATTCATACGCATTTCATACATCATGTGCATAGCAGGTTTTTCCTCTTTTCAGGTTGCTTACAGTTCTTCGCTGTTTATTTCAGCATCATGAATCCCGACTCATCATCAACTGAGACATCCATCAAGGCTCTTCAGGCGCAGAATGCGCAGTTTCAGGAATTAATCAAGGGTTTGGCTCAAGGCCAAGAAGAGCTGAAGGCTATGCTTCTGAAGAAGGAGAAGAAGAAGAAGAGAAGAACTGTTCTGTTCAACTCGGGCCGAAGGTTTGGCAATGCTCTGCAGCAGGAAGAGGCTGGTTCTTCTGTCGGCAAGAGTACTCCTCAGGCAGAAGGAAGGGTTCCTAGTCCGGTAGTCTCCGACAACGAGACTGATTTTGATGAAGAGCAGTACCCTCCTGCAGAAGACAGATACAAGCAACTGGAGGATAGGTTGAATGCTATGGAGATTCAACAGGTACCTGGGCTGGATTTTGGAGATCTGGGTTTGTCTACTGGTGTGATTATTCCTCGGAAGTTCAAAGCACCATCTTTCTCTAAATATGACGGGGCGTCTTGTCCCAAGCTACATCTCAGGTCCTATGTTCGGAAAATCCAACCATACTCAGCGGATAAGAATTTGTGGATCCACTTCTTCCAGGAGAGTCTTTCAGGGACTCATCTCGAATGGTTCTATCAGCTGGATGGGACCAAGGTTCGTAACTGGGAGGAGTTGGCTACTGCCTTCTATAAGCAGTATCAATATAATGCCGACCTTGCCCCTACACGTACCCAACTCCAGGGTATGTCGTTAGGTTCAAGTGAAGGTTTTAAGGAGTACGCTCAGAAGTGGAGAGACCTGGCTGGCAGGGTGCAGCCTCCGTTGACTGATCGGGAGTCGGTGGACATGTTCTTGGGGACCCTATCTGGGCCATTTTTCAACCATCTCATTGGGAATTCATCCGCAGGGTTCACTGATCTGATTCTGACTGGAGAGAGAATTGAGGCTGGGTTAAAGTCTGGAAAGATTCCGAAGGGTGCATCATCTAGTTCTAAGAAGAAACCCTTCAAGAAGGAGGCTAGTGCCGTGTATGGTTCCAAGAGATCAGAGAGACCTGAGCGCCGCCAATCTGTCAGTGCGGTAATGATTGCTAAGCCTGCTGCCGCTCCTCGGCCAACTAATCCTCAAAGGGCTGAAAGACCCCGGAGAGAGTTTACCCGGTTAAGCATGACCCTATCGCAGATCCTGCCACAGTTGCTCTCAACCAACTTAGTGACTGTCCGAGAGGCGCCGAAGTTCCCAAATACTGCATCTCCCAAGTACAACCCGAATGCTCGTTGTGCTTACCATTCAGATAGCCCGGGGCATTCTACTAATGACTGTTGGGCATTAAGGAGTAAGGTGCAAGACCTTATCGACGCAAAGGAGATACAGTTCGAAGCGCCTGAGAGGCCAAATGTAGTTACTGCTCTTATGCCTCAGCATGGGGTAAATGCTGTTGACGAAGATGTTTATGCTGTTTCTGTGGATGATCTAGCCACTCCTCTGAAGATTGTCAAGAAGAACCTGCTGTTGGCCGGTTTATTTCTGGGTTGCAGTGAGGGTTGCCTGTTCTGTGCTGTGTCCCTATCTGGTTGTCCCTTGCTGAAGTTAGGCATCCAAAGCCTAATGGATAGCAAGGAGATTCTGTTTAAGAAGTCTGCTGTTCAGTTGGTTCCGGTGGAAGAAGTTTCTGTGGTGACTATCTTCAATAATCCAATCCCGGCTCTCCCGAAGAAGCCCGTTCAAATCATGACCGTTGCACCTGTTGTTATCACTGTTCTGGGGCCCCTGCCCTATGTATCTGATAAAGCTGTCCCCTGGCATTATGGGGCCGATGTGTATATAAATGGGATTAAACAAGAGTCCAACGCTGGCGCCAGCGTCTGTGATATCACTGGCCCAGCCAAGGTTACCCGCAGTGGCAGGCTCTTCTCACCTGACATTGCACCGCCTACTGCTCGAAGACCACTTCTTATAACTCCTGCAAGTGTACCTGCTCCTATTGCTGATCAAGTTGTTTCTCCTGCTGCCGAGTCATCCAATGCTCGGGGCAAAGGAATTGAAGTTGAGCCTGCCCAGATGGAGGCACCTATACCTGTAACTGCTGAAGCCTCCCAACAAGAAATGGAGGAGATTCTAAAGATAATAAAGAAGAGTGACTTCAATGTTGTGGAACAGCTGGGGCACACGCCCTCTAAAATCTCCATGCTCTCTTTATTGCTGTGCTCCGAGGCCCATGCTAAAGCCTTAATCTCATTCCTCAAGACGGCCCATGTGCCACATGAGACATCTGCAGTCCAATTCACTGATTGCATAGCAAATCTGACAGCAGACAATGGCTTGGGTTTCTCAGACGCTGACCTGACTGCGAAGGGAAGAGACCATAATGATGCTCTGCATGTCTCTATCGAATGCAGGGGCACTACCTTGGCACATGTATTGGTGGATACTGGTTCTTCTTTGAATGTGCTGCCCAAGAAGGCTTTGGACCGTTTAGATTATGAAGGCCTGGAATTGAAACCCAGCAATATCATCGTCAGGGCCTTTGACGGTTCAAAAAGGATGGTTCATGGAGAGGTTGACATTCCGATTCGTGTGGGCTCTCAGGTGTTTGACTCTACATTTTATGTGATGGATATCCGTCCATCTTACTCTTGTCTATTGGGTCGACCTTGGATACATAAGGCTGGGGCAGTGACCTCTACCTTGCACCAGAAGCTGAAGTACCCTGTCAGAGGGAAGATCGTCACGGTGCAGGGAGAGGAGGAGTATATGGTAAGCCACCTGAATTCCTTCAGATACATTGAGATGGACGGGGAGTTTATTGAAACCCCCTTTCAGCATTTCGAGGAGGTGCTTCCAATTACAGCAGCAGAAACAGCAGCAGAAGAAAGTGTTCCTTTGAAGATGGCTTCCCTGAAGGATGCCCGGGCTGTGGTTCAGAAGGGTGAATGTGCTAACTGGGGCAGGCTCCCGGACTTCACACAGAAGACTGATAAATTTGGGCTGGGTTTTACTACAGAGGGTCAGAAAGCTATGAGGAAAGCGAAGATCGGAAGACCTCCTGTATTCATTACAAATCCAGGAGTGAATGCTGTTGGGGAAGACGATGAAGTGGACGAAGCTGAATTCAATAGCTGGATCTATCCAACGACTGAAGGCGGATTGACCAATTGGATTTCCAAAGACCATACTCCTGTTACCTTTGTGACGCAGTAATAAATTTCTTTCTTTCGTTATTTTGTAATAAACAATAAATAAACTCTATGGCCCGATGTCTTACCCGAGGCACCGTGGTTCTATTTGTGAGGGCATATAAATTGTCATTTCATATATCATGAATGAAAATCTTGGACGTTTTCCCGCATTGCAAATCTTATGCTCCTTTTCTGTCTTTCTTTCTTTTACATATATTTCAAAACAGCTGTATTTACACACACACTCACTCATACAGGTTTCAATCCACTCTGGATCTCACTGATAACAACTCTGCTACTGCCAGTTATGACTTCGAAAATCCGATCAACTTAGCCGAAGACGAAGGTGAAGATGATTGCAAAGTGTCTGGCGAGCTTGCAAGACTGTTGCTTCAGGAAGAGAGGGCAATTCAACCCCATGAGGAGCCAGTGGAAACGATAAACTTGGGTACTGAGGCAGACAGGAAAGAGGTAAAGATTGGTGCCAGCCTAGAGCTCAGCGTGAAGCAACGGTTAACCAAGATGTTACATGATTATACGGAGATCTTTGCTTGGTCCTACGAAGACATGCCCGGGTTGGATACCGATATTGTGGTCCATCACTTGCCAACTAAGGAAGACTGCCCTCCAGTTAAGCAAAAGGTCCGTCGGATGCGTCCAGAGATGTATGAGAAGATTAAAGCCGAGGTTATGAAACAGTTTGATGCCGGGTTCCTTGCAGTGACTTCTTACCCTCAGTGGGTTGCTAATGTGGTGCCGGTACCGAAGAAAGACGGTAAGGTCAGAATGTGTGTCGACTACAGGGATCTGAACAGGGCCAGCCCCAAGGATGACTTCCACTTACCTCACATTGATGTCCTTGTTGATAATACAGCTCAGCATAAGGTGTTCTCTTTCATGGATGGTTTCTCAGGTTACAATCAGATCAAGATGGCACCTGAGGACATGGAGAAGACTACATTTGTTACTCAGTGGGGCACCTTCTGCTACAAGGTCATGCCTTTTGGACTAAAGAATGCTGGGGCAACCTACCAACGTGCCATGGTTGCTTTATTTCATGACATGATCCATCATGAGATAGAAGTGTATATTGACGACATGATCGCAAGGTCCCAGACTGAGAAAGAGCACCTAGATCATCTGCAGAAGTTGTTTGACCGGTTGAAACTGTACAAGCTGAGGTTGAACCCGAACAAGTGCACCTTTGGGGTAAGATCTGGGAAGTTGCTAGGCTTCGTTGTAAGTGACAAGGGAATTCAAGTGGACCCTGCTAAGGTCAAAGCTATTCAAGAGATGCCAGTTCCCTGGACAGAGAAGGAAGTCAGAGGCTTTTTAGGACGCCTGAATTACATTACTCGATTCATCTCACACCTGACTGCTACCTGTGAGCCAATCTTCAAGCTGCTAAAGAAAGATCAGGTAGTACGTTGGAATGATGAATGTCAGGCTGCTTTCGACAGAATCAAAGAGTATCTCCAAGAACCACCCATCCTTATGCCACCGGTTGAAGGGAGACCTCTGATACTATATCTAACAGTGCTTGACAACTCAATGGGATGTGTGCTGGGGCAGCATGACGAGTCTGGCCGAAAAGAGCATGCCATTTATTATCTTAGCAAAAAGTTTACCGACTGTGAGACCCGATACTCACTGCTTGAGAAAACTTGCTGCGCTTTGGTATGGGCTGCTCGCCGGCTGAGACAGTATATGCTGACTCATACCACTTTGTTGATCTCAAAGATGGATCCTATAAAGTACATATTCGAAAAGCCTGCTCTGTCTGGGAGAATCACAAGATGGCAAATGATCTTGACGGAATACGACATTCAGTATACAACCCAGAAAGCCATCAAGGGAAGTGTATTGGCAGTCCACTTGGCACATCAAGCTGTAGACGACTATCAATCCATGAACTTTGAGTTTCCAGATGAAAGCATCATGATAGTAACTGACTGTGAAGTACCTGGACCGGATGAAGGACCTGAACCAGGATCCCGATGGTCTATGCACTTTGACGGAGCCTCCAACGCTTTGGGAAACGGTATCGGCGCTATAATCATATCACCTCAAGGTACTCATACTCCACTAACTGCCCGGCTATGTTTCAACGGTACCAACAACATGGCGGAGTATGAGGCGTGCATCATGGGTCTCCAAGCTGCGATCGATCTAAGAATCAAGTTTCTGAGTGTCTTCGGAGATTCCGCTCTCGTGATCAATCAGATCAAAGGAGAGTGGGATACGAAACATCCGAACCTTATTCCTTACAGAGAATGTGTGTTGACCCTGATCCCCCACTTTACAGAGATAACCTTTGAGCACTTTCCGAGAGAAGAGAATCAGCTGGCGGACGCGTTAGCTACAATGGCCTCTATGTTCAAGATAAAATGGGATAATGAGGCTCCCCGAATCATCATCTGGAAACTGGACGAACCGGCATACTGTTGTGATCTCGAGACTGAATTGGTGATTGAGAAGCCTTGGTACCATGAGGTAAAGAGATATTTGGAAGCTCAGGAATACCCTGAAGGTGCCTCTGTCAATGATAAGAAGTTCCTGAGAAGGTTCGCGGCAAAGTTCTTCCTTAGCAACGACATCTTGTATAAGCGAAACCATGATTCAACCCTACTGCGTTGTGTGGATAAGACCGAAGCAGAAAGGATCATGGAAGAGCTACATGAAGGGACCTTTGGTACACATTCCAGTGGGCACACTATGGCTAAAAAGATCCTTCAGGCAGGATATTACTGGTCCATAATGGAAGCTGTGATCGGTGGATCTGGAACTGACTGTTTAACGCTGGTTCGCGAAATGTCGCGGAAGCAAGAGTCGCCACCGTCTTTTATTTTCTCCAAATGGAAAGGACAAAAGCACAGAAAAATTCCTTAAAGAGATTGCTCTCGGTTCGGGAGGTAGGTTATAGAAAGGGAAGGTGTTAGCACCCTTTCTATCCATGGTTATCCATGGGCTCTTAGATACTTGCTCACTTGTGTTTTCAAAAATGGTTTATTTGCTTTTCAATGTGGGTTTTAAAAAGTTTCTTTGAAAATTCCAGTTCGACTCTTGTATCGGTCCTCAAGAGTGTTTGAAAAATTGCTTTCGAAAGCTTTTTGAAAATGTGTTGGTGTGAAAAGTATTTTTGATTTGTTTTGAGATTAGAGCAAGTATCTAGAGTCGTCTACCTACCCTAAGGAATTCGTCTGTGTAAATGTCCTTTAAAGTAGTGCCATCCCACCATTGAGAGGTAGGTAGCACCACCGTTGGAGGTGTTCGGGTCAATTCGAGGTTCGGGACATGGTGATCACCAGAGCAATGGGAAGACACCTTAGAAGCTACCCTCATGCCAGGTTCCCGGATCATGAGGACTTACTAAGACATCCTCTACTCGACGATCACCTTTCGAGGCAAGGCAACAGTGAGGCGTACCCTAGGGGTGGTGTGTGATTTATGTGTCATGTTCGTTTGTATTTGTCTTGTCATGTTAATTGTGGTCTACGCTTGTTTTTATTATGGCCATTCATTCTTGCATGCTTTGTTTAACAGTTAAAATATTTGCGAGGAAAAGTAAATCTAAAGCTATTACAAATGGCGCGGGTCCACATCGCCAAAATTAAACCGGACCCGATTTGACGGAAAATAAATAAAGCAAAGTAAATAAAGTAATTGAAAAGTGCGAGAAGTTTAAGTTACAGCGCTTTGGGAGAGGTACATAATTATTCAAACGAAATAAAATAAATATGCGAATAAGTAAGAAATTAAGAACGAGGGTGTTGGACCCTTTTGCAAAATTTAAAATTAATGAGGAATTAAAATTAAAGGTATGCAAGAATTTGTTTTTTTGATGTTTTTTAGTATTTTAAGATTTAATAAAATAAAAGAACTAATTAAAATAATAGGCAAACCCTAATTCTAGTAGCTTTTAAATTTATTGTGAAAATATTAAATTAAAATCTAAATGAAACCCTAATTAATTATGTACAATTTTAATTATGAAAAATAAATATGATGAATATTATTAGAAAGAAAAAAGAAAAAATTAAAAGGAATAAAATTTAATAAACCTAAGTCTATATTTTTGGATTTTTATCATGAAAAGAGTTTAAATCAAACCTAATTTAAAACTAAATTTATTTACATGCATTATTTACAAGAAAAATATCAAAATAAATATTATTTATTATATTTTTTATCTCTTCTGAATTTTTATGTATTTTTTTGTATTTTGTAAAAATAATAATTAAATCAAAACAATAAAATAAATAGAATAATAATTAAAAATAAAATAAAATGAAAATTGCAAACCAGGGGGGGTTCAGGCCCCAATTGTGAGGTATGGCCTAAGAATTCTGGCCCAAAATATCCTGAGTCCGTTTGACTTTTTGAATAGTATGCTGGAGCGCTGACTAAGGTACATCGTGTTCTTGAGATCCATGCCCTTGATCTGATTTCCCAGGACGCGTGGACGTTGGATAATGAAGGTGTATGGTGAATCACAAGGTTACGCTGCACTTGAACAGATGGTGAAAAATAATATTGAAACTAATCCAGACCTGGGACTCGAACCCAGGTCATACACTTTGTCAAACCTCACGCTTGCCAGCTGATCTCAACGCGCACTTTGTATATACAACAACGAATAAATAACAAAAATAAAAATTGGTTAGTGACCACTAAAAAACACAAAAACGCGCGCTGATTTAAATGAGCCAACCAGTATTTGCCAGCACATCGTCTTCCTCGCGCATTTTCTTTTTTTTTCTGAAACAAGGACGTATTGCAACGGTTTCAGACGCGTTGTTTTATACACGTTTTGAGAAAATAGCGATTAGGCTATCCTTGAACATAAATTCAGCGCGAATGTTGCATCTTCTTCGTCCAAGCTTTCTGGTTTGAATGGTGGTGGTTTGGAATCCCAATTTTTCCTCTTTTAAGAATCCCTAATTCAAAAACCTGTAAACCCTAAAAAGCAAACATGGCACAATCGAATATAAAGCATAATAATTCAATTAATCATGATGGTTAGCTTTAGAATCTCATGAGGAGTAAGAATCTATGCACAAAATGTTATAAAAATGCCTAAAACATGAAACACGATAATGGAATTTTCTTGATGCAGGTCGAGTCCTAGGTACCGATTCTTGGCGTTTGAGTGGAAGTTTGTGATTGGAATCTGATCAGGGACCTTCAAGGAAGCTATTGAAACCAATATTATGCTTTGAATCCACCTCTAACACTGATTTCAGTGTTGAGCTTTTTAGAGAAAATTCCAAGTTTGCAATTTGTTCTTTAGCGCAGCTTTCAGTCTAGCACGATTAGGTTTGTGTTCCTGGCTTTGTAGTGAAGCTATTAGGTCAACAAAACTCCATCAAATCTCTTGCCATAATGATTTTTGATAATTGATTTTCTAAGGATCTTTTTGAATCTTTTTCATGTGTTCTTTGTATCAATTAGCTCAAATCAGACCAAATCTTTCCTAGTTTGCCTTTACACGAAATATTGACCTTAAAACATGTATAAAAAGATTTTTTAGGTCAAGTTATATATTTTCCACATATTTAAATGATTTAAATGAATTAATATTAATAATAATTCAAATAAATAAATAAAAAATGAGAAAATACTTCCCTTTGGGCCAAGTGGTCGTGCACATGCTTAGAATGATGAATCATGGAAGAAAAATGGGCCCATTAGCATTTTTAGGTCATTTGAAGTAATGTTGACTTTTCAAAATATCCAAAAATTTCCCAACTTCCACAAGGCATAACTTGCTCAATTTTTAAGGTTTTCTCATGTTCTTGGACATTTGGGAAAGGTCTTTGAGTCCTTTAACCAATGCCTTTGGTCCCATGTCATTTTGATTTACCAATCTCAAGTTATGGCCTTTGACTTAAAGTCCCTTTTTGTTGACTTTTGAAAATGACCTATAATGTTGAAATTGATAACTTTCTGTGAGAGCATTTCTTGGACTTGAAGTATGAATATGAGTTGTAGGAAATGTCTTTCTCTTCAAAATGAGCTTTGGATGGAATTTTTCTGATAATCCATGTGAAAGTTATGCCCTGGTCAATTTCAGTTGACTTTTTTCAACTGTCCAAATATAGTAACTTTTGCATCTTTGATGATTTCTGAGCCAAATTTTGAGAATCATGATCAAGCTTTGATCAAATGATGTTTGTGGCTTCAAAATGATATGTTGACCAAAAATTTGAACTTTTGACTGTCAAATGACCATTTTGCCCCTACAGTTGACTGTAGTGCAATTTAGGGTTTTGACTGTGCAATTTTGAGCTGAATGCCTTGAAACTTGATATGAAGGTGCTTGACCATCTTTGTAAGCATATGAGACTTGATTGGGCCTTTGAAACCTTCAATTTTCTTGATTAGAACACAAACCCTAGTTTTGACTGTATAGGAGACAGTTGGACTGTGTAACCCTTGGGGGAGTTTTGTGACTTGGCTTGGCAATTTCTTGAAGAATATGGGAGGGCAAGTTTTGGGGTACAACAGTTGCCCCTGTTCAATCTTCTTAGACCTGAGGATGCAGATTGGCTGACGTGCCTTTCATAATCCGAGGGTAGAAGATGATTGGACACTAGAGTGCCCAGAAATTTGCGCTCACATAGTAGCAGTGATGATGGGAATGGGCTTATAGATGCCATTTGGAGATTGCTGGATAGGATGATGGGCTTATAGATGCCATCCGGATGTTGATCGCGTAGGAGATTCCTTGGCGAGAACCTGCATACCTGCAAAACAGAAAATGAATACCTGACACGTTGCAGGAGCTGATTTTAGATGCTTGGTATAGATGTGTCCTGACGGGTTACAGGAGCTGAGTCTGGAGCTTCAAATGGCGATGAATGAACCAGGGATGGTTACTGTCTTAGCCTGAATGGTAAGAGAACCTTGGGCGACTTTAACTTCAACAACGCTCGTTGAGAAAAATCTTGGGTGATTTTAACTTCAACAACGCTCGTTGAGAAAAATCTTGGGTGATTTTAACTTCAACAACGCTCGTTGAGAAAAATATTGGGTGTCTTCTATTGGATAAGCATCAGGGAGACCTTAGGGTCGATCTGACTGAACCAGAGAAGGTCTTGGACTATCTTCAACTGGATAAGCATCAGGGAGATCTTAGGGTCGATCTGACTGAACCAGAGGAGGTTTTTTTTGATAAGGATGTGATGAAGGAATCTGAGACGATTGCTACTCCAAATCTATGATGAAGGAATCTGGGACGATTACTACCTCAGCAGGACGATGAAGGAATCTGAGACGATTGCTACTCCCAATATATGATGAAGGAATCTGGGACGATTACTACCTCAGCAGGATGATGAAGGAATCTGGGACGATTACTACCTCAGCAGAATGATGAAGGAATCTGGGACGATTACTACCTCAGCAGGATGATGAAGGAATCTGGGACGATTACTACCTCAGCAGAATGATGAAGGAATCTGGGACGATTACTACCTCAGCAGAATGATGAAGGAATCTGGGACGATTACTACCTCAGCAGGATGATGAAGGAATCTGGGACGATTACTACCTCAGCAGGATGATGAAGGAATCTGGGACGATTACTACCTCAGCAGGATGATGAAGGAATCTGGGACGATTGCTACTCCAAATATATGATGAAGGAATCTGGGACGATTACTACCTCAGCAGGACGATGAGAGAACCTTGGGCGATTACTACCTCAACGAGTAAAGACTTTTATCTGTTGATCGTTTTTTCCTGAAAAAGTAATGAATTAGTTGTATGCAATGTCATAATGCATGAATTGCCTGATTTTAAGATGTTCTCAAAAATAAATGAGATTGGGGTGATATGATGCGTCTATGCATGCTATAATGATGTATGTGATGTTTTATGAATGTGTTTTTCGTCTAGGAAAGTAAATCCTTGACGGGTGCCGGGAAGTCACTCCTGGGATGATGTCGAATAATAGATTTTGCTTCCGCTGGGGATGATAACTGCAAGAATACCGGTAGGAGAAGACAACTCCGTTGCGGAATAAACTTGTCAAATGGAAGATTCTGCGGGGAGAAAAGATGCTCTAGACGACCATGCTGGGAAGCAATACTCTGTGGGGAGAGAGGTGCTTTGCTGAATGTTGATAGTAACTTGCTGAGGATGTCTTGTTGTGCTGGAAGTATTAATAGACTTTGCTGGGGTAAGAAGACTATGCTGACGACGACCTTTCCGTGGCTTTTGGCTGAGGATAACCCAGTTATATCCTGTTAAGGAAATAACTATTTAACTCAAGCCGGACGACGCGCTCGTGCTCTGCGAGGGGATAAGCTTCCAGAATATACTGGGGATAAGCTTATTGCTTGGGGATATGTGGATTCCAACCTTCCTGGGGAACTGGATGGGACTCTCCTGGGGAAGTTTTGATATGCTGGGGAAGTGATTCCTTTGAATATTATGCCGCCGGGGAACAATCTTTAGACCAAGACTGTCGGGGATGCTTGTTATGAATATATATGCTGCTGGGGGATGTTGGGATCTGCGAGAGCATACCCAATTTTCTTGAGATTTGATAACTCTGTTTGGAGAAGAATGCACTGACTTGCCGACTCACTCTCTGGGGAATTAAGATATGCCGGTTATGCTCTTTAGTTGAACCTACCTTGGTACCTTGGAGGACAGAACAATTAGATTGCTCAGACAACTCTTTATTGCCCCTGTTTCTATGGGAGAAGGCACCTGTGGGATGCTGATACTTGTTGAGGGTCAAACCTTCTTCAGGTAGGCAGGTGACAAGATGACAGGACATAGTCGTACGCTTTGATCCCTAACTTTTGCCTGGACCGCCCCTTCGGGTTTTCAGTCCACCGGGATACCCATTTTTGCCCAAGCCGCCTTTTCAGGTTTTCGACTTGCCGGGTGTACATATTTTTTTATTATTTCATCCCTTCATTTTGCCCGAACCCTTTTGGTTCGTCGGGAAGCCCTTATTTTTGCCTAGGTGTGTCAACCTAGCGGGTCTTTGATTATGCGTAGTACTTTTTTCGACTATGTCCATGCTCTCAGGATGTAGGGAGCTGCCCCTGTTAGAAGTGTTTTGTCATGCTACCAGAAGGTATTTGATCAGGCAAGATTCGTTGTTGGAATGCCCTAAGTGACTCAGGTGGAGATTTGCCCCAGACTATTTGGCCTTTTGAGAGATTCTCCGAATCTTGATTGGACTGCCCCAGATGATGGGCAATAGTCATGTCATGCCCCTTGATTGGAGATACTCTTGTTCATTAGGCTTTCATTGTGCGAATTTCCCTGCTGTTCAAACAAAAAGTCATACGCAAACAAAGTTATAAAAAATGCAAAGCCTATGTCTGTCTTGAAGATTTTGAAAATGTATTCTTTTTCATAAAACAAGTGAATGTTTGTAAAACGTGATGTCAACTCCGTATTTACCGTAAGCCTTAAGGAGTCAGGATACCTTTCGTAACAGTATGCTTTCGAGCTAACCCATGCTTCAGCTAAGACTTTTAAGGGTTGTAGCGTGGCCTGGTTCACGGTTTAAGAAACAAAGGATAAAGGCTCAAATTTTATTTGTACCCACCCGCTCTTCGTGATGTTCTCCAAACCTAAACTCAGTTGATCATACGTTAGACCTTTGTTTGAGTCTTTGCTCTGATTTTCCGGTGATGATTCGGATGTTGATAACTTATTTTGAATAGGCAGTCATTCCTTTTTTGTTGAGGGTTTGTAAGACCTCTTTCTTGTTTGATTTTTGTTATCCCTTTCTTTTTGCCTGAACTGTTTCCTTTTTGGAATTACAGTCAGCGGGATGCCCCAGTTTCATAAGTCCCTTTTACAGGTTTTGACTTCATGGGCTTTTCATTTATGATTTTTTTTATAACGACTGCCTGTCTTTATGATTGTTCTGAACCATCACTGTCTTTTGTTTTGTAAGGACTTCTTTGGTGCCCTTCGTTGTGCACTTAGATCAACTGAAATAACTACCCTGCCCCAGGTTATGATTAAGGGTTTTAAATTTCGAAAAGAAAAACTCCTACTTCTTTGGCTCAGATGGGGTTGACGAGGGATTATCTTCCTTATTACTCCAGTGTTTAGGAATTGAAACAATGCCTGTACCTCATCAGCGGGGTCTGTTCAAAAGCATACTGTAAGGATCGTGGTATCGTTTTCGTCATCCTCCCTCAAGAGGCTTAGAATTTTAGATCAAGAGTTGACATCAGAAAAAATATGAAAATAATTTGCATTTAGTGAATACGAATATATTGTTTCAGAACAGACATATGCGATGCATTAATGAAATAACAAAGTTTGACATGAACAAAATGTTTGAACAATCAAAGAAAAATACAACTTGAACATTTGAATGAACAAAAGACATTCTCGATGATTTGGTGTAGGATCAGTGTTCAAACTCGACCTCCTTGGCGTCAATCAAATCCTGGATCTTGTTCTTCAAGGTCCAACAGTCGTCGGTGTCATGTCCAGGACTGTCAGAATGGTAGGCACATCTCACACCCGGGTTGTACTTGGGAGAGGAAGTGTCAGGATTTTGAGGAGGATCCTTTAATGTGATCAATTTCGCCTTCAGCAATTGCTGTAATGCCTGAGACAAAGACATGTTGATGTCAGTATACTTCCTATCTTGATGCTTTATCCTACGCCTATTGCTCTTTCTTGGTTGAACGGGCGTGGGATCAGAAATCTGGATTGCCCCTACATCATGACGACCCTTTTTACCATGTATAGCATTGGATTCTTTCTTCCCACTGTGGGGCTTTTTCTGAGCATCGGCGAGTGCGGTTTCTTGAATCTTCCCCGACTTGATACCAGCTTCAATTCTCTCCCCAGTCAAGATAAGATCTGTGAACCCAGCAGAAGAATTCCCAATCAGATGGTTGTAGAATGGACCAGACAAAGTCCCCAGGAACATGTCGACGAGCTCGCGGTCAGTCAAAGGTGGCTGCACCCTTCCAGCAAGGTCTCTCCATCTTTGTGCGTACTCCTTGAAACCTTCACTTGACCCCAACGACATACCCTGGAGTTGGGTACGTGTGGGAGCAAGGTCGGCATTGTACTGGTAATGCTTGTAAAATGCAGTGGCTAAGTCTTCCCAGGTACGGATGTTGGCTCCATTCAGTTGATAGAACCACTCGAGCTGAGTCCCCGAAAGACTCTCTTGGAAGAAATGGATCCATAAGTTTTTGTCAGCTGTATAGGGCTGGATCCTCCTTGTATAAGCCCTGAGATGCAACTTAGGACAGGATGCCCCATCGTATTTAGCAAAGGCAGGTACCTTGAATTTGCGCGGGATCACTACCCCAGAAGACAAACCTAGATCCTCGAAGTCCAGGCCAGGCACCTTTTGTATCTCCATAGCACTGAGCCGGTCTTCCAACTGTTTGTACCTGTCCTCAGCCGGAGGGTACTGTTCATCGTTGAAATCTGTCTCATTGTCGGAGACCACTGGGCTAGGAATCCTTTCTTCTTGATGACTACTTTTCCCCACAGATGGAGTTGTCCTCTCAGCTTGGTCCTGCAGGGTGTTCCCAGATCTGCGTCTAGGGATGAACAAGACAGTCCTCTTCTTCTTCTTTTCCTTCTTCAAGAGCAGAGCCTTCAGATCTTGCTGCCCCTGGGTCAAGTTCATGATTAGCCCTTGGAATTGGGCATTCTGAGCCTGGAGGGCCTTGATAGACTGCTCAGCTGATGATTCAGGGTTCATGACGATCGGCTGAAATAAACAGCGAAGAAGGTAAGCAACCTGCAGAGAAAGGGTACCTGTTATGCAATGATATGTATGACATGCATGCAATGATTTCAAGGACCTCGCGGGGTAAACAGAGAAACTTGTTAGAGTTGAAAACCGGTAACTTGATTGAAGGTACTTCATGTTGTTGAGAGTCCTTCTTCAAGGGTCAAAGGCTCACCATATCCAGTGGGTCATAGCCCCTGACAACCTTGGCTAGAGGGAAATAAATCCTCTCTGCCCCTTGCTGGGATGTTTGATTTATCATGACCTGCATCACAAGCCCTTGAGATCCTTGAAATGGGTTAGGATGTATGCAATGGTATGATGTCATGCTATGCATGGGGTGATGTAGGTAAACCCTGTTATGAGTCCCAATTAAAGACTATAAACAGACCCTGCAAGAAATTCAGTATACTTTGTTATGAGTCCCAATTAAGGACTATAAACAAAACCTGCAAGAGATCTAGTAAACCCTGTTATGAGTCCTAGTTAAGGACTATAAACAAAACCTGCAAGAAATTTGGTAAACCTTGTCATGAGTCCTAGTTAAGGACTATAAACAAGACCTGCAAATAGTTCATGTGTCAGCTAACAAGCATGCAAGTAGGCAAGTACAAAGGCACACAAGTCACACAAGAGAAACCCTTAGGGTTTAAGCCAGCATGGGGCCTGGGTAGTACCCTCTTGAAGTTGGTGGGCTCAACCTGTCCTATTAGGAGTAACCGGGTTCTAAGGGTCCCAATATCACGGGATTGCTTTCATTGTTCATCGTTTCGATTTAGCCACTGAACTGGCGACCAAAATATTCCAGGAAAGCAACCCTCAATTGAGTGTAGTATCGAGTATCAACCAACCTCGGACTGCACCAAAGTCAGTTATCTCACTACCCTAAAGAGGCCAAGATAGTTCAATTAAGGTTCCTAAGGTCTGTTGATGCTTCACGACACCATGCGGAGGCCCCGTACTCTCCTTGACTGAACTCAAGGGTTACCGGTACACACCAAAGTGCCACATCAACGTAGCAGACTGTTTCAACCATGTCGGTATACCCCGCACAGTTCCCTCACAGCCTTGTTGCTACTTTCTAAGAAGGTATCCCCCAGATCCAGGTTAGGATCTATAGAACTCCCAAGCAACTCACGATTTAAAGCACACAAGGAAAACAATTGAAAACATAGTTATGAACTAGCCCTAAGGTACACCTCACTTTAAGTCCATATCCCCAGCAGAGTCGCCAGTTCTATGATCGGTGGATCTGGAACTGACTGTTTAACGCTGGTTCGTGAAATATCGCGGAAGCAAGAGTCACCACCGTCTTTTATTTTCTCCAAATGGAAAGGACAAAAGCACAGAAAAATTCCTTAAAGAGATTGCTCTCGGTTCGGGAGGTAGGTTATAGAAAGGGAAGGTGTTATCACCCTTTCTATCCATGGTTATCCATGGGCTCTTAGATACTTGCTCACTTGTGTTTTCAAAAATGGTTTGTTTGCTTTTCAATGTGGGTTTTAAAAAGTTTCTTTGAAAATTCCAGTTCGACTCTTGTATCGGTCCTCAAGAGTGTTTGAAAAATTGCTTTCGAAAGCTTTTTGAAAATGTGTTGGTGTGAAAAGTATTTTTGATTTGTTTTGAGATTAGAGCAAGTATCTAGAGTCGTCTACCTACCCTAAGGAATTCGTCTGTGTAAATGTCCTTTAAAGTAGTGCCATCCCACCATTGAGAGGTAGGTAGCACCACCGTTGGAGGTGTTCGGGTCAATTCGAGGTTCGGGACATGGTGATCACCAGAGCAATGGGAAGACACCTTAGAAGCTACCCTCATGCCAGGTTCCCGGATCATGAGGACTTACTAAGACATCCTCTACTCGACGATCACCTTTCGAGGCAAGGCAACAGTGAGGCGTACCCTAGGGGTGGTGTGTGATTTGTGTGTCATGTTCGTTTGTATTTGTCTTGTCATGTTAATTGTGGTCTACGCTTGTTTTTATTATGGCCATTCATTCTTGCATGCTTTGTTTAACAGTTAAAATATTTGCGAGGAAAAGTAAATCTAAAGCTATTACAAATGGCGCGGGTCCACATCGCCAAAATTAAACCGGACCCGATTTGACGGAAAATAAATAAAGCAAAGTAAATAAAGTAATTGAAAAGTGCGAGAAGTTTAAGTTACAGCGCTTTGGGAGAGGTACATAATTATTCAAACGAAATAAAATAAATATGCGAATAAGTAAGAAATTAAGAACGAGGGTGTTGGACCCTTTTGCAAAATTTAAAATTAATGAGGAATTAAAATTAAAGGTATGCAAGAATTTGTTTTTTTGATGTTTTTTAGTATTTTAAGATTTAATAAAATAAAAGAACTAATTAAAATAATAGGCAAACCCTAATTCTAGTAGCTTTTAAATTTATTGTGAAAATATTAAATTAAAATCTAAATGAAACCCTAATTAATTATGTACAATTTTAATTATGAAAAATAAATATGATGAATATTATTAGAAAGAAAAAAGAAAAAATTAAAAGGAATAAAATTTAATAAACCTAAGTCTATATTTTTGGATTTTTATCATGAAAAGAGTTTAAATCAAACCTAATTTAAAACTAAATTTATTTACATGCATTATTTACAAGAAAAATATCAAAATAAATATTATTTATTATATTTTTTATCTCTTCTGAATTTTTATGTATTTTTTTGTATTTTGTAAAAATAATAATTAAATCAAAACAATAAAATAAATAGAATAATAATTAAAAATAAAATAAAATGAAAATTGCAAACCAGGGGGGGTTCAGGCCCCAATTGTGAGGTATGGCCTAAGAATTCTGGCCCAAAATATCCTGAGTCCGTTTGACTTTTTGAATAGTATGCTGGAGCGCTGACTAAGGTACATCGTGTTCTTGAGATCCATGCCCTTGATCTGATTTCCCAGGACGCGTGGACGTTGGATAATGAAGGTGTATGGTGAATCACAAGGTTACGCCTGCACTTGAACAGATGGTGAAAAATAATATTGAAACTAATCCAGACCTGGGACTCGAACCCAGGTCATACACTTTGTCAAACCTCACGCTTGCCAGCTGATCTCAACGCGCACTTTGTATATACAACAATGAATAAATAACAAAAATAAAAATTGGTTAGTGACCACTAAAAAACACAAAAACGCGCGCTGATTTAAATGAGCCAACCAGTATTTGCCAGCACATCGTCTTCCTCGCGCATTTTCTTTTTTTTCTGAAACAAGGACGTATTGCAACGGTTTCAGACGCGTTGTTTTATACACGTTTTGAGAAAATAGCGATTAGGCTATCCTTGAACATAAATTCAGCGCGAATGTTGCATCTTCTTCGTCCAAGCTTTCTGGTTTGAATGGTGGTGGTTTGGAATCCCAATTTTTCCTCTTTTAAGAATCCCTAATTCAAAAACCTGTAAACCCTAAAAAGCAAACATGGCACAATCGAATATACATCATAATAATTCAATTAATCATGATGGTTAGCTTTAGAATCTCATGAGGAGTAAGAATCTATGCACAAAATGTTATAAAAATGCCTAAAACATGAAACACGATAATGGAATTTTCTTGATGCAGGTCGAGTCCTAGGTACCGATTCTTGGCGTTTGAGTGGAAGTTTGTGATTGGAATCTGATCAGGGACCTTCAAGGAAGCTATTGAAACCAATATTATGCTTTGAATCCACCTCTAACACTGATTTCAGTGTTGAGCTTTTTAGAGAAAATTCCAAGTTTGCAATTTGTTCTTTAGCGCATCTTTCAGTCTAGCACGATTAGGTTTGTGTTCCTGGCTTTGTAGTGAAGCTATTAGGTCAACAAAACTCCATCAAATCTCTTGCCATAATGATTTTTGATAATTGATTTTCTAAGGATCTTTTTGAATCTTTTTCATGTGTTCTTTGTATCAATTAGCTCAAATCAGACCAAATCTTTCCTAGTTTGCCTTTACACGAAATATTGACCTTAAAACATGTATAAAAAGATTTTTTAGGTCAAGTTATATATTTTCCACATATTTAAATGATTTAAATGAATTAATATTAATAATAATTCAAATAAATAAATAAAAAATGAGAAAATACTTCCCTTTGGGCCAAGTGGTCGTGCACATGCTTAGAATGATGAATCATGGAAGAAAAATGGGCCCATTAGCATTTTTAGGTCATTTGAAGTAATGTTGACTTTTCAAAATATCCAAAAATTTCCCAACTTCCACAAGGCATAACTTGCTCAATTTTTAAGCTTTTCTCATGTTCTTGGACATTTTGGAAAGGTCTTTGAGTCCTTTAACCAATGCCTTTGGTCCCATGTCATTTTGATTTACCAATCTAAAGTTATGGCCTTTGACTTAAAGTCCCTTTTTGTTGACTTTTGAAAATGACCTATAATGTTGAAATTGATAACTTTCTGTGAGAGCATTTCTTGGACTTGAAGTATGAATATGAGTTGTAGGAAATGTCTTTCTCTTCAAAATGAGCTTTGGATGGAATTTTTCTGATAATCCATGTGAAAGTTATGCCCTGGTCAATTTCAGTTGACTTTTTTCAACTGTCCAAATATAGTAACTTTTGCATCTTTGATGATTTCTGAGCCAAATTTTGAGAATCATGATCAAGCTTTGATCAAATGATGTTTGTGGCTTCAAAATGATATGTTGACCAAAAATTTGAACTTTTGACTGTCAAATGACCATTTTGCCCCTACAGTTGACTGTAGTGCAATTTAGGGTTTTGACTGTGCAATTTTTTGCTGAATGCCTTGAAACTTGATATGAAGGTGCTTGACCATCTTTGTAAGCATATGAGACTTTATTGGGCCTTTGAAACCTTCAATTTTCTTGATTAGAACACAAACCCTAGTTTTGACTGTATAGGAGACAGTTGGACTGTGCAACCCTTGGGGGAGTTTTGTGACTTGGCTTGGCAATTTCTTGAAGAATATGGGAGGGCAAATTTTGGGGTACAACAGAAGCTGACTGCTATCAACATTCTAGGACATGCCATAAGTGCCAGATTTATGCAGACAAGGTGCATGTTCCTCCAGTTCCCCTGAATGTTTTGACTGCGCCTTGGCCGTTTGCAATGTGGGGCATAGACATGATTGGTGAGATTAAACCTACGGCATCTAATGGGCATCGCTTCATCCTAGTGGCGATTGATTATTTCACGAAGTGGGTTGAGGCAGCATCCTATGCTACGGTAACCAAGACTGTTATGGCACGGTTCATTCGACATAATCTGATCTGTCGGTATGGTGTCCCAGAGAGAATCATTACAGACAATGGTACCAATCTGAATAACAAGATGATCGCTGAGCTCTGCGAACAGTTCAAGATACAGCACCACAATTCTTCTCCTTACAGACCGAAGATGAATGGGGCTGTAGAAGCAGCAAATAAGAACATCAAGAAAATCGTGCAGAAGATGACAGTGACTTATAAGGATTGGCACGAGATGTTACCGTTCGCTCTACATGGATACCGTACCTCAGCCAGGACGTCAACCGGGGCAACTCCTTTCTCTCTGGTTTATGGTATGGAGGCAGTCTTACCGATCGAAGTGCAGATACCCTCTCTCCGGATAATGAAGGATGCAAACCTAAACGAAGATGATTGGATCCAGACACGACTTGATCAGCTCAACCTCATTGATGAAAAGAGACTTGCTGCTATTTGTCATGGTCAAACGTATCAGAAACGGATGATCAGGGCATTTAACAAAAGGGTCAAACCACAAGAGTATCAAGTTGGGGATCTGGTAATCAAGAGAATCGTTCTTCCTCAAAGTGATCCCAGGGGCAAGTGGACCCCTGCGTACGAAGGGCCATTTGTGGTTAAACATGTGTTCTCAGGAGGAGCAATGATTCTAACCAACATGGATGGTGACGACCTTCCACACCCCGCCAATGCAGACATAGTAAAAAGATACTACGCATAATAAAGACCCGCTAGGCTGACATGCCTAGGCAAAAATTAGGGCTTCCCGTCGAACCAAAAGGGTTCGGGTAAAATGAAGGGATGAAAATGAAAAAAATCTGTACACCCGGCAAGTCGAAAACCTGAAAAGGCGGCTTGGGCAAAAATGGGTATCCCGGTGGACTGAAAACCCGAAAGGGCGGTCCAGGCAAAAATTAGGGATAAAAGCGTAATACTATGTCTCATTGGATCACTTTGCATCCAGAATCCGGTATCTACATCAAGTTCAGACGGCATCGATCAGTCAGCTTCACCTTCAACCAAGGTCATCAAGTGATGAGACGCTCGGAGATATAATGGAAATAGCAGAGTTGAAACCCAGTGGGATCATTCACTTCACACAGTTGTTTTATTTTCTTTTGTACAAAACTTGTATAAACTCTTTTGTTCGGCGGCGTTCTCTTACTAGGACGTCAACCTCTTGTACACAAAACGCCTATTTTCAGGCCATTCAAAATCAATACAAATATACTTTTCAGTTAAAAGTGCCAATTATTTTCTTTTTCTGTTTTGTTTTGCGAAGAACGTCCAAGGTTCAATTTGTGATATATGCATTGACAATAATTTGCTAACTCATGAATATTTGCATACGAAACAAAGGATTTATTACAGGTAACATTAGAAACAGGGGCAATAAAGAGTTGTCTAAAGCAATCTAATTGTTCTGTCCTCCAAGGTACCAAGGTAGGTTCAGCTAAAGAACATGACCAGTACATTTTAATTCCCCAGAGAGTAAGTCAGCAAGTCAGTGCATCCTTCTCTAAGCAGGGTTATCAAATCTCAAGGAAGTTGGGCATCCTCCAGTAGATCTCAATGCGTCCCCAGCAGCCATATACACGTATTCTTAACAAGCATCCCCGGCAGTCTTGGTCTAAAGATTGTTCCCCGGCGGCATATCAAACATTCAAAGGAATCACTTCCCCAGCATATCAAAACTTCCCCAGGAGAGTCCAACCTAGTTCCCCAAGAAAGTTGGAATCATCTCCCCAAGCAGAAAGCTTATCCCCAGTAGATTCTGGAAGCTATCCCCTCGCAGAGCACGAACGCGTCGTCCGGATTTATTCAAAGAGTTATTTCCCTAACAGGATATAACTGGGTTATCCTCAGCCAAAAGCCACGGAAAGATCGTCGTCGACGAAGTCTTCTTACCCCCCAGCGAAGTCTATCAATACTTCCAATACAACAAGGATATCCCCAGCAAATTATTATCAATACTCAACAAAGTACCTCTCTCTCCCCACAGAGTATCGCTCCCCAGCATGGTCGTTAGAGTATTTCTTCCTCCCCGCAGAGTAATCATTCGCCAAGTTTAATTCCCCAAAGGAGTCATCTTCTCCTACCGGTATTCTTGCAACTATCACTCAGCGGAAGCAAAATCCATTTGCCAACATCAGCCCAGGAATAACTTCCCGGCACCCGTCAAGGATTTATTTTCCTAAGACGAAAAACATTCATAAAACATCACATACATCATTATAGCATGCATAGACGCATCATATCATACAAATCTCATTTATGTTGAGAACATCATTGCTTGATCCATATCATGCATTGCATATGACTGACCTTTACCTTTCAGGAAAGATTCAGTTAAATTCTCTATCATATTTCAAGACCTAGACAGGTTCGGTTAATCGATTCCAAAGAGTTCTTATCCAGTCCAAGGCCTTCTCTAGTCCAGCTAAATCGACTCCCAACAGATTTTTCTGATGAAGACTCAGTAGAAGTTATCAGGTTTTTTTGAGATTATAATTTCCTATTGGTTCTCTCCCCGACGGTGCGTGAGATGATAATTCCATTTTAGGTTTTTCTTTGAGATTATAATTTCCTATTGGTTCTCTCCCCGACGGTGCGTGAGATATAATTCCATTTTAGGTTATAATTTCCTATTGGTTCTCTCCCCGACGGTGCGTGAGATGATAATTCCATTTTAGGTTATAATTTCCTATGGTTCTCTCCCCGACGGTGCGTGAGATGTAATTCCCTTTCAGATTATAATGGTTCTCTCCCCGACGGTGCGTGAGATGTAATTCCCTTTCAGATTATAATTTCCTATGGTTCTCTCCCCGACGGTGCGTGAGATGTAATTCCCTTTCAGATTATAATTTCCTATGGTTCTCTCCCCGACGGTGCGTGAGATGTAATTCCCTTTCAGATTATAATGGTTCTCTCCCCGACGGTGCGTGAGATGTAATTCCCTTTCCGATTATAATTTCCTATGGTTCTCTCCCCGACGGTGCGTGAGATGTAATTCCCTTTCAGATTATAATGGTTCTCTCCCCGACGGTGCGTGAGATGTAATTCCCTTTCAGATTATAATTTCCTATGGTTCTCTCCCCGACGGTGCGTGAGATGTAATTCCCTTTCAGGTTATAATTTCCTATGGTTCTCTCCCCGACGGTGCGTGAGATGTAATTCCCTTTCAGGTTATAATTTCCTATGGTTCTCTCCCCGACGGTGCGTGAGATGTAATTCCCTTTCAGATTATAATTTCCTATGGTTCTCTCCCCGACGGTGCGTGAGATGTAATTCCCTTTCAGGTTATAATTTCCTATGGTTCTCTTCCCGATACTGCGAAGATGGTAATTCCCACCAAGATTTTCTCAACGAGCATTGTTGAGGTTAAAGTCACCCAAGGTTCTCTTACCGTTCATGATAAGGTAGTAACCACCCCTGGTTCATTCATCATCTTGTGAAGCTCCAGACTCAGCTCCTGTAACCAGTCAGGACACATCTATACCAAGCATCTGAAAATCAGCTCCTGCAACATGTCAGGTACTCATTTTTCTGTTTTGCAGGTACGCAAGTTCTCGCTAAGGAATCTCTTATGCTATCAACATCCAGATGGCATCTATAAGCCCATCATCCTATTCACCAATCTCTAAATGGCATCTGTAAGCCCATTCCATCATCGCACTGCTACTATGTGAGCGCAAATTTCTGGGCACTCTAGTGTTCAATCATCTTCTACCTTCGGATTACGAAAGGCACGTCAGCCAATCTGCATCCTCAGGTCTAAGAAGATTGAACAGAGGAAACTGTTGTACCCCAAAATTTTCCCTCCCATATTCTTCAAGAAATTGCCAAGTCAAGCTTCAAAATTCCCCAAGGGTTGCACAGTGCAAGGGCCTCCTAAGCAGTCAAGACTAGGGTTTTTGTTCTGATCAAGAAAATGAAGTTTCCAAAGGTCCAATAAAATCTCACATGCCTACAAATATGGTCAAGTATCCTTATATCAAGTTTCAAGACTTTCAGCACAAAATTGCACAGTCAAAACCCTAATTGCACTACAGTCAACTGTAGGGGTAAAATGGTCATTTGACAGTCAAAAGTTCAAATTTTTGGTCAACATATCATTTTGAAGCCTCAAACATCATTTGATCAATGCTTGATCATGATTCTCAAAGCTTGGCTCAAAAATCATCAAGATGCAAAAGTTTCCTTATTTGGACAGCTGAAAAAGTCAACTGTAAATTGACCAGGGCATAACTTTCACATGGATTATCAGAAAAATTCCATCCAAAGCTCATTTTGAAGAGGAAGACATTTCCTACAACTCATCTTCATACTTCAAGTCCAAGAAATGCTCTCACAAAAAGTTATCAATTTCAACATTATAGGTCATTTTCAAAAGTCAACAAAAAGGGACTTTAAGTAAAAGGCCATAACTTGAGATTGGTAAATCAAAATGACATGGGACCAAAGGCATTGGTTAGAGGACTCAAAGACCTTTCCAAAATGTCCAAGAACATGAGAAAAGCTTAAAAATTGAGCAAGTTATGCCTTATGGAAGTTGGGAAATTTTTGGATATTTTGAAAAGTTAACATTGATTCAAATGACCTAAAATTGCTAATGGGCCTATTTTTCTTCCACAATTCATTGTCCCAAGCATGCACACGACCATTTGGCCCAAAGGTAAGTTTTTCTCCATTTTTATTTATTTATTTGAATTTTTTATTATTAATAATTCATTTAATCAAATAAAATACATGAAAAATATAAAACCAATGAAATAAAATCTTTTTGTGCATATAATATCTTCAAAAAAAACGTGCATGATCAGATATGGAAAGGACCAATACAATTGGATGTGATTTGGTATCAATTTGCATGGAAAAGATTTGAAAGTTATGGCATAAAAAATCAAATATTCCTTCATCAATTCATGGATCTTTTGGATCAAATTCCTTGACCTAATTGTTCCACACATATATACAAAGCAAACCCTCATGCTTATGACCAGAAAAGCTGCGCTAGAAACCAATTCACAAACTTGAAATTTTTGCAAAGAAACTCAAAACTAAAAACCTCATTCTAGGGCGATTCAAGGCACGATTTTTGTTTCATTAGCTTGCTGAAGCTTCATAGAACGATTTCCAATCAAAAACATTCATCAAAACATCAAGAATTGGTACAATGAACCGGCCCTGTACAGAAAAAAATTCATAATCGTGTTTTAACATCTATGCATTTTCATGGCATTTTAATTGTTGATTCATACTCCTTATGCAATTCTGAAGCTAACCCATATGTTTAATTGTATTTTTATGCATTGTGTGCCAATATACCATTGTTGTTTTTTAGGGTTTGCAGAGTTTCGAATTAGGGGTTTTAAGATAAGGCAAAATTAGGACACCACAGTACCATGGTCATGATCAGCGCCTTTGGACGAAGAAGAAGCTACCCTCGCGCTCAATTTATGAGCGTCACGGGGCTAGTCGCTATTTTTCAGAAGCTAGCCTAAGAGAACGCTCCAAAAACCGTTGCCATGTTTTATTATATTTTTCAGGAAAAACAAACATGAAGAAGATGATGCAGTGTCAAGGCGTGAGTGGTTCGTTCAAATTCTGCGCGCGTTTTTTAGCTACTAACCAATTTTCTTTTATAATGATTACTAGTTATTATATATTAAACGCGTATGAATTGGTTCAGTGGAAAGCAAGAGTATTGGCAACGTACACGACCTGGGTTCGAGCCCCAGGTCTTCATTATTCCCATGTTATTTTTCAATGAACAATCACATGCAGGTTCCATATCAAGGACCATCATACACCTCCAAATCAGGCTTGCCACGTCCATCTCAAGATCAATCACAAGGCTGAGAGTTAGAGAACAACGTGGACATGAGTCAACACGCCAGCACGTTGCCTGGAAAAGTCAAACGGACCAAGGTTAATGGGCCTGAATTATCAAGAAAAAACCTCCATGTTGGGGACTACAACCCCCCTTGGTTTGCAAATTCTTTTAACTTTCTTTATTTTTTTTATTTTTTTATAAATTGCTTGTTTAATTAATTTAATATTTTCATAAAATCAAAAAATACCATAAAAATCAGAAAAGATCAAAAATTAAATATATTTAATTAGTTAATATTTTTTAAATAAATTTGCATGTAAATTAATTAGTTCTAAATTAGGGTTTAATTTAATATTTTCATAATAAATTTAAAAAACATAGAATTAAGTTTGATTAATTTTCATCTTTTTATTTTTCTTTCATGATAATCAAATATTTAATATTATTTATTTTATTTATTTTTATAATTAAATTTGTATATAAAAATTAGGGTTAATTTAGGTTAAAATTCAACGTTTCTTAATAAACTAAAAGCCACTAGAATTAGGGTTAGTATTTATTTTAATTAATTCTTTTTTCCTTAAAATCTTAAAAATCATAAAATACCAAAAACATCTCCTTTTCTTTTTCTTTATTAATTAATTCCATGTAATTTTAATTTTGCAAAAAGGGTCCAACGCCCTCGTTTCGATTTAATTCTTATTCGCACATTTATTTTATCTCTTTATAATATGTATGTATCTCTCCCAAGGCCATGTAACCTTTTAATTTTCTCGCACTTTTCTTCATTTATTTATTTTCTGTCAAATCGGGTTCGAGAAATTTTGGCGATGTGGACCCGCGCCTTTTGTAATAGCTTTAGACTTTTACTTTTCCCGCAATATTTTAACTGTTAATAAATGCATGCAAGAATGAATGATAAAATAAAAACAAACGCATAGATCACCTTGACATGAATAAGACAAAATAACTGAACCTGACACACAAATCACACACCATGTCCCGTACCTCGAATTGACCCGAACCTCGAATTGACCCGAACACCTCCAACGGTGGTGCTACCTACCTCTCAATGGTGGGATGGCACTACTTTAAGGACATTTACACAGACGAATTCCTTAGGGTAGGTAGACGACTCTAGATACTTGCTCTCTTAAAAAACAAACAAAATCTTTTCACACCGACACCTTTTCAAAAAGTTTTCGAAAGCAACTTTTCAAACACTCTTGAGGACTGATACAAGAGTCGAACTGAAATTTTCAAAGAAACTTTTTTAAAACCCACAATTGAAAAGCAAACAAACCATTTTTGAAAACACAAATGAGCAAGTATCTAAGAGCCCATGGATAACCATGGATAGAAAGGGTGCTAACACCTTCCCTTTCTATAACCTACCTCCCGAACCGAGAGCAATCTCTATAAGGAATTTTTCTGTGCTTTTGTACTTTCCATTTGGAGAAAATAAAAGACGGTGGCGACTCTTGCTTCCGCGACATTTCGCGAACCAGCTTTAAAACAGTCAGTTCCAGATCCACCGATCACAATAGGCTAGGACACTTGTCTGATTCTATGTTTAAAAGTGCTAGCCATAAGATTCATTTTGTTGTACCTTCTTATTTTAATTCAAATAAATGTACCACATGTCCTTTATCAAAACTCAAAAACTACCATTTAAATTCAAGAATCACTTTTCTGCACAAAGTTTTAATCTTATACATTGTGATTTATGGTGTCCTTATGGAAAACCTACTTATAATGGTAAATTTTATTTTCTAACAATTATTTATAATTTTTTTCATTTAAATTGGATTTATTTGTTAAGCAATAAATCTGATGTTCCTATGAATATTCAACAAATTTTTTTTTTACTTTAGTTAAGACTCAATTTGGAAAAGGTGACCAAAGATGTGAGAACTGACAATGCTAAAAAGCTAGCCATGACTTAGTTTCTTCAAGAATAAGGCACAATTCACCAATATGCTTGCCCTTTTAGACCTGAACAAAATTGAGCAGTAAGAGGGAACATCATCATTTGTTAAATGTATCAAGGTCCTTAATGTTTCCAGCCAAGTTACCAATCAGGTTTTGGTGAGACTGTAGAGCCATAACCACTTTCATTATATATAGAGCCCCTTCTCTGGTTCTAAAAGGTAAGTATCTATTTAAACTTATGTATGAAAAACTCCCTACTTATTCTAAATTCAAAGTCTTTGGGTGCATGTACTATATTTTCCACCATACCTCAACATAGGAACAAGTTCACAACTAGATCAACTTCTTGTGTTTTTTTTGGGTTATCTTGCTGGCTACAAGGTTTTTAAGGTGTATAACTTGATATCCAAAATGTTTTATGTGTCTAGGGACATTGTCTTCCATGAAGATAATTTTCCTTTTTATTCCATATCTAAAAATAATGATCATGTTGACCCCTTTTGTTACACCAAAAAATTTTCCCTCTTTATTCTAAACCTAATTGGCTTATGTTTCATCTTAGCATACACATTCATTCATTTAAGATGGGATCAATGTGTTCTTGTCTTATGGTCTTCTTCAAGCAAAAGAAGATGGTTGAGTTGTCAATCAGTACAAGGAGTATGATATATCCTCATTCTTTTGGTAACTCAAGCTAAAGGGCTTCTCATGCCTCAAGACATCCCAATAGGTCCATCATGTCATCAGATAATTGAAGATTGCAATAGGTTCAAAGTGAATCACATTTCTCCGATCCACTGATTCCAGAGTTAGGGTTTTGATTATTTGAGGGTGTCACACCTTCGTGTACAATATATTTGAAGCATTTATCATCATATTTATCAAGCTCCCTCAGTGGAATTAGGGTTTTGAAGCATAGTTATCAAGAACTTCTGGTTCGTCAAGTTACATGGTTGTTATTCATTCTGATGCATTTAAGACATGAGGATTAAGCGTTCGATTTGTTAATTCAATTAAGGCTTATTGGATATGTTCTTCTCCGCTTCAAGTCATATTCATCTTCAAAGGATCCTCAAGGCATGGCCATTGGGTTAATATCATCCATTGGAAATTGTGTTTGTTAAAAGATATGATCTAATTTGTGGCTTCATTAAAATCAAAAGTATCATCATTGTCTCAAACATTTGCGATTGTCATGCAAGTTTGGGTGGGATTGGAAAATCAAGTTGTTTAAAGTTTGCAAGATTGGAAAGTTTGTGTATAAGGATTTCTTGGGACATAAGTCACAATTGCAAAAGCAAGGGTTGTAAAGCATGTACATTTAACATTATTCAACTCATTCATCAATATTCAAATAAGTGAAAGCCTACACCATTCATCATTCATTCATAAGTCCAAATTTATAACAAAAATCCATTTATGCATCAGAATTTAAACCTTACTTGTCGTTTGACAAATCTAATCATGGCCATTACAAGAATACATCATAAGAAATTTAATCCTATGTTCCAAGACATGTTCACCACATCATTTAAGATTCTATTCAAGTTTCAACCTTATTTATTTTCAAACAACATTTAACTTCTCATCCAAGTCCACGACCTTTGATTTTATCCCGAGTACCAATGGCTTTCATTACAAAATACAAAAGAAAAAGTTACATGAGAATTTCATAAACCATGTTCTAAGCCTAGACTAATGCTATTAAACTTCAAGCTTTAATCTCCATCACTTCCAATGCCAATCCTCACGTTGTAAAATCCGGCACAAAACTAGTTCAGCCCTGCATCATATATAAAATCCAGTTCAGAAATTAAAACCACAAAATCAGTTCAGTCCATATGAGCCAATACCAAACAGTCACCAATCTCATAACTTGTTCACATAGACTAACATTTCAATCCGGGTTTCTTTTAACAAACTAACAGCTGGCCATTTTAATCATAATTAACATAGCAATATTAGTTGACCCTAATTGCTAACCTGAGCCAAAGAAAAATTAGAAACAATAATACTGCCCTGCATCTGTTTTTATCAGTAGAAATATCACAAATTCAGACTGATCAAATAAAGGAGAATAAAGAAAAAACCGTGGAAAAATATGAGGAAAAGTTTTAAATCAGAAATAAAATTAAATCAAAAATCACAAATAGTTCAGGATATCGTGATTGATCTCAGCTCTCTATTTTCCTAACAAACTTTTGAATCAAGAGCTGAGATTGATTCAGCTCCAACAAACTCATCAAACCATATAACTGAACTCATCTCTTTTAGTCTATTCATTCTCCACATTAGTGGAAGAATCACCAGAAAACTCCATAGAAAATTCCAGAAAACTCTCTCCCTCTTCAATCTTAAAATCTATCTCATCTTCATCAATTCTCTGACTGAATCTTCAACCTCCTAAACCTTCATCATTCTTGATTCTCCTGAGAAAAAACATACAAAAACCTAACAAAAATTCTCATTCATCTCTTTTCATAGCTTTGCTTCATCTTCATCACCTCTGTGAATTGCATCATCCTCATCACGATTCTTTGCATCGCCGTCAGATCGCACATTCTTCTTCTCAACATTACAACCGATTCTCTGCTTCTTCGCATCAATCTGCTACGCATCTTCATCCTCGAGCATTTCTCAACAACATCAACAATCAATCTTTATCATATCTTCATCTTCGACATCAATGTTCTATAACTTCAATCTACAACAATCACACGCAGAGCTTCAACATCAACACAACATTACAATTTGCGATCAGAAGCGAACAAAAAATGAAAAGCAGAAGAAGAAATATTCAGACACGCGGAAGCAAAAATCATAGAAGTGAATATCAAACAGAAAACTTACCAGATCTATCTTTGAAATCATCATCTTCCCAAGCCGAAGGAGTGTCAGACTCTCTCCGGTAGGTAAGCAATGTAAAATTCCTTGGCTCTTCAATTTTCTATATATTAATGTGGATCAGAATCACGCAAGGACGTAAGTCAATTAAAGGTTAAAGACGAGTCTCGATGGAACCACGTTTGAAGTAAGATCGGAAATGAAGCTTAAAAATGAACTGTGATGCGGTGGGAGAACTGACTTGAGGTTTTGCGTTTTTCGTTCGCAAATGTTTCAATTTAGCAAGAGTCGCCACCGAATTTTATTTTATCTAAAAGGAAAGGTAAAAAAGCACAGGAAAGACCTTTGAGATTGTTTTTGGGTTCGGGGGGGTAGATTATGAAAAGGGAAGGTGCTAGCACCCTTTTCATCCATGGTTTTCCATGGGCTCTTAGTTACTTGTTTTAGATCACTTGCTTTTGTTTTTCAATTGTTTGAAATGGTGCTTTTGTGTGTGGTTTTGAAAGTATTTTGAAAAGAGGCCTTTGTTTAGGAAACCTTTGTAATGATTCTTGTTTGAATGTATATAAAGGTGTTTATCTTTTGAAAAATGTTTCAATGTTTGAAAGTTTGTTTTGGGAAATGTTTTGAAATTGTGTGATAGTGTTTTTGAAAATAGCAAGGATATTTGCAAGTTTGATCAAGTAACTAGGAGTTGTCTACCCTACTCAAAGATCTTTCCTATATATTTTTAACCCTTTGACATTGTTGTTTTACCATTGCATTTGGTAAACAACCTTGTCTTTGGATGTTAAACGGGTCGGGCGTGGGTCATTGTATGACCATGATAGCAATGGTGCTAAGTATCTTTAGCAAGTTTTTTGAGGGACTAGATCATTTTTGTGTAGGCAACCAAGATAGCGTCATCGAGGGACTATCATGGCGATAAAATGCGTAAAAGTAAATCTAAGACTATTACAACATTATTATGGGGAGGGGGATACAAGTTTGAATAGGGGATATTTGCACAAAATAAAAAACCTAAAACTATTACAACCATATTGAATTTATTTGTACAAATAAATAAATAAGCAAATATTTAAATATGCAATTAAATATAAATATATAAAATGTTTTTGTATTTATTTTTATTTATGTAAAAATAAGCTTATTTACTCAAAATAAGAAAATAAAAAAATGATTATTTTTTAAAAGGGGTGAAAACCCTAATTTTGGTTTTAAAAGAAAATGTATTATATTATTTATTTATTCATTTTATGTACAAGAAAATAAAGAAAATATATGTACAAAAATGTCAAAGAATTAAATATTGTATGAAAATACTAATTTAAGTGTATAAATAATAGAAATAAAAATATATAATATTTTTGTATTATTTACAAATTTTATTTAAAAAATAAAAGTATTGTTATTTAATAAACTATTTTTATGTAAAAAAAATAATAATAAAATAAAATGTGAAAAAATTAAGAAAATATTTTTGGTGATTTTTAATATTTAGAAAAAATAAATAAAGTCAGAAAATATAAAAGAAATAAAAAATATACAAAAAATAAAACAAATGGGCCAAGGGGTGCAGAAAGCAAGCATGGGGGGGTGTCAAAAGCAGAAGCAAGCAAGCCCAGCCCACGTTCCAGCTTTATCCCTAACCTCTGAACAAAATGCGCGCGCCCTGTACTTCAAACCTGTTCTCTCTTGTTCTTGCATGAAATCAAAAACTTACAACATAAAAGTTATAGCATTTTCAATCACGATTCTAACCATATAAAAAACTTGATCTAACTCTAAGAAACCAGGGAGAATTTTATCACCCCCAATTTCTGACCTAAAAAATTCAGAAACTTCAACATCCAAATTCTCCTAACTCATTTAACATAAATGAATTCTATGCATATGTACAACTCAAGGACAATGAGGACTACATTTTTGCTTCACAAACCTAAGCCTAATGATTCCTAAATAAGGAGATAGAAGTTTGAGAAATACCTGTTTCAGTCAAGTTAGAATATGGCAATGTAGGTGTTGTGAGTGAGGCCTGAAGGACTTTTGAGCTTTCTTGATGTCCCCTTGACCTTTCCCAATGCTCAGCTTGCTTTTAAATGGCTTGAATCTCTCTATAGAACTCAACCTGCAAACTCAAAATTTGAAAATGGTAAAGCTTGAAAATGCAGTTATAGTTGCTTGAGAATGATCTGGACAGCTTAGGTGTATTGTATTGAATGTGTTTGAAGTGGTTTCAAGCAAAACGCACGAGGCAAATTTGTTTTGGAAGTGATTCTGCAGGGCTTGCCCTGTTTTGGGCAGAAGTTGGTGTTTTAGAGGGTTTGAGAACTTGTTAGCTCGTGTTTCTGGCCTTAGAAAATGTGTTGAGGTTGTTTGAAATGTGCACAAAGCTTGCTCTTATCAGATTACAAAGTTATGGACCTTTTGCAAGTTGACTTGTTTTTGAAGCAAAAGTTGGAATTGACAATGCCAAGGTTGTACAAGCTAGCTTGAGGCCTGCTGATAGTTGGTACACCTTTCCTAATATTAGTGAACTTTGTTTGCAGCAAAAGGCTTGGTCCATGGCTCAAGATAAACAATTTAACATAACACATGCTTTATCAAAGTAGCAATGTTATCTTTTTGCCAAAAATGGATTAATCCAATGTGTAATGTTCTAAAGCTCAGAACAAAGCCTCTAACCAATGTATTTGCATTTAATTTATGAGTGTAGAAAGGATTAGAACCTGTAAACCAAGTACAAGCATGATCCAAACTGATTTGCAACTTGTATCAATGTGAAAAATGCCATGGACAAAAGTGAGAAATGACCATTTTCTTTTCTTCGATTCTCCCTAACCATAAATGATTTTGGAGAGTTCTTGGACATTTTGGGAAGCTTGTAACATGCTCTACAATCCATATTTGAAATGCATTTTGAGATTCCACTTGGAACAATGTGAAAAATTTCCATGAAGATAGGTCAAAATCCTGCCTAAACTAGGGCAAAATTTCACTAAGTTAAAAGTTTCATGGACCCCTATTCACAAAATCATAACTTGAGATCCAAGCATCTTTTGGGAAAAACTTTGTAAATTAAAGTTGTAGATTTTGTGGAGGACTACAACTTTCATGTTGGAAGTTTTCTTTGAATCTAATTGCATCATGGTGAAAATGTTGGGAAAAGTTGGGAAGAAATAAGAAATTTTCATAACTTAGAAAATTTCTAAGTTATGAAAATTTTCCATTTTAAACCCTAATTTCCAAAATTAGGTTTCTTGGTGAACAAGTTTCATGTTTTGACCCATCTTGATGAAAAATGACCCTTGGCACTTGATTTTGACCAAAAAGTCAAAGTTTGACTTTTCAGTGTACAGTTGATTTTTGATCAGTTGACTGGAAAATTCATATGTCAATATAATACATTTGAGATTTTTTGAACCTTGTGATTAGGTCAAGATGATTCCATTGAGTCCTTGAATCCATGCTTGAACCCAATTTGTCATTGGCTAGGTTAAAAAATCAGAAATTACCTTTCTGCAGTCAAAACCCTAAAAATGACCATTTTGCCCGTTTGATGATCTGATCAAATTTCTTGAGGAGTTGTGGTCCAAACTTGATAAAATGGTTCACATGAGTCTATAATGTTGATGTGGATAAAAAATTATGAGGTTTGACTGTAAATTGGCCACAGTTGACTTTTTCCCCAATACAACTGATTTCTAGGTCAACTGTCCAATTGACTGGGCAAAAATTTGGTTCAAGGCTTGAAACTTGGTATGAGCAATCTTATAGGTCCAACATGAAGTATGAAAGTCACATTAGGCATTACAAGTCCAAAAATCTATGTGCAAACTCAAACCCTAATTTCAGGTCATCAGTGCAAGGAGATGTCTTGAGCCGAGCAAACTCTAATCCTGGTCTTGAGTCCAAAGAGTCTTGTGAGGAAAATCTTGATAAAATGAGAGGGAAAATTTTGGGGTACAAAAGCTGCCCCTGTTCAATCTTCTTGAACCTGAAGAGTTAGATTGGCGAGTTCGTCGTTCGTGACTCGAAGGTAAAAGATGATTGGACACTATAGTGGCCGTAAATTTGCACTCGTCAAAATGTGATTGAGGGAATGGGCTTAAAGATGCCGTTTGGAGAGGTGACAAAATCTTGTCGGAGATGGGATTGAAGATGCCATCCAAGAATTTTTGTTGAACTACATGTTATAAGTCAGAAGAATGAGTATCATAATGGTATCCGCGTCTGGAACGTATCTGAACTGTATCTGGAGAATGAATTTGTATGAGCAATGGAATGGCGTCTGTGTCTGGAGTGTATCTGAGCTGTAACTGTATTTGATTCTTGAATGAATAACAGAATGACTGCCGTGTCTAGAGTGTATCTGTATTGTATCTGAATCTGAAATCTGAATAAGCGACAGAATGACATCCGTGTCTGGAGCATCTCCGGGCTGGGGAAAAGGTCTGAATGAGTGACAGAATGGAAACTGTGTATGGAGCTTATCTGGACTATATCTGAAGTTGAGATATGTATGAGTAGCAGAATGACTTCCGTGTCTGGAGTGTATCCGTACTGTAACTGGGATCTGAATAAGTGACAGAATGACTTCCGTGTTTGGAGTGTATCTGAACTTGAAATTGATAGTTGAATTTGACTGAGAAATAGAATGGCTTTCGTGTCTGGAGCGTATCTAATCTGTATCTAATTGTTGAAGTCTGAATGAGTGACAAAATGACATCCGTGTCTAGAGCGTATCTGTACTGTATCTTGACTTTGAAATTCTGAATGAGTAATAGAATGACCTCCGTGTCTGGGGTGTATCCATACTGTATCTGAATAAGAGATCTGAATGAGTAACAAAATAACTTCCATGTCTGGAGCGTATCCGTACTGTATCTGAAATCTTTGAATATTTGTTAAAGATAACTTTTAATCTTATCCTGAAAAGGGTAAAATGTTAGCTGAAACACAAAGTTATGTTGCATGAAATGTATGATGCAATAAAATGTGTTTTATCAATGTTTATGAATGTAATGTATGCGCATGTAAGCTGATTCACTGTCTTGCTGAGGAAAATAAATCCTTGATGGCTGGAGATAAAGAAATCCTTGACTGCTGCTAGGGAAAATAAATCCTTGACTGCTGCTGGAGATTCAAAATCTTTGATTGCTGAGGATGAGAAATCCTTGGACCACTATTGGGGGATAGAAAATCCTTGGCAACTCGCGGGGATTATCAAAAACTTTGACAACTTCTGTGGGGATGTGAGAATCCTTCATGACTTTTCTGGGGATATAGGGATCCTTCAAGTCTGCTTGAGAAACCTGCTTGGGGAATCCAGAGAACTTTGATGACTATGGCTGGGGATTACACCAATGGGAATCCTTACTCGGCTGGGGAATAAGGAAAACTCTGACGATCTCTACTGGGGATCAGACAAAAGAAAAACCTTGATCTGCTAGAGAATAAGGAAGACTCTGATGGCTTCTGCAGAGAGTTAAGAATGAGAATCTCCGATCTCCTGGGGAAATTGAGTTCTTGGGGACTTCACTAGAGAAATGAGAAAGAGAATCTTCGATTTGCAGGGGATTAAAAATTCTGAAAAATTCATACTGGGGGAGTAATGAAGACTCTGGAAACTTCACTGGGGAATCAAGAATGAGAATCTTCAATCTGCTAGGGGAATTTGAATCCTTGGGGACTTCAAGCTGGGGAGTTAAGAATGATAATATTCATTCTGTTGGGGAGTAAAAACTCTGGGGAATAACTATACTGCTGGGGAGTAGCTATCCTTCTGGGGAGATCAGGAGCTTGGGCTGTATGCCAATCTACTGGTGAATTATCCGAAGGTTGGGGATAAGAGTTAACTGTTATCTGGTTGATTCTCAGACTTTAAGACAACTTGCTGGGGAATATGGGGAAAACTGAATAGTTTCCGCTGTGGATTGAATGTTTCAGCTCGGCTGGGGATTGGTAGTTGGAAATTTGACTTGACGGGGAAAGAAGGTTTCAACTCCAGTGAGGGTCTGTAGTTCAAAGTTTTTGCTCTGCTGAGGATCGGGAGTTTGGAAACTTAACTCTGATGGGAATTTAGGGTTTGAAATATAACTCCACCGGGGATTGGGAATTTGGAGTTTTAAACTCTGGTGAGAATTTTGAAATTTAATTCTGCCGGGGATATGTATTTCAAGGTGTTGTACCCCAAAATTTGCCCTCTCAATTATCAAGGCATCTCTCACAATGATTCTCAAAGTTCAAGCTTGAACAAGTGCATTGGGATTTTCCAGTACCAAAATTAAAAGGAAACTGTCAAAAAGGGAGAAAGCAGATAAAAATAACATTTTGACAAATTTGGAGGAAAACAGGTCTTATTCGATTCAGTGCCCTTCGATTGACTCTTGGCCTCCTTCGAATGCAACTTGGGTACATCCTTCATTTGGATTTGAAACCTCCTTCGATCCAGCACCCTTCGACTGACTCTAAGCCTCCTTCGAATGCAAGTTTAGGTGCATCCTTCGTTTGGATTTGAAACCTCCTTTGAATGCAACTTGGGTACATCCTTCGTTTGGATTTGAAACCTCCTTTGATCCAGCACCCTTCGACTGACTCTAAGCCTCCTTCGAATGCAAGTTTAGGTGCATCCTTCGTTTGGATTTGAAACCTCCTTCGAATGCAACTTGGGTACATCCTTCGTTTGGATTTGAAACCTCCTTCGAATCCACTTGCACAAAGGGCCTTTTGCAGACTTTGCCTCTCACAACTTTCAATTGAGCCACAACTTGCACGCAAAAGGAATCCCCCTTGCTAGCATGCACAAGGCTTCGACAAGACATTGACTATGTTTGTACTAGATTCGACTGGACAACATTTCTCTTTAGTGTGCTGCATTTCCATCCTTGACAAACTTCAGCACATGGTTGATGGCCCCTTCAAAAAACGTATAGTGGTGGACTTGAGGAGCATACATATGAGTCCGTGTCGAAGGGTACGCCTGACTAGTCCATTCGAAGGACACATTTGGCCCTTTTCAAAGAAGCATACATGATCCATTCAAGGGACACGTCTCGGAATCCCATTCGAAGGACATGCTTGAGGGCCCACTCGAAGGATTTACAAAGCCCCACCTTAAGACACATTTGGCCCCTTCAAACGATGCACAAAGGTGATTTGTTCGAAGGACACTTGTTAGAAGAAAGTCAAACAATATGTTGGAAGAAGAATCTGGTCGAAGGAGGGTCAAAATGAAAGGATGAAATATTCAAAGATGCTTGCTGCCAAGTTCAGGCATGGTACATTGGCCAAAACTGCTGCACAACAGTCTTGAAACACTGCCCCATTCTTGCACCAAAACAGCATACAACCACTGTCCCTCGAAGGCTACAAAGAACAGTTTACTCAAATTGTTCAAATTATTTTGTTTTCCCTCTAAAAGCTTCAGCCAACTTTGCCTATAAATAAGAGGTTCCAACACATGTTTAAGGGGGGATATTGGGACCAGAGGAACGAATCCCCCAAATTTTCTCAAACACAATAAAACTCTCAAAGTTCATCAACACTTGAGAAATCACAAAAAACCCAGAATCACATTCATCTCCTTCGACTCTGAAGAACAACCACACTTCAGTCTCCTTCGAATCAAAGAAGCATCACACTTGCTTTTTCTTTTCCTTCAAATCCAGCGTTCCAAGCACAGCTATTGACCCCTCTTTCGAATCCAGCATCCAGGGCCACCACTCAAGGCCCCACATCTATTCAAGGCCTGAAGCAAGGTAAGTTATTCTTACCTTTGAACTTTTAGTTTCATGGCATAGTAATTTTCCCTTTCGTTTGAAACATGTATATACCATTGTTCCTTTCGGTTCCACCCTTTTTAACATATTTTTTAGAGCTAAGCCTTTCATTTTGCTTTCTGTTTACCTGAACTTGCTTTAACTATTAAATTGTTTACAAGATAAATACTAGCATGACCTCAGGCCATGTTGCCATTTAATGCTTGAAATGAAAGAAAAAGGAAACAAGAAATAGGAAACGAAGCTTCTGGCTTCTACCCTCTTTTTCCAGGTGTTGTACCCCAAAATTTGCCCTCATATTTTTCCACAAGAAATCACAGCTTCGGGCTTTTCCTGATTTTTTCAGACTGGCTCAAGAATCGGTCAAACAGACTTTTCTCGTCAGTCAGACAAAATTAGGGTTTTCATTGATTTTAAAGCAGTTCAAGCAGATTGCTAAGGGTTGTTTGATTTTGGCTCAAGTTTTGATCAGGCGAACACTTCTTTGGCATTTAATCAAGAACTAGGGTTTGTGCGTGCATTCTCAGAAAGAATTAATTTTACAGTTCTTTTCAGTTTACTCAGAGATTTGGACTGAAGCTTTTGGTTTGCAGTGTTTGACTAAATCAGTGAAAAGAGGCATATGGACGTTTGTTTGATTTGACTGTGCATTGCTGTGGCTATTTGAAACGCCAGGTTTATTAATTGATCGATGCTAAAACCACAGTGTTTATTAATTGTTTATTTATTCTAAGTTAGGATAATTGGAATTTATTTCCATTTATTATAATTTAAGAATTTATAAGTAATTAAATAGACAGCTAAAAAAAAGGGGGAATTAACTGATCAAAAGGATTTTTATTTATTCATCTTTAATTGTTTTGTTACAAATTATTATTTGAACAACGGTAAATTTATTTACATTTTTGTTTACAATAATAATCTTACAAATGATTAAATTTGAAATAAAACTATGTCCTAAAATTCCTAAGTCTTCATCTTCATTATTCTACTGCTACTCCTCTCCATTGATTTTTATCTGCAAAACAAAGAAAAAGAAAAAAGGTCAAAAGCAGATGAAATAATAAAAGGCAGACAGTTAAATTGAATTCATCATTAAGGGTAACTTGCCGGAATCAGTTGGCCCTCTCTGCAAATCACAAGATTGCTATTGGTTCACAAAGAGGGATGAAGTTGTTTGCAATTAAGGAATGAAATGCACAAAAGTATAATTGCACAAATTCAAAATTGTCACACATGCTGCCTAGTTTCAAGTTTTCAACCAAAGGAGGCAAATCAATTGAAAAGTGCACAAAGCTGCATAGTTCATAAATTATTAACAAATTCCAAATTGAGCTAATTGCAAACTGAATGAAACTGGCCACAAGCTACCCAAAAGCTGTCAAGAAGTACAAAGAAGCATAAAATCTGGATGCAAGAAATATGGAAGATATGCAGAGCTAAACCACAAGTACAAGCAATGTTCAAATCACATCATTTTCCTAGGCCAGCTACCTTTTCAGAATAAGGACAAATCTAAGCAATAAAAAATGCTTAAAACTGTGGAGAGAGAGAGAATAGAAAAAGAAGAAAGGCTTACAGGGCTTAGGCTTTAGGATATAAAACAAAACTGTAATAGAACAGTAACAAAAAAAGGCAGAGATATCAAAAGGAAAAGAACACAAACTGTATCAAAATATACAGAGCTTCCTCCAAACCTCAAAAGGCCTTCACCTGCATAACTCACATAACATCAAGCCTTAAACTAGACAAGTTTGCATCCTGCCCAAACCTGTTTCAACACAAACTCACAACCTGCTAACATATTCAACAGAAACAATCAAAGAGCCCTCAACCTGCATAAGCATTCATACCATCAATCCAAACCATCTTAGAGTCAGCGGAATAGCCAAAACCCTCAGAAAACTTTCATCATAGGGTTAGAACAACAACACATCAATATCAGCAGACAAGAATTTCAAGGTAACCGAACGAATCAAGCATTTCAAGGCAACAGAGCAAGCAAACATCATCATCTCAGAGCATACAAATAGAAGCAACATTCGACTAGCCATCAGAAGCAATACTCAAGAATCAAACGCCAATAAGAATCCTGAGGCGAGGAAAAGAAATCAACAACAAATATTCAGAGGCGACAGAAGCAAGTAAAAGAGAAGAGGATAAAGAAGTTGTTTTCAGATAGTCATCATCAAATCAACAACAAAGAGGTAAAAAAGTAAAGATACCAGGAAGCAAGATAGCTCAAACATCGCGCATTCCTCTGCCCAAGCCACCCACAGCGCCTCCGATCCTCTCCTCCTCCGTCTCCGAGGGTTAAGGTAGTATCTCTTCTTTCCTTTCCTTTCACGCGCTTCAACGGAAACAAATTACAATACATGAAATTAGAATCTATAAAATCAAAACATGTATGAATCAAAACCCTCAAAAATGTGCTAAGACGAAATCAAACCTTGTGTAACGGCTACTGGAACGACCCATGGAGGGAGAAGAAGTGGAAGTTGCGCTGGTTGGATTTAGGCGAAGAAGAGGCTTAGCTCAGTGGCTATGGTGAGGAAGATGAAGAGGAACGAAGCAATGGAGGAACGACACTGTAACCCTAACCCTATTCCAAATGAACAAACTTTGAATAACCCTAAAACAAATTGTTGTGTGAACCATGCTGGGCCTTGCCCGTTACAACGCCTTAAGCCCATTTCAATTAACACCCCCCTTTTCATTTATTCTGATTATTTAGTTTGGGCCTAATTCCCTTTTAGCCCATTCAACTTTCTAAAACTAATACTTTTTTACATATCACATTTTTTATAAACTAACACAATAAATTCTTTTTTTACACTAAATTTTATTAACTCTTTTATTTCCTTTTTTTTATAATACAATTAAATTTTATAAAATAAAATGATACACTTAACCTTTTTTATATATATAACTTTTTTTTCTTAAATTATTCTTTTGTTAGTATAATTAAAAATGCATATTAATGAATACATAAGAAAATAAACTTTCCTTTATTTATTTTTCTTTTAATTGAAACTTTGGACATAAACCAAAAATGTATAAATGATACTTTTCTCTAAAAGCTTAAAACATTTCTATTTCTTTTCTTAAAATATTTTGTTTGTACATATTAACAAAAATACAAAAAGAATAAATGAACAATACTTAATTTTCTTATTAAGTTAACATTTCTCACCTTGTAAATAAATCATACACTTACACAAATACATTGATACATACACGTTTGCTTTATTCTTATACATTGCTATACACTACATATTACATTTGCGATTGATTCGATTTGGTTGTAAATATTTGGATACTACTCTCCTAATAAGTCTCATCCCCATTTGTAAACATTTGTACCCCCACTCCCGGATACTTATTTGTAATAGCGTAGACTTTAAATTCCCACAATTTATCGCTTTCAAATATACCATGGTTAGACCTAAGGTTTGTATGTACATAAAATCAAACGCTAGATAACCTAATACAAAGACAAATACATGAAATCAATACACAATCACACTTGCACCCTTAGGGTAATACCGCTTGTTGCCTTCCAAAATGGTCCATGCTTGCACGTCGAGTTTCTTTGGCAAAACAAAACAATTCAAATGATCATAGTCCCTCGATGACGCTTTCGAAAGTTGCCTAAAAATGATCAAGTCCCTTAAAGGAAAAATTGCCCAAAGACACTTGGCACCATTGCAATCATGGTCTAAACGATGACCCGCGCCCGTCCCGTTAACATCCTAACACAAGATTGTCCACCAAATACAATGGTGGAACAAAATTGTTAAAAGGGTTAAAGCATAGAAAAAGCCTTTGAGTAAATTTAGGGGTAGACAAAACTCTTAGTTACTTGATCAAACTTGCAAAAACATTTGCCTACTTTTCAAAACCATATTCCACAACACTTTCAAAACAACTTTAAAAAAAAACATTGAAAACTTTTCAAAAGATAAGTACACCTTTGTATACATCCAAACATGGATCATTGCAAAGGTTGCCACCACATTGGCCTCTTTTCAAAACATTTTCAAACCCACACACACAAAGCACCATTTCAAGCAATTGAAAATCAAAGGCAAGTGATCTAAAACCAAGTAACTAAGAGCCCATGGATAACCATGGATGAAAAGGGTGCTAATACCTTCCCTTTTCATAATCTACCCCCCAAACCCACGAAACATCTCAAAAGGTTTTTTCCTGTGCTTTTTAACCTTTCCTTAGGATAAAATAAAAAGTCGGTGGCGACTCTTGCTAAACCGAACAAGTGCGAATACAAATGCAAAACTCAAGTCAGTTCTCCCACCATATCACAGAACTGGCGACTCTGCTGGGGAATTATCTAAAAGTGGGGTTACCTTAGGGTTTAGATCACCTTTACATTCTTGCTTTGATTGCCTTGTTTGCTTTACTTTTTGGGTCCTTGTTTGGGTTTGTTGTAAATCCTACACCCGGATTTGGGGCACCTTTTTTAGGTAAATAGCAAAAAAACTGTGAGGGAACTGTACGGGGTATACCGACACGGTTGAAGCAGTAAGCTATGTTAGTGTGACATATTTGTGAGTACCGGTAACCCTTGAGTTCAGTCAAGGAGAGTACGGGGCCGCTGAGTGATATCGTGAAGCACTAACAAACTCTTAGAACCTTAATTGACCATCCTAGCCTTTTTTAGGGGTAGTGAGATGACCGACTTTGGTGCAGTCCGAAGTTGGTAGATACTCGATACTACACTCATTGAGGGTTGTTTTCTTGGAATATTTTGGTCGCCAGTTAAGTGGCTAAACCAAAACAATGAACACAGAAAACAATCTGATGATATTGAGCTCCTTAGAACCCGGTTTCTATTTTGGGACAGGATGAGCCAACTAACTTCAAGAGGGTACTTACCTACAACCCCATGCAAGCCTAAACCTAAGGACTTGTTTGCTTTGTGTGAATATGATTACCTGTATATACACTCACTTGCTTTTGCATACATGTACATAACATCATAACATCATACCATATCATTTTCAATAACCATTTCAAGGATCTCGAGGGTTCTTTTGATGCAGGGTTACGTTGAACCAGACGTCTACCAAAGGGCAAAATGTTTCTCCTCTAAGCAAATGCCATCAAAGATCAAGTACAACAACTTGAATCAGGGGCTATGACCCACTTGACATGGTGAGCTTGATTCTCGTGGAAAGACATCCATCGGTGCAAAGTTCTCCGATCAAAGATCAAAGTTCAACCTCTAACATTCCCTTGTGTTTGTCCCAAGAGATCCTTGAAAGCATGCATCCATATATCATGCATTGCATCTTGACGATTTTTCCTTTTTCAGGTTTCCTTACTCTCCTACTGTTTATTTCAGTAAGAGATGGCTCTAGAAAGGACTGTCAAGGATATCCAGCACCAGACTGCTCAGCTGTAGGAAATGTTCTTGAACCTGTCTCTGGGGCAAGAAGAAATGAAAGCTCTCATCACAAAGGGTTTGGTCCAGGAGAATTCAAACAATGCCAGGAATGATCAGCTGGAAGCACTGCAGTCTGAGATGACAACAATGAGGATCCAAATGACGGGGCAACTGGTGGGCCAGATGGCTCTCATCCAGGACTTGGCTCAAAGACAAGAGGAACTCAGAGTTCTTGTCAACCAACTGCTTTGGAACAACCAACTGGGGCAGACATCTGAGGTTGAAGAGCAAGTCACCACTCAACCCCCAACCAGACAAGAAGACAAGGGGAAGGCTCCTTTGCTTGATTCAGGGTCACAAGCCCAACAACAACCTCGTCAGCATCAACGGGGTAATCGGTGTAAGCAAAATACGTCGGGAAGACAGTTCACGGAGACTGACATACCGTCATCTCTGATACTGGAACGTTTGTTGGAAGTTAATATGACTGCTTTGAGGGACCCTACTCGGAAGCCCAATACCTCCGCTCCTAACTATCATCCCGATGCATTTTGTGTGTACCACTCCTACAGCCTGGGACATGACACCGACGACTGTTGGGCCTTGAAGAACAAGATTCAATATCTGATCGACATTGGAGTATTGAGGTTCATGCCAGACGGCGAGATGAAAATCTTCCGTTAAGGGTTGCTCCGCCTGAATTGACAAAGCTCGAGCTGAAAGACTTTTGCTTCATTTGAATTTTCAAAGTTGTAATTTCTTTTGTTATTCAAACAATTATCTGTTGATGTTAAACTCTGTTTTCATTAATGCATTGCATATGTTTGTCTTGAATTCATCCTTTCGTTTTCACTACTCTTGTGCTTTCTTTATGATATCTAACTCTTGATAAAAAGCTGCAAGCCTTTAGAGGGAGGATGACGAAACAATACCATAATCTCATGCAATATGCTTTTGAACAGACCTTGCTGATGATGTACAGGCATTTCTTTCAATTCCCAAACACTGGAGTTATAAGGAAGATAATCCCTAGTCACCCCCTTCGAGCCAAAGAAGTAGGAGTTTTCTGTTCTAAACAAATCAAAACCTTTGATATAAACCTGGGGCAGGGTAGTATCTCAGTTAATTCAAAAAAGGTGTGCATTGAAGTCGCAAACTCTCAGTTCGTAATACAACGAACGACATCAAAAAAACAAAAGCATTCCCTTGGAATCAAAAGACAGTGATGGTCCCTATCACATAGGCAGTCAATCTCTCAAAAGAGAAAAGCCCACTAAGTCAAAACCTATAAAGGAGGCTTAAGAAAGCTGGGGCATCCCGCTGACTGTAATCTCGAAAACGGGAACAGTCAGGCAAAAGTTAGGGATAACAAATCAAAATCAAAATAGAGAGGTCATTACAAATCCTCAACAACATGAAAAATATTGCAAAAGAAAAATGAGATGATGACTGCCTTCCCAAACTCAACGGGTGAACCATTACTCAAAAGTTGTTCCAAACTCGAATAGAGTGCGACGCACAATTAACTGAGCTTAGGGTTGAAGAACATCACGAAGAGCGGGTGGGTACAAATATGCTTTGAGCCTTTTATCCTTTGTTTCTTAAACCGTGAACCAAGCCACGATACAACCCTTCAAAAGTCCTAATTGAAGCATGGGTTAGTTCGAAAGCATACTGTCACAAAAGGTATCCTGACTCCTGTAAGGCTTTGCTCTAAAATCTTGTGTTGAATTTGTCTTATAAAAAGTTTTCTGCTAAAAAACGCATTTTTTTCAAAACTTCGAGGCAAACATAAACTTTGCATTGCTTGAATATCACTGTTTGCATTTGGCTATTTGTTTGACAGCGAAGAAATTCATACAGCGAATGTTCGGAGGAACGAAAACTCTCTCAGTGAACAAAAATCACTTCAAAAGGATGGCACTTCCATTAACAAATCTCCTATCAACAAGGGGCATGACACATCACCATCCAGTTAACCTGGGGCAGTCCAGTCAAGGTTTCAACAGATCTTTCAAAGTTCAGTTAACCTGGGGCAGTCCAGTCAAGATTTCAACAGATCTTTCAAAGCTCAGTTAACCTGGGGCAGTCCAGTCAAGGTTTCAACAGATCTTTCAAAGTTCAGTTAACCTGGGGCAGTCCAGTCAAGATTTCAACAGATCTTTCAAAGCTCAGTTAAATTGGGGCAGTCCAGTCAAGATTTCAACAAATCTCTCAAAAGTTCAGTGAACTTAGGGCAAGTGTCCTTCATCACCACTTGGGGCATTCGAATGTCAAAAGTGTTCAACAATTCCTTCATCACCTGTTGGAAGATACGGTCCAGATATGCTCCAGACACGGTTGCCATTCTGTCACATTCCTTAAGTTCCAGATCAACACCTGTACCAAGCCAGGAAAATATCTGTGGACGACTGATTGTGGATTAACACCTGTAACAAGCCAAGAAATTATCTACATGAAGAGATTGAAGATCAACACCTGTAACAAGCCAGGGAACCATCTTTCTTTCTCAGGTCAGAGATCAACACCTGAAACAAGCCAGGACAATGTCTCCTTGACCAACTTTTCTTAAGTTCCAGATCAACACCTGTAACAAGCCAGGAAAATATCTGTGGACGACTGATTGTGGATTAACACCTGTAACAAGCCAGGAAATTATCTACATGAGGAGATTGAAGATCAACACCTGTAATAAGCCAGGGAACCATCTTTCTTTCTCAGGTCAGAGATCAACACCTGAAACAAGCCAGGACAATATCTCCTTGACCAACTTTTCTTAAGTTCCAGATCAACACCTGTAACAAGCCAGGAAAATATCTGTGGACGACTGATTATGGATTAACACCTGTAACAAGCCAGGAAATTATCTACATGAGGAGATTGAAGATCAACACCCGTAACAAGCCAGGGAACCATCTTTCTTTCTCAGGTCAAAGATCAACACCTGAAACAAGCCAGGACAGTATCTCCTTGACCAACCTTTCTTAAGTTCCAGATCAACACCTGTAACAAGCCAGGAAAATATCTGTGGACGACTGATTGTGGATCAACACCTGTAACTAGCCAGGAAATTATCTACATAAAGAGTCTCCTTCATCATCACTTGGGGCATTCGAATGTCAAAAGTGTTCAACAATTCCTTCATCACCTGTTGGAAGATGCAGTTTTACACGGACTCATCATCAGGAAACCCTACACCGGTTCCTCTTCAAACCCAGATACAGTTTTACACGGACTCATCATCAGGAAACCCTACACCGGTTCCTTCTCAAACTCAGAAGATTCTTGCAATCCCTAGCCAGAGAGCCTTCCAGAAGCTAACTCCCCTCAGAGTCAAGTTTCAAAATCCGCAGTGGATCCAAAACTATCAATCCCCGAGCAGAATGAAGACTCTCGTTCTCAGCACCTCACAGAATATTCAAATATTCTCCAATGAAGATCTCCTCAAGACAAGAATCCCCAGTAGATTGGCATACAACCCAAGCTCCGGATTCCCCAACAGCGGTCCCAGGATTTCTCATTTTCAACAATCAAAAGATTCTTGCCTTCCCCTGCAGCAGTCAAGAATTCACTTTCCCCGATAGCAGTCAAGATTCTTTTAACCCCAGTGGAGTTCATCAAATTCCCCAACTTAACTTATCAACGGTATCCCCAGTGGAGCTCTCATCAAAACCTCAGCGAAGTATCTCTTCCCACAGAGTAATTCCCCGCAGAGTAATCTCTCCAACCAGTTTATTCCCCAACGGAGTCATCTTCTCCTACCAGTTTATTCTTGCAACCATCATCCCAAGCGGGAGCGAAGAACTCTATTCTTCAACATCAGCCCAGGATTCAACAAACCCCTGGTATTCGTCAAGGATTTATTTTCCTAGACGAAAACACATTCTTATACATTCATCACATTATCATACACCATGACGCATGCATATACGCATCATATCACACAATCTCATTTATTCTTGAAAACATCATGACCTCATGCATTTCATAAATCATGCATTGCATACAACTAATGTTTTGCCTTTTCAGGAAAAGGACAATCCAAAGATGATTACCATCAATTGTCACAATTCCAGATTCGATTCCTGTATCTAGCCAGGGCATATCTGTGAGTGACTGATTATGGATTCGACACATGTATCTAGCCAGGGCAGGTCTGCATGAAGAGTTTAGAGATTCGATTCCTGTATCCATCCAGGGCATATCTGTAGACGACAATTTCCAGATTCGATACCTGTATCCAGCCAGGGCATATCTGTAGACGATCAAATTCCAGATTCGATACCTGTATCCAGCCAGGGCATATCTGTAGACGATCAATTTCCAGATTCGATACCTGTATCCAGCCAGGGCATATCTGTAGACGACCAATTTGTAGATTCGATACCTGTATCCAGCCAGGGCATATCTGTAGACGACAAATTCCAGATTCGACACCTGTATCTAGCCAGGGTATATCTGCATGAAGAGTTTAGAGATTCGATTCCTTTATCCAGCCAGGGCACATCTGTGAGCAACCAATTGTAGATTCGATACCTGTATCTAGCCAGGGCATATCTGCATGAAGAGTTTGAAGATCAACCCCTGTAACAGGCCAGGAAATTATCTTTCTTTCTCAGGTACGCAAATTCTCGCTAAGGAATCTCTTACGCGATCGACACCTCTCGATGGCATCTTTAAGCCCATCTCCACAACCATCCATTACACTTCCAAATGGCATCTTTAAGCCCATTTCCAGATGGCATCTCTAAGCCCATCCCTGACCAGATTCTGTCACATCCCTAGATGGCATCTTTAAGCCCATCACCAAATGGCATCTATAAGCCCATTCCCTCTACCATCACATCACCGAGTGCAAATTTTTGGGCACTCTAGTGTCCAATCTCCTTTTACCCTCGAGTCGCGAAAGGCAAACTTGCCAATCTAACTCTTCAGGTTCAAGAAGATTGAACAGGGGCAACTGTTGTACCCCAAAACTTGCCCTCATATTTTTCCACAAGAAATCACAGCTTCGGGCTTTTCCTGATTTTTTTAGACTGGCTCAAGAATCGGTCAAACAGACTTTTCTCGTCAGTCAGACAAAATTAGGGTTTTCATTGATTTTAAAGCAGTTCAAGCAAATTGCTAAGGTTTGTTTGATTTTGGCTCAAGTTTTGATCAGGCGAACACTTCTTTGGCATTTAATCAAGAACTAGGGTTTGTGCGCGCATTCTCAGAAAGAATTAATTTTACAGTTCTTTTCAGTTTACTCTGAGATTTGGACTGAAGCATTTGGTTTGCAGTTGTGATCGGTGGATCTGGAACTGACTGTTTTTTTAGCTGGTTTCGCGAAATGTCGCGGTAAGCAAGAGTCGCCACCGTCTTTTATTTTCTCCAATATGGAAAGGACAAAAGCACAGAAAAATTCCTTATGAGATTGCTCTCGGTTCGGGAGGTAGATTATAGAAAGGGAAGGTGTTAGCACCCTTTCTATCCATGGTTATCCATGGGCTCTTAGATACTTTCTCATTGTGTTTTCAAAAGTGTTTGTTTGCTTTTCAAGGTGAGTGGGTTTTGAAAAAGTTTCTTTTGAAAAATCTCTAAGTAACTCTTGTATCTGTCCTCAAGAGTGTATGAAAAATTTGTTTGAAAACTTTTAGAAAGTGTAGGTGTGAAAAGTATTTTGTTTGTTTTTGAAAAGAGCAAGTATCTATGAGAATCTACCTACCCTAAGGAATTCGTCTGTGTAAATGTCCTTTAAAGTAGTGCCATCCCACCATTGAGAGGTAGGTAGCACCACCGTTGGAGGTGTTCGGGTCAATTCGAGGTTCGGGACATGGTGATCACCGGAGTAATAGGAAGACACCTTAGAAGCTACCCTCATGCCAGGTTCCCGGATCATGAGGACTTACTAAGATATCCTCTACTCGACGATCACCTTTCGAGGCAAGGCAACAGTGAGGCGTACCCTAGGGGTGGTGTGTGAATTGTGTGTCATTTTCAATTTATTGTTTGTCTTGTCATGCATCGGTGATCTACGCTTTGATTTTATTTTTGGGCATTCATTCTTTCATGTTATTGTTTAACAGTTAAAGGTGCGGGAATTTAAAGTGCGGAAAAGATAAAGATCCTACGCTATTACAAAGGCGCGGGTCTACAACGCCAAATTAATCCAGACCCGATTTAAAATAAAGTGCAGAAAATAAATGTCTAATTGACTATTACAGGGCTTTGGAACAAGTACATTATATTTACAACAAAGAAATAAAACACGCGAAAAGAGAATATAATCGAATGCGAGGGCGTTGGACCCTTTAAAGGAATTAAAATAACATTATTAACATAATTAAGTTAAATAAAAAGAAAGAACTTATTTTTTTATGCTTTTGTATTTTATGACTTTAAAGAAAATTAAATTAAATTTAAAAGTCAAATAATTCTAATTCTAATTGTTTTTTAATTTATTAAAGAAAATGCATTAAAGTTAAAACCTAGAATTAAAACTAAATTAATTATAAGATTTATTTACAAAATTAATGGTTAAAGATACTTCTAATAAAAATATTAATTAATTAAAAAAAAGGGGTAAAAAGTGTTAAAGATCTATTTTTATTGTTTTTGGTTATTGTGAAAAAGGAATTAAATTAACAACCTAAAATTAAATCTAAATTAATTAAGGGATTTATTTACAAAATTAATACTAAAATAAAATATTTATTATTTTTATCTTTTCTGATTTTTTTATGTGTTTTTATATTTATTATGAAAAATATTGATTTGAAAAATTAAATGGAAATTAAGTAATCAAATAAAAATAAATAATAAAAAAGATAAGGAATAGCAAACCAAGGGGTGCAGCCCAAGTAATTCTGGCCCATTATTGGAGGCTTTGTTGACTTTTCCAGGATGCATGTGGGGTCTTTGACTAGGGTTTACCACGCTCTTCAGATCTGGTCCCTTGGATGATCTTCAGTGGCCACGTGGTGTGTTGGATGGAGGGGCATATGGTGGACTTCAACGCTAAACCTGTATACAAGCATCAATAGCAAAATAATATGAAAGAGTGAGGGACCTGGGATCGAACCCAGGTCCTCTTGGTTATCCACTTACACGCCTACCAACTGTGCCACTTTGATCCTTTGTTAGTTAAATAAACAACAATTAATATAAAACAAAATAACGCGTTAATGGGAAATTAGCGCGAAATTCAAAAGAAGCCAATCAGCTTGTGCCACCGGGGTCATCTTCTTCGTTGTCTTTTTTTTCCTGAAACAAAATAGAATGAGCAACGGTTTTTCACCGTTCCAGAATACCCCCTATGGGAAAATAACGATTAGAGCTCTGTCGCTCATAAATTGAGCGCGAGGCATGGAAACAACTGGCCATGAGCTGCTGATTCTGATGATGTGGGTCTTATAGGCCAATTTTTCCAGAACAAGGAAGCCCTCTTTTTGAACCTCTGAAAACCTAAGATATGTCAATGGCAAATTCTTGTACGATGCACGAAAACAAAATTAAACTGCTTGGTTAGCATTAGAATTGAATAAGGAATACAAATCATATATCAAAAATGGCTAAATGCGCATGAATTGAGATGTAAGAGTTTCAAATATTTTATGCACAGGGTGAGGTCGTTCTTACGATTCTGGGGATGGAAGCTTGTGGTTTTGATCCAAATGCCTTGCTTGATGATCCAGGAATGTGATAGAATATGTCTCTTTGCTTGAATCAACCTCTAACTTGGTTTTCAGATTTTTGATTTTTTGCTAAAAGTGTGAATTTGTTTTGAGCAGTAGGGCGCAGCTTCTTGTCCAATTTTGTTGTGTATCACTTGTATATACCCTAGGCAATGTGTTTGGATGAGAGTTATGGCCAATAATGCCTTGCATTGATGCTTAGGATTTTGACATAAACCTCCATTACCACACCTTCCATTTTTGCCTTATTTTTGAATTCTTGCCTTATTTGCCTCTTTGCACGAATTTGGTATAGGCTTAATGGTAGTTCAAGGCTAGTTAAGGCCAAATATTCCATTTAATCAAGCTTTTTGATTTTCTCTTGATTTTAAAAGATTTAAACTTAATTAAATCCAATAAAATCAATTAAAAAATGAAAAAATTAATTAAAAAATATGAAATAAAAGGTGGGACACGTGGGAAGCATGGCCAAGTTAATTCAAGTGGAAAAAGTGGGCCCCTTTTGTCAAAAATGAGATTTCAAGGATAAATGATTTTGGCCATTTCACAAAAATTTCCCAACTTCTCCAAGGCATAACTTGCTCAATTTTTAAGCTTTGCTCATGTTCTTGGACATTTTAGAAAGGCCTTGAAGTCCTTTAAACAATGTCTTTGGTCTCATGTCATTTTGATTTATCAATCTCAAGTTATGGCCTTTGACTTAAAGTCCCTTTTTGTTGACTTTTGAAAATGACCTATAATGTTGAAATTAATAACTTTTTGTGAGAGCATTTCTTGGACTTGAAGTATGAAGATGAGTTGTAGGAAATGTCTTTCTCTTCAAAATGAGCTTTGGATGGAATTTTTCTGATAATCCATGAAAAAGTTATGCCTTGGTCAAGTTACAGTTGACTTTTCAGCTGTCCAAAAATAGAAACTTTTGCATCTTGAGACTTTTTGAGCCAAGCTTTGAGAATCATGATCAAGCATTGATCAAATGATGTTTGTGGCTTCAAAATGAGATGTTGACCAAAAATTTGAACTTTTGACTGTCAAATGACCATTTTGCCCCTACAGTTGAATGTCGTGCAATTTAGGGTTTTTGACTGTGCAATCTTGTGCTGAAAGTCTTGAAACTTTGTATGAGGATGCTTGACCATATTTATAGGCATTTGAGACTTGATTGGACCCTTGGAGACTTCATTTTCTTGATCAGACCAAAAACCCTGATTTTGACTGTTTAGGAGGCCCTTGAACTGTGCAACCCTTGGGGAATTTTGAAGCATGACTTGGAAATTTCTTGGAGAATATGGGAGGGCAAATTTTGGGGTACAACAGTTGCCCCTGTTCAATCTTCTTAGACCTGAGGATGCAGATTGGCCGATGTGCCTTTCGTAATCCGAGGGTAGAAGATGATTGAACACTAGAGTGCCCAGAAATTTGCACTCACATAGCAGCAATGTGATGATGGGAATGGGCTTATAGATGCCATGCTAAGAGATGCTGGAGGGTGAATGGGCTTATAGATGCCATCTGGATGTCAATCGCATAAGAGATTCCTTAGAGAGAACTTGCATATCTGCAAAAGAAAAAAGAGTACCTGACATGTTGCAGGAGCTTATTTTCAAATGCTTGGCATAGATGTGTCCTGACTGGTTACAGGAGCTGGATCTGGAGCTTCAAATGGTGATGAATGAACCAGGGATGGTTACTACCTCAGCATGAACGGTGAGAGAACCTTGGGTGACTTTAACTTCAACAACGCTCGTTGAGAAAATCTTGGTGGGAATTACCATCTTCGCAGTATCGGGAAGAGAACCAATAGGCAATTATAATCTCAAAAGCGGACGTCTGAGAAAAACCTGGAATGGAATTATCATCTCCACAATGTCGGGAGAGAACCAAAGGAAATTATAATCTCAAAAGCGGACGTTTGAGAAAAACCTAAAATGGAATTATCACCTCCACAACGTCGGGAGAGAACCAAAGGAAATTATAATCTCAAAAGCGGACGTTTGAGAAAAACCTAAAATGGAATTATCACCTCCACAACGTCGGGAGAGACCAAAGGAAATTATAATCTCAAAAGCGGGCGTTTAAGAAAAACCTAAAATGGAATTATCACCTCCACAACGTCGGGAGAGAACCAAAGGAAATTATAATCTCAAAAGCGGGCGTTTGAGAAAAACCTAAAATGGAATTATCACCTCCACAACGTCGGGAGAGAACCAAAGGAAATTATAATCTCAAAAGCGGGCGTTCGAGAAAAACCTAAAATGGAATTATCACCTCCACAACGTCGGGAGAGAACCAAAGGAAATTATAATCTCAAAAGCGGGCGTTTGAGAAAAACCTAAAATGGAATTATCACCTCCACAACGTCGGGAGAGAACCAAAGGAAATTATAATCTCAAAAGCGGGCGTTCGAGAAAAACCTAAAATGGAATTATCACCTCCACAACGTCGGGAGAGAACCAAAGGAAATTATAATCTCAAAAGCGGGCGTTCGAGAAAAACCTGAGATAACTTCTACCGAGTCTTCATCAGAAAAATCTGTTGGGAGTCGATTTAGCTGGACTAGAGAAGGCCTTGGACTGGATAAGAAATCTTTGGAGTTGATTAACTGAACCGGTCTAGGTCTTGAAATCTGATTGAGAATTTAACTGAATCTTTCCTGAAAGGTAAAGGTCAGTCATATGCAATGCATGATATGAACCAAACAATGATATTCTCAACATAAATGAGATTTGTAAGATATGATGCGTATATGCATGCTATAATGATGTATGTGATGTTTAGGAATGTATGTTTTTGTCTAGGAAAATAAATCTTTGACGGGTGCCGGGAAGTTATATCCTGGGCTGATGTTGAAGAATAGATTTTGCTTCCGTTGGGGATGATAGTTGCAAGAATACCAGTAGGAGAAGATGACTCCGTTGGGGAATAGACTTGGCGAATGTATAACTCTGCAGGAAGAAAGGTACCCTGACGATCTTGCTGGGAAGCGATAATCTGTGGGGAGAGAGATACTTTGTTGAGTGTTGATAATAACTTGCTGGGGATACCCTTGTTGTATCGGAAGTGTTAATAGACTTCACTGGGGATAAGGGAACCGTGTCGACGACGATCTTTCCGTGGCTTTTGGCTGAGGATAACCCAGTTATATCCTAGTACGGAAATAACTCTTTAAATAAAGCCGGGAGACGCGTTCGTGCTTTGCGAGGATAAGCTTCCAGAATCTACTGGGGGTAAGCTTACTGCTTGGGGATATGGATTCCAACTTCTTGGGGAAACTGGATTGGATTCTCCTGGGGAAGTTTTGAGATGTACCGGGGGAAGTGACACCACTGAATGTTTGATATACCGCCGGGGAACAATCTTTAGACCAAGACTGCCGGGGATGCTTGTTAAGAATGCATGTACTGCTGGAGAATGTTGAGATCTGCTGGAGAATGTTGAGATCTGCTGGAGGACACCCAACTTCCTTAAGTTTGATAATTTTGCTTGGAGAAGAGTGTACTGACTTGTTAGCTCACTCTCTGGGGAATTAGGATACCTGGTTATGTTCTTTAGCTGAACCTACCTTGGTACCTTGGAGGATAGAACAATTAGATTGCTTAGACAATTCTTTATTGCCCCTGTTTCTAATGTTACTTGTAGTTAATCCTTTGTTTCGTATGCAAATATTTATGAGTTAGCAAATTATTGTCAATGCATATATCACAAATTGAACCTTGGACGTTCTTCGCAAAACAAAACAGAAAAAGAAAAACAGTTGGCACGTTTAACTGAAAAGTATATTTGTATTGATTTTTGAATGGCCCGAAAATAGGCGTTTTGTGTACAAGAGGCTGACGTCCTAGTAAGAGAACGCCGCCGAACAAAAGAGTTTATACAAATTTTGTACAAGAGAAAAATAAAACAGCTGTGTGAAATGAATGATCCTGCTGGGTTTCAACTCTGCTATTGCCGTTATATCTCCGAGCATCTCATCACTTGATGACCTAAACGAAGATGAAGCTGACTGATCGATGCCGTCTGAACTTGATGTAGATACCGGATTCTGGATGCAAAGTGATCAATGAGACATAGTATTACGCTTTTATCCCTAATTTTTGCCTGGACCGCCCTTTCGGGTTTTCAGTCCACCGGGATACCCATTTTTGCCCAAGCCGCCTTTTCAGGTTTTCGACTTGCCGGGTGTACAGGTTTTTTCATTTCATCCCTTCATTTTGCCCGAACCCTTTTGGTTCGACGGGAAGCCCTAATTTTTGCCTAGGCATGTCAGCCCAGCGGGTCTTTTTATGCGTAGTATCTTTTTACTATGTCTGCATTGGCGGGGTGAGGAAGGTCGTCACCATCCATGTTGGTTAGAATCATGGCTCCTCCTGAGAACACATGTTTAACCACAAATGGCCCTTCGTACGTAGGAGTCCATTTTCCCCTTGGATCACTCTGAGGAAGGATGATTCGCTTGATTACCAAATCCCCAACTTGATATTCCTGTGGTCTGACCTTTTTGTTAAAAGCCCTGATCATCCGTTTCTGGTACGTCTGACCATGGCAGATAGCAGCAAGTCTCTTTTCATCAATGAGGTTGAGCTGATCAAGTCGTGTCTGGATCCAATCATCTTCGTTCAGATTTGCATCCTTCATTATCCGGAGAGAGGGTATTTGCACTTCGATCGGTAAGACTGCTTCCATGCCATAAACCAGAGAGAAAGGAGTTGCCCCGGTTGATGTCCTGGCTGAGGTATGGTACCCATGTAGAGCGAACGGTAACATCTCGTGCCAATCTTTATAGGTCACTGTCATCTTCTGCACGATTTTCTTGATATTTTTATTTGCTGCTTCTACAGCCCCATTCATCTTCGGTCTGTAAGGAGAAGAATTGTGGTGCTGTATTTTGAACTGTTCGCAGAGCTCAGTGATCATCTTGTTATTCAGATTGGTACCGTTATCTGTAATAATTCTCTCAGGGACGCCGTATCGACAGATCAGGTTATGCCGAATGAACCGTGCCACAACAGTCTTAGTTACCGTAGCATAGGATGCTGCTTCGACCCATTTTGTAAAGTAATCAATCGCTACAAGGATGAAGCGATGCCCGTTAGATGCCGTAGGTCTGATCTCACCAATCATGTCAATGCCCCACATTGCAAAAGGCCAAGGTGCGGTCAGAACATTCAGGGGAACTGGAGGAACATGCACCTTGTCTGCATAAATCTGGCACTTATGGCATGTCCTGGAATGTTGGTAGCAGTCAGCTTCCATTGTGGACCAGTAATATCCTGCCCGAAGGATGTTCTTCGCCATAGTATGCCCACTGGAATATGTACCAAAGGTCCCTTCATGCAGCTCTTCCATGATCCTTTCTGCTTCAGTCTTATCCACACAACGCAGTAAGGTTGAATCATGGTTTCGCTTGTACAAGATGCCGTTGCTAAGGAAGAATCTTGCCGCGAACCTCCTCAGGAACTTCTTATCATTGACAGAGGCACCTTCAGGGTATTCCTGAGTTTCCAGATATCTCTTCACCTCATGGTACCAAGGCTTCTCAGTCACCATCTCAGTCTCGAGATCACAACAGTATGCCGATTCGTCCGATTTCCAAATGATGACCCGGGGAGCCTCATTGTCCCACTTAACTTTGAACATAGAAGACATTGTAGCTAACGCATCTGCTAACTGATTCTCCTCTCTCGGGAAATGTTCAAAGGTTATCTCTGTGAAGTGGGGGATCATTGTCAACACACATTCTTTGTAAGGAATAAGATTCGGATGTTTCGTATCCCACTAGCCTTTGATCTGGTTGATCACGAGAGCAGAATCTCCGAAGACACTCAGAAACTTGATCCTTAAGTCAATTGCAGCTTTGAGTCCCATGATGCACGCCTCATACTCCGCCATGTTGTTGGTGCAGTTGAAACATAGCCGGGCAGTGAGTGGAGTATGAGTGCCTTGAGGGGATATGATCACAGTGCCGATACCATTACCCAAAGCATTGGAGGCTCCGTCAAAGTGCATAGCCCATCGGGATCCTTCCTCAGGTCCTTCATCCGGTCCAGGTACTTCACAATCAGTCACTATCATGATGCTTTCATCTGGAAACTCGAAGTTCATTGACTGATAGTCATCTACGGCCTGATGTGCCAAGTGGTCTGCCAATACACTTCCCTTGATGGCTTTCTGGGTTGTGTACTGAATGTCGTATTCCGTTAAGATCATTTGCCATCTTGCAATTCTCCCAGACAGGGCAGGCTTTTCGAATATGTACTTTATAGGATCCATCTTTGAGATCAACAAGGTAGTGTGAGTCAGCATATACTGTCTCAGCCGGCGAGCAGCCCATACCAAAGCGCAGCAAGTTTTCTCAAGCAGTGAGTATCGGGTCTCACAGTCGGTAAACTTTTTGCTAAGGTAATAAATGGCATGCTCTTTTCGGCCAGACTCGTCATGCTGCCCCAGCACACATCCCATTGAGTTATCAAGTACTGTCAGGTAAAGTATCAGAGGTCTCCCTTCAACCGGTGGCATAAGGATAGGTGGTTCTTGGAGATACTCTTTGATTCTGTCAAAAGCAGCCTGACATTCATCATTCCAACGTACTACCTGATCTTTCTTCAGCAGCTTGAAGATTGGCTCACAGGTAGCAGTCAGGTGTGAGATGAATCGAGCAATGTAATTCAGGCGTCCTAAAAAGCCTCTGACTTCCTTCTCTGTCCTAGGAACTGGCATCTCTTGAATAGCTTTAACCTTGGCAGGGTCCACTTGAATGCCCTTATCACTTACCACGAAGCCTAGCAATTTCCCCGATCTTACCCCGAAGGTGCACTTGTTCGGGTTCAATCTCAGCTTGTACAGTTTCAACCGGTCAAACAACTTCTGCAGATGATCTAGGTGTTCTTCCTCAGTCTGGGACCTTGCGATCATGTCGTCGACATACACTTCTATCTCATGATGGATCATATCATGAAATAAAGCAACCATGGCACGTTGGTAGGTTTCCCCAGCGTTCTTTAGTCCAAAAGGCATGACCTTGTAGCAGAAGGTGCCCCACTGAGTAACAAATGTAGTCTTTTCCATGTCTTCAGGAGCCATCTTGATCTGATTGTAGCCTGAAAAACCATCCATGAAAGAGACCACCTTATGCTGAGCTGTATTATCAACAAGGACATCAATGTGAGGTAGAGGGAAGTCATCTTTGGGGCTGGCCCTGTTCAGATCCCTGTAATCGACACACATTCTGACCTTACCGTCCTTCTTAGGTACCGGCACCACATTAGCAACCCACTGAGGGTAAGAAGTCACTGCAAGGAACCCAGCATCAAACTGTTTCATAACCTCGGCTTTAATCTTTTCAGACATCTCTGGACGCATACGGCGGACCTTTTGCTTAACCGGAGGGCAGTCTTCCTTAGTAGGCAAGTGATGGACCACAATATCGGTATCCAACCCGAGCATGTCTTCGTAGGACCAGGCAAAGATCTCCATATAATCATGCAGCATCTGAGTCAACCGTTTCTTCACGCTGAGCTCTAGGTTGGCACCAATCTTTACCTCTTTCCTGTCTTCTTCAGTACCCAAGTTTATTGTTTCCACTGGCTCTTCATGGGGTTGAATTGCCCTTTCCTCTTGGAGTAACAGTCTTGCAAGCTCGCCAGGTACTTCGCAATCATCTTCACCTTCGTCTTCAGCTAAGTTGATCGGATTTTCGAAGTCATAACTGGCAGTAGCAGAGTCGTTACCAGTGAGATCCGGAGTGGATTGAAACCTGTATGAGTGAGTGTGTGTGTAAATACAGCTGTTTTGAAATATATGTAAAGGAAAGAAAGACAGAAAAGGAGCATAAGATTTGTAATGCGAGAAAATGTCCAAGATTTTCATTCATGATATATGAAATGACAATTTATATGCCCTCACAAATAAAAACCACGGTGCCTCGGGTAAGACACCGGGCCATAGAGTTTATTATTGTTTATTACAAATACCAAAAACATAGGAATTCATTACTTAGTAACAAGAGAAACAGATAAGTTGTCCTTTGCACTCCAATTGTTAGGTCCACTGTCGGTTGCCGGGTAAATCCAGCTATCGAACTCAGCTTCATCCACTTCATCCTCGCCCCCAATAGCATTCACTCCATGAGCAGGCAGGGGAGCTGTCACTACATTAGGCTTCTCAGATGCCTCAAACTGTACCTCCTTGGCGTCAATAAGGTCCTGCAGCTTGTTCCTTAATGCCCAACAGTCATCAGTGGAATGCCCCGGGCTATCAGAATGATAAGCACAACGAGCATTCAGATTGTACTTAGGAGATGTAGTATTGGGAAACTTCGGAGCCTCTCTGACAGTCACTAAATTGGTGGATAGCAACTGTGGCAGGATCTGTGATAAGGTCATGCTCAAGCGGGTAAACTCTCTCCGGGGTCTTTCAGCCCTTTGAGGATTGGCCGGCCGAGGAGCGGCAGCAGGCTTAGCAATCATTACCGCACTGACAAATTGGCGGCGCTCAGGTCGCTCTGGTCTCCGGGAGCTATATACAGCACTAGCCTCCTTTTTGAAGGGTTTCTTTTCAGAATTGGAGGAGGCAACCTTCTGTATCTTCCCCGATTTTATACCTGCCTCGATCCTTTCACCAGTCAGGATCAGATCAGTAAACCCAGCAGAGGAATTACCAATGAGATGATTGAAAAATGGACCAGATAGGGTCCCCAAAAACATATCCACCAGCTCCCGGTCCGTCAATGGTGGCTGCACCCTGCCAGCCAGATCTCTCCATTTCTGGGCGTACTCCTTAAAACCTTCACCCGACCCTAGCGACATACCCTGGAGTTGGGTACGCGTAGGAGCGAGGTCGGAATTATATTGATACTGCTTGTAAAAAGCAGTGGCCAGATCCTCCCAGTTACGAATGTTGGCTCCATCCAACTGATAGAACCATTCGAGGTGAGTCCCTGAAAGACTCTCCTGGAAGAAGTGGATCCATAAGTTCCTGTCTGCTGTGTAAGGCTGGATCTTCCTTACATAAGAACGGAGGTGCATCTTGGGACAGGAAGCCCCGTCATACTTCACAAAGGCAGGTGCCTTGAACTTGTGTGGAATCACCACCCCAGTAGATAACCCCAAGTCTCCGAAATCCAGTCCAGGCACACGCTGAATTTCTATAGCTTTTAATCTGTCCTCGAGCTGCTTGTACCGGTCTTCAGTAGGAGGGTACTGTTCGTCGTTGAAGTCTGTTTCAGTATCAGAGACCACAGGAGTAGGGACCTCCCTTTCTTGGTGACTACCTTCCCCCACAGATGGAGTAGTCCTCTCAGCCTCAATCTGTAAGGTGTTCCCGAGTCTGCGCCCAGTGTTAAATAGCACAGTCCTCCTCTTCTTCTTATTCTTCTTCAGAAGCATGGTCTTCAACTCTTGTTGACCCTGAGCCAAACCTTTGATCAGCTCCTGAAATTGGGCGTTCTGCGCCTGAAGGGCCTTGATAGATGTCTCGGTTGATGGTTCAGGGTTCATGATGCTGAAATAAACAGCGAAGAACAGTCAGCAACCTGAGAAGAAGAGTACATGTGATGCATATGATGAATGATATGTGTTTATGCAATGCATTCAAGGGTTCGAAAATTCAAATTTGTTGTAGACAAAAAAGGAACACACGTTATTATTAAGAAAATAATTGTTCAGTACATTAAAGCCTCATGGGCAAACATTACAAAACAGATCAATCCCAAAAGACACTACGCATCCTCTTCGGAGCAATATAGGTATTGAGATTCTTTTCCTCGTGCAGTAGGCGGGTGAGCTCCAGGACCTTCTTCTCACTGGCATGTAGATTGGTTTCCAGAGAATTCCGTTCTTCCTTAAGCTGGATCCAACTCTTCTGCATCTCTTCCCAGGACGTGGGCATGTCAGGATGTTGAATGGTGTAGGACACCTCTTCTTCCAAGTCTGGCTCTTTGATCACGGGGAGAACATGAGGATATGGCATTACCAGCTTCTGGGAACGGGCTCGTACCCATTTGAGATAAGGCTCCAATGGGATGGAGTTCCTGTGCCCCAGGGTCTTGCTGTCTATTTTGCTGGGCATCCTCCAAGCTTTGATAAATTTCTGGCGAAGTCCTTGCGTATCCTTGTCGAAGTCAAAAACTATGTCAGGAATTAACATCTCATGAGGGCCATCTTTCCGAGCATAACCAAACTGTCTCCAAGCCAGGCACGAGTTGTAAGTAATACCTCCTCTGATTCCAAGTAAAGGAACATTAGGGTACTCCCTACAACGATCAATGATAGTGACGTCCTCTCTGGACCGAGAACACCAATGTATATCTGCATGTGTAAGAGTCATCAATCGTTGTGACCACCTCAAACCTCGCTCGTTCTTCAAAACTGATTGTGGAAGGTGCGAAATAAACCACCTTCCCAGGAGGGGAGTGCAGCACATAAGAACACCCCTTTTTCTCATGGTTCGAGTGTAACATGAGTGAAGGATGTCCCCCAGCAACGTAGGTATAGGATTCCTGGACATGAAGACCTTGACAGCACTGATATCTATAAGGTGATCTGGTTTAGGGAACAACACCAACCCATAGACAAGGAGGGCTACAACTTCTTCAAAGGCTTGTAGGTCAAGGGAATTCCAACACTCTTGGGCCTTCTCAAACAGAAACTTTGCCAAGAATCCTTTGATACCATTTCTGGCTTCCCAATGCCCCTTGATGTCAGATGGTTGTAGGCATAATGCTTTAGCTACTTCTTCAAGTTTTGGTTCCCTTTCCGTACCGTTGTAGGGTAGTTGATTGAGAATGGGAATCTTCAGAAGCTGGGAAAACTCTTCTAGAGTAGGCACTAGCTGATAATCCGGGAAAGTAAAACAGTGATGCAGAGGCAAACATGTAAGGCACACAAGTCACACAAGACAAACCCTTAGAGTTTAGGTCGGCATGGGGTCTGGGTATTACCCTCTTGAAGTTGGTGGGCTCAAACCTGTCCTATCAAAGTAACCGGGTTCTAAGGATCTCAATATCATTGGATTGCTTTCATTGTTCATCGTTTCGATTTAGCCACTGACTGGCGATCAAAATATCCCAAGAAAACAACCCTCAATTGAGTGTAGTATCGAGTATCAACCGACTTCGGAGTACACCAAAGTAGTTATCTCACTACCCTAAAGAGGCCAAGATGGTTCAATTAAGGTTCCTAAGGTCTGTTGATGCTTCACGACACCACGCGGAGGCCCCGTACTCTCCTTGATTGACTCAAGGGTTACCGGTACACACCAAAGTGCCACATCAACGTAGCAGACTGCTTCAACCATGTCGGTATACCCCGCACAGTTCCCTCACAGCCTTGTTGCTACTTTCTAAGAAGGTATCCCCCAGATCCGGGTTAGGATCTATAGAACTCCCAAGCAACCCACAATAATAAAGCAAGCAAGGAAAGCAATTGAAAACACAGTGATCTTAGTCCTAAGGTACACCTCACTTTAAGTTAAGTCCCCAGCAGAGTCGCCAGTTCTGTGATCGGTGGATCTGGAACTGACTGTTTTTTTAGCTGGTTTCGCGAAATGTCGTGGTAAGCAAGAGTCGCCACCGTCTTTTATTTTCTCCAATATGGAAAGGACAAAAGCACAGAAAAATTCCTTATGAGATTGCTCTCGGTTCGGGAGGTAGATTATAGAAAGGGAAGGTGTTAGCACCCTTTCTATCCATGGTTATCCATGGGCTCTTAGATACTTGCTCATTATGTTTTCAAAAGTGTTTGTTTGCTTTTCAAGGTGAGTGGGTTTTGAAAAAGTTTCTTTTGAAAAATCTCTAAGTAACTCTTGTATCTGTCCTCAAGAGTGTATGAAAAATTTGTTTGAAAACTTTTAGAAAGTGTAGGTGTGAAAAGTATTTTGTTTGTTTTTGAAAAGAGCAAGTATCTATGAGAATCTACCTACCCTAAGGAATTCATCTGTGTAAATGTCCTTTAAAGTAGTGCCATCCCACCATTGAGAGGTAGGTAGCACCACCGTTGGAGGTGTTCGGGTCAATTCGAGGTTCGGGACATGGTGATCACCGGAGTAATAGGAAGACACCTTAGAAGCTACCCTCATGCCAGGTTCCCGGATCATGAGGACTTACTAAGACATCCTCTACTCGACGATCACCTTTCGAGGCAAGGCAACAGTGAGGCGTACCCTAGGGGTGGTGTGTGAATTGTGTGTCATTTTCAATTTATTGTTTGTCTTGTCATGCATTGGTGATCTACGCTTTGATTTTATTTTTGGGCATTCATTCTTTCATGTTATTGTTTAACAGTTAAAGGGGCGGGAATTTAAAGTGCGGAAAAGATAAAGATCCTACGCTATTACAAAGGCGCGGGTCTACAACGCCAAATTAATCTAGACCCGATTTAAAATAAAGTGCAGAAAATAAATGTCTAATTGACTATTACAGGGCTTTGGAACAAGTACATTATATTTACAACAAAGAAATAAAACACGCGAAAAGAGAATATAATCGAATGCGAGGGCGTTGGACCCTTTAAAGGAATTAAAATAACATTATTAACATAATTAAGTTAAATAAAAAGAAAGAACTTATTTTTTTATGCTTTTGTATTTTATGACTTTAAAGAAAATTAAATTAAATTTAAAAGTCAAATAATTCTAATTCTAATTGTTTTTTAATTTATTAAAGAAAATGCATTAAAGTTAAAACCTAGAATTAAAACTAAATTAATTATAAGATTTATTTACAAAATTAATGGTTAAAGATACTTCTAATAAAAATATTAATTAATTAAAAAAAAAAGGGTAAAAAGTGTTAAAGATCTATTTTTATTGTTTTTGGTTATTGTGAAAAAGGAATTAAATTAACAACCTAAAATTAAATCTAAATTAATTAAGGGATTTATTTACAAAATTAATACTAAAATAAAATATTTATTATTTTTATCTTTTCTGATTTTTTTATGTGTTTTTATATTTATTATGAAAAATATTGATTTGAAAAATTAAATGGAAATTAAGTAATCAAATAAAAATAAATAATAAAAAAGATAAGGAATAGCAAACCAAGGGGTGCAGCCCAAGTAATTCTGGCCCATTATTGGAGGCTTTGTTGACTTTTCCAGGATGCATGTGGGGTCTTTGACTAGGGTTTACCACGCTCTTCAGATCTGGTCCCTTGGATGATCTTCAGTGGCCACGTGGTGTGTTGGATGGAGGGGCATATGGTGGACTTCAACGCTAAACCTGTACACAAGCATCAATAGCAAAATAATATGAAAGAATGAGGGACCTGGGATCGAACCCAGGTCCTCTTGGTTATCCACTTACACGCCTACCAACTGTGCCACTTTGATCCTTTGTTAGTTAAATAAACAACAATTAATATAAAACAAAATAACGCGTTAATGGGAAATTAGCGCGAAATTCAAAAGAAGCCAATCAGCTTGTGCCACCGGGGTCATCTTCTTCGTTGTCTTTTTTTTTCCTGAAACAAAATAGAATGAGCAACGGTTTTTCACTGTTCCAGAATACCCCCTATGGGAAAATAACGATTAGAGCTCTGTCGCTCATAAATTGAGCGCGAGGCATGGAAACAACTGGCCATGAGCTGCTGATTCTGATGATGTGGGTCTTATAGGCCAATTTTTCCAGAACAAGGAAGCCCTTTTTTTGAACCTCTGAAAACCTAGGATATGTCAATGGCAAATTCTTGTACGATGCACGAAAACAAAATTAAACTGCTTGGTTAGCATTAGAATTGAATAAGGAATACAAATCATATATCAAAAATGGCTAAATGCGCATGAATTGAGATGTAAGAGTTTCAAATATTTTATGCACAGGGTGAGGTCGTTCTTACGATTCTGGGGATGGAAGCTTGTGGTTTTGATCCAAATGCCTTGCTTGATGATCCAGGAATGTGATAGAATATGTCTCTTTGCTTGAATCAACCTCTAACTTGGTTTTCAGATTTTTGATTTTTTGCTAAAAGTGTGAATTTGTTTTGAGCAGTAGGGCGCAGCTTCTTGTCCAATTTTGTTGTGTATCACTTGTATATACCCTAGGCAATGTGTTTGGATGAGAGTTATGGCCAATAATGCCTTGCATTGATGCTTAGGATTTTGACATAAACCTCCATTACCACACCTTCCATTTTTGCCTTATTTTTGAATTCTTGCCTTATTTGCCTCTTTGCACGAATTTGGTATAGGCTTAATGGTAGTTCAAGGCTAGTTAAGGCCAAATATTCCATTTAATCAAGCTTTTTGATTTTCTCTTGATTTTAAAAGATTTAAACTTAATTAAATCCAATAAAATCAATTAAAAAATGAAAAAATTAATTAAAAAATATGAAATAAAAGGTGGGACACGTGGGAAGCATGGCCAAGTTAATTCAAGTGGAAAAAGTGGGCCCCTTTTGTCAAAAATGAGATTTCAAGGATAAATGATTTTGGCCATTTCACAAAAATTTCCCAACTTCTCCAAGGCATAACTTGCTCAATTTTTAAGCTTTGCTCATGTTCTTGGACATTTTAGAAAGGCCTTGAAGTTATTTAAACAATGTCTTTGGTCCCATGTCATTTTGATTTATCAATCTCAAGTTATGGCCTTTGACTTAAAGTCCCTTTTTGTTGACTTTTGAAAATGACCTATAATGTTGAAATTAATAACTTTTTGTGAGAGCATTTCTTGGACTTGAAGTATGAAGATTAGTTGTAGGAAATGTCTTTCTCTTCAAAATGAGCTTTGGATGGAATTTTTCTGATAATCCATGAAAAAGTTATGCCTTGGTCAAGTTACAGTTGACTTTTCAGCTGTCCAAAAATAGAAACTTTTGCATCTTGAGGCTTTTTGAGCCAAGCTTTGAGAATCATGATCAAGCATTGATCAAATGATGTTTGTGGCTTAAAAATGAGATGTTGACCAAAAATTTGAACTTTTGACTGTCAAATGACCATTTTGCCCCTACAGTTGAATGTAGTGCAATTCAGGGTTTTTGACTGTGCAATCTTGTGCTGAAAGTCTTGAAACTTTGTATGAGGATGCTTGACCATATTTATAGGCATGTGAGACTTGATTGGACCCTTGGAGACTTCATTTTCTTGATCAGACCAAAAACCCTGATTTTGACTGTTTAGGAGGCCCTTGAACTGTGCAACCCTTGGGGAATTTTGAAGCATGACTTGGCAATTTCTTGGAGAATATGGGAGGGCAAATTTTGGGGTACAACAACAGTGTTTGACTAAATCAGTGAAAAGAGGCATATGGACGTTTGTTTGATTTGACTGTGCATTGCTGTGGCTATTTGAAACGCCAAGTTTATTAATTGATCGATGCTAAAACCACAGTGTTTATTAATTGTTTATTTATTCTAAGTTAGGATAATTGGAATTTATTTCCATTTATTATAATTTAAGAATTTATAAGTAATTAAATAGACAGCTAAAAAAAAGGGGAATTAACTGATCAAAAGGATTTTTATTTATTCATCTTTAATTGTTTTGTTACAAATTATTATTTGAACAACGGTAAATTTATTTACATTTTTGTTTACAATAATAATCTTACAAATGATTAAATTTGAAATAAAACTATGTCCTAAAATTCCTAAGTCTTCATCTTCATTATTCTACTGCTACTCCTCTCCATTGATTTTTATCTGCAAAACAAAGAAAAAGAAAAAAGGTCAAAAGCAGATGAAATAATAAAAGGCAGACAGTTAAATTGAATTCATCATTAAGGGTAACTGGCCGGAATCAGTTGGCCCTCTCTGCAAATCACAAGATTGCTATTGGTTCACAAAGAGGGATAAAGTTGTTTGCAATTAAGGAATGAAATGCACAAAAGTATAATTGCACAAATTCAAAATTGTCACACATGCTGCCTAGTTTCAAGTTTTCAACCAAAGGAGGCAAATCAATTGAAAAGTGCACAAAGCTGCATAGTTCATAAATTATTAACAAAGTCCAAATTGAACTAATTGCAAACTGAATGAAACTGGCCACAAGCTACCCAAAAGTTGTCAAGAAGTACAAAGAAGCATAAAATCTGGATGCAAGAAATATGGAAGATATGCAGAGCTAAACCACAAGTACAAGTAATGTTCAAATCACATCATTTTCCTAGGCCAGCTACCTTTTCAGAATAAGGACAAATCTAAGCAATAAAAAATGCTTAAAACTGTGGAGAGAGAGAGAAGAGAAAAAGAAGAAAGGCTTACAGGGCTTAGGCTTTAGGATATAAAACAAAACTGTAATAGAACAGTAACAAAAAAAGGCAGAGATATCAAAAGGAAAAGAACACAAACTGTATCAAAATATACAAAGTTGCCTCCAAACCTCAAAAGGCCTTCACCTGCATAACTCACATAACATCATGCCTTAAACTAGACAAGTTTGCATCCTGCCCAAACCTGTTTCAACACAAACTCACAACCTGCTAACATATTCGACAGAAACAATCAAAGAGCCCTCAACCTGCATAAGCATTCATACCATCAATCCAAACCATCTTAGAGTCAGCGAAATAGCCAAAACCCTCAGAAAACTTTCATCATAGGGTTAGAACAACAACACATCAATATAAGCAGACAAGCATTTCAAGGCAACCAAACGAATCAAGCATTTCAAGGCAACAGAGCAAGCAAACATCATCATCTCAGAGCATACTATGATCGGTGGATCTGGAACTGACTGTTTAACGCTGGTTCGCGAAATGTCGCGGAAGCCAGAGTCGCCACCGTCTTTTATTTTCTCCAAATGGAAAGGACAAAAGCACAGAAAAATTCCTTATAGAGATTGCTCTCGGTTCGGGAGGTAGATTATAGAAAGGGAAGGTGTTAGCACCCTTTCTATCCATGGTTATCCATGGGCTCTTAGATACTTGCTCATTTGTGTTTTCAAAATGGTTTGTTTGCTTTTCAATTATGGGTTTTAAAAAGTTTCTTTGAAAAATTTCAGTTCGACTCGTACGTCAGAGTGTTTGAAAAATTTGCTTTGAAAGCTTTTGAAAAGTGTTGGTGTGAAAAGATTTCAGTTTGTTTTGAAGAGAGCAAGTATCTACGAGAACCTACCTACCCTAAGGAATTCGTCTGTGTAAATTTCCTTTAAAGTAGTGCCATCCCACCATTGAGAGGTAGGTAGCACCACCGTTGGAGGTGTTCGGGTCAATTCGAGTTTGTAGGGACATGGTGATCACCAGAGCAATGGGAAGACACCTTAGAAGCTACCCTCATGCCAGGTTCCCGGATCATGAGGACTTACTAAGACGTCCTCTACTCGACGATCACCTTTCGAGGCAAGGCAACAGTGAGGCGTACCCTAGGGGTGGTGTGTGATTTGTGTGTCGTTTTCATTGATATTTGTCTTGTCATGTTCATTGTGATCTACGCTTGATTTTATTTAAGGCCATACATTCTTTCATGCTTTTTATTAACAATTAATATTTGCGGAAAAGTAAATCTAAAGCTATTACAAATGGCGCGGGTCCACATCGCCGAAATTAAACCGGGACCCGATTTGACAGAAAATAAAGAAGGCAAATAAAAGTGCGAAAAGTATAAGCTACAACGCTTTGGGAGAGATACATAATTATTTAAGCAATAAAATAAATACGCAAATTAAACAATTAAAAATATGGGCGTTGGACCCTTTTGCAAAATTAAAATTAATAAGGAATTAAAGTTAAAATTAAAAAGAAAAATGTTTTTGGTATTTTTAGTGTTTTTTAGATTTAATGGAAAAAGAATTAATTAAAATTAAAATGTCAAACCCTAGTTCTAATTATTTTTTAGTTATTAAGAAAATATTGAAATTTTTAACTAAATGAAACCCTAATTTTTATGTACAATTTAATTATGAAAATAAATAAAGTAAATAATATTATGGTGAAAAAAGAAAATTAAAAAAGGAATAAAAAATTATTAAACCTAATTCTATATTTTTGGATTTTTAGTTATTAAAAAGAATTAAAATTGTAACCTATTTTAAACTAAATTTATTTACAAGCATTTATTTAGAAAAATAATTAAAATAAAGTATTTATTATATTTTTTGCCTTTTCTATTTTTTTATGATGTTTTTATATTTTGTAAAAAAAGAAAATTAATTAATTTGATTAAAACAATAAAGCAAAAATAAAACAATAAATTGAAAAAAAGAAAAAAACAAAATATAATGAAATGGCAAACCAGGGGGTTTCAGTCCCAATTGTGAGGTGTTGATTCAAAAGTTCTGGCCCAATCTTACAAGGCCTGATTGACTTTCGTGCAAGCATGTGGTGCGTTGACTGGGACTTAGGATGTCCCTTCAATCTCAGCCTTTAGATTGATCTCCAAGTGGACGTGGCAAGTTTGATTTGGAAGCACATGGTACATCCAGACATTAAGCGCTGCATGGGATTAGTTAAAGAAAAATAATATTGAACATGTGAAAGACCTGGGGTTCGAACCCAGGTCTTGGACGTCATTGCCTTTACCACTTGCCAGCTGAGCCATGAAACGTATGTTAACATATTATAATAAATAAATAACAAAAAGAGAAACGAACACATCAGTGGTTCAGCGCGCGAATTTTCAAACGCACCAACCATCGTTCGCCACGATGTCATCGTCCTCATTGCTTTATTTTTTTTTCTGAAACGAAAACGCATTGGCCACGGTTTTCTACGCGTTGCAGAAGGCAGGCTATTGGAAAATAGCGAATAGGGCTATGATGTACATAAATTGATCGCGAATGGTGTTTCCTGTTCGTCCAGGCTTGCTGAATACAACCATCATGGTCTTGAGGGCCAATTTTACTTGATCTTAAAAGCCCTAATTCCTCATCCTGAAAACCCTAGAATTTAAACATGGTGGAATCGAATATAACGCATAATAATTCAATCAAAACATTGGGTTAGCTTCAGAACAAGGTAATTAACATGAATCCATGAATAAAAATCACAAAGAATGTGTAAATCATGATGCACGACTCTGAAATTTTCCTTGCACAGGTACGGTTTGTTTTACCAGTTCTTGGAGTTTTGAGGGATGATTCTGATTGGAATACACTCAATAGGCCTTGAGCAAGCTTTTTGAATGAAAATTAAGCTTTGAATCGCTTTGTAACCTTGTTTTCAGAATTTGAGTTTCTTGATAAAAATCCAAGTTTGCAATGGTATTCTCTGCGCAGCTTTCAGTGTCTTGTGATTAGGGTTTGATTCATGTTTATGTACTGAGGCTATTAGGTCACAAAAACTCAATAAAATCCATGGCATTGATGGTTTTGCATATTTGATTTTCTTAAGATCTTTTCAAATCTTTTTCACATGGTTTTTGTACCAATTAGCAACCAATCACCTCAAATCTTTCCTAATTAGCATGTGCACGAAATCTTGACCTTAAAACATGTATAAAAAGATTGGTTTAGGCAAGTTAGATATTTTTCATGTATTTAAATAATTTAAGTGAATTAATATAAATAATAATTCAAATAAATAAATAAAAAATGAGAAAATACTTCCCTTTGGGCCAAGTGGTCGTGCATATACTTGGAATGATGAATCATGGAAGAAAAGTGGGCCCATTAGCATTTTTAGGTCATTTGGATCAAAGTTGACTTTTCAAAATATCCAAAAATTTCCCAACTTCCACAAGGCATAACTTGCTCAATTTTTAAGCTTTTCTCATGTTCTTGGACATTTTGGAAAGTTCTTTGAGTCCTTTAACCAATGCCTTTGGTCCCATGTCATTTTGATTTACCAATCTCAAGTTATGGCCTTTGACTTAAAGTCCCTTTTTGTTGACTTTTGAAAATGACCTATAATGTTGAAATTGATAACTTTTTGTGAGAGCATTTCTTGGGCTTGATGTATGAAGATGAGTTGTAGGAAATGTCTTTCTCTTCAAAATGAGCTTTGGATGGAATTTTTCTGATAATCCATGTGAAAGTTATGCCCTGGTCAATTTCAGTTGACTTTTTCAGCTGTCCAAATATAGTAACTTTTGCATCTTTGATGACTTCTGAGCCAAATTTTGAGAATCATGATCAAGCATTGATCAAATGATGTTTGTGGCTTCAAAATGATATGTTGACCAAAAATTTGAACTTTTGACTGCCAAATGACCATTTTGCCCCTACAGTTGACTGTAGTGCAATTTAGGGTTTTGACTGTGCAATTTTGAGCTGAATGCCTTGAAACTTGATATGAAGATGCTTGACCACATTTGTAAGCATATGAGACTTGATTGGGCCTTTGAAAACTTCCTTTTCTTGATCAGAACACAAACCCTAGTTTTGACTGTGTAGGAGACAGTTGGACTGTGCAACCCTTGGGGAATTTTGTGACTTGGCTTGGCAATTTCTTGAAGAATATGGGAGGGCAAATTTTGGGGTACAACAGTTGCCCCTGTTCAATCTTCTTAGACCTGAGGATGTAGATTGGCTGACGTGCCTTTCGTGATCCGAGGGTAGAAGATAATTGGACACTAGAGTGCCCAGAAATTTGCGCTCGCATGTTAGCAGTGTGATGGGGGAATGGGCTTATAGATGCCATTTAGGGATTGCTGGATAGGATGATGGGCTTATAGATGCCATCTGAATGTTGATCGTGTAGGAGGTTCCTTAGCGAGAACCTGCATACCTGCAAAACAGAAAAATGAGTACCTGACACGTTGCAGGAGCTGGTTTTCAGATGCTTGGTATAGATGTGTCCTGACTGGTTACAGGAGCTGGATCTGGAGCTTCAAAAGATGATGAATGAACCAGGGATGGTTACTGCCTTAGCATGAATGATAAGAGAACCTTGGGTGATTTTAACTTCAACAACGCTCGTTGAGAAAAATCCTTGGCGGGAATTACCATCTTTGCAATAACGGGAAGAGAACCATAGAAAATTATAATCTGAAAGGAATGATCACCTCTCTCAACACCGGAGAGGGAAACATCTGAAAAGGACTTACCACCTCACACACCGTCGGAGAGGGAACCATAGGAGACTATCACCTCACACTCATCGTCGGAGAGGGAAACATCTGAAAAGGACTTACCACCTCATACACCGTCGGAGAGGGAACCATAGGAGACTATCACCTCACACTCATCGTCGGAGAGGGAAACATCTGAAGAAGGAATTACCACCTCACGCACTTGCCGGAGAGGGGACCATAGGAGACTATCACCTCACACTCATCGTCGGAGAGGGAAACATCTGAAGAAGGAATTACCACCTCACGCACTTGCCGGAGAGGGGACCATAGGAGACTATCACCTCACACTCATCGTCAGAGAGGGAAACATCTGAAGAAGGAATTACCACCTCACGCACTTGCCGGAGAGGGGACCATAAGAGACTATCACCTCACACTCATCGTCGGAGAGGGAAACATCTGAAGAAGGAATTACCACCTCACGCACTTGCCGGAGAGGGGACCATAAGAGACTATCACCTCACACTCATCGTCGGAGAGGGAAACATCTGAAGAAGGAATTACCACCTCACGCACTTGTCGGAGAGGGGACCATAACTTCTGCTGAGTCTTTATCAGAAAAATCTGTTGGGAGTCGATTTAGCTGGACTAGAGAAGGCTTTGAAATATGTTTAAACATTTTAACTGCGTCTTTCCTGAAAGGTAAAGGTCAGTCATATACAATGCATGATATGGATCAAGCAATGATGTTCTCAACATAAATGAGATTTGTATGATATGATGCGTCTATGCATGCTATAATGATGTATGTGATGTTTTTATGAATGTGTTTTTCGTCTAGGAAAGTAAATCCTTGACGGGTGCCGGGAAGTCACTCCTGGGCTGGTGTTGAAGAATAAGCTTTCGCTTCCGCTGGGGATGATAACTGCAAGAATACCGGTAGGAGAAGATGACCCTGTTGCGGAATAAACTTGGCAAATGGAAGATTCTGCGGGGAGAAAAGATACTTTAGCGGCCATGCTGGGAAGCAATACTCTGTGGGGAGATGCTTTGCTGAGTGTAGATAATAACTCTGTTGGGGGTACCCTTGTTGTTGGAAGTATTAATGGACTTCGCTGGGGATAGGAAAGAACTACGCTGACGACGACCTTTCCGTGGTTTTTGGCTGAGGATAACCCAGTTATATCCTGTTAAGGAAATAACTCTTTGAATAAAGCCGGACGACGCGTTCGTGCTCTGCGAGGATAAGCTTCCAGAATATACTGGGGATAAGCTTATTGCTTGGGGATATGAATTCCAATCTTTCCTGGGGAAACTGGATTGGACTTTCCTGGGGAAGTTTTGATACGCTGGGGAAATGATTCCTTTGAATATTGAGATACCGCCGGGGAACAATCTTTAGACCAAGACTGTCGGGGATGCTTGTTAAGAATATATGCTGCTGGGGAAGTATTGAGATCTACGGGAGGATAATCAACTTCCTTGAGATTTGATAGCTCTGCTTGGAGAAGAATGCACTTTTGTTGGCTCACTCTCTGGGGAATTCAGGTATACTGGTCATGTTCTTTAGCTGAACCTACCTTGGTACCTTGGAGGATAGAGCAATTGGATTGTTTAGAAAACTCTTTCATTGCCCCTGTTTCTAGTGTCACCTGCAATTAATTCCTTTGTTTCGTATGTAAATATTTATGAGTTAGCAAATTATTGTCAATGCATATATCACAAATTGAACCTTGGATGTTCTTCGCAAAACAAAACAGAAAAAAGAAAAACACTTGGCACGTTTAACTGAAAATATATTTGTATTGATTTTTTTGAATGGCCTGTGAATAGGCGTTTTGTGTACAAGAGGCTGACGTCCTAGTAAGAGGAACGTCGCCGAACAAGAGAGTTTATACAAATTTTGTACAAAAGAAAATAAAACAGCTGTGTGAAATGAATGATCCACTGGGTTTCAACTCTGCTATTGCCTTTATAACTCCGAGCGTCTCATCACTTGATGACCTTGGTTGAAGGTGAAGCTGACTGATCGATGCCGTCTGAACTTGATGTAGATACCGGATTCTAGATGCAAAGTGATCCAATGAGACATAGTATTACGCTTTTATCCCTAATTTTTGCCTGGACCGCCCTTTCGGGTTTTCGGTCCACCGGGATACCCATTTTTGCCCAAGCCGCCTTTTCAGGTTTTCGACTTGCCGGGTGTACAGATTTTTTCATTTTCATCCCTTCATTTTGCCCGAACCCTTTTGGTTTGACGGGAAGCCCTAATTTTTGCCTAGGCATGTCAGCCTAGCGGGTCTTTTTTCATGCGTAGTATTTTTTAACTATGTCTGCATTGGCGGGGTGAGGAAGGTCGTCACCATCCATGTTGGTTAATATCATGGCTCCTCCTGAGAACACATGCTTAACCATAAATGGCCCTTCGTATGTAGGGGTCCATTTGCCCCTTGGATCACTCTGAGGAAGGATGATTCTCTTGATTACCAGATCCCCAACTTGATATTCTTGTGGTCTGACCTTTTTGTTAAATGCCCTGATCATCCGTTTCTGATACGTCTGACCATGACAGATAGCAGCAAGTCTTTTTTCGTCAATGAGGTTGAGTTGATCAAGTCGTGTCTGGATCCAATCATCTTCGTTCAGATTTGCATCCTTCATTATCCGGAGAGAGGGAATTTGCACTTCGACCGGCAAGACTGCCTCCATGCCATAAACCAGAGAGAAAGGAGTTGCCCCGGTTGACGTCCTGGCTGAGGTACGGTACCCATGTAGAGCGAACGGTAACATCTCGTGCCAATCTTTGTAGGTCACTGTCATCTTCTGCACGATCTTCTTGATGTTCTTATTTGCTGCTTCTACAGCCCCATTCATCTTCGGTCTGTAAGGAGAAGAATTGTGGTGCTGTATTTTGAACTGTTCGCAGAGCTCAGCGATCATCTTATTGTTTAGATTGGTACCGTTGTCTGTAATAATCCGCTCAGGGATGCCGTACCGACAGATCAGGTTGTGCCGAATGAACCGTGCCACAACGGTCTTGGTTACCGTAGCATAGGAGGCTGCCTCAACCCACTTCGTAAAATAATCAATCGCCACTAGGATGAAGCGATGTCCATTAGATGCCGTAGGTTTTATCTCGCCGATCATGTCTATGCCCCACATTGCGAACGGCCAAGGCGCAGTCAGAACATTCAGGGGAACCGGAGGAACATGCACCTTGTCTGCATAAATCTGGCACTTGTGGCATGTCCTGGAGTGTTGGTAGCAGTCAGCTTCCATTGTGGACCAATAATATCCTGCCCGTAGGATTTTCTTAGCCATAGTATGTCCACTGGAATGTGTACCAAAGGTCCCTTCATGCAGTTCTTCCATGATTCTCTCTGCTTCAGTCTTATCCACACAACGCAGTAAGGTCGAATCATGGTTCCTCTTGTACAGGATACCGTTGCTAAGGAAGAATTTGGCTGCGAACCTCCTCAGGAATTTCTTATCATTGATAGATGCACCTTCAGGGTATTCCCGAGCTTCCAGATATCTCTTCACCTCATGGTACCAAGGCTTCTCAGTCACCAATTCAGTTTCGAGATCACAACAGTATGCCAGTTCGTCCAGTTTCCAGATGATGATCCGGGGAGCTTCATTGTCCCATTTGACCTTGAACATTGAAGACATTGTAGCTAACGCGTCCGCTAACTGATTCTCTTCTCTCGGGAAGTGTTCAAAGGTTATCTCTGTAAAGTGGGGAATCAGGGTCAACACACATTCTCTGTAAGGAATCAGGTTTGGATGTTTCGTATCCCACTCTCCTTTGATCTGATTGATCACAAGAGCGGAATCTCCGAAGACACTTAGAAATTTGATCCTTAGGTCGATCGCAGCTTGAAGTCCCATGATGCACGCCTCATACTCCGCCATGTTGTTAGTACAATTGAAACATAGCCGGGCAGTGAGTGGAGTATGAGTACCTTGTGGAGATATGATTATGGCGCCGATACCGTTTCCCAAAGCATTGGAGGCTCCGTCAAAGTGCATAGACCATCGGGATCCTGGTTCAGGTCCTTCATCCGGTCCAGGTACTTCACAATCAGTCACAATCATGATGCTTTCATCCGGAAACTCGAAGTTCATTGATTGGTAGTCATCTACAGCTTGATGAGCTAAGTGGTCTGCCAATACACTTCCCTGGATGGCTTTCTGGGTTGTGTACTGAATGTCGTATTCCGTCAAGATCATTTGCCATCTTGCAATCCTCCCAGACAGAGCAGGCTTTTCGAATATGTACTTTATAGGATCCATTTTTGAGATCAACAAGGTAGTGTGAGTCAGCATATACTGTCTCAGCCGGCGAGCAGCCCATACCAAAGCGCAGCAAGTTTTCTCAAGCAGTGAGTATCGGGTCTCACAGTCGGTAAACTTTTTGCTAAGGTAATAAATGGCATGCTCTTTTCGGCCAGACTCGTCATGCTGCCCCAGCACGCACCCCATTGAGTTGTCAAGTACTGTCAGGTAAAGTATCAGAGGTCTCCCCTCAACCGGTGGCATAAGGATGGGTGGTTCTTGGAGATACTCTTTGATTCTGTCGAAGGCAGCCTGACATTCATCGTTCCAACGTACTACCTGATCTTTCTTCAGCAGCTTGAAGATTGGCTCACAGGTAGCAGTCAGATGTGAGATGAAGCGAGCAATGTAATTCAGGCGTCCTAAAAAGCCTCTGACCTCCTTTTCTGTCTTAGGAACTGGCATCTCTTGAATAGCTTTGACCTTAGCAGGGTCTACTTGAATACCTTTATCACTGACCACGAAGCCTAGCAACTTCCCAGATCTTACCCCGAAGGTGCACTTGTTCGGGTTCAATCTCAGCTTGTACAGTTTCAACCGGTCAAACAGTTTCTGTAGATGGTCTAGGTGCTCTTCCTCAGTCTGGGACCTAGCGATCATGTCGTCCACATACACTTCTATCTCATGATGGATCATATCATGAAATAAGGTAACCATGGCACGTTGGTAGGTTGCCCCAGCGTTCTTTAACCCGAATGGCATGACCTTGTAACAGAAGGTGCCCCACTGAGTGACAAACGTAGTCTTTTCCATGTCTTCAGGTGCCATCTTAATCTGATTGTAACCTGAAAAGCCATCCATGAAAGAGAATACCTTGTGCTGAGCTGTATTATCAACAAGGACATCAATGTGAGGTAAGGGGAAGTCATCCTTGGGGCTGGCCCTGTTCAGATCCCTGTAGTCAACACACATTCTGACCTTACCGTCCTTCTTAGGTACCGGCACCACATTAGCAACCCACTGAGGGTAAGAAGTCACTGCAAGGAACCCGGCATCAAACTGTTTCATAACCTCGGCCTTAATCTTCTCGGACATCTCTGGACGCATCCGACGGACCTTTTGCTTAACTGGAGGGCAGTCTTCCTTAGTCGGCAAGTGATGGACCACAATGTCGGTATCCAACCCGGGCATGTCTTCGTAGGACCAGGCAAAGATCTCCATGTAGTCATGTAACATCTTGGTTAACCGTTGCTTCACGTTGAGCTCTAGGTTGGCACCAATCTTTACCTCTTTCCTGTCTGCCTCAGTACCCAAGTTTATGGTTTCCACTGGCTCTTCATGGGGTTGAATTGCCCTCTCTTCCTGAAGCAACAGTCTTGCCAGCTCGCCAGGCACTTCGCAATCATCTTCACCTTCGTCTTCGGCTAAGTTGATCGGATTTTCGAAGTCATAATTGGCAGTAGCAGAGCTGTTATCAGTGAGATCCAGAGTGGATTGGAACCTGTATGAGTGAGTGTGTGTGTAAATACAACTGCTTTGAAAATTATGTAAAGGAAAAGAAAGACAGAAAAGGAGCACAATATTTGCAATGCGAAAAACGTCCAAGATTTTCATTCATGATGTATAAAATGACAGTTTGTATGCCCTCACAAATAGAACCACGGTGCCTCGGGTAAGACACCGGGCCATAGAGTTTATCATTGTTTCTTACAAAATAACAAAACATAGGAATTCATTACTTAGTAACAAAAGAAACAGGGAGATTGTCCTTTGCGCTCCAATTGTTAAGTCCACCGTCAGTTGCCGGGTAGATCCAACTATCAAACTCAGCTTCATCGACTTCCTCTTCATCCCCGATAGCATTAACTCCATGAGCAGGCAGGGGAGCTGTCACTACGTTAGGCTTGTCAGATGCCTCAAACTGTACCTCCTTAGCGTCAATGAGGTCTTGTAGCTTGTTCTTTAGTGCCCAACAGTCATCGGTAGAGTGCCCCGGGCTTTCTGAATGGTAGGCACAACGAGCATTCGGGTTGTACTTGGGAGATGTTGTATTTGGGAACTTTGGAGCCTCCCTGACAGTCACCAAATTGGTTGAGAGCAACTGTGGCAGGATCTGCGATAGGGTCATGTTTAACCGGGTAAACTCCCTCCGGGGTCTTTCAGCCCTTTGAGAATTGTTTGGCCGGGGAGCGGCAGCAGGCTTAGCAATCATCACCGCACTGACAGATTGGCGGTGCTCAGGTCTCTCTGATTTCCTAGAACCATACACGGCACTAGACTCCTTCTTGAATGGTTTCTTTTCCGAACTAGATGATGCACCCTTTGCAATCTTCCCAGACTTCAGCCCAGCTTCAATTCTCTCTCCAGTCAGAATCAAATCAGTGAACCCAGCAGAAGAATTCCCAATGAGGTGGTTGAAAAACGGCCCAGATAGGGTCCCCAAGAACATGTCTACCAACTCCCGATCAGTCAATGGTGGCTGCACCCTGCCAGCCAGGTCTCTCCACTTCTGAGCGTACTCCTTAAAACCTTCGCTTGCACCTAACGCCATACCCTGGAGTTGGGTACGTGTGGGGGCAAGGTCGGCATTATATTGATACTGCTTGTAGAAAGCAGTAGCCAACTCCTCCCAGTTACGAACTTTGGTCCCATCCAGCTGATAGAACCATTCGAGATGAGTCCCTGAAAGACTCTCCTGGAAGAAGTGGATCCATAAATTCTTATCCGCAGAGTACGGCTGAATTTTCCGAATATAGGACCTTAAGTGCAGCTTGGGACAAGACGCCCCGTCATATTTAGAGAAGGATGGTGCTTTGAACTTATGCGGGATAATCACACCAGTCGACAAACCCAGATCTCCGAAATCCAGCCCAGGTACCTGTTGGACCTCCATAGCCTTCAACCTGTCCTCCAGTTGTTTATATCTGTCATCCGCAGGAGGGTACTGCTCTTCATCAAAATCTGTCTCGTTGTCGGAGACTACCGGACTAGGGACCTTTACTTCTGCCTGAGAAGGACTCTTGCCAACAGAAGAACCAGCCTCTTCATGCTGCAGAGTATTGCCGAACCTTCGGCCCGAGTTGAACAGAACAGTTCTTCTCTTCTTCTTCTTCTCCTTCTTCAGGAGCATAGTCTTTAATTCTTCTTGGCCTCGAACCAGACCCGTGATTAATTCTTGAAACTGCGCATTCTGCGCCTGAAGAGCCTTAATTGATGTCTCAGTTGATGCAGATTCGGGATTCATGATGCTGAAATAAACAGCGGAGAACTGTAAGCAACCTGAAAAGAGGAAAAACCTGCTATGCACATGATGTATGAAATGCGTATGCAATGCATTCAAGGGTTCGAAAGTTCAAATTTGTTGTAGACAAAAAGGAACACACGTTATCATTAAGAAATCATTGTTTAATACATCAAAGCCACATGGGCAAAAGTACAAAAATCAATCCCAAAATACACTGCGCATCCTCTTCGGAGCTATGTAGGTGTTGAGATTCCTCTCCTCATGCAACAGGCGGGTGAGCTCCAAGACCTTCTTTTCACTGGCATGCAGACTAGTCTCAAGAGAATTCCGTTCTTCCTTAAGCTGGATCCAGCTCTTCTGCATCTCTTCCCAGGATGTGGGCATATCAGGGTGCTGAATAGTGTAGGACACTTCCCCTTCCGAGACTGGTTCTTTGACTACTGGGAGCATGTGAGGATAAGGCATCACTAACTTCTGGGAGCGGGCTCGTACCCACTTGAGATAAGGCTCCAATGGGATGGAATTCCTGTGCCCCAGTGTCTTGCTGTCTATCTTACTTGGCATCCTCCAGGCTCTGATAAATCTCTGGCGAAGTCCTTGAGTGTCGTTGTCGAAGTCAAAAACTATGTCAGGAATTAGCATGTCATGAGGACCATCCCTCCGAGCATAACCAAACTGTCTCCAAGCCAGGCATGGGCTATAAGTAATACCTCCTCTGATTCCAAGTAAAGGAACATTAGGGTACTCCCCGCAACGATCAATGATAGTGACATCTTCTCTGGACCTAGGGCACCAATGTATATCTGCATGTGTAAGAGTCATCAACCGTTGTGACCATCTCAAACCCCGCTCATTCTTCAAGACCGATTGGGGAAGGTGCGAAATAAACCACCTTCCCAGGAGAGGAGTGCAACACATAAGGACACCTCTTTTTCTCATGGTTCGAGTGTAACATGAGTGAAGGATGTCCCCCAGCAACGTAGGTATAGGATTCCTGGACATAAAGATCTGAACAGCACTGATATCAATAAGCTGATCTGGGTTAGGGAACAACACCAAACCATACACAAGGAGGGCCACAACCTCTTCAAAAGCTTGCAAGTCAAGGGAGTTCCAACATTCAAGGGCCTTTTCAAACAGAAACCTGGCTAAGAACCCTTTGATACCACTTCTAACTTCCCAATGTCCCTGGAGGTCAGATGACTGTAGGTGCAAGGCTTTAGCAATCTCTTCGAGCTTAGGCTCCTTTTCTGTACCGTTGAAGGGTAGCTGATCAAGGATAGGGATCTTCAGGAGCCGGGAGAACTCCTCCAATGTAGGTACCAACTGATAGTCCAAGAAGGTAAAACAGTGATGCAGAGGATCAAAGAACTGGAATAGGACCTTTATCATATCTTCCTCAATGTTGGTGTTGACCAAGCTGATGAGGCTTCCATGCCTTCCACTGAATGAAGAGTTCTCGGGAATCCTGGATATAAGCTCCTTAAGCTGAGGAGGGATCCTTACAAGACTGACTTGGATTGTCTTTCTACGAACAGTGTCCATGTCCTACAAAACAAGAACAAAGATGAAAATTCGAACCCCTGAAATGGTTAGTCAATGCATATGATGCTGGATGATGTCATGATGCTATGATTAAACACACCATAGATATTTACAAAGACAAACATGTAAGGCACACAAGGCACACAAGACAAGCCCTTAAGGTTTAAGGCCAGCATGGGGTCTGGGTAGTACCCTCTTGAAGTTGGTGGGTTCAACCTGTCCTAATCAAAGTAACCGGGTTCTAAGGTTCCCAATATCACGGGATTGCTTTCATTGTTCATCGTTTCGATTTAGCCACTGAACTGGCGACCGAAATATTCCAGGAAAGCAACCCTCAATTGAGCGTAGTATCGAGTATCAACCAACCTCGGACTGCACCAAAGTCAGTTATCTCACTACCCTAAAGAGGCCAAGTTTGTTCAATTAAGGTTCCTAAGGTCTGTTGATGCTTCACGACACCACGCGGAGGCCCCGTACTCTCCTTGACTGAACTCAAGGGTTACCGGTACACACCAAAGTGCCACATCAACGTAGCAGACTGTTTCAACCATGTCGGTATACCCCGCACAGTTCCCTCACAGCCTTGTTGCTACTTTCTAAGAAGGTATCCCCCAGATCCGGGTTAGGATCTATAGAACTCCTAAGCAACCCACAATTTAAAGCACACAAGGAAAACAATTGAAAACATAGTTATGAGCTAGCCCTAAGGTACACCCCACTTTATAAGATTATCCCCAGCAGAGTCGCCAGTTCTGTGATCGGTGGATCTAGAACTGACTGTTTAACGCTGGTTCGCGAAATGTCGCGGAAGCAAGAGTCGCCACCGTCTTTTATTTTCTCCAAATGGAAAGGACAAAAGCACAGAAAAATTCCTTATAGAGATTGCTCTCGGTTCGGGAGGTAGATTATAGAAAGGGAAGGTGTTAGCACCCTTTCTATCCATGGTTATCCATGGGCTCTTAGATACTTGCTCATTTGTGTTTTCAAAATGGTTTGTTTGCTTTTCAATTGTGGGTTTTAAAAAGTTTCTTTGAAAAATTTCAGTTCGACTCGTACGTCAGAGTGTTTGAAAAATTTGCTTTGAAAGCTTTTGAAAAGTGTTGGTGTGAAAAGATTTCAGTTTGTTTTGAAGAGAGCAAGTATCTACGAGAACCTACCTACCCTAAGGAATTCGTCTGTGTAAATGTCCTTTAAAGTAGTGCCATCCCACCATTGAGAGGTAGGTAGCACCACCGTTGGAGGTGTTCGGGTCAATTCGAGTTTGTAGGGACATGGTGATCACCAGAGCAATGGGAAGACACCTTAGAAGCTACCCTCATGCCAGGTTCCCGGATCATGAGGACTTACTAAGACGTCCTCTACTCGACGATCACCTTTCGAGGCAAGGCAACAGTGAGGCGTACCCTAGGGGTGGTGTGTGATTTGTGTGTCGTTTTCATTGATATTTGTCTTGTCATGTTCATTGTGATCTACGCTTGATTTTATTTAAGGCCATACATTCTTTCATGCTTTTTATTAACAGTTAATATTTGCGGAAAAGTAAATCTAAAGCTATTACAAATGGCGCGGGTCCACATCGCCGAAATTAAACCGGGACCCGATTTGACAGAAAATAAAGAAGGCAAATAAAAGTGCGAAAAGTATAAGCTACAACGCTTTGGGAGAGATACATAATTATTTAAGCAATAAAATAAATACGCAAATTAAACAATTAAAAATATGGGCGTTGGACCCTTTTGCAAAATTAAAATTAATAAGGAATTAAAGTTAAAATTAAAAGAAAAATGTTTTTGGTATTTTTAGTGTTTTTTAGATTTAATGGAAAAAGAATTAATTAAAATTAAAATGTCAAACCCTAGTTCTAATTATTTTTTAGTTATTAAGAAAATATTGAAATTTTTAACTAAATGAAACCCTAATTTTTATGTACAATTTAATTATGAAAATAAATAAAGTAAATAATATTATGGTGAAAAAAGAAAATTAAAAAAGGAATAAAAAATTATTAAACCTAATTCTATATTTTTGGATTTTTAGTTATTAAAAAGAATTAAAATTGTAACCTATTTTAAACTAAATTTATTTACAAGCATTTATTTAGAAAAATAATTAAAATAAAGTATTTATTATATTTTTTGCCTTTTCTATTTTTTTATGATGTTTTTATATTTTGTAAAAAAAGAAAATTAATTAATTTGATTAAAACAATAAAGCAAAAATAAAACAATAAATTGAAAAAAAGAAAAAAACAAAATATAATGAAATGGCAAACCAGGGGGTTTCAGTCCCAATTGTGAGGTGTTGATTCAAAAGTTCTGGCCCAATCTTGCAAGGCCTGATTGACTTTCGTGCAAGCATGTGGTGCGTTGACTGGGACTTAGGATGTCCCTTCAATCTCAGCCTTTAGATTGATCTCCAAGTGGACGTGGCAAGTTTGATTTGGAAGCACATGGTACATCCAGACATTAAGCGCTGCATGGGATTAGTTAAAGAAAAATAATATTGAACATGTGAAAGACCTGGGGTTCGAACCCAGGTCTTGGACGTCATTGCCTTTACCACTTGCCAGCTGAGCCATGAAACGTATGTTAACATATTATAATAAATAAATAACAAAAAGAGAAACGAACGCATCAGTGGTTCAGCGCGCGAATTTTCAAACGCACCAACCATCGTTCGCCACGATGTCATCGTCCTCATTGCTTTATTTTTTTTTCTGAAACGAAAACGCATTGGCCACGGTTTTCTACGCGTTGCAGAAGGCAGGCTATTGGAAAATAGCGAATAGGGCTATGATGTACATAAATTGATCGCGAATGGTGTTTCCTGTTCGTCCAGGCTTGCTGAATACAACCATCATGGTCTTGAGGGCCAATTTTACTTGATCTTAAAAGCCCTAATTCCTCATCCTGAAAACCCTAGAATTTAAACATGGTGGAATCGAATATAACGCATAATAATTCAATCAAAACATTGGGTTAGCTTCAGAACAAGGTAATTAACATGAATCCATGAATAAAAATCACAAAGAATGTGTAAATCATGATGCACGACTCTGAAATTTTCCTTGCACAGGTACAGTTTGTTTTACCAGTTCTTGGAGTTTTGAGGGATGATTCTGATTGGAATACACTCAATAGGCCTTGAGCAAGCTTTTTGAATGAAAATTAAGCTTTGAATCGCTTTGTAACCTTGTTTTCAGAATTTGAGTTTCTTGATAAAAATCCAAGTTTGCAATGGTATTCTCTGCGCAGCTTTCAGTGTCTTGTGATTAGGGTTTGATTAATGTTTATGTACTGAGGCTATTAGGTCACAAAAACTCAATAAAATCCATGGCATTGATGGTTTTGCATATTTGATTTTCTTAAGATCTTTTCAAATCTTTTTCACATGGTTTTTGTACCAATTAGCAACCAATCACCTCAAATCTTTCCTAATTAGCATGTGCACGAAATCTTGACCTTAAAACATGTATAAAAAGATTGGTTTAGGCAAGTTAGATATTTTTCATGTATTTAAATAATTTAAGTGAATTAATATAAATAATAATTCAAATAAATAAATAAAAAATGAGAAAATACTTCCCTTTGGGCCAAGTGGTCGTGCATATACTTGGAATGATGAATCATGGAAGAAAAGTGGGCCCATTAGCATTTTTAGGTCATTTGGATCAAAGTTGACTTTTCAAAATATCCAAAAATTTCCCAACTTCCACAAGGCATAACTTGCTCAATTTTTAAGCTTTTCTCATGTTCTTGGACATTTTGGAAAGTTCTTTGAGTCCTTTAACCAATGCCTTTGGTCCCATGTCATTTTGATTTACCAATCTCAAGTTATGGCCTTTGACTTAAAGTCCCTTTTTGTTGACTTTTGAAAATGACCTATAATGTTGAAATTGATAACTTTTTGTGAGAGCATTTCTTGGGCTTGAAGTATGAAGATGAGTTGTAGGAAATGTCTTTCTCTTCAAAATGAGCTTTGGATGGAATTTTTCTGATAATCCATGTGAAAGTTATGCCCTGGTCAATTTCAGTTGACTTTTTCAGCTGTCCAAATATAGTAACTTTTGCATCTTTGATGACTTCTGAGCCAAATTTTGAGAATCATGATCAAGCATTGATCAAATGATGTTTGTGGCTTCAAAATGATATGTTGACCAAAAATTTGAACTTTTGACTGCCAAATGACCATTTTGCCCCTACAGTTGACTGTAGTGCAATTTAGGGTTTTGACTGTGCAATTTTGAGCTGAATGCCTTGAAACTTGATATGAAGATGCTTGACCACATTTGTAAGCATATGAGACTTGATTGGGCCTTTGAAAACTTCCTTTTCTTGATCAGAACACAAACCCTAGTTTTGACTGTGTAGGAGACAGTTGGACTGTGCAACCCTTGGGGAATTTTGTGACTTGGCTTGGCAATTTCTTGAAGAATATGGGAGGGCAAATTTTGGGGTACAACACATACAAACAGAAGCAACATTCGACTAGCCATCATAAGCAATACTCAAGAATCAAACGCCAATAAGCATACTGAGGCGAGGAAAAGAAATCAACAACAAATATTCAGAGGCGACAGAAGCAAGTAAAAGAGAAGAGGATAAAGAAGTTGTTTTCAGATAGTCATCATCAGATCAACAACAAAGAGATAAAAAAGTAAAGATACCAGGAAGCAAGCTAGCTCAAACATCGCGCATTCCTCTGCCCAAGCCACCCACAGCGCCTCCGATCCTCTCCTCCTCCGTCTCCGAGGGTTAAGGTAGTATCTCTTATTTCCTTTCCTTTCACGCGCTTCAACGGAAACAAATTACAATACATGAAATTAGAATCTATAAAATCAAAACATGTATGAATCAAAACCCTCAAAAATGTGCTAAGACGAAATCAAACCTTGTGTAACCGCTACTGGAACGACCCATGGAGGGAGAAGAAGTGGAAGTTGCGCTGGTTGGCTTTAGGCGAAGAAGAGGCTTAGCTCAGTGGCTATGGTGAGGAAGATGAAGAGGAACGAAGCAATGGAGGAACGGCGCTGTAACCCTAACCCTATTCCAAATGAACAAACTTTGAATAACCCTAAAACAAATTGTTGTGTGAACCATGCTGGGCCTTGCCCGTTACAACGCCTTAAGCCCGTTTCAATTAACACCCCCCTTTTCATTTATTCTAATTATTTAGTTTGGGCCTAATTCCCTTTTAGCCCATTCAACTTTCTAAAACTAATACTTTTTTACATATCACATTTTTTATAAACTAACACAATAAATTCTTTTTTTACACTAAATTTTATTAACTCTTTTATTTCCTTTTTTTTATAACACAATTAAACTTTATAAAATAAAATGATACACTTAACCTTTTTTATATATATAACTTTTTTTTCTTAAATTATTCTTTTGTTAGTATAATTAAAAATGCATATTAATGAATACATAAGAAAATAAACTTTCCTTTATTTCTTTTTCTTTTAATTGAAACTTTGTACATAAGCCAAAAATGTATAAATGATACTTTTCTCTAAAAGCTTAAAACATTTCCGTTTCTTTTCTTAAAATATTTTGTTTGTACATATTAACAAAAATACAAAAAGAATAAATGAACAATACTTAATTTTCTTATTAAGTTAACATTTCTCACCTTGTAAATAAATCATACACTTACACAAATACATTGATACATACAAGTTTTCTTTATTCTTATACATTGCTATACACTACATATTACATTTGCGATTGATTCGATTTGATTGTAAATATTTGGATACTACTCTCCTAATAAGTCTCATCCCCATTTGTAAACATTTGTACCCCCACTCCCGGATACTTATTTGTAATAGCGTAGACTTTAAATTCCCGCAATTTATCGATTTCAAATATACCATGGTTAGACCTAAGGTTTGTATGTACATAAAATCAAATGCTAGATAACCTAATACAAAGACAAATACATGAAATCAATACACAATCACACTTGCACCCTTAGGGTAATCCCGCTTGTTGCCTTCCAAAATGGGCCATGCTTGCACGTCGAGTTTCTTTGGCAAAACAAAACAATTCAAATGATCATAGTCCCTCGATGACGCTTTCGAAAGTTGCCTAAAAATGATCAAGTCCCTTAAAGGAAAAATTGCCCAAAGACACTTGGCACCATTGCAATCATGGTCTAAACGATGACCCGCGCTCGTCCCGTTAACATCCTAACACAAGATTGTCCACCAAATACAATGGTGGAACAAAATTGTTAAAAGGGTTAAAGCATAGAAAAATCCTTTGAGTAAATTTAGGGGTAGACAAAACTCTTAGTTACTTGATCAAACTTGCATAAACATTTTCCTACTTTTCAAAACCACATTCCACAACACTTTCAAAACAACTTTCAAAAAAAACATTGAAAACTTTTCAAGAGATAAGTACACCTTTGTATACATCCAAACATGGATCATTGCAAAGGTTGCCACCACATTGGCCTCTTTTCAAAACATTTTCAAACCCACACACACAAAGCACCATTTCAAGCAATTGAAAATCAAAGGCAAGTGATCTAAAACCAAGTAACTAAGAGCCCATGGATAACCATGGATGAAAAGGATGCTAATACCTTCCCTTTTCATAATCTACCCCCCGAACCCACGAAACATCTCAAAAGGTTTTTTCCTGTGCTTTTTAACCTTTCCTTAGGATAAAATAAAAAGTCGGTGGCGACTCTTGCTAAACCGAACAAGTGCGAATACAAACGCAAAACTCAAGTCAGTTCTCCCACCGTATCACACCAGGTCAAACGAAAGAGACAACCAGGAGGAAAAACCATGTTGACTTCTAGGCCCAAACGAAAAGCATGCCTTCACTGACTTCCAGGCTTAGTCGAAAGGCATTCCCTCACTGACTCCAGGCCCAACCGAAGGAGGCAGAAAGGAAGATTACATCTTGCACAGATTCCAGGCCTAGTCGAAAGGCACAACATGCTGTCCCACTGGTCCCAATCGAAAGGCACAACATGCTGACCGTGAGGCCTCAGTCGAAAGTCATGCCTTCACTCTTTTCAGGCCAAATCAAAGAGAGCCAGAAAGTGCAGAATCGAAGGGTTTTCTGCCTCAATCGAAAGACCCTCACTTTTTTTGCTTTTTATTTTATTTTTTCCCTTATATTTTCATGCAATTCAATATGGTGTGTAGGATTTTATCTTTCTGTGCTTTATTACTTTTATACGCTTGCTAGTAAATAGGATATGTATGGCAAGATAAGATCAACAATAGCTCACCATAACATGTACAAAGATAATATATCTGAAAAACAATACACTCGCACATGCCACTCTTAGGGTACACCTCACTTGGTTGTCTCAAACGTGGTCATTGAGTATAGGATGTTTTAGAGGTCACCCTCCTGTCCAAAGATCAAAGTTGCCTCAAAACAGTTGCCTCGGATAAAAATGATCTAAGACATTAGGGTTACCGCTAAGGCGTCCTAACATTGCTTTAGTGACCACACGTCCCTTAATTGAATTGACCCGAAAAACTCCAACGACGGTGCTACCTACTCCTCAATAGTGGGATAGCACTGTCTAAAGGACATTTGCACAGTTTAATTCCTTTTTGAGTAGGTAGATGTTCTTAAGTACTTGCTCTTTTGAAAACAAAACAAAACTTTTCGCACTTACACTCTCTTCAAAACAAAAACCCTTTTCAAACCCACAAACAGAAAGAAAAGCAAACTTTTGAAAACACAATGAGCAAGTACCTAAGAGCCTGTGGATAACCACGGATAGAAAGGGTGCTAACACCTTCCCTTTCTATAATCTACCTCCCGAACCCGAGAAACAATCTCAAAAAGGAATTTTTCTGTACTTTTGTCCTTTCCTTGTTGGATAAAATAAAAGACGGTGGCGACTCTTGCTTACCGTGACATTTTGCAAAAACAAACGCAAGCGCGAACCAGCATTCCAAAACAGTCAGTTCCCATTCCCACCGATCACAGAACTGGAGACTCTGCTGGGGAATCCATATAAGTGAGGTGTACCCTAGGATTAGATCACTTGTGTTTTCAATTGTATGCTTTGTATGCTTTAAATTTTGTGGGCTGGTATCGGAGTTCTATAGATCCTAACCCGGATCTGGGGATACCCTTTAGGTAAGTAGCAATAAACTGTGAGGGATTTGTCCGGCGTAGACCGACACGGATGAAGCAGTAGCTACGTTGGTGTGACACCTTGGTCTGTACCGATATCCCTTGTGTTGGAACGAGGAGAATATGGGTCTTCTAAGGAGTCATTAAGCACTAACTGACCTTAGAACCTTAAATTGACCAACTTGGACATAGAACAGTAGCAGTATGCTACACTCATTGAGACTAAACTCTCGCGATATTGAGGGTAGTCAGTGATATTGAGATCCTCTAGAACCCGGTTACTATTTCTAGGACAGGTTTGAGCCAACTAAACTCAAGAGGGTACTTACCTACAAACCCCATGCAAGCCTAAACCTAAGGACTTGTTTGCTTTGTGTGAATATGATTACCTATATACACACTTGCTTACTTTTGCATACATGTACATATCATCATAACATCATACCATAGCATTTTCAATAACCATTTCAAGGATCTCGAGGGTCTTTCAATACAGGGTCACGTTGAACCAGATGTCTACCAAGGGGCAAGAGGGTTCTCCTCTAAACAAATGCCGTCAAAGATCAAGTGCAACAACTTGAATCAGGGGCTATGACCCACTTGACATGGTGAGCTTGATTCTCATGGAAAGACATCCACCAATAACAAAGTTTTCCAATCAAAGATATTGATCAAAGTTCAAATCTCTAACATTTTCTTGTGTTTACCCCACGAGATCCTTGGAAACATACATCCACATATCATACATCATATCATGACAGGTTTCTCCCATACAGGCCTCCTTATCTTCCTACTGTTTATTTCAGTAAGATGGAACAAACGGTGAAAGATCTCCAAGCTCAAAAGGCTCAATTCCAACAGATGTTTCTGGCTATGGCTAAGGGGCAAGAGGACCTGAAAGCTCTCCTTCTCAAAGAAAAGAAGAAAAAGTCCAAGAAGTCAGTAGGCGTCTTGAACTTGAGAAGAAGACCTAAAGCCCTAGATCTTTCAACTCCATCCAGCATAGGGGATAGTCTTGAAGAAGACCACAATTTGGAGATTAATGAAGTTGAAACTGACTACTCCGAGGAACAATATCCTCCCGCTGATGACAAGTATAAACAGTTGGAGGATCGCCTCAGTGCTATGGAGATTCAACAAATACCTGGCTTGGATTTAGGAGACATGGGTTTAGTTTCTGGATTGGTCATCCCGCCAAAGTTCAAAGTCCCTATCTTTTCCCTATACGATGGAGTCTCTTGCCCTAAGATGCACTTAAAGTCTTATGTTCGCAAGACTCAACCATACACAACTGACCTGAAGCTTTGGATCCATTTCTTCCAAGAAATCCTGGTAGGGACTCAACTCGAATGGTTCTATCAATGGGAGAGTTCTCGCATCCACACCTGGGAGGATTTAGCTGCTTCTTTCTATAAGCAATATCAATACAATGCTGATCTTGCACCAACTCATGTGCAATTGCAGAACATGACCATGGGTTCCAACAAGAGCTTCAAAGGATACGCCCAAAAGTGGAGAGATCTGGCTGGTAGAGTGAAACCCCCTTTAAATGACAAGGAGATGATTGACATCTTCATGGGAACTTTGACAGGGCCTTTCTTCAAACACTTGATCGGAAGCTCTTCAGCCGGGTTCACCGAGCTAATACTGACCGGCGAAAGGGTCGAAGCTGGCATCAAAAGTGGGAAGATTCAAGAAGCTACACCTTCTGATGCTTAGAAAAAGCCTTACAGTGGGAAGAAAGAGTCCAATGTTGTGTACAGTCAAAAGAGTCGCTGTGACCAACACGTAGGGGCAGTCCTGATCTCTGGTTCTGCGTCACACTGACAACAGCAAAGGGGAAATAAACGAAGGCCAGACGAGCCTAAAAGACAGTTCACCAACATCAACATGCCGCTGTCTCAAGCGCTGCAACACTTGTTGGGGATGAATCTGATTACATTGATAGGACCTCATCCAAACCCCAAAACTTCTTCTCCCAACTATAATCCTAATGCAACATGCGCTTATCATTCTGACAGTCCTGGGCATGACACTAACGATTGCTGGGCATTGAAGTATAATATTCAGAATTTGATTGACTCCAAGGAGATCGAGTTCGACCCTCCAGAGACTCCAAACGTGATCACTACTCCTTTGCCAAGTCATTAAGAACTTTTATTCATTTGAATTTTCAAGTTGTAATCTCTTTTGTTATTCAAACAATTATCTATTAATGTCAAACTTTGTTTCATTAATGCATTGCATATGTTTGTATTGAATTCATCCACACGTTTTCACTATTCTTATACTGTCTTTATGATATTCAACTCTTGCTAAAAGTTACAAGCCTTTAGAGGGAGGATGACGAAACAATGCCATAATCTCATACAGTATGCTTTTGGACAGACCTTGCTGACGATGTACAGGCGTTTCTTTCAAATCCTAAACACTGGAGTTATAAGGAAGATAATCCCTAGTCAACCCCTTCGAGCCAAAGAAGTAGGAGTTTTCTGTTTTAAACACAAATTGAAACCTTTAATTTAAACCTGGGGCAGGGTAGTCTCTCAGTTAATTCAAAAGATGCGCATTGAAGTCGCAAAACTCTCAGTTCATAATACAACGAGCGACATCAAAAGCATTCCTCTGGAATCAAAAGACAGTGGTGGTTCCTTACCTCATAGGCAGTCAATCTCTCAAAATAGAAAAGTCCACTGAGCCAAAACCTATAAAGGAGGCTTAAGAAAGCTGGGGCATCCCGCTGACTGTAATCTCGAAAACAGGAACAATCAGGCAAAAGTTAGGGATAACAAATCAAAAGAACGAGGTCGCTACAAATCCTCAACAACATGAAAAATGTTGCAAAAATGACTGCCTTCCAAAATCCAACTTGTGTGAAACATCACCAAAACGTCGTTCCAAATTTGAATAGAGTTCGACGCACAATTAACTGATTTTAGGATTGAAGAACATCACGATGAGCGGGTGGGTACAAATATACTTTGAGCCTTTATCCTTTGCTTCTTAAACCGTGAACCAAGCCACGTTACGACCCTTTAAAAGTCCTAATTGAAGCATGGGTTAGTTCGAAAGCATACTATTACAAAAGGTATCCTGACTCCTGTAAGGCTTTGCTCTAAATCCTGAGTTTGAATTTTCTTAGCAAAATTTCTTTACTCGCTAAAACGCATTTTCAAAAAAAAAAAACTTCAAGACAAACGTAAACTTTGCATTACTTGAATATCATTGTTTGCATATGGCTATTTGTTTAACAGCGGAGAAATTCACACAATGAATATCCAGTGAACAAAAGCTCTCTCAGTGAACAAAATCAATTCAAGTGGGATGACACTCCCATTACAAAAATCTCCTATCAACAGAAGGGGATTTGATATGGTATTATCCAGTGAACCTGGGGCAGTCCAGTCAAGGTTTCAACAAATCTTTCAAAGATAACCTGGGGCAGTCCAGTCAAGATTTCAACAAATCTTTCAAAAAACCTGGGGCAGTCCAGTCAAAATTTCAAGAAATCACTCAATTACAGGATAACAAGGGGCAAGTATCCATCTCCGACACTTGGGGCATTGAACGTCAATCCCGACAAAGGGTTACATACAATCAAACATTTCCAGGCAGTGCCACAAGCACTTGCTACTAGGGGCATTGACAAATCTCCCTAAAATCCTTCTCACAGGATGATTCCCCAGCCAAAGTTTAATCTCTAAAATACTTTCCCCAGCTGAGACAACTTCAAGAATCCTCGAGGACTTCCCCAACGAGTTCATCACCTCTCTAGCAGACCGACCACAGGGTTTATTTCCCCAACAAACTACAGATTCCCCCAGTTTGAATTTGCCTCTCCAAATCCAAGGACCACAACTCCTCTTCTCCAGTAGACTAATCTACAATCCCCAGCAAGTTACTGTGAAACCTGGACCCGATCAGATATCAGTTCAACTTCGACTCCCCGGTAGAGCAACGGACAATCAAGACTCATGAACTCTTTTCCCAAGCAGGAATAAACGTCCTCTCCGCAGAGTTTTCAATACTCCCCAGCGGAGTTTCTCCTCAAACAACAAAACAGGAATCCCCAGTGGAAACATTCTAAGCGAAATTTGAAGACACACATACTCTTCAACAATAATCCAGGAGTTAACAAACTCCCCGACATTTGTCAAGGATTTATTTTCCAGACAAAAATACATTCATAAACATTTCACATTTCATACCTCCTATTTACATACATGATAAGTGCATACGACACAATCTCATTTATTTTGAGAACATCATGACATCATGCATTTCATGCATCACGACATTGCATACAACTAACGTTTTGCCTTTTTCAGGAAAAGGACAATCAACAGATGGCTACCAGCAACCTTTTCAAGTTCCGGATTAATACCTGTAACAAGCCAGGAAAACTATCTACACGAAGAGATTGAAGATTAACACCTGTAACAAGCCAGGAAATATGTCTTTCTTTCTCAGGTCAAAGATTAACACCTAAAATCAGACAGGGCAACTATCTACTTGACCATCATGAAGTAACCCTACACAGGTTCCTTCTCAATTCCAGATGCAGTTTTACACGGACTCATCAACAGGAAACCCTACACAGGTTACCCCTTACCAAGATGCAGTTTTACATGGACTCATCATGAAGCAACCCTACACAGGTTCCTTCTCAGGAAATTTCAGATGAAGTTTTACACGGACTCATCATCAGGCAACCCTACACCGGTTCCCTCCTTTCTATATGAAGTTTTACACGGACTCATCATCAGGCAGCCCCACACAGGTTCCTTCCTTCCAAGATGCAGTTTCACACGGACACATCATCAGGAAACCCTACACAGGTTCCTTCCTTCCAAGATGCAGTTTCACACGGACTCATCATCAGGAAACCCTACACAGGTTCCTTCCTTCCAAGATGCAGTTTTACACGGACTCATCATCAGGCAGCCCTACACAGGTTCCTTCCTTCCAAGATGCAGTTTCACATGGACTCATCATCAGGCAACCCTACACAGGTTCCTTCCTTCCAAGATGCAATTTCACACGGACTCATCAACAGGCAACCCTACACAGGTTACCCCTTACCAAGATGCAGTTTTACACTGACTCATCATGAAGCAACCCTACACAGGTTCCTTCTCAGGAAATTTCAGATGAAGTTTTACACGGACTCATTATCAGGCAACCCTACATCGATTCCCTCCTTTCTAGATGAAGTTTTACACGGACTCATCATCAGGAAACCCTACACCGGTTCCTTCCTTTCTAGATGAAGTTTCACACAGACTCATCATCAGGTTCCTTCCTTCCAAGATGCAGTTTCACACGGACTCATCATCAGGCAACCCTACACAGGTTCCTTCCTTCCAAGATGCAGTTTTACACGAACTCATCATCAGGCAGCCCCACACAGGTTCCTTCCTTCCAAGATGCTGTTTCACACGAAATCATCATCAGGCAACCCTACACAGGTTCCTTCCTTCCAATATGCAGTTTCACATGGACTCATCATCAGGAAACTCTACACAAGTTCCTTCCTTCCAAGATGTAGTTTTACACAGACTCATCATCAGGCAGCCCTACACAGGTTCCTTCCTTCCAAGATGCAGTTTCACACGAACTCATCATCAGGCAACCCTACACAGGTTCCTTCCTTCCAAGATGCAATTTCACACGGACTCATCATCAGGAAACCCTACACAGGATGAATTTTTACACGAACTCATCATCAGGCAACCCTACACCGGTTCCTTCTCTTTCCAAAGAGGAAGTTTTACACGGACTCATCAGGAAGTAACCCTACACAGGTTCCTTCTCAGGAAATTTTAGATGCAGTTTTACACGGACTCATCACCAAACAACCCACCTTTTAATACAGTTCAGATACACTCCAAACATGGACGTCATTCTGTACTCATTCTTTCAAATTACAATTCAATAAATGTTCTTGGATGGAATCTTTAAGCCCATATCCAGCAAGATCCCACCATCTCCAAATGGCATCTTTAAGCCCATATCCTCAGCTATATTTTGACGAGTGCAAATTTTTGGGCACTCTAGTGTTCAATTATCTTCCACCTTCGGATCACGAAAGGCTCGAAAGCCAATCTATATCCTCAGGTTTAAGAAAATTGAACAGGGGCAACTGTTGTACCCCAAAATTTTCCCTCTCAATTATCAAGGCATCTCTCACAATGATTCTCAAAGTTCAAGCTTGAACAAGTGCATTGGGATTTTCCAGTACCAAAATTAAAAGGAAACTGTCAAAAAGGGAGAAAGCAGATAAAAATAACATGTTGACAAATTTGGAGGAAAACAGGTCTCATTCGATTCAGTACCCTTCGATTGACTCTTGGCCTCCTTCGAATGCAACTTGGGTACATCCTTCGTTTGGATTTGAAACCTCCTTCAATCCAGCACCCTTCGAATGACTCTAAGCCTCCTTCGAATGCAAGTTTAGGTGCATCCTTCGTTTGGATTTGAAACCTCCTTCGAATGCAACTTGGGTACATCCTTCATTTGGATTTGAAACCTCCTTCGATCCAGCACCCTTCGACTGACTCTAAGCCTCCTTCGAATTCAAGTTTAGGTGCATCCTTCGTTTGGATTTGAAACCTCCTTCGAATGCAACTTGGGTACATCCTTCGTTTGGATTTGAAACCTCCTTCGAATCCACTTGCACAAAGGGCCTTTTACAGACTTTGCCTCTCACAACTTTCATTTGAGCCACAACTTGCACGCAAAAGGCATCCCCCTTGCTAGCATGCACAAGGCTTCGACAAGACATTGACTATGTTTGTACTAGCTTCGACTGGACAACATTTCTCTTTAGTGTGCTGCATTTCCATCCTTGACAAACTTCAACACATGGTTGATGGCCCCTTCAAAAGACGTATAGTGGTGGACTTGAGGAGCATACATATGAGTCCATGTCGAAGGGTACGCCTGACTAGTCCATTCGAAGGACACATTTGGCCCTTTTCAAAGAAGCATACATGATCCATTCAAGGGACACGTCTCGGAATCCCATTCGAAGGACATGCTTGAGGGCCCACTCGAAGGATTTACAAAGCCCCACCTTAAGACACATTTGGCCCCTTCAAACGATGCACAAAGGTGATTAGTTCGAAGGACACTTGTTGGAAGAAAGTCAAACAATATGTTGGAAGAAGAATTTGGTCGAAGGAGGGTCAAAATGAAAGGATAAAATATTCAAAGATGCTTGCTGCCAAGTTCAGGCATGGTACACTGGCCAAAACTGCTGCACAGCAGTCTTGAAACACTACCCCATTCTTGCACCAAAACAGCATACAACCACTGTCCCTCGAAGGCTACAAAGAGCAGTTTACTCAAATTGTTCAAATTATTTTGTTTTCCCTCCAAAAGCTTCAGCCAACTTTGCCTATAAATAAGAGGTTCCAACACATGTTTAAGGGGGGATATTGGGACCAGAGGAACGAATCCCCCAAATTTTCTCAAACACAATAAAACTCTCAAAGTTCATCAACACTTGAGAAATCACAAAAAACCCAGAATCACATTCATCTCCTTCGACTCTGAAGAACAACCACACTTCAGTCTCCTTCGAATCAAAGAAGCATCACACTTGCTTTTTCTTTTCCTTCAAATCCAGCGTTCCAAGCACAACTATTGACCCCTCTTTCGAATCCAGCATCCAGGGCCACCACTCAAGGCCCCACATCTATTCAATGCCTGAAGCAAGGTAAGTTATTCTTACCTTTGAACTTTTAGTTTCATGGCATAGTAATTTTCCCTTTCGTTTGAAACATGTATATACCATTGTTCCTTTCGTTTCCACCTTTTTTAACATATTTTTTAGAGCTAAGCCTTTCGTTTTGCTTTCTGTTTACCTGAACTTGCTTTAACTATTAAACTATTTACAAGATAAATACTAGCATGGCCTCAGGCCATGTTTCCTTTTAATGCTTGAAATGAAAGAAACAGGAAACAGGAAATAGGAAACGAAGCTTCTGGCTTCTACCCTCTTTTTCCAGGTCAAACGAAAGAGACAACCAGGAGGAAAAACCATGTTGACTTCTAGGCCCAAACGAAAAGCATGCCTTCACTGACTTCCAAGCTCAGTCGAAAGGCATTACCTCACTGACTCCAGGCCCAGCCGAAGGAGGCAGAAAGGAAGATTACATCTTGCACAGATTCCAGGCCTAGTCGAAAGGCACAACATGCTGTCCCACTGGTCCCAATCGAAAGGCACAACATGCTGACCGTGAGGCCTCAGTCGAAAGTCATGCCTTCACCCTTTTCAGGCCAAATCGAAGAGAGCCAGAAAGTGCAGAATCGAAGGGTTTTCTGCCTCAATCGAAAGACCCTCACTTTTTTTGCTTTTTATTTTATTTTTGCCCTTATATTTTCATGCAATTCAATATGGTTGTAATAGTGTAGGATTTTATCTTTCTGTGCTTTATTACTTTTATATGCTTGCTAGTAAATAGGATATGTATGGCAAGATAAGATCAACAATAGCTCACCATAACATGTACAAAGATAATATATCTGAAAAACAATACACTCGCACATGCCACTCTTAGGGTACACCTCACTTGGTTGCCTCGAATGTGGTCATTGAGTATAGGATGTTTTAGAGGTCGCCCTCCTATCCAAAGATCAAAGTTGCCTCAAAACGGTTGCCTCGGATAAAAATGATCTAAGACATTAGGGTTACCGCTAAGGCGTCCTAACATTGCTTTAGTGACCACACGTCCCTTAATCTAATTGACCCGAAAAACTCCAACAACGGTGCTACCTACTCCTCAATAGTGGGATAGCACTGTCTAAAGGACATTTGCATAGTTTAATTCCTTTTTGAGTAGGTAGATGTTCTTAAGTACTTGCTCTTTTGAAAACAAAACAAAACTTTTCGCACTTACACTCTCTTCAAAACAAAAACCCTTTTCAAACCCACAAACACAAAGAAAAGCAAACTTTTGAAAACACAATGAGCAAGTACCTAAGAGCCCGTGGATAACCACAGATAGAAAGGGTGCTAACACCTTCCCTTTCTATAATCTACCTCCCGAACCCGAGAAACAATCTCAAAAAGGAATTTTTCTGTGCTTTTGTCCTTTCCTTGTTGGATAAAATAAAAGACGATGGCGACTCTTGCTTACCGCGACATTTTGCGAAAACAAACGCAAACGCGAACCAGCATTCCAAAACAGTCAGTTCCCATTCCCACCGATCACACAAGGTTTTAGCTCCGCCAGGGATCTAGATGATGTACCGCAGGGGATTTCTCCTGGAATAGCCTAAAGACGTTTTCCTATACTTTCAACCTGTTAGTAATTATTCCTTCACATTTCGTTTATTTGTAAACGGTGATTATATTTAAATGCATATGCTCATTTAATAAATCATTGGACGTTTTCAAATAAAACACAAGTGTAAAGAAAAAGAAAAGGCAAATAGTTTTCTGCACTTTGAAGTATCTTTGTATTAACTCTGTGTAAGTATTTTGTACAAAGGAGACAGACATCCTAGTAAGAGAATGTTGTCATAAAAATGTGAAAAATTTATACAAAGAAAGATGGCTATGTGTAAAAATTCCATGGGGTTCCCATTCCGCTATAGCCTTCGTAACTCTGGATATCTTGTCCATTCGTTGCTTCGTCCGAAGATGACTGAGTTGATCAGAAGCCCGGAGTTTGTCTGGTGAAGAGATTGTCCTTAAAGCGATCCGACGAGACATAGTCATACGCTTTAATTCCCTAAATTTTTCCTGGACCTCCCTTTCGGGTTTTCAGTCCACCGGGAAACCCTTTTTTGTCCAAGTCGCCCTTTCGGGTTTTCAACTTGTCGGGTGTACAGATTTTTTTATTTATCCCTAATTTTTGCCTGAACCCCCCTTTCGGGTTTTCGACTCACCGGGATGCCCATTTTTGCCCAAGTCGCCCTTTCGGGTTTTCAACTTGTCGGGTCATTTATGCGTAGTATCTTTTGACTATGTCTGCGTTTGCAGGGTGCGGAAAGTCATTACCGTCCATGGTGGTTAAGATCATTGCCCCCCCAGAAAAGATGTTTTTGATCACAAATGGTCCTTCGTAAGTAGGAGTCCATTTTCCCCTGGGATCACTTTGCGACAAGATGATCCGCTTGATTACAAGATCCCCGACTTGATATACCTGTCGCCTGACTTTCTTGTTAAAAGCCTTGATCATCCGTTTCTGATACGCCTGACCATGGCAAACAACAGTAAGTCGCTTCTCATCAATCAAGTTAAGTTGATCAAGCCGAGTCTAAATCCAATCGTCTTCACTCAAACCAGCATCCTTCATGATTCTCAAGGAGGGAATCTGAACCTCGATAGGTAAAACAACTTCCATGCCGTATACTAAAGAATAGGGCGTTGCCCCAGTTGAAGTGCGTGCCGTGGTACGGTACCCGTGCAGAGCAAACGGTAGCATTTCATGCCAGTCCTTGTAGGTGACTGTCATCTTTTGTATGATCTTCTTGATATTTTTGTTTGCAGCTTTGACAACACCGTTCATATTTGACCGATAGGGAGATGAATTGTGATGTTGAATCTGGAACTGCTCGCACAAAGCGGTGATCATAGTGTTGTTCAGGTTTGTACCGTTGTCAGTGATAATCCTTTCGGGGATACCATACCGGCAAATGAGGTTCTGCTTGATGAAGCAGGAAACAACATTCTTTGTAACGGATGCGAAGGAAGCTGCTTCGACCCACTTGGTGAAGTAGTCAATTGCCACCAGAATGAAACGGTGTCCATTGGATGCTGTAGGCTTGATCTCTCCAATCATGTCGATTCCCCACATAGCGAATGGCCAAGGAGCTGTTAAGACATTGAGAGGAACTGGAGGTATATGTACCTTGTCCGCATAGGTTTGACATTTGTGACAAGTCCTGGAATGTTGATGGCAGCCAGCTTCCATGGTAGACCAGTAATAGCCTGCCCGTAGAATCTTCTTAGCCATCGTATGTCCGCTAGAGTGAGTGCCAAAGGTACCATTGTGCAGTTCATCCATGATCTGCTCAGCTTCAACCTTGTCCACACAACGGAGTAGAATGCAATCATGATTGTGCTTGTATAGGATACCATTGCTCAAGAAGAACCTGGAAGAGAATCTCCTTAAGAACTTTTTATCGTTGACTGAAGCTCCTTCAGGGTATTGTTGAGCCTCGAGATACCTTTTGACTTCATGGAACCATGGTCGGTCCACTACTTCTTCGGTATTAATCTCGTGACAATGTGCAGGTTCGTCCATCCGTTCAATGGTGATTTGTGGAGCCTTATTATCCCAGTTAAGTTTAAACATGGATGACATTGTAGCTAGCGCATCTGCTAGCTGATTTTCTTCTCGCGGAAAGTGCTCAAAAGTAATCTGCTCGAAATGTGGTAACAATGTCAGGACATGTTCTTTGTAAGGGATGAGGTTTGGATGTTTAGTATCCCACTCTCCTTTGATCTGACTGATGACCAAAGCTGAGTCCCCAAATACAATCAAGGATTTGATCCCCAAGTCTATTGCAGCCTTGAGACCAAAGATACAAGCTTCATACTCGGCCATGTTGTTGGTGCAGCTGAAGCAGAGTTTGGTGGTGAAAGGTGTATGGCAACCTTCTGGAGAAATGAGTACCATGCCGATACCGTTGCCAAGTGCATTGGAGGCACCATCAAAGTACAGGGTCCATCGGGATCCTTGTTCGGGTCCGTCATATGGTCTGAAACCTTCAACGTTGTCCAAAGTCATAATGTCCTCATCGGGGAAGTCAAACCTCATGGATTGGTAATCTTCGACAGCTTGATGGGCCAGATGATCGGCTAGCACACTCCTCTTTATAGCTTTTTGGGTCGTGTACTATATATCGTATTTCGTCAGGATCATTTGCCATCTAGCGATTCTTCCGGATAGAGCAGGCTTCTCAAAGATGTACTTAATCAGATCCATCTTAGATATCAATAAAGTGGTATGAGTCAACATATACTGGCTTAGCCGGCGAGCAACCCATACCAAAGCGCAACAAGTTTTCTTGAGCAGTGAGTATCGGGTCTCACAGTCGGTAAACTTTTTGCTAAGGTAATAAATGGCATGCTCTTTTCGACCAGACTCATCATGTTGGCCCAGTACGCAACCCATTGAATTCTCTAGGACAGTCAAATACATGATTAGCGGTCTTCCTTCGACGGGAGGCATCAAGATAGGAAGTTCTAGCAAATACTCCTTGATTTTATCGAAAGCAAATTGACAGTCATCAATTTAACCACTTGATCTTTCTTCAATAGCTTGAAGATTGGCTCACAGGTAGATGTTAGGTGAGAAATGAACCTTGCAATGTAATTTAGGCGTCCCAAGAAACCTCTGACCTCCTTCTCAGTGCGAGGGGCGGACATTTCTTGTATAGCTTTGACTTTGGCAGGATCAACCTCGATGCCCTTGTTGCTGACTATGAAACCCAAGAGTTTACCGGACCTGACTCCGAAAGTGCACTTGTTAGGGTTCAGTCTGAGCTTGTATTCCTTCAACCTGACAAACAGCTTTTGCAGATGGACGAGGTGTTCTTCTTCCATTTGTGATCGGGATATCATATCGTCTACGTAGACTTCTATCTCATGATGTATCATATCATGAAACAAAGCTACCATGGCATGTTGATAGGTTTCCCCGACATTCTTCAGTCCGAATGGCATTTGTAACAGAACGTACCCCACTGTGTAACAAAAGTAGTTTTCTCCATGTCTTCAGGTGCCATTTTGATCTGGTTGTAACCTGAAAATCCGTCCATGAAAGAAAATACCTTGTGTTGAGCTGTATTGTCAACCAAGATGTCAATGTGCGATAGTGGAAAGTCATCTTTAGGGCTATCCCTGTTTAAGTCTCTGTAATCCATGCACATTCTGACTTTGCCGTCCTTCTTAGGAATGGGCACAATGTTAGCAACCCATTATGGATAAGAGGTAACAGCAAGAAAACCAGCATTGAACTGCTTCATAACTTCAGCTTTGATCTTTTTTGACATGTCGGGCCTCATGCGGCGGAATTTCTATTTAACTGGTGGACAGTCTTCTCTTGTAGGGAGACGGTGAACCACAATGCCTGTATCAAGTCCCGGCATGTCTTCGTATGACCAGGCGAAGATCTCAACATATTCATTCAACAGCTGAACTAAGCGCTCCTTGACACTTGGCTCTAGGTTGGCACCCACTCTAACTTCTTTTCTGTCTTCCTCAGTTCCCAAGTTGATTGTCTCTAACAACTCCTCGTGAGGTAGAATAGCCATTTCTTCCTGTTGTAGCAGTCTAGCCAATTCTCCTGGCACTTCACAGTCTTCATAACCTTCGTATTCGGCACGGTAGACCAGATCTTCAGAGTCACTGAAGGCCATAGCAGAATTATTACCCATGGAATCCAGAGTGGAAGGGTACTTGCATTTGTAAGTGTGGGTGTGTGTAAGGGATAGCCACCTTTAAACAAATAAAATTCAAAAAGAAAGACAATGAACACAAAAGTTTATATGTGAAAACGTCCATGATTCATTAAAATGGCATATGAAGATGAAAAATCAAACCCTTAAAAATGGACCTATATGCCTCGGGTAAGGCACAAGGTTAAAAGTATACGAATTGTTTAGGAATTATTACAAACCAACAGAAATGTTTGAAAGATAAATTACTGATTCATGAAAGTAATGGGAATAAAGTCTTTTGCCTCCCAATTGCACAGTCCTCCATCCACAGTAGGGAAAATCCAGTCTTCCAAGTTGCTCTCCTCTTCACTATCATCCAAAGCATTGACTCCATGATGGGTGATATTCACTGGTGGCCTTCCAGCCTGGGAGCGACGCACAGCCTTTTGAGCAGAAGCAGTGAAACCTAAGCCGAATTTATCAGATTTAAAGGGAAAGTCGGGAAGCTGCCCCCAGATTGTGCTTCCTCCTTCTTCAATCACAGTCTTTGCATCTTTAAGAGACGACATCCGAGGCGGAGGTCGGGTAATCATGGGTACAAAAGCCACTGTCTTGGTTGCCGCAATCTCCTGAGCTACCTCTTCAAAATGCTGAAAGGGGATTTCGATGAATTCACCATCCAATTCCACATAGCGGAAAGAATTTAGATGGCTTATCATGTATTCCTCTTCGCCGTGAACAATTATAATTTTCCCATGGACAGGGTACTTGAGCTTTTGATGCAGAGTAGAAGTGACGGCTCCAGCATGGTGAATCCAGGGTCTTCCCAACAAGCAAGAATAGGAAGGACGGATGTCCATGACATAGAATGTGGAGTTGAAGGTTTCAGTTCCCACTTTAATCGGGATGTCCATCTCCCCATGGACCATCCTTTTAGAACCATCAAAGGCTCTGACAATGATATTGCTGGGCTTCAGGGTTAGGCCTTCACAATCCAACCTATCCAAAGCCTTCGGCAAGACATTCAGTGAAGAACCAGTGTCTACCAGTACATATGCTAGAGTAGTCCCTCTGCATTCCACCGAGACATGCAAAGCGTCATTATGTTTTCTCCCTTTGATTGTTAGATCAGCATCGGAGAATCCTAGACCATTGTCAGCTGTTAGGCTAGCTACACATTCCTGGAACTGATCTGTGGAGGTTTCCTGTGGCACATGGGCCGTCTTCAAGAATCTTATCAAAGCTTTAACATGAGCTTCGGAACAAAGCAGCAATGCCAACATAGAGATTTTTGAGGGGGTTTGCCCCAGTTGTTCCACAACATCATAATCGCTTTTCTTGATTATTTTCAAAATCTCTTCCATTTCTTTTTGAGTGGTTTCAGGGATGATCAACGACTGAGCCCTCGTCCTGACGGGCTCTTCTTGGATCCCTTTCCCTCTATCATCAGCAACAGCAGATGGGACAACCACAAGAGTTACAACTTCTTCAATAATTGGGGTTCTCGCATATATGTTGACCGGTGCAGGAGTAATCTTAGGAGCAACTGAGGGTTCGAAGATTGCCTTTGGAGGCGCAGTCTCCGGAGAGAAAATTCTTCCACTGCGGGTGATTTTACTCGTTCCAGCAATGTTTCCAATGTCGGAAGTCTCTTCATCAGAATTCTCTTCAGTTGATTCAATTTGTTTAATGCCGTGGTAAAAGATCTCTCCCCCATAGTTCCACCGTATTGATTTGTTGGACTTGTACAGGATGGGCCCCGGCATGGTTATCTTCAAAGGTGCAATCTTCGGATTGGATGTAATCTTAACAGGTCTTTTGGAGACCTTGGAAAGATTGACGGATATGGTAATTATTGAAATATCATTGACAGGAGTTGGTGTAACAAGAGTCTTCTCAAAAAGGATTTCTTGATTATCCATTAGGCGTTGAATGCCTAACTTCAACAACGGACAGTCGGTTGGTAAGGATGAACAAAGGTAGCAATCTTCTTCACAGCCTGGGAAAATCCCAACCTTCAGCAAATTCAACTTGATTATCGGTAGCGGAGTCATCAAATCATCAACAATAGCAACAAAAAGATCCTCTTCAACAACATGGGCATGGTGACCATGTTTTGGCATTGGAGCAGAGATCACATTCGGCTTTTCAGGGGCGTCGAATTCAACTTCTTTAGCATCTATCAAATCCTGAATCTTGTTCTTTAGGGCCCAACAATGGTTGGTGTCGTGCCCCAGGCTGTCTGAATGATAAGCACACTTGGCATTCACATGGTAGTAAGGAGAAGATGTATTCAGATTCTTCGCAGCCTCTTTCAGGCTGGCAAGGTTTAACTTCAAGAGATGGGGAAGAACCTGAGTGGGAGTCATGTTTATCTGGGTGAATTTCCGTGCAGGCCTTTCCACCCTTGTTTGGTTGGTTCTGGGTTGATTGTTTCTAGGCTGATCAGCTGCAGACTTCTGAATCATTACGGCCCCCACCGCTGGCTGGCGCTCAACTCTTCCTTGACTTCTTTGGGAGTAGACAGCCGAGACTTCTTTCTTTGCTGGAAAAGTCTTTTTGATGGCAGCGGAAGCAGATGCATCTTTTTGAATTTTCCCGCTCTTGATTCCGGCTTCAACTCTTTCACCAGTCAGAATTAACTCGGTGAACCCCGCAGATGAACTTCCAATCAGGTGATTAAAGAAAGGACCTGACAGAGTCCCCAAGAACATATCAACAAGCTCTCTTTCAGATAATGGTGGCTGCACCCTTATCGCCAAGTCTCTCCATTTCTGAGCATACTCTTTGAAACCTTCATTTGAGACCATGCCCATACTCTATAATTGAGTACGGGTTGGTGCTAAATCCGCATTATATTGATACTGTCTGTAGAAGGAGGCCGTCAAATCCTCCCAATTATGCACATCAGACCTCTCTAGCTGGTAAGACTAATCCAACTGCGTCCCCGATAAACTGTCCTGGAAGAAATGGACCCATAGATCCTTGTCAGAAGAATGCGGTTGAATTTTTCTGACGTAAGACCGTAGGTGCATCTTGGGACAAGACAAACCATTGTACTTAGCAAAAAGAGGTACTATGAATTTAGGGGGAATTACAATCCCAGAGACCAACCCTAACTCTTCTAAGTCCAGCCCAGGCACTCTCTGTACCTCCATAGCAGCTAGACGCTCTTCCAGGTTCTTGTATTTGTCGTCTGCAGGAGGGTAATGTTGTTCAGAATAGTCTTCATCTTCTTCTTCCTCTTCTTCCTCAGACTCAGATGGTACCACAACTCCTTTTCCTTTTCCTACCCCTTCATCAGATGTTGAGGGGAAATCCAGGACCCTTCTAGCTTGACCTTCAAATCTTCTACCCAAGGTAGCCACGCCAACTCTCTTCTTTTTCTTTTTCTCCTTTTCCTTTTCCAGCAAGGTTTTGAGCTCCTCCTGACCCTTAGCCAAGGTCATGAGTAGCTGTTGGAACTGTGAATTCTGCGCTTGCAAGTCTTTGACCGTCTGCTCATTATCCATCTTGCTGAAATAAACAGCAGAGAGATAAGGAAACCTGGTGTGAAGACCTGTTTATGCATATGATGAATGAGATGTATTCATGTAATGCATTCAAGGATTCAGAAATTCAAATTTGTTGTAAACAAAAAGGAACACACGTCATATTAATAAGATAGAATTTGTTAGTACATTAATGCCCCATGGGCAAAATAATACAAAATTCTAATGTAAAAAGACGTTGCGCATCCTCTTTGGTGCAATGTAGGTGTTGAGAGTCTGCTCTTCGTGAAGTTGACGAGTAAGTTCCAAAACCTTCTTCTCACTTGCGTAGAATTGGGCTTCAAAAGTATCACGCTCTCCCTTGAGTTGTATCCAACTCCTTTGCAAATCTTCTAGTGATGTTGGCATGTCAGGATGTAGGAGGGTGTATGGAATCTCTCCTTCCATAACAGACTCTTTGATCATAGGTAGAATGTAGGGGTAAGACATCATAAGACTTTGGGCGCGGGTTCGTACCCACTTGAGGTAAGGCTCAAGGGGGATGGAATTCTTGTGTCCCAAGGTCTTACTGTCCACTTTGTTGGGCATCCTCCAAGCTCGGATAAACCTTTGTCGAAGTCCTTGATCGTCGTTGTCGAAGTCAAAAACCAAGTCTAGAATCAGCATGTGATGTGGGCCATCCCTTCGGGCATACCCAAATTGTCTCAGAGCCAAGCAGGGGTTGTAGGTAATGCCTCCCCTAATGCCAAGTAGTGGGACATTAGGGAACTACCCACAATGATCAATGATGATAACATTTTCTCTGGATCGAGAACACCAATGAACATCTAAATGTGTAAGAGTCATCAATCGTTGTGACCACCTCAAGCCTTGCTCATTCTTCAAAACTGATTTGGGAAGATGAGAAATAAACCATCTTGCCAGCAGAGGAGTACAACACATGAGAACACCTCTTTTCCTCATTGTTCGAGTGTGAAATGAGTGGAGGATATCCCCAAGAAATATAGGCACCGGGTTGCGAGCCATAAAGATTTTGACAACATTGACATCTATAAGCTGGTCAGGGTTTGGGAACAAGACTAATCCATAGATGAGAAGAGCTACAATCTCCTCAAAAGCTTGTAAGTCCAATTAATTCCAGCATTCTTGAGCTTTCTCATACAGGAACTTTGCCAAGAAACCCTTGACACCACTTCTGGTTTCCCAATGACCTATGACATCAGATGGTTGGAAGTGTAGAGCTTGAGCAACATCTTCAGGCTTTGGATCTCTTTCCGTACCATTGTAGGGTAGTTGATGGAGAATAGGAATCCTCAAGAGTTGAGAAAATTCCTCCAAAGTAGGCACTAACTGGTAATCAGGAAATGTGAAGCAGTGCTGTAGGGGGTCAAAGAACTGGAAGAGAACTTTCACCATATCTTCCTCAGTGTTGGTGTTGACTAAGTTGAGAAGACGACCACGCCTCTCGGTGAATGGAGAATTCTTAGGAATCCTTGAAGCTAGCTCCTTGAGTTGAGGAGGAATTCTTACAAGGTTGACTTGAATTGTTTTCCTGCGAAGTGAATCCATTACCTACAAAACAGGAACAAAGATGAAGATCCAAATCCTTGAAATGGTTAGTGGATGCACATGATGCTTCATGATGTTATGATGTTATGCACAAGTATATATGTACAAACAAATCACACAAGATCCTAGTTCTAGGCTTGCATGGGGTTTCATAGGTAAGTACCCTCTTGAAGTTTAGTTGGCTCAACCTGTCCTATAAATAGTAACCGGGTTCTAAGGAGCTCAATATCACTGGGTTATTTTCTGTGTTCATTGTTTCAGTTTAGCCACTTTACTGGCGACCGGAATATTCCAAGAAAACAACCCTCAATGAGTGTAGTATTGAGTATCTACCAACTTCGGACTGCACCAAAGCCGGTCATCTCACTACCCCTAAAAAGGCCAAGTTGGTCAAGTAAAGGTTCTAAAAGTCCATTAGTGCTTCATGACATCACTCAGCGGCCCCGTATTCTCTTTGATTAACTTAAAGGCTACCGGTATCCATAAATATGTCGCACTAATATAGCTATTGCTTCAACCATGTCGGTATACCCCGCACAGTTTCCACAACGTATTACTATTTACCTATGAATGTTTCCCAAATCCGGGTAGAGGATTCAAACCCAAACAATAGAACCAAAGTTTAAAGCATACAAGTCAAGAAAGATAAGCATGTAAAGGTGATCTAAACCCTAAGGTAACCCCACTTTTAATTCAATTTCCCCAGCAGAGTCGCCAGTTCTGTGATGCGGTGGGAGAACTGACTTGAGGTTTTGCGTTTTTGGTTCGCAAATGTTTCGGTTTAGCAAGAGTCGCCACCGACTTTTATTTTATCGAAAAGGAAAGGTAAAAAAGCACAGGAAAGACCTTTGAGATTGTTTTTGGGTTCAGGGGGGTAGATTATGAAAAGGGAAGGTGCTAGCACCCTTTTCATCCATGGTTTTCCATGGGCTGTTAGTTACTTGTTTTAGATCACTTGCTTTTGCTTTTCAATTGTTTGAAATGGTGCTTTTGTGTGTGGTTTTGAAAGTATTTTGAAAAGAGGCCTTTGTTTAGGAAACCTTTGTAATGATTCTTGTTTGAATGTATACAAAGGTGTTTATCTTTTGAAAAATGTTTCAATGTTTGAAAGTTTGTTTTGGGAAATATTTTGAAATTGTGTGATAGTGATTTTGAAAATAGCAAGGATGTTTGCAAGTTTGATCAAGTAACTAGGAGTTGTCTACCTTACTCAAAGATCTTTCCTATACATTCTTAACCCTTTGACATTGTTGTTTTACCATTGCATTTGGTAAAAAACCTTGTCTTTGGATGTTAAACGGGACGGGCGTGGGTCATCGTATGACCATGATAGCAATGGTGCTAAGTATCTTTAGCAGGTTTTTTGAGGGACTAGATCATTTTTGTGTAGGAAACCAAGATAGCGTCATCGAGGGACTATGATCTTTTTGTTTTTTGATTTGTTTTGCCAAGATACCTAACATGCATACCATGGCCATTTTTAAGGCAACAAGTGGATGAAACCCTAGGGGTTCTTGTGTGCATTGTGTTATCATTTTTCATGCATTTTTGTCTTGTGTTTAATCATGCTATTTGTTTGATTTTTGTTCTTGCATACAAACCCTAATTTACTATCATGGCATTTGAAAGCGGTAAAATGCGTAAAAGTAAATCTAAGACTATTACAACATTATTATGGGGAGGGGGATACAAGTTTGAATAGGGGATATTTGCACAAAATAAAAACCCTAAAACTATTACAACCATATTGAATTTATTTGTACAAATAAATAAATAAGCAAATATTTAAATATGCAATTAAATATAAATATGTAAAATGTTTTTGTATTTATTTTTATGTATGTAAAAATAAGCTTATTTACTCAAAATAAGAAAATAAAAAAATGATTATTTTTGAAAAGGGATGAAAACCCTAATTTTGGTTTTAAAAGAAAATGTATTATATTATTTATTTATTCATTTTATGTACAAGAAAATAAAGAAAATATATGTACAAAAATGTCAAAGAATTAAATATTGTATGAAAATATTAATTTAAGTGTATAAATAATAGAAATAAAAATATATAATATTTTTGTATTATTTACAAATTTTATTTAAAAAATAAAAGTATTGTTATTTAATAAACTATTTTTATGTAAAAAAAATAAAAATGAAAAATAAAAAGTAAAAAAATTAAGAAAATAATTTTGGTGATTTTTAATATTTAGAAAAAATAAATAAAGTCAGAAAATATAAAAGAAATAAAAAATATACAAAAAATATAACAAATGGGCCAAGGGGTGCAGAAAGCAAGCATGGGGGGTGTCAAAAGCAGAAGCAAGCAAGCCCAGCCCACGTTCCAGCTTCATCCCTAACCTTTGAACAAAATGCGCGCGCCCTGTACTTCAAACCTGTTCTCTCTTGTTCTTGCATGAAATCTAAAACTTACAACATAAAAGTTATAGCATTTTCAATCACGATTCTAACCATATAAAAAACTTGATCTAACTCTAAGAAACCAGGGAGAATTTTATCACCCCCAATTTCTGACCTAAAAAATTCAGAAACTTCAACATCCAAATTCTCCTAGCTAAGTTAACATAAATGAATTCTATGCATATGTACAACTCAAGGACAATGAGGACTACATTTTTGCTTCACAAACCTAAGCCTAATGATTCCTAAATAAGGAGATAGAAGTTTGAGAAATACCTGTTTCAGTCAAGTTCGAATATGGCAATGTAGGTGTTATGAGTGAGGCCTGAAGGACTTTTGAGCTTGCTTGATGTTCCCTTGACCTTTCCCAATGCCCAACTTGCTTTGAAATGGCTTGAATCTCTCTATAGAACTCAACCTGCAAACTCATAATTTGAAAATGGTGAAGCTTGAAAATGCAGTTATAGTTGCTTGAGAATGGTCTGGACAGCTTAGGTGTATTGTATTGAATGTATTTGAAGTGGTTTCAAGCAAAACGCACGAGGCAAATTTGTTTTGGAAGTGATTCTGCAGGGCTTGCCCTGTTTTGGGAAAAATTTCGTGTTTTGGAGGGTTTGAGAACTTGTTAGCTCGTGTTTCTGGCCTTAGACAATGTGTTGAGGTTGTTTGAAATGTGCACAAAGCTTGCTCTTATCAGATTACAAAGTTATGGACCTTTTGCAAGTTGACTTGTTTTTGAAGCAGAAGTTGGAATTGACAATGCCAAGGTTATACAAGCTAACTTGAGGCCTGCTGATAGTTGGTACACCTTTCCTGATATTAGTGAACTTTGTTTGCAGCAAAAGGCTTGGTCCATGGCTCAAGATAAACAATTTGACATAAAGCATGCTTTATCAAAGTATCAATGTTATCTTTTTGCCAAAAATGGATTAATTCAATGTGTAATGTTCTAAAGCTCATAACAAAGCCTCTAACAAATGTATTTGAATTTTTATGAGTGTAGAAAGGATTATAACCTGTAAACCAAGTACAAGCATGATCCAAACTGATTTGCAACTTGTATCAATGTGAAAAATGCCATGGACAAAAGTGAGAAATGGCCATTTTCTTTTCTTCGATTCTCCCTAAACATAAATGATCTTGGAGAGTTCTGGGACATTTTGGAAATTTTGTAACATGCTCTACAATCCATCTTTGAAATGAATTTTGAGATTCCACTTGGAACTATGTGAACAATTTTCATGAAGATAGGTCAAAATCCTGCCTAAACTAGGGCAAAATTTCACTAAGTTAAAAGTTTCATGGACCCCTATTCACAAAATCATAACTTGAGATCTAAGCATCTTTTGGGAAAACTTTGTGAATAAAAGTTGTAGATTTTGTGGAGGACTACAACTTTCATGTTGGATGTTTTCTTTGAATCCAATTTCATCATGGTGAAAATGTTGGGAAAAGTTGGGAAAAATAAGAAATTTTCATAACTTAAAAAAATTTTGTTATGAAAATTTTCCATTTTAAACCCTAATTTCCAAAATTAGGTTTCTTGGTGAACAAGTTTCATGTTTTGACCCATCTTGATGAAAAATGACCCTTGGCACTTGATTTTGACCAAAAAGTCAAAGTTTGACTTTTCAGTGTACAATTAATTTTTGATCAGTTGACTGGAAAATTCATCTGTTAATCCAATGCATTTGAGATTTTTTGAACCTTGTGATTAGGTCAAGATTATGCCATTGAGTCCTTGAATCCATTCTTGAACCAAATTTCATTGGCTAGGTTAAAAAATCAGAAATTGCCTTTCTGCAGTCAAAACCCTAAAAATGACCATTTTGCCCTTTTGATGATCTGATCAAATTTCTTGAGGAGTTGTGGTCCAAACTTGATCAAATGGTTCATATGAGTCTATAATGTTGATGTGGATAAAAAATTATGAGGTTTGACTGTAAATTGGCCACAATTGACTTTTTCCCCAATACAACTAATTTTTAGGTCAACTGTCCAATTGACTGGGCAAAAATTTGGTTCAAGGCTTGAAACTTGGTATGAGAAATCTTATAGGTCCAACATGAAGTATGAAAGTCACATTAGGCATTGTAAGTCCAAAAATCCCTGTGCAAACTCAAACCCTAATTTCAGGTCATCAGTGCAAGGAGATGTCTTGAGCTGAGCAAACCCTAATCCTGGTCTTGAGTCCAAAGAGTCTTGTGAGGAAAATCTTGATAAAATGAGAGGGAAAATTTTGGGGTAAAACATGAACCATGAACAAAGTGAATCTTTGAGGGAGAATCTAAATGGAGTGGAAACAGGCGGAAGCATGCGCTTGAGACGACGGAGAATCATCGTAAGAGACGAGGTTCGAGGGGCATTTTTGTGAGAAGGAGAAGAAGAAGTTTCTTCGTGAAACTGAATCGTCTCTATTTTGAACCCTATTCAAAAAAACGGCACCGTCTCATCACTTTGTTCATTTTATATTTTTATTTCACTTTTTTGGTTTAATAATAATAAGGTGATAAATAAAATCTGGTTTAAGTGTTGTTAAATGGTTGTATGGGATGACCAGAATCCCTCTAAGCCTGTTAGCTTATTTTTTAGTTAAACTAATGTTGAATATAAACAAAAAAACTTGTTGGACTTCTCTTAGTTGGGCCTTTAGCGCCTAAGCTTTGCTGCACCATAGACTCTCTGAATCCTGACTTCACCCCCTCTGTTTAGACATTCACTTTAATTTGCTTGTATCATTTTTTGCTATCGAAATACTATTCAAAATTAGTAACAAGATAATAAAATGGTAGAATATCTTAGAATTCATTAGGATTTTTCTTTATATTTTTATTAAAGTTTTCTATCATCTTTTTATGTGTGCATTAACCATTTCGTTACTCTTTTTAATAATTTGTGATAGTATTGATGCAAAGGTGGGATGCTTGGAGATTTAATCATTTCATCACTTGTGCGAAGCAGCTTCGGTAGAGTTTTTTCATCGCTTGCATAGGTTTGAAGAGGTGATGGACCTTCTCCATCAGGTATCACTTGAGATCTCTTTTATTCCTCATCTCCTCATTGTCTTTCCATTTCTTTTCCATGAGAATTAGGAATAGAGATGCATGACTGGGAGTCTCTACTTTAGGTGGACAATGCTATTTTAAAAGATCTTTATAAGAAAATTCCTACATTTTCTTGTTTGGTTAAAATCCTCTGCGAAGGCTATTCTGTGTGTTTATCTTTGTTCCCAAAGACCTCAAAGAATGTGTCTCATTCCCATTCACCATTGATTAGTCCTCAAAAGGAGGCATAAGGAGAACATAGGGTCCCTAATCAACCCCATCATTTGTAGTCCCCATGTCGTTCGTAGCTCACATTGTGCGTCGATGCTATGAGCAATGCTACTCTTGTTATCGAGTCATTCAAGTGCAGGAGAGGGTTTTCAATCAACCCCCATAATTTGTCTATAGCTCTCGTTTGTAAATGTTGATAATTTCTACGTGATCTCATTATTGCCTTCTAACGCCTACCTTGATGACACAATATCTTGTTAGGTGTTTAGTCGCCTATGACGATTCACTTTCTTTCTTCTTTTTCCTAGATGACACAATATCTTGGTTAAGAGTCGACACCCCTTATTCTTCTTGCCTTGATGACATGATATCATGGTTAAAAGCTACTGATTTCCTCCAGTTTCGCTTGCCTCGATGACTTGATATCCTGGTTAAGCCTCCCTTTATCCTACCTTGATGACACGATATCATGGTTAGGAGTCCCACTTCCCTTATCCTACCTCGATGACACTATATCGTGGTTAGGTGTTATCCCCCTCCCTTTCCTACCTTGGTGACATGATACCTTAGTTAGACGTATGCTACTTGAGTGAGTGGATACTCCTCAAGCTTTGTGTGCTTGATATCTATTGCATGATCACATGCTTCCAATAGGATCTTTAGTTCACCCTCCTTCAAGTTTGAACTAATTAGACCTTAAGATGGAATCTATGTAGGCCAACATTAGGTAAGATCTCCCTTGACCCCCAACTATGGGACCGACTCTGCAGGATAACTTTAGGTCTATTTTGCTAGCTTCCCCCTTAAACCTTTGTCTTTCTGAGTGTATATTTTGATCGATGTTCCATCATCATTTCTTATCTTTGTTATCCCACTCTGGTGACTTGATACCACAATTAAGTGTACGTTTTGATCGATGTTCCATCACCATTTCTTATCTTTGTTATCCTACTTTTGTGATTTGATACCACTGTTAGGTGTACATTTTGATTGATGTTCCATCATTGTTTCTTATCTTTGTTATCCTACTTTGGTGACACGATATCGTTGTTAGGTGGATGTTTTCTCGATGTTTCATCATCGATTTCTATCTTTGTTATCCTGCTTTGGTGACACGATATCATTGTTAGGTGTATGTTTGCTCGATGTTTCATCATCGATTTTTGTCTTTGTTATCCTGCTTTGGTGACTTGATACCATTGTTAGGTGTATGTTTGCTCAATGTTTCATCATCGATTTATATCTTTGTTATCCTACTTTGATGACTTGATACCATCGTTAGGTGTATGTTTTGCTCGATGTTCCTCCATCGATTTACATCTTTGTTATCCTACTTTAGTGACTCGATACCACTGTTAGGTGTATGTTTGCTTGATGTTTCATCATAGTTTCTATCTTTGTTATCCCGCTTTGGTGACTTGATACCATTGTTAGGTGTATGTTTGACCGATGCTTTTCCATCATTTCTCATCGCTTATCATCATACTTTGATGACTTGATATCATTGTTAGGTGTGGATGTTCTATCATCCCTTTTATCGTTTATATCCTAATTTGGTGATACGATACCATTCTTAGGTGTATTCTTGATCGATGTTTTGACATCGTTTCTTATTACTCGTATCCTACTTTTATGACATGATATCAATGCTAGGTGTCTATTATTCGTTATCTCTTTCTCTATCCTACTTTAATGACCCGATATCATTGTTAGGTGTTGATGTTTTACTATATTTTCTTATCCTACTTTGATGACTTGATATCATTGTTAGGTGTTGATGTGTTACCGTCTCTTTATCATTTTCTATCCTACTTTGATGACTTGATATCATTGTTAGGTGTTGGTGTTCTATCACCCCTTTTATCTTTTCTACCCTACTTTGGTGACACGATACCATTGTTAGGTGTCTGTTTGATCAGTGTTTTACCATCTCTTTTCCTATTCCTATGTGATGCTTGCTTGCTTCCATTTCTTTCCATCTTTTGTGTATGCTTCCCCCTTTGATTAGGCTTTCCTATGGCATTTACATTAAAACTAAAACCACTTTTCTCTTTCAAATTCATAAAATACTCTAAACCTACTTAAACCTTTTTTCAAGGTAAAAAACACCAATCAATACAAACCTTTTTGTCTTCGGACTTTTTCTTTTCAAACCTTTTCAAAAAGGACATGCTTTGTTAACATTGTTCATTAAAAAACATACAACACACCAAAACTTTTAAGGTGAGCTACGAGTGCCTTGATCCTCATTGCACGACCAGTGGTACATAGGCATAAAGGTTTGCAATCGCGACTGATATAACTAATAAAAACTTTTCTTTTTGTACATAATAATTTGCATCCATGCATTCCCTTTTAGAATTAAGCTTTAGACATAGATTAGAGACACCCTTAGAATAGAACAAACTTAAGTGGGTCTTGTGGAGTACTACAAACGTAAGGGATGCTAATATCTTCCCCTCGCGTAGCCGACTTCCTTACCCTTATCTCTTGGTTGCGATGACCATGTTCCTTTCCTTCCCTCAGGTTTACTCAATGTTTCCTTTCCCTCTCTTGGGATAAATAACATTGATGGAGACTCTTCTGTCTCTCGCCTCTTTATCTCTTCGATGAAAATCCCAGATGCGACAGCTGGCGACTCTGTCGGGGAATCTAGCAAGTCGATCCTAGATTTTGTTTGTTTTCTTATCTTTGGGTGTTATGTCTTATTGCTTTATTTCTACTTTATTTACATGTTTTCATGCTTATGTTTGCATAACATTTCATCGCTTTCCATACAATATTCTGTTGTGTTGGATTCTGTGTTTCTATGTTGGGTGGGTGTTACTATTAAGGTAAAAGGCCTAGTACCCAGGCCAGAATGCACTATCTAGGAAACCTATGAATAAAGTAGAACATGACGACTACTGGACGAAGGTCCTACTAGTGCAGTCATGTCTTCTACGCTTAAATGAGGTTCAAATGGGGTGTTATCGTCATCCACGTCTATGGCTTGATGATAGTGCTTTCAGGCGAACCCGTGATTTTGAGTTACTATTGACCTTACCCTGACTTAGTTTACACCTGTGAGTGGGGAGAGAATGATTTAACAAGTATTGTTGGTGAATTTGTTCTGATGGTGACTATGTGTTTCTATTGGTGACCTGATACTGATGGTGACTTTGTGTTTCTGTTGGTGACTAGATATTGTTAGTGACTATTTGATTCCAAGATAATGCCAGACCTTTGATCCGGTGATATTTAGATGGTTCAGAAATAATGCAACAATCATATTTAGAAGTGACGGAACTTTGATCCCGTGTCTTTGCATACATAACATGGTAAACCATATGCTTAACATACATGTTCTGTTATTTCTAGGGAATCATATCTTTAAGTCTTGTGATGAACTTTTCCATCCCTTAAAATCAAAGCATGTAAATTCCTTGGAAATAACAAAACATGGAATCCACTCATGCACCCCATGCATATTCATGCATTCATTACAGGTAGTCAGAGTTGGGGATTCTTATTCAGGATTGATATTCTCTTCAGAGTTACAAACTTGGATTCTTGATGTCAGATGTTCAGAGACCAGTTATGAAAAAAATCCGTGGGGGATTGACTGGGATGAAGATTCAGATGGGGCTTCTTATGTTATACATCCAAGCCATGGCCCGTAGTCGGGAACTCTTAGAGAAGGAAGATAACCCGTGGAAGACTCAGTTGAGCCGGGTTATGGAAACAATGTCAACAAAAGGTAATCCTACACCTACTGGTGCAATAATATTTATCTCTTCTCCTCATCTTTTGGAATTTACTTCAAACCATGAAGTGCTTCGTAGATCCCCTCCATAATATTGAGTTTTTGGGATGTCTTGTCAGCAGCTGGTTCCTATTAGCCAAATTAATTCAAGGGATGTTTCATCAGCAAGGACAGAAGAGGCCTGAAGAACAATTTGATCCCATTCAAGTGCTTTATTCTCATTCATTTAAATACTTATTTGAGCATCAGTTGGTTAGGCTCCATACTCCAGTACCGTCTATAAATTCCCTTCCTGGACATGATACCAACGTCAGACGTGGTTACCACATTGAGGCACCTGTCTATTCAATCAAGGGTACTCTCCATAAATTTGTGTTCCCGGATCTTCTCGTAAGCAGTCAGTTCTTGTTCCCCAAGTGAATCCATGGGGCAAAGATTTTCAACAAATACAGAAAAATCCTAAGAAGTATGATGATACAACCACAACGCCTTACATCCAGTTACTTCCTTATCTATTGGAAGTTCAGTAGATTGAGCTTCATGCTTTGGGTCATCCTCCCACAAATCTCTCTCCTGATTTCGATGTGAATTCTAGACGTGTCTCCCATTCTGGGGCACCTAGTTATGATATTGAAGACTGCAAACGGGTTGAAGTATAAAGTCCAACACTTGTCTGGCATATTTTCCAAAGTCCAATTCCAATTTGGCTAATTGTTTCAGACTCTTTCTTCATAATTGAATATTTCTTCTATAGAAGATGGATTGTATCTCGTCTGTGTAGTAAAAGATACCAGATGATTCAGTTTTGACATGTTCGCTCGATAAAGCATTTCATTCCACCTTTTGGGGAGACACCTATTGTGAATTCTAGTCTGGGGCACTTGGTCATTCGGTTAAAGATGGTATGTCATCCAGAGACAAGGTTCAATACTAGGTCAATTTAGAAATTGTTGTGTTTACATCAAAACAAAAGAGGATTCTCTTACCCAACTAAGCATCAAGACTGCTGAAAGTCATCAGAAGCAATCAGTCCATACAGAGACTAGTCTCCTCAACATGGAAATTTCAAATTTCATTTGCATTCTCATTTACAGTCTTTCTTGTTTTGTTTAGTACTTTCTTGTATGTCAAACTTGTTCATCTTTTGAATATTAATCATAATGCATCAATATACTTGTCTTGAATTAATCCATTTGTTATCACTCTTATTTGTTTTCCTTTGATTTTGATACTTAACTCTTGTTAATAAAGGAACAACTCTGGAGGGAGGATGAAGAATAATTTACCTAGAATCTCAAATGGTATGCTTTCGAGTAAAAACCCTGCTGACGATATACAAGTATTATTTCAAATCCCCAAACACCGAAGATATAAGGGAGTGAAACCCTCGTTAACCCCTTTGAGCCTCGATGTAGGAGTTTCTTTCCTATTAAAAAAAAACTCTCATTTTTAACTCGGGGTCAGGTAGTTTTTCTGCTAATTAGATCGAGCATTCAAATCTCAAAAGGAAGTGAACATATGAGGATCACCACACCTTATCCCTTGCATTAAGAGGTCGGAAAAAGATCAAAACCACAATGGTTATTTCCTCACATCAAGAGGTCTAGACATACATGATACCATAATGGTTATCCATTCATCTACCAAGAAATGAGGCAGTCACAACCTCTCCAAAAAGTCAAAAGACTCAGGATCACATAATTTGTTTAAAAGAAAGAAAATAAAAAGAATGAAATAAACAAGAAAATAAAAAAAGAAAGCCCGCTAAGTTGAAACTTGAAAACGAGTCGCTTAAAAAAATTTAGGGCATCCTGCTGGACTTCAAAATCAAAATTCAAAAGAATTTGTCCAGGAAAAAGTTAGGGAAAATAGAAGAATGAAAAGCCTGAAAGGTAGAAAAAGGATTAGCAAAGAAAAATCCTCTACAAAAAACAAAGTCGTGTGATTAGATACCAAAAACAAAAAGGTGAGTAATTGTCATGTCTGTTGTACCCCAAAATTTGCCCTCCCATAACCTTCAAAGTTTTGACAAGAATCATCCACAATTGGTTCAAGTCTACTCAAAAGCTACACAGTCAACCATCCTCCTGAAGCCAGTCAAACTAGGGTTTTGGTTCTCACAAGGAAGCTGAAGTTTTCAAGGGCTCAATCAAGTCTCCCATGCACATAAACATTGTCAAGCACCTACATGTCAAGTTTCAAGACTTTCAGCACAAAATTGCACAGTCAAAACCCTAATTGCACTACAGTCAACTGTAGGGGCAAAATGGTCATTTGACAGTCAAAAGTTCAAATTTTTGGTCAACATATCATTTTGAAGCCACAAACATCATTTGATCAATGCTTGATCATGATTCTCAAAAACTTGGCTCAAAAATCATCAAGATGCAAAAGTTTCTATTTTTGGACAGTTGAAAAAGTCAACTGAAATTGACCAGGGCATAACTTTCACATGGATTATCAGAAAAATTCCATCCAAAGCTCATTTTGAAGAGAAAGACATTTCCTACAACTCATCTTCATACTTCAAGTCCAAGAAATGCTCTCACAAAAAGCTATCAATTTCAACATTATAGGTCATTTTCAAAAGTCAACAAAAAGGGACTTTAAGTCAAAGGCCATAACTTGCGATTGGTAAATCCAAATGACATGGGACCAAAGACATTGGTTAGAGGACTCAAAAACCTTTCCAAAATGTCTAAGAACATGAGCAAAGCTTAAAAATTGAGCAAGTTATGCATTGGAGAAGTTGGGAAATTTTTGTGAAATGGCCAAAATCATTTATCCTTGAAATCTCATTTTTGACAAAAGGGGCCCACTTTTTCCACTTGAATTAACTTGGCCATGCTTCCCACGTGTCCCACCTTTTATTTCAGATTTTTTTATTAATTTTTCCATTTTTATTGATTTTATTGGATTTAATTAATTTTAAATCTTTTAAAATCAAAAGAAATTCAAAAATTAATTTAAAAGGGAATATTTGGCCTTAACTAGCCTTGAAACATCATTATGTGCCTACCAAAATTCGTGCAAGGGAGTAAACAAGGCAAGAATTCAAAAATGGACTCAAAATGGAAAGTTGGTTATGGAGTTTTATGTGAAAATCCAAAACATCAATGCAAGGCTTTATTGGCTATGATTCTCATTCATACACATTGCATAAGACATGTACAAGTGATAGAGACCAAGATTACACACAAAGCTGCGCCCTATTACTCACGACAAACTCACATTTTTGCAAAAAATCTCAAAAACTGAAAACACCTTTGCAAGGCGATTCAGGTCTCAATTCTTGTTCCAATAGCTTCCTCAAGCATTACTAGACATATTCCAATCAAAAACATTCACTCAAACTCCAAGAATCGGTATACAGGATTCCAACTGTTTCAAAAAAATTGCATAGTCGTGTTTCATGTTTGAAGCATTTTCATTGCGTTTTTGTTATGCATTTATACTAATTGACTTGTTCTAATGCTAATCATATAACTTAATTGAGTTTTTGCAAGCTGTAGGCAATTTCACCATTGTTGATATTTAGGGTTCAAGAAGCTTGGAATTAGGGCTTTGGTAATGGAGAAAAATTAGCCCTCAAGACCACCACCATTAGAATCAACGCATCTGGACGATCTCAAACCAACCCTCACGCTCAATTTATGAGTGCCTGAGGGCTAATCGCTATTTTTCAATAGCTGGCCTAAGAAAACGCATAAGAAACCGTTGCCTAATGTTTTATATTACAGGGATGATGAAGAAGATGAATCTGTGGCAAGACCTGATTGGTGGATTCAAAATTCGCGCGCAATAATTCATTAACGCGTTGTTCATATTATATTATTTCTTGTTTATTTATTTAACAAAAGGCTTCAGTGGCTCAGCTGGCAAACGTTGAGTGCGTTCACGTCCAAGACCTGGGTTCGAGCCCCAGGTCTGCATGTTTTCAATATTATTTTGCCATTAACATTCACGTGCAGATTCAGCGTTGAAGCACATCATACACGCTCAAAAATCAGCGTCCATCTGTCCAGGTCCATCAGATCAAAGGCTGAGAATTGATGAACACCATAGGCTGCAGCCAACGTGCTACATGCTACTCAAAAAGGTCAAACGGACAAGGTTATTGGGCCAGAATTTCCAGGATCCAACCTCCAAATTAGGGGGTTTACCCCCTTAGGTTTTTTTTACAATTTTCTTTCTTTTCTTTATTCCTTTTTTATTATTTTTATATTCTTTTAATTATTACTTTTTTAGTTAATTAATTATTTTTATAAAATACAAAATATCAAAAAAAATCAGAAAAGATAATAAAAACAATAATTTTATTTTAGTATTAATTTTGTAATTAAATTCCATAATTAATTTAGATTTAATCCTAGGTTATAATTTAATTCTTTTTTTCACAATAAACCAAAAAAATAATAAAAATAGATCTTTAATCCCTTTTTTATCTTTTGTTTAATTAAATATTTTTATCATTAATCATTAATTTTTGTAAATAAATTTTATAATTAATTAGTTTTTATTCTAGATTTTAACTTTAATGCATTTTCTTTAATAAATTAAAAACCATTAGAATTAGAATTAATTACTTGACTTTTAATTAATTAAATTTTCTTTAATATCATAAATACAAAAAAACATAAAAAAACAAGTTCTTTCTTTTTATTTAATTTAATTATTCCATTAATTTTATTTTAATTCCTTAAAGGGTCCAACGCCCTCGCATTCGGTCATATTTTCCTTTTTCGCGCGTTTTATTTATTTTTGATGTAAATATAATGTAATTGTACCAAAGCCATGTAATAGCTATTAGACATTTATTTTCTGCAATTTATTTTAAATCGGGTCTGGATTAATTTGGCGTTGTAGACCCGCGTCTTTGTAATAGCGTAGGACCATTTACCCTTTCCGCACTTTAAATTCCCGCACTTTTAACTGCTAAACAATAACATGAAAGAATGAATGCCCGAAAATAAAATCAAAGCGTAGATCACCAATGCATGACAAGACAAACAATAAACTGAAAATGACACACAATTCACACACCACCCCTAGGGTACGCTTCACTGTTGCCTTACCTCGAAAGGTGATCATCGAGTAGAGGATGTCTTAGTAAGTCCTCATGATCCGGGAACCTGGCATGAGGGTAGCTTCTAAGGTGTCTTCCCATTGCTCTGGTGATCACCCTGTTGCCTTGCCCCTCGAAACGTGGTCGTTGAGTACAGGACGTCTTAGTAAGTCCTTATGTTCCATTGATCTAGTTGCCTCAGATAAGTTGCCTCGGAACGGTCGCCTCGGAATAAAAAGATCAATGGCATAAGGGTAGCTTCTAAGGTATCTTACTATTGCTCAGTGTCCACAATGTCCCGAACCCTCGAATTGACCCGAACACCTCCAACGTTGGTGCTACCTACCTCTCAATGGTGGGATGGCACTACCTAAAGGACAATTACACAGCTTAATTCCTTAGGGTAAGTAGATGACTCATGGATACTTGCTCTTTTCAAAAACAAATCAAAAATACTTTTCACACCTTACACTTTTCAAAAAGCTTTCAAAACAACTTTTCAAACACTCTTGAGGACTGATACAAGAGTCGATCTGAAACTTTAAACGAAACTTTTTCAAACCCACTCACTGTTTACCTTGGGTTTTGGTAAACAACCGCTGATCCTCCAAATGGTTACTTATTTGGTTACTCGCAGGATCGATCAGATTGATCCTATGGACATAGGTTGATTTTGAAGTTTGATTAAGTTGGATAAGGCTTTAAATAAAAGGTTTCAAGTAAATTGCATAAAGGAAAGACTTGGTAAAATAAGCAAGGCTTTAAAGTAAAGGTTCGACAGGAAATGTAAAGAGAAAGCAAGCAAAATTCTGGGAAAGTAAATGACTTTAATTGATAAAATTGGTGTTTCACACATACATTTCTCAACAATTCTTTCTCACACGCTGGGTACTTGAATCTAAATGAGTGACTATGTATAGGATTGTGAACACACCCGAGAAACTACATGTCTACTCCTATTTATACTAAAACATCCAAGTAACCGTCGGGCAGTTACACTGCTTCGAGATCAATCCACTTGGCACGTTCTCCATGCTCGACGCTCCAGATCCTTGCACGTTTGCACGTAGTAACTGCTGGAAACCGTTTTCCCTCTAAAGCTTTGAATTTCAAACTGCTCCACTCTGGACCATCGAACACTTTCATCAAGAGATGTCTTCGACGAAAACGCCTTCGACGTCGAAGGCAATCAGCCTTCTTCCTTGGAAGAAATCTTCTAAGTATTTTGCCATCTTTCGACGGGCACTTCGACAGGCTTAGCCAGTCGAAAGCATCTTTCAGCTTTTAATGGTTGACATCAATCAAAACAAAGGTGTCGAATTTAGGAGCCAACAAATTGCCCCCCAAGAATGCCTTATTTCGACTCTGAAAGAAAAAGGCATTCTTTGAAAACGCCATTCGACACCTGTCTTTCCACGCTTAGTCACAAGTTAACTTGTGCACTTTTTGTTGCTTTTTACCAACTATTGGCAATCCCAAGAAACCATCATTGATTTGATCCTAGGACGTCACTTTCAGTACGGCGTGCAGTACCAAACGTCATTTCAGAATTTGTCATTATGACAAATCCCAAAAACAAGGACGCACGCTGCGTCCCTCTGTTTCTGCAGAAACGGCCAAAACAACAGGAGGCTGCCACGCGTCCCACTAACTCCTGCAGCATTAAATGACAATTAATGTCCTCGTTATTGGGGATTTTTCCCACTACTATAAATAGCAGTGAACATCCCATTGTGGGACTTTTTACGCCAACTAGCCTTCAAACTCCCTTGTTTTCGTACAAGCTTGCTCTCTTTGCAGAAAACTCTTCCTCTTTCAGTTCATCTTTAACCTCAATAATGGCCTCTGCTTCTACTGCTCCTAGTACTAAAACACCAACTGAACATGTCAAACCCAAGGTCTTCGTCACTGCCCCGGTAGTAAACTCTACAGGCAAACAAAGGGTTCCTGAACCTTCTGACATCTATGTTCGCGATGCTTACTCGCGCCACTTGATGATCCCGGTTGGATACTCCAACCAGATCTTCGCAATGTCTGGCCCCATGAATCCAAGCATCTCTGAAGCTCTGAAGATCAAGAGCTATTTCCCAATCGTCGAGACACTCAAACCAGTAGCCTGCGCCAAGAAAGACGCAGAAGACAACGAAGACCCTACTCGAGAAAAAATCGACCTCCGCTTCTTCAACAGAGGGGTTAGAGTCTTCAGGTCTTGCCCTAATCTGACCTCCGATTATGTTGCTTGACTAACCAAGTTGGAGAAGCACGAGACCTCGATCTGGAAGGATATGGGAATCTTCGACCTAGTGATGCTGTCGAAGACGGGTTTGAACTACTCCCCAGAGATGCTGATAGCTTCACTGTTGTTCTGGGACTACTCCCATTTTACTTTTCATCTTCCATGTGGGATGTTAACCCCCACACTCTTCGACGTGGCCCCTATTACTGGCCTTCGACCAACCGGAGATTACTTCGATCCGGAGGAGATGTCGGAGGACCAGATTGGCTTCTCTGAGACCAAGCCAACACACACCAATTTTATCAACCATTATCACGACAGGTCGACAGACGCGGTGTCGGATGTCGAACACATAGCGTTTCTAGCCTTATGGCTAACTCGCTTTGTGTTTTGCTCGAAGTCTCTGCAGGTGACCAAAAAGATGGTCACTCTTGCTACCCAACTGCATCACCGCTAAAACATCTGTTTGGCAGAACTGATTCTGGCCAGTCTTTATGACTCGATCAGCAATGGGGCCACTCTTCTGAAACATATCGAGGATAGGGCCAGTTTGCTACTCGCTGGGCCTTTCTGGCTACTTCAACTGTGGCTCAATGCCACTTTTGAATCTTTCTTACCCAAGAGGATTCAGATAAATGAACAAGCTCCAGCGATAGCGAATAGACGCATCGAAGGAATCAGGCTGGCTCTGCTGACACCAACGGACGATGGACTAGAGTTTCAACAAACATTCACTAACTTCGTTCTGATGTTCGCTCGAAGGAAGGAATTTGTTTCAACTATGGCTCCATTTGCTCAACGGAAAGTGGGGCCAGCATGGTTCACGAGGCCACATCCAAAGGAGTCGAGTGGTCCCAATGTCGATGAGCATTCAGTACTTTGGGAGGCGTTCCTTACCCCAAGGATCATGCCTCTTCGATTCAAGAGCTCAAAGACTCATTTGAGTCTGATTGCCTATCAACCAAATCTGGTATCTCGCCAGTTTGGTATTATCCAAACCCTGCCTTCTCCGATTTTTCAAAGAGAGAAGTCAATGTTGTACTTCTGCAACGATTATACAGAAGAAGCTGCCATCAAGCATATCGGAAGATATGCTGGTCGAACAATCCTCTCGCTGTTTAACTACCAGCTTAATTTCCTTTGCTCACCATCCTTCGAGGAGTGGTGGAGAAGCTATTATGCTGAGTACTTCTTCGACGAGAAGGACTTCATGGCAGAGTTGCAGAAGTCTTTTGTCCTTGTGTTGGACAAAGTCAAGAAATGTAAGTTTATTCTCTCACATTACTTTTTGTCTTTCTCTTCGACTGCTAGCCTGTTAACTTTTTCACTTGCTTTCAGTTGTTCGAAAACCTGTAGCCAAGAAGGCTACAGAAGGTCAACAGGGAGGAGTCCCTTCAACAAAACCTCCACCGCCGGCGAAGACTGTAGCGCCGGCGAAAACCACAGGCCACCAACAGGGGGAAGGCTCTTCGAAGAGGCCTCCTATATCGGTAACCAGACTTTCTTCATTTTTCTTCTGGCTTTTGATTTTTTATTTTCGACGCAATTATTCAATCGAATTCCTATTGGTTTTCTAGGCACCTTCGCCCAAGAAACGATCAACTCTGGTGGTCGAATCTGGGAGTGATGAGGAAAGTGATTCCCCTCCTGCCCCCTTGAAAAGGCGAAAGTTGACGAAGGATGCTTCTGTTCCTGCTCCTGCTCCTGAAGGTCGAACCGTCAGAATAAAGGTTGCTGTGAGAAAGCCTAGGCCACCTGCAGTGATCATCGAGGAGCCCACTGAGGAGGAACTGAACGCTCTTCTTACCAAGCCTGTCGAAAGTGACAATTCCAGCCCTGGGGCTGAAGTTAATCCACAGGTAATCCCTTAGACCTTTGTTATAACTTAGGCATAGATACCCGTATTCGATTGTGTCTCTTTCAACATCTGAAAATTTGTCCTCTTTCTCTTTTTCAGGACACTAATGAAAGTTCTCAACCAAGGACCTCAGAAACGCTGGAATCTGCTGAACTTAGCAGGCCTCAGGAAAAAGACTTGGGCAATGACGAAGCCCATACTGAGAATGAGGCCAATGCTGAAACAGTGGAGAAAACAACAGAGGAACCCATGGTGGAGGAACAACGGCCAGTGGAGGAACAACAGCCAGAAACGGTTCAGGTGGTGGATTTGTCAGAAGAGAATCAAGAAGAAAGGGACCAAGGCAATGATGTCGAAGAAAATCAAAACGTTGCCAACGAAGAGAACCAAGGTGGTACTAGCGAAGGACACCAGGGTGACGCTAGCGAAGAGCCACAAAATGGCGCTGGCGAAGGACCCCAGGGTGATGCTAACGAAGAACTACAAGTCGATGCTGGTACTGCCTCAGTCAGAGTCGAAGAGCAACCAGTCGAGGCACTTAGCATTTAAGAACCTCAAACCCAAGATAATACTATTGCAAGGGTTACCTCCTCGAAGCACAGGTCAAAAGAGGACTTGGAACGCTTGAAACAAGCTGACCCTGTTAGCTATCTCAATGCAATCATCGAGAGTAAGAGTTCGTCTGACACTAGTCAGGAAATTCCTACCCTGTCGGGGAAGTCTACTGAAACTTCTCCTCTTGATGATGCATTGGCGAAGGTTAAGGCCCAGTTCTTCAAGAGAGACTTGATGAAGACTTTAGAGGGGGACCCCACTGCTCCATCATGCTTAAAGGAGGTCTTGAATGCTGTCGACTTCGAAGCTGTAGCCCCAGAAATCTCAGACTTGATCATGGAGTTACACTCTATGATTGATCAAGTTTCAGCGGATTACAGGCGCCAAAGAGGGTTTAACAGTCAGCTTGAAGTGCTGCATGGCAAAAGCTCATCCGCGTGGACTGTTGTCTCAGATTCGACTTCTCGAATTGCTGAGTTGTCGAAACAAAAAGCGTCTGCACAGGAAAGAGTCGATGCCATTGATCGAGAGAATGTCTCCTTCCGGGCACAAATCGCAGAGATAGAGGCGAAGATAAACGCCAACACTGTACTCAAGGAGGAAATTCTTTCGACCATCTCAGACACTGAGAGCCAGACTGAGATCAAACAAGGCTTGGAATTCGCTGAGAGGGCCCAAAGCCTCGACGCTCAAATTGCTAAACTAGTGCAAGAAAACTCCTGGTGCAAGAAGAGGTTGGAGCTGCAGTACGCCAAGTATCTTCGACTCAAGAATTCTCTTACCTTTTGATTGATTCTCTTTTGTAACCATCTTCTGTAATCGTTTTTTCGACAATAATTGCCATCTTGGCTGAAATTAATAAAAATTTCCATTTTGGCATTTTTATGGTTAATTTAGACTTGTTCTTTTATTATTTTATTTTTATCTCTTGAAGTATAGGTTTGTATTTTTTCAAATATTTACCATTTACTCTCAAGAGCCTTTTATCTCCACTCAACTCTTCGACTTCATAGGCTCCACCAGAAAAAGTTTGGATAACTCTGAAGGGTCCTTCCCATTTGGGTGACCATTTCCCCATGCTTCGATCCCTTCGATCCATGGGAAGAATTACCTTCCAAACTAGTTCTTCAGGCAAAAATACCTTAGGTTTTACCTTTCTATTATAAGAGTCTTCTACTCTTTTCTTCTGAAGCCTGAGTAGGTCGAGAGCGTGTAATCTCTCTTCGTCTAAATCCACCAATTCATCTAACATCATGTTCCAATAAACCTCAGAAGGAATATCATAATGCCTCTGAACCCTTGCAGATTGAAGACAAATTTCTGCTGGCAACACTGCATCATGGCCAAAAGTTAGCCTATATGGTGTTGTCCCAGTGGCTTCTTTTGGGGACGTTCGACAAGCCCATAAAATCTGGTCTAACGTCTTATGCCAATTCTTTGGCTTCTTCCCAACATGTTTCTTTATCAAGCCAATCACCACTTTGTTAGCTGCTTCGACTTGACCATTCGCCTGTGCATAATAAGGCGTGGATGTTAGGAGTTTGAAACCTGTTTCCTGAGCAAATTCCTGCATCTTTCGACCAGTGAAAACTGACCCCTGATCAGTTGTTATTGTCTCAGGAATTCCATATCTAAAGATAATGTTCTTTTGAATAAATTCAATGACATTTTCCTGGTCTACATTGACTAAAGGGATAGCTTCGATCCACTTAGTAAAATAATCAATGCCTACCAATATGTATTTCTGACTCTTTGATGATGCTGGTCGAATCTCTCCAATGAGATCCAACGCCCATCCTCTAAAAGGCCAATGCTTCACTATCGAGTGAAGTTCGCTTGCTGGTACATGTTGGATGCCTGTATGAACTTGACACTCTTGGCAACCTTTGGCGAACTCAACACAATCTTTCAGCATAGTGGGCAAATATAGTTCTTGTCGAAACAACAACCATTTCATCTTATGGCCTGCTTGGTGAGCCCCACATGCCCCAGCATGCGTAGTCGAAAGGGCTATGTATGCTTCAGTTTCACTTAAACATTTCAGCAACACCCCTTCAGGCGTCTTCTTGAATAACTCATTACCCATGAGTACAAAACTCAACGCCCTGTATTTTGTTTTTCGTTCTGTCGAAGCTCCTGGATTTTGAAGATAGTCCACAATGGGTTTCCTCCAATCTTGCTCTGACAAATTATCAATGAACGAAATCTCGAAGTTTGAGTGATCAGCATATCCTAGCCTCGTCGATTCCAAGTCTGATGGTGATAGACAAGTTGCTTTTATCTTCTCTCGAACTTCGATTGCTCTTTGTAGTTTCGTTTTTGAAATCTTATACCCAGATGCAATTTGTGCCAAGTCATTGGCTATTTGATTTTCGACTCTGGGTATGTGTCGAATATTGATCGTTTCAAATTGTTTCAATAAACGATTTGCTATCACAAAGTACATAATGAGATTCTCCCTTATGCATTTATATTCCTTTGTGACTTGCTTGATGACTAACTCTGAGTCTCCCATTATTTCGACTCGAGTTGCCCCCAATTCCAACAATATCTCAAGGCCAGTAATTAGAGCTTCATACTCAGCCTCATTGTTCGAACAAGAACCTGCTATTTTGTACTTGAATGTTGTTGGAATTTTATCTGGAGAAATAATCAAGACTCCTACCCCTGTTCCATCTTTATGGCTGGAACCATCGAAGTAGAATTTCCAAGGTTCTATCTCCACATAATTAATATCCTCAACTTGAATTGAGTGGTCGACTATGAAATCTGCAACCACTTGTCCTTTTACTGCCTTAAGAGGCATAAAGGTCAAGGAGTATTCAGCTAATGCTAATGCCCACTTGCCAATTCGACTATGCAAGATAGGTTTCGACAACATATATTTGAAAACATCAAAATGAGACGAAACATAAACATCAACTGGTTTTATATATTGCTTGAGTTTTGTACAAGAAAAATACAGACATAGACACAATTTTTCAACTTCGCTATATCTAGTTTCTGCATCATTCAAAACTCGACTGAGATAATAAATGGGTCTTTCGACTCCATTCTCATCCTCTTGGGCTAACATACTTCCCAGAGTTTTGTCAGATGCAGCTATGTACAATCTCATACTCCTGTTGCTACAAGGAGGCACCAAAATAGGTGGCTTAGTGAGGTACCCTTTGATTTTGTCGAAGGCTTCTTGTTGCTCCTGCCCCCATTCGAACCCCTTTTTATTCAGTCGAAGTAAGGGTGAAAAGGCCTGAGCTTTCCCACTTAGATTAGATATAAACCTCCTTAAGAAATTTATCTTGCCTAAGAGAGATTGCAATTCCTTCTTATTCGATGGCGCTTTCGCTTCCAGAATTGCCTTCGTCTTGTTCTGGTTGATTTCGATTCCTTTCTTGTGGACAACGAAGCCCAAGAAATCTCCAGCTTTCACACAGAACGCACACTTCAAAGGGTTCATCTTCAGACCATGTTCTCTCATTCTTTCGAATGATTGTCGAAGGTGGTCAATGTGACTCTTCCTGGAAACAGATTTTATAACAATATCATCAATATAAACTTGCATAAAAGTGTTAATAAAATCATGGAAGATAGTATTCATTGCTCGCTGGTACGTTGCCCCATCGTTCTTTAGGCCAAAAGGCATCACTACCCATTCGTAAGTGCCTAAGGCCCCAGGGCATCGAAAAGCTGTTTTCGACACGTCCTCTTCAGCAATGAATATTTGATTATATCCTGAATAACCATCGAGCATACTCAGGTATTCATAGCCAGCGGCAGAATCGACTAGCATTTCCGCCACAGGCATAGGATATTCATCTTTGGGGGTGGCAGCATTCAAATCTCTGAAATCTATGCACACCCTTAATGTGCCATTTTTCTTAATTACTGGCACAATATTTGCAATCCATTCGACATACCTTGTAACACGGATGAATTTGCATTTCAGAAGTCTTTCGACCTCCGTTTTGATCTTCGACAATATTTCTGGAGCGAAGCGCCTTGGATTTTGCTTGATTGGCTTCTTTCCAGGTTTGATTGGCAACTGAAGTTCTACCAATCCTCTGTCGAGACCAGGCATTTCGTCATAATCCCATGCAAAACAGTCTTTAAACTCTTTCAGCAATTGGATTACTTCCAACCTAAGTTCTGGATCAATTTTGGCGCTGATGTAAGTTGGCCTTCTCTCTGATCCTTCGCCTAAGTTGATTTCTTCTAAAGGGTCTTGTGCTAACATTTTAATGTTGTTCGCCAAGGGATCCTTTTCGAAGCCCAAAGGCTCCTCGTCATAGATAGCGTCGAGCCTCTGTTCCTGCATTTCTTCTGGCATGATATCAGGAGGTTTTGGATCGAAATCCTTTCCTGGGCCAACAGCAGATAATTGTTGATCATTGGCATGTGTGGCCATGTACTTTACTTCGGCTTCGAGAGCCGTTATCATCTTGGTTTCGGCTACATAAGCCGAAATTCGCTTCAAGGATTGTGACTCAGTCATTATCACTGAATTCACTTCCCCAACCAGTTGGTTGGATATCAGTTAGCCCACTGAAGTCTATGTGGGACAAGTCTTCTCTGTCCCACTGGAAACCATGCTCAGGATGCAGGTATAGGGAACAAAAGGTGTTTGGCGCTGGCGCCATGTCGAAGTCAGGTGTTGGACATGGCCCTATGTGAGCCAAATTTTTGTCGAAATCTGCCACACCCAAGTGATTCACTTCGCCAAGGTAGTAGCTTTGATCTGCCTCTATGTTTTCGACCATCCCATCTGGACGCCATAGCAGTAGTCTTTGGTGCATCGATGAAGGCACAGCGCCTACACCATGAATCCACTCACGGCCTAACAAAAGGTTGTAGTTAGGTTTGGCCGATATGACCATGAACATCGTTGGTCGAAGGATGGACCCAACTTTGATATCTAACTGGATCACTCCCATGGTGGTCCCAATGCCGCCCTCATAGTTCGACAGGACCATATTGTGAGGTTTAATTTCCTCATCTCTTTTGCCAATCTTCCTTAGCATGGAGTGAGGGATAATATTGATAGTTGCCCCACAGTCGACCAATATTTTGTTCACAGTAGTCTCTTCGAGCTTAGCCCTTATGAACAAAGGCTTGAGGTGATTCTTCATCGCCTCTGTAGGTGGCTCGAAGAAGCCATTTTGTTCCTCTGTAGTGCCATTGTCCATGACAAAATAGCACACTGGCCTATGTTTGGCCATCTCCTGTTCCACCTCCCAGTCACTTGCTTCGACTTCTACCTGTCGATTGAACTCCCTGGGCAGCACTGAAACAATATTCACCATTATATCCAAAGTATCGTCGGACTCAGCATCGTCTTCGTCTTCGACTTCACTTTGGTTAGGCCAAACTAGCCTGTTGGTAACTGGTTCTCTCTCTAGAGGCTTCCTTTGTTTCCTTTGAGGAACATTCGAACTAGTTTCTGCCTTAGGTTCGTTGGCCGCCTCCCTTTCTGCTTTTCGTCTCCTTTGATATCTCCTCCATTGGGATCGAGACATAGGATTTTTACCCTTGTAGTTGCTGGATACTTGAGCAACCTTAGGTACAACAACTTGAGGCTCTTTCTTCTGAGTCAAAGAGGAACCTCTTGGCACATCGAAAGAATGCCATTTCTCTTCACTTGGCCTTTTCCGGCCAGAGGTTTTGTACCAAGTGTCTACTGGTACATTTGTTGGAGGCCTAAAAGTCAATGGTCTCTTGTCTTGGTTAGAACCCCTTCTGGGATCATGTCGAAGGTCAGCATTCTCCCTTCTCTTGTTCGCTGCTCTCACGCCTTGAATGTGCTCAGCAGCTTTTTTATCAAAGATTGAACTGCATCTTGGACACAGCATTACCTCTGATTTCTTCTTCTGGCATCTTTGTAAAAAATCTGCCAAGTTTTCGTTTTCCCGTGGGAAAGCCGTCTTATTAGCCTGCTCTTGCCTTATGGCCTCTTCTGATGCTTTAGGGTCAGAAAGTTCAACCATATTGATATTCATTGTATCTTTAGTAGCAAGAGTTAACTGCTTCATTTGTGTCTCCAGATTCTCCGTCTGGCCTTGAACAGTGGCCAAGTGGGAACTGGGCTTTGGTCCAGTTTCTTGTGATTCAGCAGTCTTCGACTTCGGGCCTTCGACCGCTTCCTGGACAGCTTCTATTGTCTTCCTGGATAAATTTCCAGAAAAACTGCCAAAGATTGGCATGTTGATGTGGTCCTTTGAGACTTCGACCATAGTAATTCCTGGCTTCTTCGACTGGATCCTGGTTGCCTCTATCATGTTCACCTCAGAGGGTTCTGCATAGTGGGCTTCAGCCTTCAGTGGATTGGAGTCGACAGCCATGGGGGATTTGTCAGCAAACTTTAATCTCCCTTCCTCAATAGCGTCTTGCACAAGATTCCTGAAAAGAAAACATTGAGAAGTTTTATGGCCCAAAAAATTATGATATTTGCAAAAACCTCTCTTCTTTCTTTGATCAAGAGGAGGCACTTTTACCCCAGGGGGTACTATCATTTGGCCATCTTTAACTAGCAAGTCGAATATTTCATCACATTTTGTGATGTCAAAACTATAAGTCTTTTTTGGGAACCTATCGTTGGTCCTGTCTGGACCAATGGGATTTTTCCCATTTGAGGGGACTAACTGTTTACAAGAGTATGGAGGCCCTTGTTTTAGTTCTGCTAAATCGACTTCTCCTTCTTCGACAGTTAAAGTATCGTCGAAGGATTCTAGATCTTCATCATCCATCTCAACGTACGCTATTCTCTCTCTCTTGTGAGTTTTCGTTGCCTTAGCTTTTTCAGCCTTGAGGCGTTCGACCTGTCGAACTCTATCGGCCAGTTGGGCCATGTCTCTTAGGTACTGGGTGTCTAGCTTCTTCCTAATGGAATAATCTAAACCGCCTGCGGCTATTTCGACCAACTCATGTTCTGGCACTTGTGTAAAACATCTTGCCTTGAGCAACCTAAACCTATTCAGATATTCGTCTATAGGTTCAGTGAAACGTCTCTTCACACTGGCCAGTTCCTTCAGGCTTATCTTGGTTTGCCCCATGTAGAATTGTTCATGGAACAATCTTTCCAACTGGGTCCAATGATGGATCAAATTGGGGGGAAGAGTTGTAAACCAAGTAAAAGCGTTCTTGGTTAAAGAACTTGGGAAGTACTTGATCCTTAGGTTTTCGTTATTTGAAATGTCTCCTGCTTCGATCAAGTATCTCGCCACATGCTCGACAGTAGATTCTGTCGTGTCCCCAGAGAACTTAGTAAATTTGGGGACTTTGCATCTAGGAGGTAAGTCCGTTTGTAACACATATTCTGACAATGGGGATGTAAAGTTGGGCCTTCGAAAGCCCATGTTCATCCCGTTCTGAGTCATGATCCTTTCGATCATGGTTGCCAGATTGTTTTCCAAACCCATGTTTTGGTATTGGATATGCTGAACCACTTCGTCAGCATTTTGGTTTCTGTTAACTAACCTTACCTCTGGGGCTATTACCCTAGGTTCTTCGACAGGTTGTTCGACAGGCTGTTGAGCCTGGTTAATGGTGGTTTCTTCCTCTACAAATATCCCCTGATTTCCCCTTATTTGCGCCCTTTGGGGCTGTCGAATAGGTGGGGGTACTCCAAAGAAATCAGCCAAACGCGTCATTTGCGCTGTAACTTGCTGATTCGATTGAGTAGTGTTTTGTATTAGAGGATTTAGCACTGTACTCAAAGTTTGTGCCAACATTTGCACCATATCATGGTTGCTTTCGTCCATCTGTTGCCTCAAGACTGCTGTCGAGGCATTTGTAAGGCCGTGGGCTACTTGGGACGTTCCTCCTAAGAGTTGGGTCCTATTTCTATTCGCCATGCCTATTCCAGAGCCTTGGAGTGGCGAAGAAGCACTCACGAAAGGGTCTGAAAAAGTGGACGCAGCATTCGTCAGGCTTGCCACTTCAGAAGTTGGCATACCATAGAATGGAATAAATCCTGGGGGAACCACAGGCCTTGTGCCTATATTTCCCCTTGGTGGGGGAGTTCCCAAAGGTATCCTGGGGCCTGTTAACGAAGTTATTGGCCCCGTGGTTGTGACCGACACTGCTGGTGTCGAACCAACGTTTGTCGCTTCACTTACGGTCATACTAACCGTTGCTCCCACACTCGTTTGTGGGATTTCATTATTGTTTGGCGGATTCGCCATCTTTTCCCTTCTTCTGGCAGTATTGTTATCGTTAGTGTATATTCTACCACTCCTCAATAACATACAACTCGAAAAGATGAGATTATTTTCAACAATCAACACACAGTCCCACCAGGTGTGCCAATTTGTTTACCTTGGGTTTTGGTAAACAACCGCTGATCCTCCAAATGGTTACTTATTTGGTTACTCGCAGGATCGATCAGATTGATCCTATGGACATAGGTTGATTTTGAAGTTTGATTAAGTTGGATAAGGCTTTAAATAAAAGGTTTCAAGTAAATTGCATAAAGGAAAGACTTGGTAAAATAAGCAAGGCTTTAAAGTAAAGGTTCGACAGGAAATGTAAAGAGAAAGCAAGCAAAATTCTGGGAAAGTAAATGACTTTAATTGATAAAATTGGTGTTTCACACATACATTTCTCAACAATTCTTTCTCACACGCTGGGTACTTGAATCTAAATGAGTGACTATGTATAGGATTGTGAACACACCCGAGAAACTACATGTCTACTCCTATTTATACTAAAACATCCAAGTAACCGTCGGGCAGTTACACTGCTTCGAGATCAATCCACTTGGCACGTTCTCCATGCTCGACGCTCCAGATCCTTGCACGTTTGCACGTAGTAACTGCTGGAAACCGTTTTCCCTCCAAAGCTTTGAATTTCAAACTGCTCCACTCTGGACCATCGAACACTTTCATCAAGAGATGTCTTCGACGAAAACGCCTTCGACGTCGAAGGCAATCAACCTTCTTCCTTGGAAGAAATCTTCTAAGTATTTTGCCATCTTTCGACGGGCACTTCGACAGGCTTAGCCAGTCGAAAGCATCTTTCAGCTTTTAATGGCTGACATCAATCAAAACAAAGGTGTCGAATTTAGGAGCCAACACTCACACTTTGAAAAGCAAACAAAACATTTTGAAAACACAATGAGCAAGTATCTAAGAGTCCATGGATAACCATGGATAGAAAGGGTGCTAACACCTTCCCTTTCTATAAATCTACCTCCCGAACCGAGATCTAATCTCAATAAGGAATTTTTCTGTGCTTTTGTCCTTTCCATGTTGGAGAAAATAAAAGACGGTGGCGACTCTTGCTTACCGCGACATTTCGCGAACCAGCTTTAAAACAGTCAGTTCCAGATCCACCGATCACAGAACTGGCGACTCTGCTGGGGATAGACTTTTAAAGTGAGGTGTACCTTAGGACTAAGATCACTGTGTTTTCAATTGCTTTGACTTGTTTGCTTTAAATTGTGGGACTGTCTTGGGAGTTCTATAGATCCTAACCCGGATCTGGGGATACCTTCTTAGAAAGTAGCAACAAGGCTGTGAGGGAACTGTGCGGGGTATACCGACATGGTTGAAGCAGTCTGCTACGTTGATGTGGCACTTTGGTGTGTACCGGTAACCCTTGAGTCAATCAAGGAGAGTACGGGGCCTCCATGTGGTGTCATGAAGTATCAACAGACCTTAGGAACCTTAATTGAACCATCTTGGCCTCTTTAGGGTAGTGAGATGACTACTTTGGTGTACTCCGAAGTCGGTTGATACTCGATACTACACTCAGTTGAGGGTTGTTTTCTTGGGATATTTTGATCGCCAGTCAGTGGCCAAATCGAAACGATGAACAATGAAAGCAATCCAATGATATTGAGATCCTTAGAACCCGGTTACTTTGATAGGACAGGTTTGAGCCCACCAACTTCAAGAGGGTAATACCCAGACCCCATGCTGGCCTAAACTCTAAGGGCTTGTCTTGTGTGACTTGTGTGCCTTACATGTTTGCCTCTGTAAATATTTGTGGTGTGTTTAATCATAGCATCATAACATCATACAGCATCATATGCATCCACTAACCATTTCAGGGGTTCGAATCTTCATCTTTGTTCTTGTTTTGTAGGACATGGAAACTATCCGCAGAAAGACAATTCAGATCAACCTTATAAGGGTCCCTCCTCAGCTCAAGGAGCTTACATCCAGGATTCCCGAGAACTCGTCATTCAGTGAAAGGCATGGTAGACTCATCAGCCTGGTCAATACCAATATTGAGGAAGAGATGGTGAAGGTCCTTTTCCAATTCTTTGACCCTCTGCATCACTGTTTTACTTTCCCGGATTATCAGCTGGTGCCTACTCTAGAAGAGTTTTCCCAACTTCTGAAGATTCCCATTCTCAATCAACTACCCTACAACGGTACGGAAAGGGAACCAAAACTTGAAGAAGTGGCTAAAGCATTATGCCTACAACCATCTGACATCAAGGGGCATTGGGAAGCCAGAAAAGGTATCAAAGGATTCTTGGCAAAGTTTCTGTTTGAGAAGGCCCAAGAGTGTTGGAATTCCCTTGACCTACAAGCCTTTGAAGAAGTTGTAGCCCTCCTTGTCTATGGGTTGGTGTTGTTCCCTAAACCAGATCAGCTTATAGATATCAGTGCTGTCAAGGTCTTCATGTCCAGGAACCCTATACCTACGTTGCTGGGGGACATCCTTCACTCATGTTACACTCGAACCATGAGAAAAAGAGGTGTTCTTATGTGTTGCACTCCCCTTCTGGGAAGGTGGTTTATTTCGCACCTTCCACAATCAGTTTTGAAGAACGAGCGAGGTTTGAGGTGGTCACAACGGTTGATGACTCTTACACATGCAGATGTACATTGGTGTTCTCGGTCCAGAGAGGATGTCACTATCATTGATCGTTGTGGGGAGTACCCTAATGTTCCTTTACTTGGAATCAGAGGAGGTATTACTTACAACCCGTGCCTGGCTTGGAGACAGTTTGGTTATGCTCGGAAAGATGGCCCTCATGAGATGTTAATTCCTGACATAGTTTTTGACTTCGACAACGATACTCAAGGACTTCTCCAGAAATTTATCAAAGCTTGGAGGATGCCCAGCAAAATAGACAGTAAGACCCTGGGGCACAGAAACTCCATCCCATTGGAGCCCTATCTCAAGTGGGTACGAGCCCGCTCCCAGAAGCTGGTGATGCCGTATCCTCATGTTCTCCCCGTGATCAAAGAGCCAGACTTGGAAGGGGAGGTGTCCTACACCATTCAACATCCTGACATGCCCACGTCCTGGGAAGAGATGCAGAATAGTTGGATCCAGCTTAAGGAAGAACGGAATTCTCTGGAAACCAATTTACATGCCAGTGAGAAGAAAGTCCTGGAGCTCACCCGCCTACTGCACGAGGAAAGGAATCTCAATACCTATATTGCTCCGAAGAGGATGCGTAGTGTCTTTTGGGACTGATCTGCTTTGTAATGTTTGTCTATGAGGCTTTAATGTACTGAACAATTATTTTCTTAATAATAACGTGTGTTCCTTTTGTCTACAACAGATTTGAATTTTCGAACTCTTGAATGCATTGCATAAACACATATCATTCATCTTATGCATCACAGGTACTCTTCTTTTCAGGCTGCTGACTGTTCTTCGCTGTTTATTTCAGCATCATGAACCCTGAATCATCAACCGAGGCATCTATCAAGGCTCTTCAGGCGCAGAACGCCCAATTTCAGGAGCTGATCAAGGGTTTGGCTCAGGGTCAACAAGAGTTGAAGACCATGCTTCTGAAGAAGAATAAGAAGAAGAGGAGGACTGTGCTATTTAACACTGGGCGCAGACTCGGGAACACCTTACAGGTTGAGGCTGAGAGGACTACTCCATCTGTGGGGGAAGGTAGTCACCAAGAAAGGGAGGTCCCTACTCCTGTGGGCTCTGATACTGAAACAGACTTCAACGACGAACAGTACCCTCCTGCTGAAGACCGGTACAAGCAGCTGGAGGACAGATTAAAGGCTATGGAAATTCAGCGTGTGCCCGGACTGGATTTCGGAGACTTGGGGTTATCTACTGGGGTGGTGATTCCACACAAGTTCAAGGCACCTGCCTTTGTGAAGTATGACGGGGCTTCCTGTCCCAAGATGCACCTCCGTTCTTATGTAAGGAAGATCCAGCCTTACACAGCAGACAGGAACCTTTGGATCCACTTCTTCCAGGAGAGTCTTTCAGGGACTCACCTCGAATGGTTCTATCAGCTGGATGGAATCAACATTCGTAATTGGGAGGATCTGGCCACTGCTTTTTACAAGCAGTATCAATATAATTCCGACCTCGCTCCTACGCGTACCCAGCTCCAGGGTATGTCGCTAGGGTCGGGTGAAGGTTTTAAGGAGTACGCCCAGAAATGGAGGGATTTGGCTGGCAGGGTGCAGCCACCATTGACGGACCGAGAGCTGGTGGATATGTTTTTGGGGACCCTTTCTGGTCCATTTTTCAATCATCTCATCGGTAATTCCTCTGCTGGGTTTACTGATCTGATCCTGACTGGTGAGAGGATCGAGGCCGGTATAAAATCGGGGAAGATACAGAAGGTTGCCCCCTCCAATACTGAAAAGAAGCCCTTCAAGAAAGAGGCAAGTGTTGTGTATGGCCCGAGAAGGCAGAACAAACCTGAACACCGCCAAGTTGTCAACGCGGTGGTTATTTCTAAACCTGCTTCTGCTCCACAACAGTATAATCAACCCAGAGCTGAGAGGCCCAAGCGACAATATACTCGGCTCAGCATGACTCTCTCTCAAATCCTGCCGCAACTGTTATCAGCCAGCTTGGTGACTGTTAGAGAGGCCCCGAAGGTTGTGAATACTGCGTCCCCCAAGTTTAATCCAAATGCCCGCTGTGCTTACCACTCTGATAGCCCAGGGCATAACACAGATGACTGCTGGGCCCTAAAGAATAAGGTTCAAGACCTTATTGATGCAAAGGAAATACAGTTTGAGGCGCCCGAGAGGCCGAATGTTGTAACCGCTCCCATGCCCCAGCATGGAGTGAATGCTGTTGAGGAGGATTTGTATGTAGCTTCGGTGGATGATGTTGCTACTCCGCTGCTGACGGTCAAGAGGAACCTGTTGCTAGCCGGTTTATTTCCGGGATGTAGCAAGGGTTGCCCTCTATGTGTTGCTTCCCCTGTTGGTTGTTCTCTGCTGAAGTCAGGCGTCCAAAGCCTGATGGATAGTAGAGAGATTTTGTTCAGAAAGACTACTGTTCCTGCTGCTCCTGTTGAAGAAGTTTCAATTGTTACCATCTTCAACAACCCTTCCAAGGCTCCTTCAAAGAAGCCTGTCCAAATTTTGTCGGTTCACAAGATTGCTCCCATCACCATTACTGTTCCGGGGCCCATCCCCTACAAGTCTGATAAGGCTGTCCCGTGGCACTATGGGGCAAATGTTTACGTTCTGGGTGTGAAACAAGAGTTCAACATTGATGCTGGTGTCTCCAACATCACTGGGCCTGCTAAGGTCACTCGCAGTGGAAGACTGTTCTCGCCAGACATTGATCCTCCGGTAATTCATAGGCCTTTGGTCTTCACACCCGCCAGTGTGCCTGTTTCTCCCCTTGACCAAGTATCCACCCCTGCTGCCGAGTCATCTGATACTCGGGGCAAGGGGATTGCTGCTGATGTGCCTGCCCGGACGGAGGCACCGAAGACCATTGTTGAGGCTTCCAGGCAGGAAATGGAAGAAATCCTCAAGATAATAAAGAAAAGTGATTTCAACATTGTCGAACAGCTGGGGCACACCCCCTCCAAAATCTCCATGTTGTCATTGCTACTGTGCTCAGAGGCCCATGCCAAGGCTCTGATTGCTTTCTTAAAGACAGCCCACGTACCCCAAGAGACGTCTGCTGACCAGTTCACCGACTGCGTGGCCAACCTAACCGCTGATAATGGCCTGGGTTTCTCTGATGCCGATCTGACAGCAAAGGGAAAGAACCATAATGATGCCCTGCATGTCTCCATTGAATGCAGGGGCACTACCCTTGCTCACGTGCTGGTTGACACAGGTTCTTCATTAAACATGCTGCCCAAGAAGGCTCTGGATAGGCTGGACTGTGAGGGTCTAGAGCTCAAACCAAGTAACATTGTTGTCCGGGCCTTTGACGGGTCCAAAAGAATGGTACATGGTGAGGTGGACATCCCAATCAGAGTTGGGTCACAGGTGTTTGATTCAAAATTCTACGTGATGGACATCCGTCCATCCTATTCTTGTTTGCTGGGTCGCCCGTGGATCCACAAGGCTGGAGCTGTGACCTCCACGTTGCATCAGAAGCTCAAATACCCGGTCAGGGGGAAGATTGTAACAGTGCAAGGGGAAGAGGAATACATGGTCAGCCACCTCAACTCCTTCAGGTACGTGGAAATGGACGGGGAGTTCATTGAGACCCCCTTTCAACATTTTGAGGAGGTGCCACAAACTTTGGCAGCAGCAGAAGCAGTGGTTGAAGAGGTTTCTCCTTTAAAGATGGCCTCCTTAAAGGACGCCCGGGATGTGATCGAAAAAGGTGAATGTGCAAACTGGGGCAAGCTCCCTGATCTTACTCCTAAGACTAACAAGTTTGGGCTGGGTTTCACCACATAAGCTCAGAAGGCAGTGCGCAAGGCGAGAATTGGAAGACCTCCTGTGCTCATCACCTACTCAGGAGTGAATGCTGTTGGAGAGGAAGACGAAGTGGAAGAGTCAGAGTTCGATAGCTGGATCTACCCGACGACCGACGGTGGATTGACCAATTGGACTGCTAAAGACTTTACACCCATAACTTTTGTTCCCCAGTAATGAACTTCTTTGTTTTGGATTTGTAATAAACAATAATTTGAAACTGTATGGCCCGGTGTCTTACCCGGGGCACCGTGGTTTTGTTTATGAGGGCTTTTGTTTGTCACTGTCATATATCATAAATAAAAGCATTGGACGTTTTTCACATTTCAAATTTTGCGCTCCTTTTCTTTCCTTTCTTTATATATTGCAAAACAGCTGTATTTACACACACACTCACTCATACAGGTTTCAATCCACTCTGGATCTCACTGGTAACGACTCTGCTACTGCCAGTTATGACTTCGAAAATCCGATCAACTTAGCCGAAGACGAAGGTGAAGATGATTGCGAAGTGCCTGGCGAGCTTGCAAGACTGTTACTTCAGGAAGAGAGGGCAATTCAACCCCATGAAGAGCCAGTGGAAACAATAAACTTGGGTACTGAGGCAGACAGGAAAGAGGTAAAGATTGGTGCCAACCTAGAGCTCAGCGTGAAGCAACGGTTGACTCAAATGCTGCATGATTATATGGAGATCTTTGCCTGGTCCTACGAAGACATGCCCGGATTGGATACAGATATTGTGGTCCATCACTTGCCAACTAAGGAAGATTGCCCTCCGGTTAAGCAAAAGGTCCGCCGTATGCGTCCAGAGATGTCTGAGAAGATTAAAGCCGAGGTTATGAAGCAGTTTGATGTCGGGTTTCTTGCAGTGACTTCCTACCCTCAGTGGGTTGCTAATGTGGTGCCGGTACCAAAGAAGGACGGTAAGGTCAGAATGTGTGTCGATTACAGGGATCTGAACAGGGCCAGCCCCAAAGATGACTTCCCTCTACCTCACATTGATGTCCTTGTTGATAATACAGCTCAGCATAAGGTGTTCTCTTTCATGGATGGTTTTTCAGGCTACAATCAGATCAAGATGGCTCCTGAAGACATGGAAAAGACTACATTTGTTACTCAGTGGGGCACCTTCTGCTACAAGGTCATGCCATTCGGGTTGAAGAACGCTGGGGCAACCTACCAACGTGCCATGGTTGCTTTATTTCATGATATGATCCACCATGAGATAGAAGTGTATGTTGACGACATGATCGCAAGGTCCCAAACTGAGGAAGAACACCTTGATCATCTGCAAAAACTGTTTAACCGTCTGAAATTGTACAAGCTGAGGTTGAATCCGAACAAGTGCACCTTCGGGGTAAGATCTGGAAAGTTACTAGGCTTCGTGGTCAGTGATAAAGGTATTCAAGTGGACCCTGCCAAGGTTAAAGCTATTCAAGAGATGCCAGTTCCCAGAACAGAGAAAGAGGTCAGAGGCTTTTTAGGACGCCTGAATTACATTGCTCGGTTCATCTCACACCTAACTGCTACCTGTGAGCCAATCTTCAAGCTGCTGAAGAAAGATCAGGTAGTGCGTTGGAATGATGAACGTCAGGCTGCCTTTGACAGAATCAAAGAGTATCTCCAAGAACCACCTATCCTTATGCCACCGGTTGAAGGGAGACCTCTGATACTATACCTGACAGTACTTGATAACTCAATGGGGTGTGTGCTGGGGCAGCATGACGAGTCTGGCCGAAAAGAACATGCCATTTATTACCTTAGCAAAAAGTTTACCGACTGTGAGACTCGATACTCACTGCTTGAGAAAACTTGCTGCGCTTTGGTATGGGCTGCTCGCCGGCTGAGACAGTATATGCTGACTCACACTACCTTGTTGATCTCAAAGATGGATCCTATAAAGTACATATTCGAAAAGCCTGCTCTGTCTGGGAGAATTGCAAGATGGCAAATGATCTTGACGGAATACGACATTCAGTACACAACTCAGAAAGCCATCAAGGGAAGTGTATTGGCAGACCACTTGGCACATCAGGCCGTAGATGACTATCAGTCAATGAACTTCAAGTTTCCGGATGAAAGCATCATGATAGTAACTGATTGTGAAGTACCTGGACCGGATGAAGGACCTGAACCAGGATCCCGATGGTCTATGCACTTTGACGGAGCCTCTAATGCTTTGGGTAACGGTATCGGCGCTGTGATCATATCCCCTCAAGGCACTCATACTCCACTCACTGCTCGGCTATGTTTCAACTTCACCAACAACATGGCAGAATATGAGGCGTGCATCATGGGACTCAAAGCTGCAATTGACCTAAGGATCAAGTTTCTGAGTGTCTTCGGAGATTCCGCTCTCGTGATCAACCAGATCAAAGGCGAGTGGGATACGAAACATCCGAATCTTATTCCTTACAAAGAATGTGTGTTGACAATGATCCCCCATTTCACAGAGATAACCTTTGAACATTTCCCGAGAGAGGAGAATCAGTTAGCGGACGCGTTAGCTACAATGTCTTCTATGTTCAAAGTCAAGTGGGACAATGAGGCTCCCCGGGTCATCATCTGGAAATTGGACGAACCGGCATACTGCTGTGATCTCGAGACTGAGACGGTGACTGAGAAGCCTTGGTACCATGAGGTGAAGAGATATCTGGAAACTCAGGAATACCCTGAAGGTGCATCTGTCAATGATAAAAAGTTTCTAAGAAGGTTCGCGGCAAAGTTCTTCCTTAGTAACGACATCTTGTACAAGCAAAACCATGATTCAACCTTACTGCGTTGTATGGATAAGACGGAAGCAGAAAAGATCATGGAAGAGCTACATGAAGGAACCTTTGGTACACATTCCAGTGGACACACTATGGCTAAAAAGATCCTTCGGGCAGGGTATTACTGGTCCACATTGGAAGCTGACTGTTACCAACATTCCAGGACATGCCATAAGTGCCAGATTTATGCAGACAAGGTGCACGTTCCTCCAGTTCCTCTGAATGTCTTGACAGCACCTTGGCCGTTTGCAATGTGGGGCATTGACATGATTGGTGAGATCAGACCTACGGCATCTAACGGGCATTGCTTCATCCTTGTAGCGATTGATTATTTTATGAAGTGGGTTGAGGCAGCATCCTATGCTACGGTAACCAAGACTGTTGTGGCACGGTTCATTCGGCACAACCTGATCTGTCGGTACGGCGTCCCAGAACGAATTATTACAGATAACGGTACCAATCTGAATAACAAGATGATCACTGAGCTCTGTGAACAGTTCAAAATACAGCACCACAATTCTTCTCCTTACAGACCGAAGATGAACGGGGCTGTAGAAGCGGCAAATAAAAATATCAAGAAAATCGTGCAGAAGATGACAGTGACCTATAAAGATTGGCACGAAATGTTACCGTTCGCTCTACATGGGTACCGTACCTCAGTTAGGACGTCAACCGGGGCAACTCCTTTTTCTTTGGTTTATGGTATGGAGGCAGTCTTACCAATCGAAGTGCAAATACCATCTCTCCGGATAATGAAGGATGCAAATCTGAACGAAGATGATTGGATCCAGACCCGACTTGATCAGCTCAACCTTATTGATGAAAAAAGACTTGCTGCTATCTGCCATGGTCAGACGTATCAAAAACGGATGATCAGGGCATTTAACAAAAAGGTCAGACCACAGGAATATCAAGTTGGGGATCTGGTAATCAAGCGAGTCATCCTTCCACAGAGTGATCCAAGGGGCAAATGGACCCCTACGTACGAAGGGCCATTTGTGGTCAAACACGTGTTCTCAGGAGGAGCAATGATATTGACCAACATGGATGGTGACGACCTTCCTCACCCCGCCAATGCAGACATAGTAAAAAGATACTACGCATAAAAAGACCCGCTAGGCTGACATGCCTAGGCAAAAATTAGGGCTTCCCGTCGAACCAAAAGGGTTCGGGCAAAATGAAGGGATGAAATGAAAAAAATCTGTACACCCGGCAAGTCGAAAACCTGAAAAGGCGGCTTGGGTAAAAATGGGTATCCCGGTGGACTGAAAACCCGAAAGGGCGGTCTAGGCAAAAATTAGGGATAAAAGCGTAATACTATGTCTCATTGATCACTTTGCATCCAGAATCCGGTATCTACATCAAGTTCAGACGGCATCGACCAGTCAGCTTCATCTTCGTTTAGGTCATCAAGTGATGAGACGCTCGGAGATATAACGGAAATAGCAGAGTTGAAACCCAGTGGGATCATTCATTTCACACAGCTGCTTTATTTTCTCTTGTACAAACTTGTATAAATTCTTTTGTTCGGCGGCGTTCTCTTACTAGGACGTCAGCCTCTTGTACATAAACGCCTATTTTACAGGCAAAATTCAAAATCAATACAAATACACTTTTCAGTTGAAACTGCCTTTTCTTTTTTTCCTTTTCTGTTTTGTTTTGCGAAGAACGTCCAAGGTTCAATTTAGGATATATGCATTGACAATAATTTGCTAACTCATAAATATTTGCATACGAAACAAAGGATTAATTACAGGTAACATTAGAAACAGGGGCAATAAAGAGTTGTCTAAGCAATCTAATTGTTCTATCCTCCAAGGTACCAAGGTAGGTTCAGCTAAAGAACATAACCAGATATCATAATTCCCCAGAGAGTGAGCCAGCAAGTCAGTACACTCTCTCCAAGCTATATTATCAAACCTTAAGGAAGTTGGGTATACTCCCGCAGATCTCAACATTCCCCAGCAGCATATATTCTTAACAAGCATCCCCGGCAGTCTTGGTCTAAAGATTGTTCCCCGGCGGCATACAAGCATTCAAAGGAATCACTTCCCCCGCAGTTCAATACTTCCCCAGGAGAGTCCAATCCAGTTCCCCAGGAAAGTTGGAACTCATCTCCCCAAGCAGCAAGCTTATCCCCAGTAGATTCTGGAAGCTTGTCCTTCGCAGAGCACGAACGCGTCGTCCGGCTTTATTCAAAGAGTTATTTCCTTAACAGGATATAACTGGGTTATCCTCAGCCAAAAGCCACGGAAATATCGTCGTCGACAAAGTCTTATCATCCCCAGCGAAGTCTATTAACACTTCCAATATAACGACGGTATCCCCAGCGAAGTTACTACCAACATCTCAACAAGGGTACCTCTCTCCCCATAGAGTATTGTTCCCCAGCCAGATCGCTAGAATAATTTTCTCCCCACAGAGTAATCTCTCCAACAAGTTTATTCCCCCAACGGAGTCATCTTCTCCTACCGGTTTATTCTTGCAACCATCACTCCCCAGTGGAAACACTATTCTCTAACATCAGCCCAGGATGTGACTTCCCGGCACCCGTCAAGGATTTGTTTCCTAAGACGAAAACATACATTCATAAACAACACATCTTCATACATTATAGCATGCATATACGCATCATGAACATACAATCTCATTCATTCTGAGAGCATCTCGCACGTCATGCATCATGACATCACATACAACTAACGTTTTGTCTTTTCAGGACAAAAGTTAATGCAAAGATAATTGCTATCAACTGTCGTGATTCCAGATCCGATTCCTGTATCTTGCCAGGGAGTATCTGTTGACGACTACAGTACCAGACTCGATTCCTGTATCTAGACAGGGCACGTCTGAAGAGTTCGAGGATCCGATTCCTGAATCTTGCCAGGGAGTATCTATTGACGACTACAGTACCAGACTCGATTCCTGTATCTTGACAGGGCACGTCTGAAAAGTTCGAAGATCCGATTCCTGAATCTTGCCAGGGAGTATCTGTTGACGACTACAGCACCAGACTCGATTCCTGTATCTAGACAGGGCACGTCTGAAGAGTTCCAGATCCGATTCCTGAATCTTGCCAGGGAGTATCTGTTGACGACTACAGTACCAGACTCGATTCTTGTATCTAGACAGGGCACGTCTGAAGAGTTCGAGGATCCGATACCTGAATCTTGCCAGGGTGTATCCGTTGAAGACTAACATTACCAGACTCGATTCCTGTATCTAGACAGGGTACGTCTGAAGAGTGCGAAGATCCGATTCCTGTATCTTGCCAGGGAGTATATGTCGACGACTACAGTACCAGACTCGATTCCTGTATCTAGACAGGGCACGTCTGAAGAGTTCGAGGATCCGATACCTGAATCTTGCCAGGGTGTATCCGTTGAAGACTAACATTACCAGACTCGATTCCTGTATCTCGCCAGGGCACGTCTGAAGAATTCAAAGATCCAACTCCTGTAACCAGTCAGGACACATCTATACCAAGCATCTGAAAACCAGCTCCTGCAACGTGTCAGGTACTCTTTTTTTTTCTTTTGCAGGTATGCAGGTTCCCCCTAAGGAATCTCCTATACGATCAACATCCAGATGGCATCTATAAGCCCATCATCCTATTCGTCGACCTCTAAATGGCATCTGTAAGCCCATTTCCATCATCACACTGCTGCTATGTGAGCGCAAATTTCTGGGCACTCTAGTGTTCAATCATCTTCTACCCTCGGATTACGAAAGGCACGTCAGCCAATCTACATCCTCAGGTCTAAGAAGATTGAACAGGGGCAACTGTTGTACCCCAAAATTTGCCCTCCCATAACCTTCAAAGTTTTGACAAGAATCATCCACAATTGGTTCAAGTCTACTCAAAAGCTACACAGTCAACCATCCTCCTGAAGCCAGTCAAACTAGGGTTTTGGTTCTCACAAGGAAGCTGAAGTTTTCAAGGGCTCAATCAAGTCTCCTATGCACATAAACATTGTCAAGCACCTACATGTCAAGTTTCAAGACTTTCAGCACAAAATTGCACAGTCAAAACCCTAATTGCACTACAGTCAACTGTAGGGGCAAAATGGTCATTTGACAGTCAAAAGTTCAAATTTTTGGTCAACATATCATTTTGAAGCCACAAACATCATTTGATCAATGCTTGATCATGATTCTCAAAAACTTGGCTCAAAAATCATCAAGATGCAAAAGTTTCTATTTTTGGACAGCTGAAAAAGTCAACTGAAATTGACCAGGGCATAACTTTCACATGGATTATCAAAAAAATTCCATCCAAAGCTCATTTTGAAGAGAAAGACATTTCCTACAACTCATCTTCATACTTCAAGTCCAAGAAATGCTCTCACAAAAAGTTATCAATTTCAACATTATAGGTCATTTTCAAAAGTCAACAAAAAGGGACTTTAAGTCAAAGGCCATAACTTGAGATTGGTAAATCAAAATGACATGGGACCAAAGACATTAGTTAGAGGACTCAAAAACCTTTCCAAAATGTCCAAGAACATGAGCAAAGCTTAAAAATTGAGCAAGTTATGCATTGGAGAAGTTGGGAAATTTTTGTGAAATGGCCAAAATCATTTATCCTTGAAATCTCATTTTTGACAAAAGGGGCCCACTTTTTCCACTTGAATTAACTTGGCCATGCTTCCCACGTGTCCCACCTTTTATTTCAGATTTTTTAATTAATTTTTCCATTTTTATTGATTTTATTGGATTTAATTAATTTTAAATCTTTTAAAATCAAAAGAAATTCAAAAATTAATTTAAAAGGGAATATTTGGCCTTAACTAGCCTTGAAACATCATTATGTGCCTACCAAAATTCGTGCAAGGGAGTAAACAAGGCAAGAATTCAAAAATGGACTCAAAATTGAAAGTTGGTTATGGAGTTTTATGTGAAAATCCAAAACATCAATGCAAGGCTTTATTGGCTATGATTCTCATTCATACACATTGCATAAGACATGTACAAGTGATAGAGACCAAGATTACACACAAAGCTGCGCCCTATTACTCACGACAAACTCACATTTTTGCAAAAAATCTCAAAAACTGAAAACACCTTTGCAAGGCGATTCAGGTCTCAATTCTTGTTCCAATAGCTTCCTCAAGCATTACTAGACATATTCCAATCAAAAACATTCACTCAAACTCCAAGAATCGGTATACAGGATTCCAACTGTTTCAAAAAAATTGCATAGTCGTGTTTCATGTTTGAAGCATTTTCATTGCGTTTTTGTTATGCATTTATACTAATTGACTTGTTCTAATGCTAATCATATAACTTAATTGAGTTTTTGCAAGCTGTAGGCAATTTCACCATTGTTGATATTTAGGGTTCAAGAAGCTTGGAATTAGGGCTTTGGTAATGGAGAAAAATTAGCCCTCAAGACCACCACCATTAGAATCAACGCATCTGGACGATCTCAAACCAACCCTCGCGCTCAATTTATGAGTGCCTGAGGGCTAATCGCTATTTTTCAATAGATGGCCTAAGAAAACGCATAAGAAACCGTTGCCTAATGTTTTATATTACAGGGATGATGAAGAAGATGAATCCGTGGCAAGACCTGATTGGTGGATTCAAAATTTGCGCGCAATAATTCATTAACGCGTTGTTCATATTATATTATTTCTTGTTTATTTATTTAACAAAAGGCTTCAGTGGCTCAGCTGGCAAACGTTGAGTGCGTTCACGTCCAAGACCTGGGTTCGAGCCCCAGGTCTGCATGTTGTCAATATTATTTTGCCATTAACATTCACGTGCAGATTCAGCGTTGAAGCACATCATACACGCTCAAAAATCAGCGTCCATCTGTCCAGGTCCATCAGATCAAAGGCTGAGAATTGATGAACACCATAGGCTGCAGCCAACGTGCTACATGCTACTCAAAAAGGTCAAACGGACAAGGTTATTGGGCCAGAATTTCCAGGATCCAACCTCCAAATTAGGGGGTTTACCCCCTTAGGTTTTTTTTACAATTTTCTTTCTTTTCTTTATTCCTTTTTTATTATTTTTATATTCTTTTAATTATTACTTTTTTAGTTAATTAATTATTTTTATAAAATACAAAATATCAAAAAAAATCAGAAAAGATAATAAAAACAATAATTTTATTTTAGTATTAATTTTGTAATTAAATTCCATAATTAATTTAGATTTAATCCTAGGTTATAATTTAATTCTTTTTTTCACAATAAACCAAAAAAATAATAAAAATAGATCTTTAATACCTTTTTTATCTTTTGTTTAATTAAATATTTTTATCATTAATCATTAATTTTTGTAAATAAATTTTATAATTAATTAGTTTTTATTCTAGGTTTTAACTTTAATGCATTTTCTTTAATAAATTAAAAACCATTAGAATTAGAATTAATTACTTGACTTTTAATTAATTTAATTTTCTTTAATGTCATAAATACAAAAAAAACATAAAAAAACAAGTTCTTTCTTTTTATTTAATTTAATTATTCCATTAATTTTATTTTAATTCCTTAAAGGGTCCAACGCCCTCGCATTCGGTCATATTTTCCTTTTTCGCGCGTTTTATTTATTTTTGATGTAAATATAATGTAATTGTACCAAAGCCATGTAATAGCTATTAGACATTTATTTTCTGCAATTTATTTTAAATCGGGTCTGGATTAATTTGGCGTTGTAGACCCGCGTCTTTGTAATAGCGTAAGACCATTTACCTTTTCTGCACTTTAAATTCCCGCACTTTTAACTGCTAAACAATAACACGAAAGAATGAATGCCCGAAAATAAAATCAAAGCGTAGATCACCAATGCATGACAAGACAAACAATAAACTGAAAATGACACACAATTCACACACCACCCCTAGGGTACGCTTCACTGTTGCCTTACCTCGAAAGGTGATCATCGAGTAGAGGATGTCTTAGTAAGTCCTCATGATCCGGGAACCTGGCATGAGGGTAGCTTCTAAGGTGTCTTCCCATTGCTCTGGTGATCACCCTGTTGCCTTGCCCCTCGAAACGTGGTCGTTGAGTACAGGACGTCTTAGTAAGTCCTTATGTTCCATTGATCTAGTTGCCTTGGATAAGTTGCCTCGGAACGGTCGCCTCGGAATAAAAAGATCAATGGCATAAGGGTAGCTTCTAAGGTATCTTACTATTGCTCAGTGTCCACAATGTCCCGAACCCTCGAATTGACCCGAACACCTCCAACGTTGGTGCTACCTACCTCTCAATGGTGGGATGGCACTACCTAAAGGACAATTACACAGCTTAATTCCTTAGGGTAAGTAGATGACTCAAGGATACTTGCTCTTTTTAAAAATAAATCAAAAATACTTTTCACACCTTACACTTTTCAAAAAGCTTTCAAAACAACTTTTCAAACACTCTTGAGGACTGATACAAGAGTCGATCTGAAACTTTAAACGAAACTTTTTCAAACCCACTCACACTTTGAAAAGAAAACAAAACATTTTGAAAACACAATGAGCAAGTATCTAAGAGTCCATGGATAACCATGGATAGAAAGGGTGCTAACACCTTCCCTTTCTATAAATCTACCTCCCGAACCGAGATCTAATCTCAATAAGGAATTTTTCTGTGCTTTTGTCCTTTCCATGTTGGAGAAAATAAAAGACGGTGGCGACTCTTGCTTACCGCGACATTTCGCGAACCAGCTTTAAAACAGTCAGTTCCAGATCCACCGATCACAATGTCCAAGAAACGTCATAAGTTTCTCAACCATCAAGAACTCCTCTTGAGAGATAAGTGCTCATTTCGAGTTAGCTGAATATAGGACTGGAGAACATCATGGAGAATGGGTGGGTACTAAATAACTTTGAGCCTTAAATCCTTTTTTTAACCGTGAACCAGGTCACGTTACAATCATGAAAAGTCCTAATTGAAGCATGGGTTAATTCGAAAGCAAATCTGTAACGAGAGTATGGTAACCTGACTCCTAGGAGGTTTGCTAAAATTTTTGAGTTGGTATAACTTCATCTTTTACTATCTTTTGTACCAAAAAAAATCGATGTTTCAACATATTTTCAATAAAAGTTTTCTAACTTCAAGACAAGCATAGGATTTTCATTAGAATTATCATTCTTAGAAAAAACATTCATTGTATATGGAAAAGTGCTTAAACATCAAGTGAGTTTACATAATGAGCATCAGATGAAGAGTTTGATTATCCTGAGGGACAAAATTGCTTCAGAGATCTGTTAAAGAGAAAATTATTTTGAAGAATGATCTTAATATGGGGCATGCTTTCTAATAACTTCATTGAGAAATGATCAAAAGCAAATTATGTGGAAGTTTGGACTGCCTAGAAGTCTCCGTTGAGCAATGGTGCCTTACTTTCAGTTAGTCATAAGGGACAAATTATTTCAAGTATCTGGTTGAGCATGAAGCAATTCAAGTTGAGAAGTACAGTTGTGTACTAGCCTACTTTTAGGATGTAAGTTAACCACCATAAGGGTATGTTGTCATCCAAGACTCCGTGAACTTCTCTTTCCGCCTTGAGCATGAAGAGAGGAAATGGTTTGCCAAGACTCCGTTGAAAAGGGGCAAGAATTTATATGGTAGTACTCCGTTGAGCAGAAGAAAAGTATCTGAATTTCATTTCCCTAAGGGGAGAAGCCTGTGAATACTTCATTAAGTAAGAGTTTAGCCAACCTGGGTAAATTGAGTCGAGATTCGATCTCTTAAAGTTTAGCCAATATGGCCAGTTACATCGATCGATCTCTCAAAGTTCCGCCAAACTGGGGAAGTTATGTCAAGATTCGAAGAATCTCTCAAAGTGTTGAGTAATCAGGGGCATGCGTCCAAGCGTGGATGAAACTATCTTCAACTTTGGTTAGCCATAGATAATGTTCAAAGTTCATAATACTGGGACAAGTTATCTTGATGGTACATATCTCAGGAAGTCCTCTCGAGGCAAGTTTCTTCAACAACTCTACAGACTGCAGCAAGGCATTATGCAGGGGCATTCCTCTATTTCAGAGATGGCCGATTTAAGTCCAGTCGCAGGCTAAACACTTTGTAAATGTAATTAGTTATCCTTAGCACATATCTCAGGAATACCTCTTTGTAGCGGTGAAAATCGGAGATCAACCTATTGATTAACTTGACTCGCAAAAAGCAAGAGTCGCCATCACGCTTTGTTATTTCCAAGGGAAAAGGGGAAAGTGTGAAATAAAACCCATAAATATGCAAAGTAAGTGCAATACTAAACGTAAAGAAAAATATGATGTATTTGAAAGAGATCGAAGGTTCGGGGGTTGGTTATACAAAGGGAAGGTATTATCACCCTATGTATCTATAGTATCCTATAGAAACCTTTTGAAATATCTATTTTTGGTTAAAATTGGTTTGCTTGCTAAATGAGTGTGGGGATGAGATTTTGAAAATGCGACAACCTAGTGTCGAACTTTTTGGCTTAAAAGAGGTGCGAGGTTTTTTTTTAAATTAGGGTTTAGAAGAGTTTTTTTTTTAGATTAATAAAACTAAAAAAATGTACAAAGGAGTTTTCGCACAATCATATTAAATATATTCGATGGCATGAAGTCAATGAATTTGATTTTTCCTTTGGAGTTAGACAAACAAAATATAAAGACTATATGATCGACAAAGAGAAATTAAATAAATAGCAATTAAATAACTAAGTAATTAACAACCAAAAATTAAATAAAATAAAATAAAGAAAGATAAAATTATACTAATATATATTTTTTGTATTTTTTAAACAGGGCAAGAAATAAATAATTATAATCCTAATCTAATAGTTTATTTTTTTGTATTTTTTGTATGGATTTTAAATGAAAATAAGGCAAAAGACTTAAAAATTAGAAATAAAAAATAAAGTGATAAAAGAGAAGATAAATGCTCAAGTGAGCAAAGAAAAATGCATAAAGTAAAGAAAATAAAATGCTATGGATGATAAATGACATAAAAGTAAAGAGAAGAAAATATAAAGTGCAGAAATATAAATGATATTAAAGTAAAGTTAGTACAATATAAAGTTAATAATCTGATTTGGAATAAGTGTAACTTCATATAGAGCATATAATGTATGTACCTGTGATACGATGGGAGAATTGACTTGAGGGTTTTGTGTTTTATCGCAAATGTTGCGGTTAGCAAGAGTCGCCACCGACTTTTCTTTTATCCAAAAGGAAAGGTGAAAAAGCACAGGAAAGACCTTTTGAGATGTTTTATTGAGTTCGGGGGGTTGATTATGAAAAGGAAAGGTGTTAGCACCCTTTCATCCATGGTTTCCCATGGGCTCTTAGTTAATTGCTTAGATCACTTGCTTTTGTTTGTTTGAAATTGTGTTTGGTGTGGTTTTAAAAGTATTTTGTAAAAGAGGTCATTTGTTTAGGCAATCTTTGTAATGATTCTCGTTCATAAGAATGTATACAAAGATGTTTTTCTTTTTTGAAAATGTTTTCAATGTTTGTAAGATGTTTTTGAAATGTGTGTTTGTTTTGGAAAATAGCAAGGATAGTTGTTTGAAGATAGAGCAAGTAACTAGAAGCAATCTACCTACTCAAATGTCTTTTCTTATACATTTTCTATTCCTTTGATATTGTTGTCTTACCATTGATTTGGCAAGCAACCCTATCTTTAGATGTAAACGGGACGGGTGTGGGTCATCGTATAACCATGATTAGCAATGTTTGCAAAGTATCTTAGCATTTTTGAGGGACCAAGATCATTTTTGTAAGGCAACCTTGAATAGTGTCATCGAGGGACTATGATCTTATACTTGTTTGTTTTGCCAAGATACTTCGCATGTGTAATATGACCATTTTTGTATAAGGAAACCAAGTGGAGAAACCCTAAGGATGCTTGTGTGCAAGTGTATCATTTTCATGCTTTTGTTTTATCTTGTATTTAGGGTTTTCTATTTTTCTTTGTTTTGATCTTATCATACAAACCCTAATTACTAATCATGGCATGTAAAGCGGTAAATTGCGTAATGTAAATATTACTAAACTATTACAACAATTTTATGGGAGGGGGGAATACAAATTTGAATGGGGGTTTGCAAGAATGTAAAACTAAATAAATTATTACAACCAAATCGAATTTGTACGAAATATTAAAATAAATAAAATACAATTTTTAAAGATGAAATATAATGTACATGTAAGAAAATATTTTTGTCTTGTTTTTATGTAAAAGAAATTTTAATCTAAACCTAAAAATATAAGGAAAAGAATTTAATTTTTAGAAAAGGAGGGTTAACCTAATTATTATTTTAAAAGAAAATAAAACTCTTATATACTATTTTCTATGTATTTTTTGTATTAAAATAATAAATAATATTGTATAAAAATATTAAGTTTTTATATATGCAAAAATAAATATGTATAAGTATGGAATGAAAAAGAAATAAATAAATTAAACTAAATATATTTTAATTATATTTTACAAGTTTATTAAGAAAATAATATGATATACATTAAAAATAAAAATATATTTTTATGTGAAAAATAAACTAAAATAAAATAAAAATGGAATATTATGAAATTTATATTTTTTAGGATTTTTATGCATCAAAGAAAATATTTAATATATTAAAATAAAAATAAAACAAATAAAAAAAAATAAAAAAAAGTTGGCAAGGGGGGTGTTCTGAACAATCCAGTGGTGAGAGTTAGAAAAAAAAAGCTAAGCCCAACGTGAGGCCCAAACCTGCAAAAAAAGTAGAAAAATTGAAAGAAGGAAAAATGTGAAAAAATCAAAAGTAACTCCCAGGTTTGAACCCAGGACATGAGTCTCACCAGCGCGCTACTTTGCCACTGGGGTGGCTATACATCCATTATTTTAAGTGAAACAAAAATAACATAACATGAAACAAGTCTTTGCCCTGTACTTCATCTTCTTCTTCAAGCTTGGACAGATGTCCTGTAACTCTCTCATTCTTTCATGAAAATGAAAACTCATAACATGAAAGTTGTAGTATTTGATCTCATGATTCTAACCATATAATTTATATGAACTAACAATCAAAGGTCAGAAAGAATTTTAATAGCCCTAAATTTAAACCTAATATTTTCAGAAACTTCAAGTTCTAAATTCTCTCAACTCAAGTAAAATAAATGCAAGATAAAGGTATGTACAGTTTCGTTGTAATGAGGACTACATTATTTATTCACAAATCATTGCCAATGGTTGCCTGTACAAGGAGATAGAAGTTGAGATTTTACCTCCTCCAGTTGAAATCATGGATGGAACTGGAGTGAGTTTGATGGAGGCCTGATGCTTGCTTGAGCTTCCTTGAACCTCCCTGAATATATTCCAACCCTTTCCTTGCTTTGAAAGTGTCTGAAACTCCTTGGCCAAGTCAACTTGCAAGCTTTGAAAACAAAAATAGCAGATGATGGAACAGGGGTTACAGTACAGGGATGAAGGTCTGGATTGGTTAGATATCAAGTAGGTAAGATGTTTTGATGATCAAGACTTGAAACGCACAAGTCAAATGAGAGATTGGTATGCTTGTGCAAAAACTGCAAGTCTTGACAGTTTTCTGGTGTTTTTGGGTTTGGGAGTGTTTCAGCCTTCAAGTAATCGTGTCTTGTGTTGTGTTATGTTTGTATATTAGTATGGAATTGGTTTCATGTCAACCCTCCAACAGATGTGCCAGTTTTCACCTTTTTGCAACCTTTCTTGCTTTTGAAGTAAAGTGAAGGGACAAGGCTTACCATGCTTGTACTGGCTTTCTTAGGGTTGGTATGGAATTGTACAATTTGATTTAGGCCTGTAAAAATTGTATTTACAATGGAGACAGGTTCAATGCTCAAGAATTGGAAAGTGGTAAAAGTTGAGCTTTTTCAAAATGGCAATGGTCACTTTATGCCATTTATGGAATTACAACTTGGATAATGGCTCTAGGGCTTGGATCAAAGCTTTGTCAACTGAGTAATCATTAAATTAATGAGTAAGGAACAAGTTTGGGACCTGTAAATCATGGATTAGGCAGCATAGGTGATGATTGGAACTTTGTTCTTCATGAAATGGCTTGGACAAAAAGTGAGAAATTGCCAACTTCACCTCTTCGATTCTCTCTACTCAAAAATGTTCTTGAGGAGTTCTTGGACATTTTGGAAAGCTTGCAATGTTCTCTATAACTCACCTTTGAAATGCATTTCAAGATACCTCTTGGAACTAGGTGAAAAATTGCCATGAAGTTGGGTCCAAAACCTGCCTAAATTAGGGCAAAATTTCACTAAGTTATTTAGTTCTTGAGCATGTATTCATAAATTTATATCTTGAGATCCAAGCATCTTTGGGAAAAAGTGTGTGAAGAAAAGTTGTGTATTTCATGGAGGTCTACAACTTTCATATTGGGAACTTTCTTTAAATCATTATGCATCATGGTGAAAAAATGGCCTAAAGTTGAGAAAAAATAAGAAATTTTCTATACTTAGAAAATTTTCTAAGTTAAGAAAAATTTCAAATTTAAACCCTAATCTTCAAACTTGGATTTCTTGATGAACAAGTTTCACATTTTGGCATGTTTTGATGAATTTTGACCCTTGGCACTTGATTTTGACCAAAAAGTCAAAGTTTGACTTTTCAGTGTACAATTGACTTTTGATCAGTTGACTGCAAATTTCATCTGTCAATCCAATGAAATTGAAATGTTTTGAGCCATGTAATTAGGTCAAGATGATGAAATTTAATCCTTGATATCATGCTTTAACTCAATTGGTCATTTTCCAGGTTAAAAATCAGAAATTACCCTGCCTTAGTCAAAACCCTAATTTTTTACCATTTTGCCCTTTTGGTGATTTGATCAAATTTCTTGAGGAATTATGATCCAAACTTGACCAAATGATACATATAAGCTTAAAATGTTGATATGGCTCGAGAATTATGAAATTTGACTGTAAATTGGCCATGGTTGACTTTTTCCCCAATACAGTTAATTTTTAGGTCAAGTGTCCAATTGACTGATCAAAAATATAGCTCAAAACTTGAAACTTGTCCTGAGTGATCTTAGGGATCCATAATGATGTTTGAAAGTCACATGAAGCATTGATAGTCCAAAAATCCTTGTGCAACCTCAAACCCTAATTTTGGGCCATCAGTGCAAGAAGATATGCCTTGAACTGATCAAACCCTAATCCAGTTTTGAGTCAAAGGAAACTTGTGAGAAAAGTCTTGATGAATGAGAGGGCAAATTTTGGGGTACAACAGTACCCATACATGTTATAGAAATGACACTTTGAAGTTCGTTCTCTTATACATGTAGTACAATGAACAAACATGAGATCAAGACAAAGTCAAGGAAGATACATTATGACAAACTTATCATCAATCCCAAGTACCTTGAATGATCAAAGGACCATTTAGAGGTAGATTGTAAATGATGAAAGTTCATCAAATATCTGACAAGCTTAGATGAACTAAAAAAATTCAAATACTTTCCAAATTGATCCAAATAAAAATAAAAATAAAATAGATAAAGAAGAATAAGATGAAGTCTATAATAAAAATAGTATAAATGTCATAACTTTCTCAATTTTTCATGAAATTAAACAAATGAATAATGAAAGTTTATCTACTCAATCTCACGACCAAGGATCTATGCTCAAAATAAGTAAAAAACAACAAAAAATTACAGAAAAAATGAAAATTAAACAACAATGAATCACTTTTGCTTTTGGAGGTTCAAGAACACTTTTCAACTCTTGATTTTGAATCAATGGAGTTTTCTTACAAAATGGTGATAATTATGGTACTAAATAAATAAATAAATAGTAAAAGTAAAATAGAATTAAATAAATAACAAGTATAATAACTTACCTATTCAATAAAAGGAAGAAATGACTTGAAAGAAAATAAAGAGAAAAAAGAAGAGAGTTTTGACTTAGTTTAGTGAATGATTTGTGGTATTGTTTTCTCCAAATGAAAGAAATAAATACCTTATTTATAGGGTGAATGAGGTGAGAGTGTTGATGCGAAAATCAATATGACTTTATGAGAATGGTTTTTGGCCATTAATAAGTGCAAGTTGGCAATCCATGTGAAGTGTGAGAATGATTTTTGGCCATTGATAAGTACAAGTTGATAATTCATGTGAAGTGTTTGTACTATATTATAGTGGTTCCAACTTTTCTTTATTGACACAAAAAAACAAAAGGACAAAGTAATAATAATAATAATAATAATAATAATAATAATAATAATAATAATAATAATAATAATAATAATAATAATAATAATAATAATAACAACAACAACAATAATAATAATAATAATAATAATAACTAAAAGTGTTAGTAATAATAATAAATACAAAAATAAAAAATGAAAGAGACATTTAATTAATTATTTATGATTTTTTTCTTGAATTAAAATAAATGAAAATATAAGTGCAAATTAAAAGATAAAAAATAAAATACATATAAGAAAGAAAAATGACTTATATAAATTTTTCTAGATTTTATTGAAATAAATGATACCAATATATAAATTTAAATTAATAAAAGAACATATTTTTGATAATTTTTTAGTAAAGAGGTAAAAATAGTAAATAAAAAAATAACATGATGCTAAGTACATTTTTTTTATGATTTTTTTAAATGGAAAAGAAATCATGAATAAAACACAATAAAAATCAAATTCTACTAAATTCATAAACAACTTCTAACGTTTCTATTTTTTCGTGGCTTTTCAATGCATAATTAGATCTTGACTTATAAAGAGAAATTGTAGATGATGTCATGGAGAATCATATGCAAAAAGAACAACTCAAAAATGTCGAAATTTGAAGAAGTTATAAATTTTTGAAATCTAACTCAAGAATTGGCAAAAAATTGGTCAAACCTCTCGTGAACACTTGTTATACAATGATGCAAATGGAGGGTGGGATCTTAGGTCAAAAATTGGGGTATGACTGCCACACCTATTGAATTTTCTTCTATTAGAAGATATGAAGATTGAAATCTTTATTTTCACGAGATTTAAGATACTTAAATACAAAATACACAATTTTTGGTCCTAAGATACCACAATGATGTTTATGATATGATATGGATGCAATACTCTGGATTTTATAGGGAATGACGCCACATGAGACAAACTACTGCTGAAGAAACCAAGCACATGATAAAGTAATCCCACAGTGGAAGAGATTATAACTCCACTGGGGAACAGAGCCACAGACTTCGATTGAGAGACTCTTATTGGGGAACAACTTCGAGAGAAGAAAAAATTACTGACTCTATCAGGGGAGACGCCTTGCATGGGTTGTGCAAAGATAAATGGCTACTGACTCAAGATGATGGTAAATTTCCAACTCACTGTCAAAGGTAGAAAAATAAAAAAGGATACTGACTCACAGATGACGATAAACTACCAACTCAATAGTTGAAGGTAAATGATCAATAAGATACCGACTCACAGATGACAGTAAACTACCAACTAAATAGTTGAAGGTAGAAGATCGATAAGATACCGACTCATAGATGTTGGTAAACTACCATCTTAATAGTTGAAGATAAAAGATCATACAAGATACCGACTCACAAATGACGGTAAACTACCAACTCAATAGTTGAAGGTAGAAGATCAATAAGATACCGACTCACAGATGACGATAAACTACCAACTTGATAGTTGAAGATAGAAGATCGATAAGATACCAACTCATAGATAACGGTAAACTACCAACTAAATAGATGAATGTAGAAAAGTAAAAGATACCGACTCACAGATGACGGTAAACTACTAACTCAATTGACTAAGGTAGAAAAGATAATAAACTTTTCCATGACGAACGGGTTCCAGTTTCTTCTTTATCAAGTCTTCCACTTGAAAAGGATAATATACAAACTTCTCTGTGGGACTTTTCCAGAGAGATACCATTTGTTGTTGATGAGCAAACTTCTCAAAAGAGATACCATTTTCTATTGATGAGAAAACTTCCTAAAAGAGATACCATTTGTTGTTGATGAGCAAACTTCTCAAAAGAGATACCATTTGTTGTTGATGAGGAAACTTCTCAAAAGAGATACCATTTATCGTTGATGAGCAAACTTCTCAAAAGATATACTATTTGTTGTTGATGAGCAAACTTCTTAAAAGAGATACCATTTTCTATTAATGAGAAAACTTCTCCAAATAGATACCATTTATTGTAGGTGAGAAAACTTCTCAAAAGACATAGCATTTGCTGTTGGTGAGAAAACTTCTCAAAAGAGATGCCATTTACCATTGATGAGCAAAATTCTTAAAAGAGATACTATTTTCTGTGTAAACCTCCCCAAGAACCTGGTCACAAGTCACAAATTGGTCTCTGTTTCTTCTTAATCAAGTCTTCCACTTGAAAAGGACAATATACAAACTTCTCTGCGGGACTTTTCCGGAGAGATATTGTTTGCTGAGTAAACCTCCCCAAGAACTTGGTCATAAGCCACGGACTGGTCTTAGTTTCTTCTTAATCAAGTCTTCCACCTGATAAGGATAATATATAAACTTCCCCATGGGACTTTTCTGAAGAGATGCTGTTTGCTGAGTAAGCCTCCCCAAGAACCTGGTCATAAGCCACAAACTGGTCTCAGTTTCTTCTTAATCAAGTCTTCAGCCTGAAAAGGATAAAATACAAACTTCCCCATGGGAATTTTCTGAAGAGATGTCGTTTGCTAAAAAATCAGAGTTGATATGTTGGATATAGACAAACTACTCATGAAGAGACCGCCATTTTCCATAAGGTAAAAATATGCTGGAAATACACAAGTTGCTCAAATAAAGAGGCTGTCACTTGCTGTCAGGAAAAAGATTTCAATATAGTATTATAAAGACACCGTTGTGAATGAGAATCAATAAATTCATCAAGGATAGACAAACTGCTCATAAAGAGACCTCCATTTTCCATAAAAGAGGAAATCCAGAAATAATCAAGCCGCTCAAATAAAGAGTCTTCCACTTGTTATCATGTCGAGATTCCAAAATAGTGTTGCAACAACACTGCTGGGGAACCAAGTTCATCTTCAATAGGGAACCATGAATAAAATCTTCCTGAGGAGACGAAGTATTTAAAGGTGCAAAATAAATGCACTCTCAATCTAGGTTTCACGGCCTAGAGAAATCCGCAGGGTAAAATCTGCAGGAGACGAAGCTCAATCCAAGAACAAAAATGGAGAGAAATAGTCAAACAAGACTCTACCAGATGAGGAACAAACTCAACTGGGACTTATCTTATCCTGAGATGAAAGGAAGGCTAAAACAAAAACTCTTCCACAAGGAATAAACTCAATGGGGAATTAAAAAGGATGTACACTTTCTGCTTAAGTTGTCACTCTATTTGGAAAGAGGAAATAAGTTACTTGAGGATAAACATAATCAACACAGATGGACCCAAAAACATAGAGAAATGCGAATGTGCATGAATGATGTAAATGTGAATGAATAAATAAATGTCATGAATATGCTGACAAAATAGATAAACTGGAGATGAAAAGACATTACAATACAAACAAATACTTGGTTAATATCGACAAGATGAGAACATTACTGGAGATAGAACAAAATCCATCGACGAAGCATATTTCTGCTATAAGGCTCTAATCTCTCCGAAGAGGAAGACACTTTTCGAGAGAAAATCCAAAGTCCAGTCCTCTAACGTCAATAATCCATTGAAAGGATAACAACACGAACTCCGCTTCAGCTGGAGAAAAAAAATATTTCTTAGTTGGAAATACTGGGGAACACCACCATCTGATAATGTGTACAAAATATATCACATATCTTGACAAATTTGGATTGCCCCTGGAACTAATTTTATATGCCCCAAGTTTACTGCTGATAGACTGCATGATGCACGACAATTCTTGCGAATAACTTCACTTCTTAAATGCCCAAAGTTACATGGTTTACGAGAAGAAATCGTCTCAAGAAGATTTTAGGAAAGACCTGGCACCAAAAATTCCCCAATGTCTTCAAACTCTTAGAGAGATTCATTGGATTTCGATGTAACTGCCTCATATTGATTGTATTTGGAAAAATAGAGTCTTTAAATATACCCCATAAGGGTAATCAAACTATGAGGTAGTAACATGTTCATGCTGAAGGTCTTCAGGAAACATGCCCCTGGCTATGATCATTCTTAGAAAAGATTCGCCAATTACTTAACAAAGTTTCATACCTCAAAAGATTAAAATCATCATTGGTTCTTATATGTAAGCTTCCTTAACATTAAGCAATTGTTTTACAAGCAGAAAAGTTTATTCTGAGAATGAAAATTCTAATGCAACAATTATGTAAGCCTTGAAGATTTTTGAAAAGATGTCGCATAACTTGCGAATTAGTGCATTATTTATTTTTGTATGAAAGAAAACAAAAGCATATGATACCAACAAAAATATTTTAATACAACTTACGGGAGTCAGGAACATTATCTCGTTGGAGTATGCTTTTGAAATAAACCATGTTTCAATTACTACTTTTGAAGGTTATAACGTGGTCTGGTTCACGTTTAAAAAAAAGATTTTAAGGCTCAAAGTTTATTTGGTGCCCACCCCTTCATGATGTTCTTCAGTCCTATATCAGTTAATTTAATACGAGCACTCATCTCTCAAGAGGAATTAGTTGATGGTTGGTGAACCACTGACATTCTTTGGACACAACAATTATCACACGACTTTGTTCTATTCTGAGGATTTTTATTTGTAATCCTTTCTTTGCAATTTTGTTTTCCCTATATTTTTCCTGAACTAATTCTTTTGAATTGATAGTCCAGCGGGATACCTTAATTTTTGCCTAAGTCGCTCGTTTTCTAGTTTTCGACTTAGCGGGCTTTTTTCTTTTTTTTCTTGATTTTTGAACAAAACGTGTGACATTAGCTTGTCTTTACTTGTTGAGAGGATTTTGACTACCTTGTTTATTGACGGATGAGGGATAACCGTTGTGGTATCATCATCTTGTTGATCTCCTGATGTGCGAGAGATACCCATTGGGATATCGTCTTGTTTTGATGCATACAACTGATAGGCGAAGATTGACCATTGTGATTTTGACTTTTCTCATCCTTTTGAAGAATAACCATTTTTGTATCCTTATACGTGCACTCTTGATGAGATTTGAATACTTAATCATATTAACTGAACACTACCCTGCCCCAGGTTAAAAAATGAGGGTTTTTTCTGAACAAAAAAATAAACTCCTACTTCAAGGCTCAAAGGGGTTAATGAGGGTTTCACTCCCTTATATCTCCAGTGTTTGGAAATTTGAAACAATTCCTGTACATCGTCAATAGGGTTTTATCCAAAAGCATACAACTAGAAATTTTGTGTCTTAATATCATCATCCTCCCTCCAATCTTTTCCTAGGCAAGATAATGGATAACAAGTTGGTATCATAATGCAAAAAGCAATTTTAAAATTGAAACAAATATGAGTGAAACAAATGTATTTCTTCAAGACAAACATACTAATTGTGTTAAGATAATCATTCAAATGCAAACAAGTTCTACATGCAAACAATGCAATGATAAACAAGAAAGATTACAAATGAAAAAGAAGTAAAATGCTAATTAAACTGAGAAGACTCTCTTCTTTAAATTCCAAAGTATCCTTCAATCATGTTTATTATTTGGCAATGACTTTACTTGAAACTCAAGACCAATATCTTTAAATGACAAGATACCGCTTTTGACCAATCTCTAAACTTCGACCTTCAAAGCAAAATAATCTTCCAAATCGTGCCCAGGAGCATCCTGATGAAAGGCACAAGTCAAATCAGCTTTGTAGTACCACAAAATCTTCTCAGGAATCTTCGGTGGAGATCGGGTCTGAACCAAATTTCTCTGCATCAGGACAGGGAACAACTCTGTATAAGTAGTTAGAAATGGATCAAACTGAGTTTTTCTCTGATTAGGAACTTGCTGGTTGGGAGCTTCGGAAGCTGTATTTACATTAGGGGTGATAGGAAAAACACATTGTTGTTGATGATGATCTTCCTTTCTTTGGGGTCTCCTTGATCCTCGTTGTAATCGCGGATGTTTTACAAGAGTCGGGTTAACCGATGGCATAACAGTAGCAACTTGTGGATGCTGATAACTTCTTTTTCTACATCTAGGTTTCCTTTTCCCTTCTTGTGAAGTATCAATGGAGTCTTTCTCTCTTTTCTTGGCAGAGCTATCACCATACTTCTTTGCATTATCTGTCGAGTTACCATTTTTAAACAAACGTTCCTCTTGGGAATCTTCTTCCAGAAGCACTCCCATATTCACTTTTTCAGGGAAATCACTAGGCGCATTGACTATCACCTTCTCATGAAAGAATGATTTCAGAGTTTCTATGAAGATCTTTGCCATCTCTTCTTCTTTCCCATAAGAATTTACTTGGGCAGCAACCAAAGTTTCAACCAAAGCAGTTAGATACTCCATACCAGCCTTCAAAGTAGTTACCTCTTTTCGGAGTTCAAAAATATCTTGCTTAATATTTTCCATGTTCCTCTTAGCGCGAGCATTATACTATAGGACCAAAAGGGAAAATAAGACTTCAGAATAACTTTCGAAGGTGAAACAAAAATATAGAATGATGCATGATTACGAAAATGGTAAGTTCAGTTCATTTCTAAGGACCTCAAATTTTGATTCAAGCTTCAAGCGAGAAATAATTAACAACAAAATGTGATAAATGAGTTTAGTACAAAGTTAAGAGCCTAAAGGCTACAGAGGTACAAAGCCAAGAGATCCAAATCAACAGACATGACGGTGATCATCAAAAATACAAATCATAAACCCTAAGATGTTTCCCCAAACTCTACATCAGCAAGGGTATTCCAAACTAGATTCTCATTACTCCGCTCTTGGGCCCTTCTAAAGATTTCCTTCATTGCTTCGATTTTTGATCTCTCAATTAGATCCTTGAGGAATACATCCCTTCTTTTGATGATTCTTTCTAGATGATCAACCTCTTCTTGAAGCTGAAGGCCGTAAAAATCTTATTGTTGATCTTCATCTTCAGACTTCGTGACCTTAACTTGAACTGGCATCCAAACATTGTAACTGATGGTACTCCTCTTTCTAGTGTATATTTATGAGTAATGAGCTTGATACGAGAATCAAAGATAAAGTTCCCTAAAAATAAAATGACCACGTATATCACAAGCATGTCATGATGTTTATGAATGCATGAATGTATGGCTATGCAACAAACACATACAAGGTTCAAAGGTTTAACGTCACGAGCATGGAGTCAAAGGGTGAGAATCAACCCACAAGGTATGTACTAAGGGTTTATCACATGCCAAACAAGGTTCTAAAAGGTTCCTAGAGTCTACATCTTTCCTTAAGGTATTACCAATGTCCCAATTACTTGGTAATTAGTAATATTCGCAGGAAAAACTTGTCTGAGTGCAACATCGCGTGACAACTACTTCTGGATTACTCTGTCACAGTCTCCGTACTACATCTAAAAAGGTCAAGACGGGTTAGGGGCTCTACGACTCTCATCTTCTCTGGCTCCCGGGTTGAAAGCATCAACGTCTTCCCGATTACTCAGTAAACAAATACTACAGTCAAAGGGGCCTCCACCGAGTGGAGGATTTCATGCCTCCTTTTTCGAGATTACTCCCTCAAAGTTAACATGACTATACAGGCCGTCCTAAACTTAAGTGTATCTTAGTCAGGATATAGGACTTGTCCTTTGTAATCAACACTCAAAGAAACCACAAAATAACACATATAAGAAAACAAGAAAAAATAACAAAACAGATATAACAAATTAGGTTTAACCCACTTAAAGTATTCTCCTCTCCAGTAGAGTCACCAATTCTGTAGCGGAGAAAATCGGAGATCAAGCTATTGATTAACTTGACTTGCAAAAAGCAAGAGTCGCCACCGCACTTTATCATTTCCAAGGGAAAATGGAAAATTGCGAAATAAAACCCATAAGTATGCAAAATAAGTGCAATACTAAAAGTAAAGAAAAATACGATGTGCTTGAAAGAGGTTGAAGGTTCGGGGGTTGGTTATACAAAGGGAATGTGTTAGCACCCTATGTATCTATAGTACCCTATAGGAACCTTTTGAAATATCTGTTTTTGGTTAAAATTGCTTTGCTTGCTAAATGAGTGCGGGGATGAGATTTTGAAAATGAGACGACCTCGTGTCGAACTTTTTGGCTTAAAAGAGGTGTGAGTTTTTTTAAATTAGGGTTTAGAAGAGATTTGTTTTTAGATTAATAAAACTAAAAAAATGTACAAAGGGGTTTTCGCACAATCGTATTAAATATATTCGATGACATAAAGTCAATGAATTCAATTTTTTATTTGGAGTTAGACAAACAAAATATAAAGACTAAATGATCGACAAAGGGAAATTAAACAAATAGTAATTAAATAACCAAGTAATTAACAACCAAAAATAAAATAAAATAAAATAAAGAAAGACGAAATTATACTAATATATATTTTTGGTATTTTTAAAGAGGGCAAGAAAGAAATAATTATAATCATAATCTAATAGTTTTTTTTTGTATTTTTTGTATGGATTTTTAAATGAAAATAAGGCAAAAGACTTAAAAATTAGAAATAAAAAATAAAGTAAGCAAAGAGAAGATAAATGCTTAAGTGAACAAAGAAAAAATGCATAAAGTAAAGAAAATAAAATGTTATGGATGATAAATGACATAAAAGTAAAGAGAAGAAAATATAAAGTGCAGAAATATAAATGATATTAAAGTAAAGTTAGTACAATATAAAGTTAATAATCTGATTTGGAATAAGTGTAACTTCATATAGAGCATAGAATGTATGTACTCATACATGTTAGAGAAATGACACTTTGAAGCTCATTCTCTTATACATGTAGTACAATTAACAAACATAGGGATCAAGACAAAGTCAAGGAAGATACATTATGACAAACTTATCATCAATCCCAAGTACCTTGAATGATCAAAGAACCATTTAGAGGTAGATTGGAAATGATGAAAGTTCATCAAATATCCGACAAGCTTAGATGAACTATAAAAAAACTCAAAAATACTTTCCAAATTGATCCAAATAAAAATAAAAATAAAATAGATAAAGAAGAATAAGATGAAGTCTATAATAAAAATAGTATAAATGTCATAACTTTATGAATTTTTCATGAAATTAAACAAATGAATAATGAAAGTTTATCTAATCAATCTCACGACCAAGGATCCATGCTCAAAATAAGTAAAAAACAACAAAAAATTGCAGAAAAAAATGAAAATTAAACAACAATAAATCACTTTTATTTTTGGAGGTTTAAGAATACTTTTCAACTCTTGATTTTGAATCAATGGTGTTTCCTCACAAAATGGTGATAATTATGGTACTAAATAAATAAATAAAGAGTAAAAATATAATAGAATTAAACAAATAACAAGTATAATAGCTTACCTATTCAATAAAAGAAAGAAATGACTTGAATGAAAATGAAGAGAAAAAAAGAAGAGAGATTTGGCTTTGTTTAGTGAATGATTTGTGGTATTGTTTTCTCTAAATGAAAGAAAGGAAGGTCTTATTTATAGGGTGAATGAGGTGGAAGTGTTGATGTTGTAATCCATGTGACTTTATGAGAATGGTTATTGGCCATTGATAAGTCCAATTTGGCAATCCATGTGAAATGTTAGAATGATTTTTAGCCATTGATAAGTACAAGTTGGCAATCCATGTGAAGTGTTTGTACTACATTATAGTGGTCTCAACTTTTCTTTATTGACACAAAAAAACAAAAGGACAAAGTAATAATAATAATAATAATAATAATAATAATAATAATAATAATAATAATAATAATAATAATAATAATAATAACTAAAAGTGTTAGTAATAATAATAAATACAAAAATAGAAAATAAAAGAGACATTAAATTAATTATTTATGATTTTTTTTCTTGAATTGAAATAAATGAAAATATAAGTTCCAATTAAAAGATAAAAAATAAAATACATACAAGAAAGTAAAAGGACTTATATAAATTTTTCTAGACTTTTTTTTTGAAATAAATGATATCAATATATAAATTTAAATTAATAAAAGAAAATATTTTTGATAATTTTTTAGTAAAGAGGTAAAAATAGTAAATAAAAAAATAACATGATGCTAAGTATATTTTTTTGTGATTTTTTTAAATGGAAAAGAAATCATGAATAAAACACAATAAAAATCAAATTCCACTAAATTCATAAACAACTTCTAACGTTTCTATTTTTTCGTGACTTTTCAAAGCATAATCAGATCTTGACTTGTAAAGAGAAATTGTAGATGATGTCATGGAGAATCATATGCAAAAAAAAACAGCTCAAAAATGTCGAAATTTGAAGAAGTTATAAATTTTTGAAATCTAACTCAAGAATTGGCAAAACAATAGGTCAACCCACTCGTGAACCCTTGTTATACAATGATGCAAATGGAGGGTGGGATCTTAGGTCAAAAATTGGGGTATGACACTCTCGAGGTGAACCTTTTCAAAAGACCAATCAATTTGAAGCAGTTACGTCGAGATTCGAAAAATGTCTACATGAATTAGAGAACCATTCAGAGCTTAAGCTACACTGGGATAGATTATCTAAAGACAATATGGTACCATGTTTCTACGAGAACCCTCTCAAGTAATGTTGGCATACTATACTTGGGGAATGTTTGGTGATTGGTTTCGCGTGAACTGTCATTCACTCATGATTATGAGTAAATTTTGCCAATATCAGATCCATGTCTTTCAACATAAGTAAAGTATCCTCAGTGATGGTCTTATCCTCATCAGCATTGGAAGTTTTAATTCTCCATAGCGAGGCCCCCAAGAAGAGGGTGTGATTGATCCAGAAGCATTCAGATAATATTTCCCAACAACATCGAAAATTTCCATATCCCCAGCATCGCCAAGCAGAGAACATTTGTCTGTTGAGTTGACTAATGAGACTTCTTGGTAGAGAATCTCCATTCCCCACCAGACATGCGTGCTAGGATGCATTCATGGAGAGGATCTCATTCCTCAACAGACGTTGGTGCCAAGTTGTATCCATTTTGAGAATCTCAGTTCACTAGCAGACGTGGATGCTAGCTTGCATTCATTGGGAGAACGTCCACCCCTTAAAATAGAGCTTCTTTAGCTAGTCAAGAGTTCAGGTTGAAAATTCCTCTTATTCCTCGAAAAAGTTATTGCAAGAATATTTCTTATTCAAAGATTCTCTCTGCTCCCTAGTTGAAGCCTGGTTTGAAATTCCTTGTACTGAAACTCTTTTCTCCTCCGCCAGCCGAGTCGGTTTGAGATTGTTTCTGTTTCCCCAACAGAGTCATGTGAGGTTCATCTCACTCCTCATAAGAGGCTATTTATGAAGAGCTCGTGCCCCATATCTCTCATTGACCCAACAAGGTTTCCTTATGAATATCTCCTGCTCAAAAGCTTTTCCTTTACCCAGTGGAGTTTGCCTCTCTGAGATCTATTTCTCAGGATCTTAGCAAAAAGGCGTCGTATATGAAGGTTTCTTGCCATGAACCTTATTCTCTGGTAGAGAGAGACTCTTGAGATATCATTCACATCCCCAGCAGAGTGGCCTTTCTAAGACCTCTTGCTCAGAGTACCTGTAAAGTTACAATATTCGAAATCTATTACTCTGGATTTTATCTCCCAGTAGAGTGGCCCTCTTGAGGTCTTTTATTCAGAAGTTCGTAATTCCCTCAATGGAGCCAGAATTTTCTCATGTAAGGATTATACCTTACTCCCAGTAGATTTTAATCTTAGCTTTTTTCTAAATATCACATCCCCAGTGGAGTGTGCTACGTTGGTTTCCAGCCTGAGGATCAAACAAAGCTCGTTTTTACCGAAGATCATTGGTAAATCCCTAGCTGAGCCTATTATGCCAAGATTATCTCATATTCAGCAGGAGTTCTATTATTAAGAACTCTCTTATCTCTAACACGGGTCCTCATATCCCCAGAAGTGTAGATTTTTATCATCCCCGACGAGAGGATGATTATCCCCAATAGTACATATTGTTATCATCCCCGGTGAAAGGATAATTATCCCTCGCTGTAAATTTTTTATCATCCCCTGCAAGAGGATGATTATTCCTCAGCAGTGCAAGTTTTATCATCCCCGACGAGAGGTTGATAAATTACTTTCAAGCAAACAAAGGTGAATCTTGATTCCCAATGGACCCATTATTTATTGGTGTCTCTCCTTAGCAACGCCCAATATCCAGTGGTGTGTCATCTCAGAAAGTCAAATATGTTCTTCTCCAGCGAGCTTGCAATTTATTTTTGCAACTCCATTCAGAGCTTGTAACCCGTATTCACTGATTACTCAATTTGATACTCCCGACAAAGTTTGATCTTTTCAAGGGTTCCCCTCCAGCAATCCCATGTATCTTCTTCAGAAAATCATGCATTATCGCATTGCATCCTCAAAGTGTATTGTTTCCATTAGCTTTGGAACAATGCTCTATAAAAAAACAATTCAAACATGCATCGAAACATAAGCCATGGTTGTTTTTCTTCTCCCCAGCAGAATTACTAAAAACTTTGAGATATTCTCTAGCGAAGTTACTATATTCTCGGTATCCCAAATTTTCATCCCTACAAGTACCCCTTGGATATTACCGTCAGATTAACCAATGTTTGTCGTCATTTTCAACTAAGGCTAGTTTCTTCCTGGAACCATTTTGTTCGAGCTTCTATTACCTATTCTTAGGTCATCGCCAATGTCTGTTGATGTACCTTTCTGAATCCAGTTCTATCCTTGGTATTCCTCCGGAGCTCTATCATCTCCTTTAGGTCGAGGTCGCCACTCGTTACCTTGTTTCGATCATCACCAGCATTCCTATAGCGTGTCGATGGGCTATGATGATCGAACCCTTCGTGCGTGAAATTCAGTTTTGTCCTGGTACTCAATCTAGTTTCTACCTCTAGTCCTCTGAGTCAAGTTTGCCACTTGTTTATAAAGTCTCAAAGTTGGATTAGTCCCTATTCTAACCTTCCTGAGTTGAGTCTGTCACTCGTTATATGTCTCTTTCTTACACCTTTGTAACCTTAGATCATCTATAAATCGTCTATAAATCCTTGGTTGAGACCCGCGTATGTCTTTTGAAAACGTGCACATTCTGACACCTTGCTTTAGGAACCTAGCCCGCCTGTTTATTATCCTATCGAGTACTGTTGTATCGAGCCGCCACTCTTTACTTCGTCTGTACTCCCCTTCTTAGGTTGAGGTCGCTCCTCTTACCTTCCCTCGATCTCCACTAGCATTCCTATCACGTGCCAATGGGCTATGGTGATCGAGGCCAGACCAGTCTGTTATCTTTAGCGTCTAGTGTCCGCTAATCCCCATCTTGGGTTGAGTTCTTTAGCATCTAGTTTCCACTAATCCCCATCTTGGGTTGAGTTCTTTAGTGTCTAGTTTCCTCTAATCCCCATATCTGGTTGAGTTCTTTAGCGTCTAGTTTCCGCTAATCCCTATCTTGGGTTGAGTTCTTTAGCGTCTAGTTTCCATTGTTCCCCATCTTGGGTTGAGTTCTTGTTCATTTTTGGTTGTGTGAGAACCAGTTGATTCCTTGCGTATCGTCCTTCAAAGTTTAAGCTTTTCCATTTCTCTTATCAATACCCGCAAAACATATACATATTGTTGAAACCATTCCAAAAAAAATACAATTACTGGTGTGTTGTGTATGTGTTTTACCCAGAGCGAAAATTTTTAGGGTTCTTTTAGTATTCAATCCTCTTTAACCATGAACACTCGAGAGTTTTTACTTTTCTCACTTATCAGGTTAAAGATGATTGAATAGGGACAACTGTTGCACCCCAAAATTTTCTCTCTTCATTCTAAGCCTAATTGGGTTATGTTTCATCTTAGCATACACATTCATTCATTTAATATGGGATCAAGGTGTTCTTGTCTTATGGTCTTCTTCAAGCAAGAGAAAAGGGTTGAGTTTTCAATCAGTACAAGGAGTATGAGATACCCTCATCCTTTTGGTAACTCAAGCTACAAGGGCTTCTCATGCCTCAAGACATCCCAATAGGTCCATCATGTCATCAGATAATTGAAGATTGCAAGAGGTTCAAAGTGAATCACATTTCTCCTATGCATTGACTCCAGAGTTATGGTTTTGATTAGTTGAGGGTGTGACACCTTCGTGTACAATATCTTTGAAGCATTTATCATTATATTTCTCAAGCTCCCTCAGTGTAATTAGGGTTTTGAAGCATAATTATCAGGGTCTTCCGGTTCGTCAAGTTACATGGTTGTTATTAATTCCGATGCATTCAAGACAGGAGGATTAAGGGTTCATTTGTTAATTCAATTAAGACTTATTGGATATGTTCTTCTATGCTTCAAGTCATATTTATTTTCGAAGGATTGCTCAAGGCATGGCCATTGGGTTAAGATCATCCATTGGAAATGGTGTTTGTTAAAAGATCTGATCTAATTTGTTACTTTCATTGAAATCAAAAGTATTATCACTCTCTCAAACATTTGTACGTGTGTTGGCTCCTAAATTCGACACCCTTGTTTGTTATCAATATAGACCATTAATTGTGAGTTTGAAGAGTTTCCAGGTTTCGACCAGCTGATCCTGTCGAATGCTCATCAGAAAATGGCAAGGTACTTAGATAATTTCTTTTAAGTGGGAATTTTGTTACCTTCGACGTCGAAGGAACTTCTCGACAAAGATATCTGATGCCCGGGGTGGAACGGTTTGAGATTCAAATGTTTGGAGGGAAAATAGTTCCCAGCAGTTACTAAACGCAACGTGCCAAGATCAGGAGCGTCGAATGCTGTGAGCATGCCAAGTGGTGTCATCTCGAAGCAACGTAACTGCCCAACGGTTACTTAAGATGTGTTTTAGTATAAATACTAGTTGTTCACGTAGTTTTCGCGTGTGTTCATCATTATATACAAGTCACTCATCTAGATTCAAGTACCCAGTGTGAGCGAAAGAATTGTTAAGAATGTATGTGTGAAACACCATTTAAGTTAATCAAAGTCTTTTATATTCCAGCACTTTATTGCCTTTCATTTACTCTTCTCCGTCGAAGCCCTTTATTTAATGCTTTCATTTATTCTATCAAGCTTTTCTTCATGCAATTTACATAAAGTGTCTTTACTTTACTGGCATTAATCATCATTAGATTTAGTCAAACCCCAAAAAATCAACCATGTCTTAGGATCAATCTGATCGATCCTGCGAGTCACCAAATAAGTAACCTTTTGGAAGATCAGCGGTTGTTTACCAATTTCCACGATAAACAAATTGGCACACCTGGTGGGACCTTGTGTTGATTTTTAAGGTTAACCGTATTTATACAGAATATCATCTTTTTCGAGAAGTATTGCATGTTATTGAGAAGTGGTAGAATATACACTAATGATACCAATACGAGGAGAAGAAGAGAAGCGATGGCGAATCCGCCAAACAATAGCGAAATCCCACAAACAAATGTGGGAACAACGGTTATCCCAACCGTAAGTGAAACGGTAACCGCTGGTTCAACACCAGCAGTAACGGTCACACAAACGGGGCCATTACCTCTATTCACTGGCCCCAGAATGCCTTTGGGAACTCCCCCACCAAGGGGAAACCCAAGAACTAGGCCTTATGTTCCCCCAGGATTTTCGACAGGCGGTCTAAATCGAGAACCACTCTATGGCATGCCAACTTTTGAATTGGCTAGCCTGACGAATGCTGCGTCCACTTTTTCAGACCCTTTAGTGAGCGCCTCTTCGCCACTCCAAGGTTACGGAGTTGGCATGGTGAACAGGGGTAGGACCCAACTCTTAGGAGGAACGTCCCAAGTAGCGCATGGCCTTATGAATGCCTCGACCGCAGTCTTGAGGCAACAAATGGACGAAAGCAACCACGATATGGTTCAAATGTTGGCACAAACTTTAAGCACAGTGTTAAACCCTCTAATACAAAATACCACCCGGTCGAATCAGCAGATGACAGCGCAAATGGCGCGTCTGGCCGATTTTTTTGGGGTACCCCAACCTATTCGACAGCCCTAAAGGGCACAAACAAGGGGAAACCAAGGTATACTTCTAGAGGAAGAAACCACTATTAACCAAGTCCAACAGCCTGTCGAAGAAAACCTTAGGACGCGATTGGAACAACCCGGGGTCGAAGAATCTAGGGTCATAGCCCCGGAAGTAAGGATAGTCAACAGAAACCAAAATGCTGACGAAGTATTTCAGCACATCCAATACCAGAATATGGGTTTGGAAAATAACCTGACAGCCATGATCGAAAGAATCATGACGCAAAATAGGATGAATACGGGCTTCCGTAGGCCCAACTTTACATCCCCACTGTCAGAATATGTGTTACAAACAGACTTACCTCCTAGATGTAAAGTCCCTAAGTTCACTAAATTTTCAGGGGACACGACAGAATCCACTGTCGAACATGTGGCGAGATACTTGATTGAAGCAGGAGATATTTCAAACAACGAAAACCTGAGGATTAAGTATTTCCCAAGTTCTCTAACAAAGAACGCGTTTACTTGGTTCACAACTCTTCCCCCCAATTCGATCCACCATTGGACCCAGTTGGAGAGATTGTTCCATGAGCAATTCTATATGGGACAAACCAAGATAAGCCTGAAAGAATTGGCCAGTGTAAAGAGGAGATTCACTGAACCTATAGACGAATATCTAAATAGGTTTAGGTTGCTCAAAGCAAGATGCTTTACGCAAGTGCCAGAACATGAGTTAGTCGAAATACCCGCAGGAGGCTTAGATTATTCCATTAGGAAGAAATTAGACACTCAATACCTGAGAGACATGGCCCAATTGGCCGATAGGGTTCGACAGGTAGAACGCCTTAAAGCTAAAAAAGCCAAGGCGACAAAAACTCATAAAAGAGAAAGGATAGCATATGTCGAAATGGACGATGAAGATCCAGAAACCTTCGACGAAACTATAACCGTCGAAGAAAGCGAGGTCGATTTAGCAGAACTAAAACAAGGGCCACCATACTCTTGCAAACTGCTAGTCCCCTCAGGTGGAAAAAACCCCACTGGTCCTGAAAGGGCCAACGATAGGTTCCCCAAAAAGACTTACAGTTTTGATATTACAAAATGTGATGAAATTTTTGACTTACTTGTAAAAGATGGCCAAATGATAGTACCCCCAGGGGTAAAAGTGCCTCCTCTTGATCAAAGAAAGAAAAGAGGCTTTTGTAAATATCATAATTTTCTGGACCATAAAACATCTCAATGTTTTCTTTTCAGGAATCTCGTGCAAGATGCTATCGAAGAAGGGAGGTTGAAATTTGCAGATAAGACCCCCATGATTGTGGACTCTAACCCTTTGCAGGCTGAAGCCCATTATGCTGAACCTTCAGAGGTGAATGTGATCGAGGCATCCAGAAGTCAGGTGAAAAGGCCAGGAATAACTATGGTCGAAGTCACCAAAGATCATGTCAACATGCCAATCTTTGGCAGTTTTTCTGGGAATCTTTCTAGAAAAACAATCGAAGCAGTCCAAAAAGCTGTTGAAGGCCCAAAACTGGAGAAAGTTGGAGCCCCAAAATCTGGAGCAAAACCCAGTTCCTACTTGGCTGCAGTCCAAGGCCAGACAGAGGACCTGGAGGCCCAGATGAATCAGATGACTCTTGCCACCAAAGACACCATGAATGTCAACATGGTCGAAGTCTCTGAATCAAAAGCATCAGAGGAGGCCATTAGGCAAGAGCAGGCGAACAAAACGGATTTCCCTCGGGAAAATGAAAATCTTGCAGATTTCCTGCAAAGATGCCAGAAGAAGAAGTCAGAAGTGATGTTGTGTCCTCGATGCGGCTCGATTTTCGACAAAAAAGCTGCTGAACACATCCAAGGTGTAAGAGCAGCAAACAGAAGAAGGGAAGGTGTTGATATTCAACATGACCCCAGAAGAACCTACCAAAAGGGTTCAAATTAAGAGAAGAGTCCACTGACTTTCAGGCCTCCAACCAATGTGCCAGTTGATACGTGGTATAAAACATCAGGTCAAAAGAGACCGAGCGAAGAAAGGTGGCACTCCTTCGAAGTGACAAGAGGTTCATCTTTGACACACAAGAAAGAACCTCAGGTTGTCGCCTCTAAAGTGACCCTGGTATCAAGTAACTACAAGGGAAAGAATCCCATGTCTAGATCCCAATGGAGAAGATACCAGAGGCGGCGAAAGGCTGAGAGGGAAGCTACCAATGAGCCAAAGCCAGAATCAAGTTCAAATGTCCCTCAGAGAAAGCAGAGAAAGCCTCTGGAAAGGCAACCAGTGACCAATAGACTGGTGTGGCCTAACCAGGGCGAAGTTGATGACGAAGATGGCTCTGAGTCTGATGACACCCTAGATATCATGGTGAACATAGTCTCAGTTTTGCCAAGAGAGTTCAACCGCCAGGTGGAGGTCGAATCGAACGATTGGGAAGTCGAAAAAGAAATGGACAAGCATAGGCCAGTATGCTACTTCGTCATGGATAATGGCGGTACTGAAGAGCAAAATGGTTTCTTCGAACCACTTACTGAGGCGATGAAAAATCACCTCAAGCCTTTATTCATAAGGGCAAAACTCGAAGAAGCCACCGTAAATAAGATCTTGGTGGACTGTGGGGCAACCATCAACATCATCCCTCACTTTATGCTGAGAAAAATAGGCAAGAGTGATGAAAACATCAAGCCTCACAACATGGTCCTGTCGAATTATGAAGGCGGAATAAGGACCACTATGGGTGTGATCCAACTAGACCTCAAAGTAGGATCCATCCTTCGACCAACTATGTTTATGGTCATATCGGCCAAACCAAATTATAATCTTTTGTTGGGCCGAGAATGGATACATGGTGTTGGAGCAGTACCATCATCAATGCACCAAAGGTTGATACTATGGCGTCCTGATGGAATGGTCGAAAATATAGAAGCGGATCAGAGCTATTACTTGGGCGAAGTAAATCACCTAGGGAGAGCTGACTTCGACAAAAATTTGGCTCACATTGGGCCATGCCCAGCACCTGACTTCGACTTGGCGCCAGCGCCAAATGCTTTTTGTTCCTTGTACCTGCACCCTGAGCATGGTTTTCAATGGGACAGAGAAGACTTGTCCCACATTGATTTCAGTGGGCTAACTGACATCCAGCCAACTGGTTGGGGAAGCGAATTCAGTGACAATGACTGAGTCACAATCACTACAGCGAATTTCGGCTTATGTAGCCGAAACAAGGAAGATAACGGCTCTCGAAGCCGAAGTAAAATATATGGCCATTCAGGCCAATGATCAAGAGCTACCTTCTGCAGGTCCTGGAAAGGATTTCGACCCAGAACCTCCTGATATCGTGCCAGAAGGAATGCAGGAGCAAAGGCTCGACGCCATCTACGACGATGAGCCTTTGGGATTCGAAAAGGACCCCCTGGCGAACAACATCAAAATGTTAGCACAGGATCCTTTAGAAGAAATCAACTTGGGCGAAGGGTTAGAGAAAAAGCCAACTTACATTAGCGCAAAAATAGACCCAGAGCTCAGGGTGGAAGTGATCCATTTGTTAAAGGAGTTTAAGGACTGCTTTGCATGGGATTACGACGAGATGCCTGGTCTCGACAAAGGATTGGTAGAACTTCAGTTGCCAATCAAACCTGGGAAGAAGCCAGTCAAGCAAAGTCCAAGACGCTTCGCTCCAGAAATACTGTCGAAGATCAAAACAGAAGTCGAAAGACTGCTGAAGTGCAAATTCATACGAGCTACGAGGTATGTCGAATGGATTGCAAACATCGTGCCAGTGATTAAGAAAAACGGCACGTTGAGGGTATGCATAGATTTCAGAGATTTGAATGCTGCTACACCCAAAGATGAATATCCTATGCCTGTGGCGGAAATTCTAGTCGATTCTGCCGCTGGCCATGAGTACCTGAGCATGCTCGATGGTTATTCAGGATATAATCAAATTTTCATTGCAGAAGAAGATGTGTCGAAAACAGCTTTTCGATGCCCCGGGGCTTTAGGCACTTACGAATGGGTAGTGATGCCTTTTGGCCTAAAGAACGCTGGGGAAACATATCAGCGAGCGATGAATTCTATCTTCCATGATTTTATTAACACTTTTATGCAAGTGTATATTGATGATATTGTTGTAAAATCTGTTTCCAGGAAGAACCATATAGACCACCTTCGACAATCATTTGAAAGAATGAGAGAACATGGTCTGAAAATGAACCCTTTGAAGTGTGCGTTCTGTGTCAAAGCTGGAGATTTCTTGGGCTTCGTCGTCCACAAGAAAGGAATCGAAATCAACCAGAACAAGACGAAGGCAATCTTGGAAGCGAAAGCGCTAGTGAACAAAAAGGAACTGCAATCTCTGTTGGGCAAGATAAATTTCTTAAGGAGATTCATATCTAACCTAAGTGGAAAAGCTCAAGCCTTCTCACCCTTACTTCGATTGAATAAGGAAAGATTCGAGTGGGGGCAAGAGCAACAAGAAGCCTTCAACAAAATCAAAGGATATCTCACCAAGCCACCTATTTTGGTGCCTCCTTGCAGCAACAGGAGTATGAGATTGTACATAGCTGCATCCGACAAAACTCTGGGAAGCATGTTAGCCCAAGAAGATGAAAATGGAGTCGAAAGACCCATTTACTATCTTAGTAGAGTTTTGAACGATGCAGAAACTAGATATAGCGAAGTTGAAAAATTATGTCTATGTCTTTATTTCTCTTGTACAAAGCTCAAACAATATATAAAACCAGTTGATGTGTACGTTTCGTCTCATTTTGATGTTTTCAAATACATGTTATCGAAACCCATTCTGCACAGCCGAATTGGCAAGTGGGCGCTAGCATTAACTGAGTACTCATTGACCTTTATGCCTCTTAGGGCAGTAAAAGGGCAAGTGGTAGCAGACTTTATAGTCGACCACTCAATTCAGGTTGAGAATATAAATTACGTGGAGATAGAGCCCTGGAAATTCTACTTCGATGGTTCCAGCCATAAAGATGGAACATGAGTAGGGGTCTTGATTATTTCTCCAGAAAAAATTCCAACAACATTCAAGTACAAGATATCAGGTACTTGTTCGAACAATGAGGCTGAGTACGAAGCTCTAATTACTGGCCTTGAGATATTGTTGGAATTGGGGGCAACTCGAGTCGAAATAATGGGAGACTCAGAGTTAGTCATTAAGCAAGTCACAAAAGAATATAAGTGCATAAGAGAAAATCTTATTATGTACTTTGTGATAGCAAATCGTTTTTTGAAAAAATTCGAAATGGTCAACATTCGACACATACCTAGATTGGAAAATCAAATAGCCAATGATTTGGCACAAATTGCATCTGGGTACAAAATTTCAAAAACGAGATTACAAAGAGCAATCAAAGTTCGAGAAAAAATAAAAGCAACTAGTCTGTCCCCAACAAACTTGAAATCGACAAGACTAGGGTATGCTGATCAAAGGAACTTTGAAATATCGTTCATAGACAATTTGTCAGAGCAAGATTGGAGGAAACCCATTGTAGATTATCTACGAAATCCAGCAGCTTTGACAGAACGAAAAATAAAATATAGGGCGTTGAGTTACGTACTCATGGGTAATGAGTTATTTAAAAAGACGCCTGAAGGGGTATTGCTAAAGTGCTTAAGCGAAACTGAAGCATACATATCCCTTTCGACTACGCACGCTGGAACGTGTGGGGCTCACCAAGTAGGCTATAAGATGAAATGGTTGTTGTTTCGACAAGGACTATACTGGCCCACCATCTTGAAAGATTATGTTGAGTTCGTGAAGGGTTGCCAGGAATGTCAAGTCCATACGGGCATCCAACATGTACCAGCAAGCGAACTTCACTCAATAGTGAAACCTTGGCCTTTTAGAGGATGGGCGTTGGATCTTATTGGAGAGATTCGACCAGCATCATCAAAGAGCCATAAGTATATACTGGTAGGCATTGATTATTTCACTAAATGGATCGAAGCTATTCCTTTAGTCAATGCAGACCAAGAAAATGTCATTGAATTTATTCAAAAGAACATTATCTTCAGATTTGGAATCCCTGAGACTATAACGACTGATCAAGGATCAGTGTTTACTGGTCGAAAGATGCAGGAATTCGCTCAAGAAATAGGCTTTAGACTCCTAACATCAACACCTTATTATGCACAGGCAAATGGTCAAGTCGAAGCAGCGAATAAAATAGTGATCGGCCTGATAAAAAAGCATGTAGGAAAGAAGCCAAAAAATTGGCATAAGACGTTAGACCAGATCTTGTGGGCCTGTCGAACGTCCCCAAAAGAAGCCATAGGTACAACACCATATCGGCTAACTTTCGGTCATGACGTAGTACTGCCAGCGGAAATTTTTCTTCAATCAGCAAGGGTTCAGAGACATCATGATATTCCCTCGGAGGTTTATTGGGATATGATGTTAGACGAACTAGTAGATTTAGACGAGGAAAGACTACGCGCTCTCGACCTACTGAGAGTTCAGAAGAAAAGAGTGGAAGACTCTTACAATAAAAAAGTAAAACCTAAGGCATTCTCGCCTGGAGAATTAGTTTGGAAGGTGATTTTCCCCATGGATCAAAGGGATCGAAGCATAGGAAAATGGTCACCCAAATGGGAAGGACTGTTCAGAATTATCCAAATTTTTTCTGGTGGAGCTTATGAGGTTGAAGAGTTAGGCGAAGATAAAAGACTCTTGAGAGTAAACGGCAAATATTTGAAAAAATACAAACCTATGCTCCAAGAGATCAAAATAAATAGCAATTAATGACCAAATTAACCATAAAGAGCCAAAATGGAAAATTATATAATGATTAGCCAAAATGGTTGCATTGTCTTACAAATATTACAGTACATGGTCAATAAGTTGTTGAGCAAATTAGAAAGGGATAGAAGCTTTAAGTCGAAGATACTTGGCCTGCTGCAACTCCAGCCTTTTGTTACACAAGGCAGTCGCCTGAGAAAGTTTGGCAATCTGGTCATCAAAGGCTTGGGCCTTCTCAGCAAACTCTAAGCCTCGTGTAACTTCAGCTTGGCTCTCTGCGTCCAAAACAGTCGAAAGGAGCTCCTCTTTGTGCTTGGTGTTAGCATTTAACTTGGCCTCCAACTCCTCGATCTGCGCCTTTATAGAGGCATTATCTCGATCTGTGGCGTCGATTTCCTCCTGCTTGGATGTCTTCTGTTTCGACAATTCTGCAATTCGAGAAGTTGTTTCAGCAACCTCGGTCCAGACAGAAGAACTCTTGTCATGTAATGCTTCGAGCTGGCTGTTGAACCCCCTTTGACGTCTATAGTCCGCAGAGACTTGGTCAACAATGGATAACTCCAAGATAAAGTTGGAAACCTCTGGAGACACAGCAAGCAAATCGACTGCACTCAGAATAGCTCCCAGACAAGACGGAGCAGTAGGATCCCCCTCCAAAGCCTTCATTAGATCCTTTTTGAAGAACTGAGCCTTGACCTTCTTCAAAGCCTCATCAAGAGGAGAAGTCGAAGTAGACTTCCCCGATACAGTAGAAGCATCATGACTAAGATCAGATGAAGTCCCCCTACTCTCAATGATGGCATTCAGGTAGCCAATGGGATCAGTTTGCTTCAAAAGGGCCAAGTCTTCTTTAGACTTGGGCTTTGTCGAGTTGGTCGTTCCTACAGTAGCGGTGGCTTGGGGTTGAGGTTGTTCAGTAGCGTCAACATCAACATGACCCTCTTCGACATGTGGTTCAGTAGTGTCAGTATCTACATGATCCTCTTCGTCATGTTACTCCTCTTTCAAATCGACCACTTGAGTTTCCTTTGGTTGTTGTTCCTCTTCTTCAGCCAGGGCTTCATCGTTCGCCAATTCCTCCTCTTATTGTCTACTATGTTCAGCAGAGTCTTGCATCTCTGAAGTTTTTGGTGCTGAACTTTCGGTGGTCTCCTGAAAATAGAAGAGGAAGAATATTCTGGTTTAGAGAGATACACAATCGAACATGATCGTTGACACCTAAGTTAAAAATGGTCGGAGGTACTACCCGTAGAGGAATTTCAGCCCCAGGGCTAGAATTATCACTTTCAACGGGTTTGCTGAGCAAGACGTTCAGCTCCTCCTCTGTGGGCTCTTCGATGATCACAGGAGGTGGCTTGGATTTTCTCCCTGCAACCTTGATTCTGATCATAGGTCGAGGCTCAGGAGCAGGGGCATCTTTCTTCAATTTTCTCCGTTTAAGAGGAACAGGGGGAGATTCATCCTCGTCGTCACTTGCAGATTCGACCGTTAATGCAGGTCGTTTCTTAGGTGCAGTTTCCTGAAACCCCAAATGGAGTTGATTTAGAGCGCCACATCGAAAATCAGGATGTTAAAACCAGCGGGAAATAATAAAAGTTTGGTTACCGGTGCTGAAGGTTTTGTAGAGGGACCTCCTCCCTGATGGCTTTCTGTGATTTTCTTTGCTGCAGGTTTTCGAACAACTGAAAGAAGACGCGTTCACAAGTTATAATTGACAAGTTATAAGTCGAAATGGAAAGACAAATATAATTTGAAGAGTGAACGTACATTTCTTTATTTTGTCAAGGACCAAAACGAAGGACTTCTGGAGTTCGTCCACAAAATCTTTTTCATCGAAGAATTCTTCGGCATAATAACTCTTCCACCAGTCTTCAAAAGATGGTGAACAGAGGAAGTTGAGTTGGTAGTCGAACAGTGAAAGTACTGTCCGACCAGCGTACCTACCAATGTGCTTGGTAGCAGCATCCTCAGTGTAATCATTACAAAAATACAACATTGATTTCTCCCTAGGGAAAATGGGAGAAGGAAGTGATTGGATGATACCAAACTGTCGAGAGACCAAATTTGGCTGATACGCAATCAGGCTCAGATGATTCTTGGAACTCTTAAAGCGCAATGGCATTATCCTGGGAGTGAGAAATGCTTCCCACAGTGTTGTGTGCTCTTCGAGATGAGGATCCTCTGATGACTTGGGATGGGGCCTGGTGAACCACCCTGGACCGAACTTTCGACGGGCGAAAGGAGCCATGGTCGAGGTAAATTCTTTCCTCCCTGCAAACATCAAAACGAAGTTTGCAAAGGTCTGTTGGAGTTCCAGCCCATCCTCAGTGGGAGTCAGTAAAGCCAGTCTGGTACCTTCGATACGCCTTTTGGCTATCTCAGGAGCTTGTTCGTTTATTTGAGTTTTCTGAGGTAAAAAAGACTCAAAAGTGGCATTTAGCCATAGTTGTAGTAGCCAGAAGGGTCCTGCAAGCAGCAAGCTGGCTCTATTTTCTATTACCTTTAATAGAGTCGCTCCACTGCTTATCCACTCATATAGGTTCGCCAGTATTAATTCGGCCAAACAGATGTTTTGACCATGGTAAAGCTGGGTAGCAAGGGTGACCATTTTCTTCGTCACCTGTAGAGATTTCGTGCAGAACACGAAGCGTGACAGCCAAAGGGCTAGAAACGCAATGTGCTCCACGTCCGTCACATTAGCTGTAGATTTGTCATGATAGTGGTTGATGTAAGTGGTGTAAGTGGGTTTGGTAGCTGAAAACCCAATCTGGTCTTCAGACATTTCCTCTGGGTCAAAGTAATCCCCAGTTGGTCGAAGACCGGTAATGGCAGCCACGTCGAAGAGAGTGGGTGTTACCATTCCACAAGGCAGGTGGAAGGTGAAGTGAGTATAGTACCAAAATAGCAAAGAAGCTACCAGCATTTCAGGGGAGTAGTTGAGACCAGTCTTCGACAGCATGACTAGGTCATAAATCCCCATGTTCTTCCAAATCGAAGCCTGGCTTTTTTCCATCTTGTCGAGCCAAGCGTTGTAGTCTGGTGTAAGGCTAGGGCTAGACCTAAAAGCCCTAACCCCTCTGTTGAAGAAACGAAGATCTATCTTTTCTTTTGCAGGATCTTCGTTGTCATCTGTAGCCTTTTTGGAGCACCCAACGGGCTTGAGTGCCTCAAGCACCGGGAAGAAGCTCTTGATCTTCGTTGAGTCAGCAATGCATGCAGATAAAGAACCAGACATGGCGAAAACCTGGTTGGAGTATCCAACAGGAATCAGCAGTTGAGAAGAGTAAGTTTCACGCTCAGCAGTTCCCAAGGGTTCAGGAACCCTTCGCATTCCTTTGGAGTTAACTGTTGGAACAATTGAAAAGATTTTCGGTTGGGCAGTTTTAGAGGGAGTGTTAGAACTGGGAACATTGGAAGAACGATAACCTGAAGCCATTTTTTGGGTTGAGATGAAGATGGATGAAGAACAAAGTTTTTGCAGAAATTTCTGTTCAATAATAAGGCTTGGATGAAGAAAGCGTGAAAAGTCTCGCGAGGAGCACTTAGCGCTATTTATAGTGATTGGAAAATCACAAAACTCGAGGTCATTTAATGTTTCAGACAATAGTGGGGCACGTGGCGCTCATTTGCTGATGTAGTCGTTCTGTAGAACGGAAACGGTGCAGCGTGCGTCCTCGATTTCGGGAAATTGTCATGATGACAATCTGTGAAAAGACATTGGGCATGCCAAACGCCTTACTGAAGTGACGTCTTAGGAACAGTTGGAATGATGGTTTTTTGGGATTGTCAGTTGGTTGGTAGGAGACGAAAAGCGCACGAGCTAATCTGTGGTTAAGAATGAAGGACAGGTGTCGGGTGGAATCTCAAAGAATGCCTTTTTCTTTTTCAGCGTCGAAATAAGGCATTCTTGGGGGGCAATTTGTTGGCTCCTAAATTCGACACCCTTGTTTGTTATCAATATAGACCATTAATTGTGAGTTTGAAGAGTTTCCAGGTTTCGACCAACTGATCCTGTCGAATGCTCATCAGAAAATGGCAAGGTACTTAGAGAATTTCTTTTAAGTGGGAATCTTGTTACCTTCGACGTCGAAGGAACTTCTCGACAAAGATATCTGATGCCCAGGGTGGAACGGTTTGAGATTCAAATGTTTGGAGGGAAAATAGTTCCCAGCAGTTACTAAACGCAACGTGCCAAGATCAGGAGCGTCGAATGCTGTGAGCATGCCAAGTGGTGTCATCTCGAAGCAACGTAACTGCCCAACGGTTACTTAAGATGTGTTTTAGTATAAATACTAGTTGTTCACGTAGTTTTCGCGTGTGTTCATCATTATATACAAGTCACTCATCTAGATTCAAGTACCCAGTGTGAGCGAAAGAATTGTTGAGAATGTATGTGTGAAACACCATTTAAGTTAATCAAAGTCTTTTATATTCCAGCACTTTATTGCCTTTCATTTACTCTTCTCCGTCGAAGCCCTTTATTTAATGCTTTCATTTATTCTATCAAGCTTTTCTTCATGCAATTTACATAAAGTGTCTTTACTTTACTGGCATTAATCATCATTAGATTTAGTCAAACCCCAAAAAATCAACCATGTTTTAGGATCAATCTGATCGATCCTGCGAGTCACCAAATAAGTAACATTTTGGAAGATCAGCGGTTGTTTACCAATTTCCACGGTAAACAACGTGTCATGCAAGTTTGGGTGGGATTGGAAAATCAAGTTGTTTAAAGTTTACAAGATTAGAAAGTTTGTGTATAAGGATTTCTTGGGACAGAAGTCAAAATTTCAAAAGCAAAGGTTGTAAAGCATGTCCATTCAACATTATTCAAGTCATTCATCAATATTCAAATAAGTCAAAGCCTACACCATTCATCATTCATTCATAAGTCAGAATTTATAACAAAAATGCATTTACACATCAGAATTCAAACCTTACTTATCGTTTGACAATTCCATTCATGGCCATTACAAGAATACCTCATAAGTAATTTCATCCTATGTTCCAAGACATGTTCACCATATCATTTAAGATTCTATTCAAGTTTCAACCTTATTCATTTTCAAACACCATTTAACTTCTCATCCAAGTCCACGACCTTTGATTTTATCCCGAGTACCAATGGCTTTCATTAAAAATACAAAAGAAAAAGTTACATGAGAATTTTATAAACCATGTTCTAAGCCTAGTCCTAATGCTATTAAGCTTTAAACTTTAATCTCCATTACTTCCAATGCCAATCCTCACGTTGTAAAATCCAACACAACACCAGTTCATCCCTGCACCATATATAAAATCCAGTTCAGAAATTAAAACCACAAAATCAGTTCAGTACATATGAGCCAATACCAAACAGTTACCAATCTCATAACTTGTTCACATAGACTAACAATTCAATCCAGGTTTCTTTTAACTAACGAACAGCTGACCATTTTAATGAGAATTAACGTAGCAATATTAATTGACCCTAATTGCTAACCTGAGCCAAAGAAAAATTAGAAACAATAATACTACCCTGCGAATTGCATCATCCTCATCACGATTTTTTGCATCGCCGGCGGATCGCACACTCTTCTTCTCAACATTACAACTGATTCTCCACTTATGCACATCAATCTGCTATGCATCTTTATCCTCGATCATTTCTCAACAACAACAACAATCGATCTCCATCGCATCTTCATCTTCGACATCAACATTTTGTTACTTCAATCTGCAACAATCACACACAGATCTTCAACGTCAACACAACATTACAATTCGCGAGTAGAAGCAAACAAAAAATGAAAAGAAGAAGAAAAAATATTTTGACACGCGGAAGCACAAATCGGAGAAGTGAATACTGAACAGAAAACTTAAAATATCTATCTTTGAAATCATCATCTTCTCAAACCGAAGGAGCGCCCGACTCTCTCCGGTAGGTAAGCGGTGTAAAATTCATTGGCTCTTCAATTTTCTGTATCTTGACGTGGATCAGAATCATGCAAGGATGTAAGCGAATCAGAGGTTAAAGACGAGGCTCGACGGAACCACGGTTGAAGTAAAATCAGAAATGAAGCTTGATGATGAACCATGAACAAAGTGAATACTTAAGGAAGAACCGAAATGGAGTGGAAACAGGCAGAAGCACATGGTTGAGACAACGGAGAATCATCGGAAGAGACGAGTTTCACGGTGCATTTTTTTTGTTGAGAAGGAGAAGAAGAAGTATTTTTGTGAAACTGAATCGTCTCTATTTTGAACCATAAGTTACAAAAAAGGTGCCGTCTCATCACTTTGTTCATTTTGTATTTTTATTCCAATTTTTGGTTTAATAATAGTAAGGTGATAAATAAAATATAGTTTAAGTGTTGTTAGATGATTGTATGGGCTGACCAGAATCCCTCTAAGCCTGTTAGATTGTTGTTTGGTAAGTCTAATGCTGAATGTGAATAAAAAATACTTGTTGGACTCCTCTTAGTTGGGCCTCAATGCCTAAGCTTTGCTGTACCATAAACTCTCTGATCCTGACTTCACCCCCTCTGTTTAGACTTTCACTCTAATTTTCTTGTATCATTTTTTGCTATTGAAATACTGTTGAAAATTAGTAACAAGATAATAAAATAGTAGAATATCTTAAAATTCTTTAGGATTTTTATTAAAGTTTTCTATTATCTTTTTATGTATGCATTAACATTCATCATTGTTTCTTATCTTTGATATCCTACTTTGGCGACCTGATACTACTTTTAGGTGTAAGTTTTGATCGATGTTCCATCATGTTTCTTATCTTTGTTATCCTACTTTGGTGATTTGATAGCACTGTTAGGTGTACGTTTTGATCAATGTTCCATCATCGTTTCTTATCTTTGTTATCCTACTTTGGTGACACGATACCATTGTTAGGTGTATGTTTGCTTGATATTTCATCATCGATTTCTATCTTTGTTATCCTGCTTTGGTGACACGATACCATTGTTAGGTGTATGTTTGCTCGATGTTTCATCATCGATTTCTATCTTTGTTATCCTGCTTTGGTGACTTGATACCATTGTTAGGTGTATGTTTGCTAGATGTTTCATCATCGATTTCTATCTTTGTTATCCTACTTTGATGACTTGATACCATCATTAGGTGTATGTTTTTCTCGATGTTTTGCCATCGATTTATATCTTTGTTATCCTACTTTGGTGACTCGATACCATTGTTAGGTGTATGTTTGCTCGATGTTTCATCATCATTTCTATCTTTGTTATCCTGCTTTGGTGACTTGATACCATTGTTAGGTGTATGTTTGACCGATGCTTTTCCATTGTTTCTCATCACTTATCATCCTGCTTTGATGACTTGATTTCATTGTTAGGTGTGGATGTTCCATCATCCATTTTTATCGTTTCTATCCTACTTTGGTGACATAATACCATTCTTAGGTGTATGCTTGATGGATTTTTTGCCATCGTTTCTTATTGCTCGTATCCTACTTTGATGACATGATATCATTTCTAGTTATTCATTACTCTCTATCTCTTTCTCTATCCTACTTTGATAACCCGATATCATTGTTAGGTGTTGATGTTTTACTATCTTTTCTTATCATACTTTAATGACTTGATATCATTGTTAAGTTTTGATGTGTTACCTTATCTTTATCATTTTCTATCCTACTTTGATGACTTGATATCATTGTTAGGTGTTGGTGTTCTATCACCCCTTTTGTCTTTTCTATCCTACTTTGATGACACATACCATTGTTAGGTGATTGTTTGATCGATGTTTTACCATCTCTTTTCCTATTCCTATGTGATGCTTTCATGCTTCCATTTCTTGTCATCTTTTGTGTATGCTTCCCCCTTTTTGCCCAGGCTTTTCTATGGCATTTGCATTAAAACTAAAACCAACTTTCTCTTTCAAATTCATAAAATACTCTAAACCTACTTACACTCTTTTTCAAGGTAAAAAACAACAACCAATGCAAACCTTTTTTTCTTCTGACTTTTTATTTTTAAAAAGATAAATGGATGAATTGAGGAGATGATGGAGAATCTGGCAAAGCAAACGATGGCAGAGGGTGTGTCGGCCAGGAGCTAGCGCACCGAGGGAGAAGGAGCGGCAGGTTGGAGGGAGTAGACAGAGGGGGTCGCGTCAGGCAAATTTGGGTTTAAACTTATGGTGGTGACCAGTAGGGGGGAGGTGCGCCGGAATCTTGAGAGGGAGGAGGGAATTTATGACTTCTTCCTTGCTCTTGAGTTCAGAGAATTTGAGATATTTGATTGAGTTTTTTGTGTAGAATGAAAAATGTGATTATGAAATTGAGTAAAAAGAATATATAGAGGTGGGTTAAGGCCATGTTTGGCAAGTGAAACAAAAGCCCAAATTCATTTATTTTTGTGAATAGTGCATAATTTCCAATTTATCTCATGTACAGTCCTAGATCGAAGAATAGGTTCCCGTCCTGAACATACGAAATGTAAAAGACTTCAAGACAGATTTAAATCCCAAATAACCACTCGAATATGATTTTCCGATCACAAGTTATGAATTTTTGAATATCTAACAAATAGTGGATCAATAGTTCACTTCCTAACACAAGTTTCAGGGTTTTCGTGCATTCAGAGATCTTCTATACCGAATTGGCTCTCGACCCAAACATATGAATTGGAGGAACTAAAAATACATTTATTATACCCAAAGAACCATTCCAAAATGTTAAACCAGACAAAATTTATGAATTTTTGATCATTCGCGAAAACAGTGAACCAACAATATCCAAACTTCAGAGTATTTGCATATTCAGAGATCCTCCTCAAAGAATTGGCTTTGGCCCAAACATATGACTTGTAGAGAATATTAAGATGGTTCTTACGCCTGAAGAATCACTCCAAAATACTTCTTCAGATGGAAGATATGAATTTTTGAAGTCACATTGTGATATACTTCTTTTCTATTCAAACTGTTTTGAATTGACTGAAACGCTTGATTTTCTCTGCAATTCAAGGTATGCTAAAATACCTGAGAAATTTTCATTATGAGGATGCAATTTTCCACTGATCAGGTAGCCTAGAAAATGCTCTGAGCGTGTTGACTGACGAAATAAACGTCTTTCGTAACCTGACGAGGCTTCAAAGAAGTACCTTGATCCCATAACCATAGAACCAATGATATGTATGTATGCGTATGATAATGAAATATAAGCCAAATAGGTGCAAAATGAAGAGGGTAAATTTTGGGGTATAACAACTTCCTCTATTACATCTTCTTAAACCTAGAGCGAGATTGGTGTCAGCCTTTCAGCGACAAGGTAGAAGGGGATTGAATACAAAATTAAACCCAAAAATTTATGCTCTGAATTAGGACAAGGTGTATCAACACTGGTGATTGTATTTTGGTAAGTTTATGGTATTTGAACCAGAAGGACATGGCTTGTAAGCATGAAGGGCCTGATAAGCGAGGACAATAAACAATGGACTTAAACAAAAGACTAGCATCTACTAGACTCTAAAGATGTGGCACCATGAAAGAAATAGGCTACCCATACTGAAAACATTTAGCCAAGAAAGAACTGGACCCCCAACGAGGTAACGAGCAACCAAACTCTAAATATATTGCGCCAGGAAAGAACTGGACCACCAACAAGACAAAGAGTGGACAACCCAACTGCAGAATACTAGAATGTTGTATTCTGAAACTTGTCCTTAGTAGGAACTGGTGGCCACCATACCAAAAAATGTTGCGCCAGGAAAGAACTGGACCACCAACAGGGTAACGAGACCTAGAAACGTTGCACTAGGAAAGGACTCGACCACCAACAAGTTGAAGAGACCTAGAAACTTTGCGCCAAGAAAGAACTAGACCACCAACAAGGTGACGAGACCTAGAAATGTTGTTCCGGGAAAGAACTGGACCACCAACAAGGTAATGAGACCCGAAAATGTTACGCCAGGGAAGAACTAGACCGCTAACAATATATCGAGCAATCGACTCTAAATATGTTGTGCTAGGAAAGAACTGGACCACCAACAAGGCAAAGAGCGGACAACCTGACCGCAGAATATCAGGATGTTGTATTCTGAAGAAAAAAAGGTAACAAGTAAGCAAAACATGACCTTGGTAGGAACTGATGGCCACCAGACCTAAAAATGTTGCGCCAGGAAAGAACTGGACCACAAACAAAGGTAACAAGACCCAAAAATGTCGCTCTAAGAAAGAATTATACCAGTGACAAGGTACGAAATCTAAAGATGTTGCACCAGCAAAGGACTTGACATCTGACAAGATAATGAAAACTAAAGTTGTCGCCCTAGGAAAGAACTAGACCACCGACAAGGTAACAAAATACAAATATGTCACACCAGGAAAAGACTGGACTACCGACAAGATAACAAGCAATCGACTCTAAAGATGTTGCACCAGGAAAGAACTTGACCACCAACAAGGAAAAGAGCGGACAACTCAACCAAATAAAACTAGTAACCTCTAACTCCTAGGCATGGGGACACCATTAGATACTGATCACGGGAGGAATGCAAAAGGGTGCCATTATAGGATAAGTACCTTTAAAGAGACCTGTTGAGAGTTCTAGCGGTAGAAATGTTGAGACTAAGCCACTGGATTGACTTAACTTGCACAAATCAAATAAAAATCGCCACCGCGCTTTATTGTTTCCAGAGAAAATGGGAAAAATGAGAATAAACCCAAAAGATAGAGGGAGAGAATCTAGGTACGGGGGTTGGTTATGCAAACGGAAGGTATTAGCACCCTAAAAATATATAGTACTCCGCAGGAACCTCTTTGAAAATTTGTGTATTTTGGTAATAAATGATGCATACAAAGATAGATGGCAGAGATGAGAAAAGAAGTATTTTTTTACAATTTTTGCACCTGTCGCGGTTGTGAACCTTTAGTTCCTACGTACTACCTTTCGTGCAATAGGGAATCAGGGTACTCATAGTTCACCTAATTTTTTTTAAGAGAAGAGACATCATTGTCACATCCGAGTGGAAAACATACTTACTACCCACGATCATGAGAAAGGAGAATATGCATCATCTCAAAGTGGAGAATATAACTTGGATTTTAAAATCAATAAAGCCTCACTCAACAACCAAGTGGAAAATATCTCACCTTTCTACATATTGTAGAAGTATATTAGCTCACATCACTACAAGAATCGATAAGGGTCTAATCTTTTGAGAAAAAGTTTTAAAGTAAAAAGCCAAAGTGGAAAAATAGTTTGAATGAGGTTAATTGACTTTTAGTATTCTCAACAAAAAAAGTCAAAGTATGATTAAGTTGGTTAAAGTTTAATTAAGAAAATATTTTTAAAAATGCATGGACCTAAGTCCAAGTTTATTATGAAAGCAGTTCAAGTTAGAAAACAAGAAGAGTTTTGAAAAGGATGGAGAAGATTTTTGAAATTAAAGAAGATGATAGGAGGGAGAAGATTTTTTAAATTAAAGAAGATGACAGGAGATAAAGGGACTATCCTAAAGCATAAGGTAAAAGCTAAAGAAAATAACTATCTAACTAACAAGAAGCCAACACTTAACATAAAGAGTCAATATAGAATTCGCATCCTTTGGAGTAAAACCAAGCAAGCAAAAATACTAAACCTCTTCGAAAAACCAAGCTTCAGATGAATTAAGTCTTCACAAAAATTGGATAGAGTAACAACTATTTACAGAGGAATTCCCAATCACAGATAAAGCACATAATCAGAATAACCTGCACGCAAAGAAAATCAACCCAATGTCTCAGGATAAACCCCAAGAACTCTAGACAAAATAACAACAGAGTCACAAGGTCCCAAGGGTAATCAAGGATTCTAATCCTAAGTCCAAGAGTTCCACAACTCCATTATGCCAATGATAGTAACTAAATAGTACAAGTAACCTTACGGTTTTTTAGTGTTCATGTTGGTTATTAAGTGTCTTCAAAAATAAAATGAAAGCTCAAGTGAGCAAAATAAAAATGACATAAAGATAAATGCTCAAGTGAGCAAAGATGAAAATAGTATGAAATATAAATGCTAAAGTAAATGATGCATAAAATTAAAGGCATAAATTAAACGGCATAAAGTAAAAGCAAAAAGTAAACTCAACTGTTAATGAATTAGATGTTAGAGGTCAGTTGAATGACCATCTTGAAACTTGAATTTGAAAACTCATTAGAAGACTGATAAAATCAAAGCTTCTCAATAACAAGTTTCATTTACTTTTTGTCAAGTATATCATTCATTTCAAGTACTCAAGGCAAGCATATATGATCAACGATGTTTAAATGACTCACTTAGACCAAAATTCATGAAAGTTAATTAGAGTATTGATAAGATCAAAGCCTCCTAACAATGAACCTCAAGGTTACTGGAGCAAATGTTTCAAATTAAACATATTGGGCTTGAAAACCTATGTTAAGAAATTGTAAGTGGACTTATGTAGAAGTCACACCTATTTTGTGGTTGGTCAATAGAAATCTATGTACCACATGTTAGAGAAATGATATGTAGATCATTCTCCAACAACATGTAGCACAAGCAAGAAATAGATAAGATGAAGAGGAGGGATGTTTCAGATGAAATTAGGGTTTCAAATATAATCAAAATCATTCAACCATTTTGGTGGATTTGGTTTTTCAACCTATCAACACCCAAGATTCAATGAGGTTGAGGAACTTGTCCCAAAATAACACCCAAATCAGAACCAAACAAAAATATAAAAAAAATAATATTCAATAAAACAATATTTAAATGATTAATAAAAAGGAAATAATTGGTAAAATACACAAAGTATATTAAAACACCAAATAAAAATCCTAAAAAATAGTCAGAGGTCAAACATGAGTCAATAAGTGTTTCAAAATTTTTTAAGGTCAAAAACTATTTTTAAAATTTAAAGAAATAAGCAAAATAAACCAAAATTTGTAAAGAATAGTAAAATAAGAAATAAAAATAAAATGAGATCATCAATATTTGTCAAGAAGTCATTGGATCCTTCCATATTTTTTTCTTCAGAATTTAAAAATCAAGAAAAGTATTTTTAAGCAATTAAAATAATTCAAATAAAGTGAAAAATCATAAAAACTACCAAATCATAAAAAAATTGTGAAAAAAAATAAGAATCAGAAAGAGAAAAATCAAAAGTATTTTTGAGATTTTTTTTCTTCAAATTTTTAGAAGTTAAAATGAATGTTTTTATGAATTTTAGAAGTTTAAAACAAATAAAATATAAAATCAGAAAATAAAAATAAAACCAAAAAGATGTAGACCATTGGATCAATGTCAAAACACGTTAGTAATCAAATCCAAGGGATCTGGCGCGTTGTGCATGATATGGACATTATTGAATAAACCACCAGATCATTTATTTAAAACGTGTTTTGAAATAAATGCATGGCGTGATATGATTGGCTGAAGGGAAGACATGTCATCCATCATCTTCAACCTCCCGTCACCCGCAAATTACAGGTTCCATAAACTGTAAAATTAGAAGCTCAGAGCGATGCCATTCACTTAATCTCTTCAAGACGATTTCAATGGTACCCTCGCGAAAATTTATATAAACTATAGCTCATACGATTTGAAGAAAACCAGAAGAAAAAAGTTGGAAAGAGATTTGAAAATTCACGAGCAAAACTCACTTCCAGTTAAAAACTAATGATACAATCAGTATGAGAGTGATGTGAGCTACATTATAGCAACAAGTTTGGAGAGAATTGATGGAGGAGTCTACCTATTTAAGTTCAAATTCAGAGCTCTGAAACTCGACTTGGGTAGCACTATTCAAGGCACCTTAAGGCTTGGTTCTTCTTCTGTTAGCTTCAGTGAAGTTCAAGGAGGAAGAATCAGCAAAGAAATTGGATTGAAACATGCTTTAGAATTGAATTCGAAGTTACATAATTATGAGTTATGGAGGAAGTTCAATAGAGGTTTTTTGGCTCTCTAAAGATTGTAAAATGAGTGGGATATCACCCTCTATTTATAGAGAATTGAATGGAATCAAGAGGAGGGGTGGATGATGTAATTTGAGTCGAAATCGTGCACACCTGCATCATTAGTAAAGTGTGACTAGCAAGTTGTCAAAACTCAACCATTCCTTGCGTTTTGATGTGCTAAACCTTTCAGGCAACTTATTTAATCATGTTTAAACATCAAATGGATGACAAAATTGTGTTTAGAGGTCACACTAATCAATTTGAAATCTGACTGTATATGAAACTTCAGCTTCAAGGCATCAACTTTGAATCCATGGTGCACACAGGTTAAGAGGCTTTAGGGTATAATTCTTTAAGCATTTGAAAGACAAGGTTACAATATTTACAATGTGCCAAGAAAGACATCATTTGGATGTTTGAGCAAAACTCTTTGTCCAATTGAATTTTTGAAAAACACACGGATGTTTTGTACTTAGAAAAATTTAAAGTTTTGAACTTCAAAATGACCTATAATGTTCTTCAAAATTACATGACCTTTCACTCCAAATTTGATCTTGAATCTGAAGATGACACGAAGTAGACCTCTTGAATTGAAGTGTGGAATTGATATTACTCAAAAATCATAAAAATTCAAAGAGTTATGGCCTTTGGAAGATGATGAAATTTTTTGGGGAAATTCACAAAAGACCTATAATCTTTTCAATTCTTCAACAACTTTCCAAGCATCTTTAAGTCTTTCACATAAAAACAAAGTTGTATTAGACATCCAAAAGATTATTATGGAAAACTAATGTGCTCAAAGTGATAAAAATTGACGAAGTTATGATCACTTGAAGTCAAATCCTAAAATTCATAGGCCTTCCAAGGAGACTTGTAATTTTTCTCAACTTTTAGTGATCTTTCATTCAAAATTATCCTTAGACTTCTGAAGAGAGCTTGTTAAGGACCCTTTAAATAGAATCATGGATTTGGAATTTCTAAAAAATATCAAAAAATGAGCAAGATATGGTCCTTATAAGTCAACAAACCCTAGCTCAGTGAGTGTCAAAATAACTTGAACTCCCTTTCAACTTTTGATGATTTTTATTGCACAATTGGATCTTGTCATGTGAAGAGAGGTTGTTTTAGATGATGATAAGAATCCATATAAAAAAGAGCCAACTCAAAATGTCTAAAATTGAGAAAGTTGTGTTTTGTGATCACTGAATCTAGTATTTGCTCAATTAGATAAAACTTGTTGAGCCAACCTTGAATCTTTTGATCTTTCTTGGAAAAATAAGGCATGATGAATTATAAGAGAACTTAAAATGATGTTTTCTTGAAGCACACTCAAAGATGGAGCTTAAGTCTCAATGAAGATTGTTGAAGAAGGCATGGAAATAAATACATGAACCTATGAATATTCTTGATGAATTTCACCACCAACTTTGAGGAGTCTTGACTTAAATAAAGTGAGAGAGCTTCTTGAACCACAAATATTTGATTCCATAGACATGACCCTAAATATTGAGCTCTTGCGATCCATTAGAGAACCATTTGGTTGAGAATCACCCCTTAAACCCTAGATTAGATGGCAAGTTGAAGGAAATTGTGAGCACCTACAATATGAACACTTAAAGGAACATTGTTGTACCACAAAATTTTCCCTCCCATATTACTCAAAAAATTTCAAGAAATATCCTCAAGTTGCTCAAGGAAGTCCAAGGGTTGACCAGACAAGCTCCCCCTCCTAAGGCAGTCTACCTCAAAATTAGGGTTTCATGTTGCATCAAGATACTTGAGTCCAAGGGGTCCCAAATGCTCACCATTGTCCTAATATGTTCTCAAGATCATCCATGTCAAGTTTCAAGCCCTGCAGAGAAAATTTGCCCAGTCAATTGCTCAAAGGCCTGAAAATCGACCATGCTAGGGCAAAAGTCAACTGTGGCCCACATACAGTCAAACTTCAAGATTTTTGGTCAAAATCCTCATTTTGAAGTGTATTTCATCATTTGATCAAGGTTTGATCATGATTCATCAAGGATTGCTCATAATTCATCAAGAATCAAAAGTTGCTAAATTAGGGTTTTGTAGGAAAAGTCAACTCAACTTTGACCAAGCATAACTTTCTCATACTTTATCAGAAATGACCCATCCAAATCTAATTTTTAAGAGGATGCAATTTCCTACAATTCATATTCAGCTCCCAAGTTCAAAATATGAATTCACAAGAAGTTATGAATTTGGACATTATAGGTCATTTTGAAAAGTCAACAAAAACACCTTTTTTGTCAAAGCATCATACATGAGAATGGAATATAAAATTGAGATGAGACCAAAAGGGTTGCTTATAGGACATATCGATCTTTCTAAAAAGTCCAAGAACACCTCCAAAGAGTCAAAATTGAGGAAGTTATGCATTGGTGAAGTTGACCTTTTTTGCAAAATTGCCAAAAGTCAACTATGCCCAAAACTTCAAATTTTTCCAAATGGGCCCAATATTTTTCACTTGTTTTAAGTTGGAAACATGGTCCACGAGCCCTAGCCTTTCCCACTTGTCATTATCTTATTTATATTATTTATTTTGATTTTTATTTGAATTAAATCATTTTAAATCAAAACAAATCATATAAAATCCAAAACATTGAAATTCAAAGATCTTGTGCTTGTTTCAGGTCTTAATGTCCAGCTAGCATCAGATCAAATCCGTGTAAAGGCATGGTGTGCACAAAAATATTGAATTAGGCCATTTTTGGAAAGATATTCAAGGTGTATCAAATCAAAATCAAATTCATTGACGGAAGAAGATTGTGATCATTCTTTCAACCCTAATTCATTCCTCAATACACAAGGAGTGTGTACAGACCAAAAGAGAGGCTAGAAGGAGGCGTGTGATCAAGAACAAAACTTGAAAAAAACAAGAAAAAATGGTGAATCGAATTCCTACTTAGAGGCTAATTTAAGACCCTTGGACCATTCCAATCGCTTCCTGGGATCCCTAGCAAGCAAAAGCAATCAAGAACAAGCGTTCCCAAGCCCTATATCTCGCTGTAAGTCCATCACGACATTGCTTATTTCTTGAATTTGGTTTGCATGATTTAGACATTGATAGCATGAATTAATGATATATTCTTGATCACCGTCATGTTTGCAAGCTTCCTGTAACATTTGATTGCATTTTCATTGCTTGTATAAGATTTCACCATAGCTAGGGTTTTATGGTTCGATTTAGGAGTTTTGTTTACAGGCAAAATTGGGCCATGAAAGGGCCACCAATGAACTCAGCAGGTCCAGACGAAGCTGTCCATGGCCTTCGTTTTTATTTATCACGCTTGTGTTGAGTTTTGAGATTTGCAGGACTTGTAGCTACGGATAAACGTCCGTAGGTAAAAGTTTGCAACTTTTACCAATAGATCCAAGGAGGAAGATGACTAGTTGGAAATCCACCATTGCCCTGTTCAAATTTCCGCGTGCTGAATTGATATATGTGGCCTTTTAATATTTGATTATTATTTTGTATTATTATAACAAACAAAAGCAAGTGGCGCAGTGGTAGTGGAGTGGTTGGATAGTGAATCAGGACCTGGGTTCGAATCCCAGGTCCCCCAAATTTCTTCATATTTTTTCCTTTCAGGTAATCCAGCGCGCTTACAAGTCCAAGGCATATCATACTCCCTCAAGATCCAGTCTGCCAAGTGGCCAGATGGCCAGATCCAAAGGCCATTCATGAGGGAGCACCAAATGCCTAGTCAAACGCATGGCATGGGATTACAAGGAGTCAACGTGGACCTTGGCTTCTTGGGCCAGATTGTTGTCCACACACCCCTCAAATTACTTTTCAAGCCCATTCTCTCTTTCTATTTCCTTTTATATATTTGTTTTATTTTATTTAATTCATTTATTTTATTTACTAACACAATTAATTATTTTCTTTTATAAAAAAAATCATAAAAAAATAATACTTTTCACAAATTAGGTTTAGATTTTATTTTTTGTCAAAAAAATTAAATTAATTTAATTAGGTTGTTAATTTAGATAACTTTAATTCTTTTGTAAATAAATTAAAAATAATTAGAATAATTAGGTTTTTATTTCTAACTTAATTATATATTCTTTTCCTAAAAATAACAAAACATAAAAAATAAGCCATTTATTTATCATTAATTAATTTAATTAACTAATTAATTTTTGTATTTTATTTAGAAAACCTAATTCTTTTCTTAAAAAAATAATTAAAAACAACAAAAAACAATTTTTCTTTTGATTAGGATTAGAAGGGTCAAAACCCTAATTTCTCCCCAATCTTAATTTCATCGCGCGCGCTTTATTGTTTTATTATTTACCATATTGATGTAACTGCCTACAAGTTGTAATAGTTAATTAGGTCTTTATTTTCATTTATCGCTTTATTTCAAAGGGTTTGTTTTTGGCTATGTAAATACCCGAAGCCTTGTAATAGCGTAGTTTAATTTCCGCACTTTAAATTCCGCAAAATATTAAACTGTTAGATGTATGATATAGGGATGCATGACAAGAATGTATGATTAACTTTAAAACAGTTAGATAACCCTAAAATGTGCAAAGATAAATAATCTGAAATTGAATCACTCGCACATGCGCACTCCTAGGGTACACTCCCACTTGGTTGCCTTCGGTAAACAGTCATTGAGTATAGGATGCTTTAGTGGTCTCCCTTTTGTCCAAAGATCAAAGTTTCCTCGGAAAGGTTGCCTCAGATAATTGATCTAAGACATTAGGGTTATTACTAAGACATCTTAACATTGCTTTAGTGACCGTACGTCCCTTTCTAATTGACCCTTAAAACTCCAACGACGATGCTACCTACTCACTAATAGTGGGATAGCGCTGTCTAAAGGAAACGAACATAGAACGATTCTTTTTTCGAGTAGGTAGATTAGTTCTTAAGTACTTTCTCAATCCAAACAAAACTTTTTCACACTTACACTCCTTTACAAACAAAGTTTTCAAAATACTTCATTACACTCTTGAAGACAGAAGCAAGAGTTAAATCAAAGTCAAAACAAAAACTTTTCAAATCACACAAACACACAAAGAAGCAATTTTGAAAATGACGAGCAAGTACCTAAGTGCCCGTAGATAACTACAGATAGAAAGGGTGCTAATACCTTCCCTTTCTATAATCTACCCCCCGTACTCAGAATAATCTCGAAAAAGGAATTTTTCTGCGCTTTTTTCCTTTCCTTGTTGGATAAAATAAAAGACGGTGGCGACTCTTGCTTACCGCGACATTTTGCGAACACAAACACAAAATGCAAACCAGCACTCCTAAAAATAAGTCCCAGTTCTGGCCACCATATCACAGAACTGGCGACTCTGCTGGGGAGTAAATAAGTGGGGTATACCTTAGGATTAGTTCATCATATTGTTTTCTATTGTTTGATTTGATTGCTTTATCTTTGTAGGCTTTGTATCAGAGTTACTATAGATCCTAACCCGGATCTGGGGACACCTTTTAGGTAAGTAGCAATAGACTGTGAGAGAACTGTACGACGTAGACCGATACGGTTGAAGTAGTAGCTACATTGATGTGGCACATTAGTTGGTACTGATATCCCTTGTGGAGCAACAAGGAGAGTATGGGGCTGCTATATGGGTCATTAAGCATCAACTGACCTTAGAACCTATAATTGACCAACTTGGCCATAGAAAGTAGCAAGATGTTACACTCATTGAGACCATACTCTCGCGATGGTTCCGGCTGCAAGAAAAGATTGCGTGAGCTGAAACTATGACCGATGAAGGATGGTCAATGATATTAAGAACCTCTAGAACCCGGTTACTATTATTTGGACAGGTTGAACCAACTAAACTGCAAGAGGGTAGTACCTAGACTCCATGCAAGCCTAAACTTAAGGGTTATTGTGTGAGTTGTTTGACCTTACCATGTTTGCTATCTGTGATACCTGTGGTGTGTTTTTATCATGAAATCGCATGCATATTTAATTAGACTAACCATTTCAAAGACCGTGGGGATTCATCTTTGTTCTATTTTGCAGATCATGGCCTCTATGCGCAAAAATACCATTCGAGTCAACTTCGTACAGATCCCTGCTCAGCTCAGAGAGTTGGTTTCAAAAGTTCCTGATACTTCTTCCTTTGTTAGAAGACATGGTCATCTCCTTACCTTGGTCACTTAAAAGTTGGATGAGCAAATGATGAGCGTGTTGTTCCAGTTCTTTGACCCGTTGCATCACTGTTTTACCTTCCCGGACTATCAGTTAGTCCCTACTTTGGAGGATTTTTCTGATTTACTAGGCATATCTATTCTCGAGCAGACACCCTTTACAGGTTTGGAGATAGCTCCTAGGCCAGAGGATATTGCTTCAGCCCTACATCTGAAAATGGTTGATGTAGTATCTAACTGGGAGATTCAGAGTGGGGTTAAAGGTTTCTTGGCTAAGTTTTTGATCGATCAAGCTCAACAGTTCTGGGATAGTTTGGACTTCCAAGCATTTGAAGACATCCTGGCTCTCCTCATCTATGGCTTGGTTCTGTTCCCGAATCCAGATTCTTTTATCGATGTGAACGCAGTCAAGATCTTCATGTCTCGTAACCCAATGCCTACTCTTCTAGGTGACGTTCTGCATGCTCTTTATACCCGCACTGTTCGGAGAAGGGGAACTCTCATGTATTGTACACCGCTGCTGGCGAGGTGGTTTATTTCACACCTCTCCAAATCTGTATTAAAGAACGAGGAAGGTGTAGGTTGGGCTTACAAAATCATATCCCTTGCTCATACGGACATCCCTCATATGGAAAGGGTAGTTGTCATTGATCGGTGTGGGGAATACCCTAATGTTCCATTGCTTGGAATTAGAGAAGGAATAACCTACAACCCTTGTTTGGCCTTACGACAGTTTGGACGAGCTCGAAGGGACGATCCTCATGAGCTACTGCTTACAGACATTGTCTTTGACTTCAAGGGGGATGTTGAGGGACATCGCCGCAGATTTATACGAGCCTGGGGCAGGGTGAACAGGTCTGACCCGCATGAGCTAGGACTGAAGACTTCTCTCCCGATGCAACCCTATCTCCAGTGGGTTCGAGCCCGTGCTCAAAAGCTGGGGATGCCATATGAAGCTGTTTCGCCAGTGATTGTAGAGCATACTGATGAAGAAGGTGTTCCTTATACGATCCTCCATCCCTATATGCCTACTGATCTGGGGGCATTGAAGAGATCTTGGATCCAGTTAAAGGAAGAAAGGGATACCTACAGAGAGAAGTATCATGAGCAGGAGAGGAAGATCCTGAAGCTTACAATGCAGCTTGAGAATGAGAGGACAATTAACAATTATGTCAGCACGAAAGGAAAACGACCATGGGATTTCTGATGACTTTTATTATTTAGATTTGCTTTTCAGTTCATTTCTTTTGTAACGCCTTAAAGGCATTTGTTAAACATTGTTTCAAGTTTTAATCTAATAAAGTGTGTTTTATTTTAGTTTACAAATTTGAATCTCCCTAACTCTTTGAAATCATTTCATACACATTCCATTACCATGCACCTCATCATAGGTAACATTACAGGTTTCTTATCTTCTTCGTTGTTTATTTCAGCACATAATGTCTTCTGAAACACCTACTGATCAAGCTATTAAGGCTCTTCAAGCTCAGAATGCTCAGTTTCAGGAAATGTTCTTGAACTTGGCCAAGAGTCAACAAGATTTGAAGACTCTCATCTTGAAGGACAAGAAGAAGAAGAAGAAGAGGGTGGTTCTGCTGAATATGGGTCACAGATTCAGGAACAATTTGCGACAGGAAGCTGATCTGTCTCATTCATCTGGAGGAGGAGAGAATCAAGAGGAAAGGAAGGGTCCTAGCCCTGTGGTTTTTGACAATGACACAGATTTTGATGAAGACCAGTATCCTCCTGCTGAGGATAGGTACAAACAACTTGAAGACCGTCTGAGTGCCATGGAGATTCAGAAGGTTCCCGGTTTGGATTTTGGAGATTTGGGGCTAGCATCTGGGGTGGTGATCCCACACAAGTTTAAAGCACCTATCTTTGCTAAGTATGATGGGGTATCTTGTCCAAAGCTCCACCTCTGCTCATACGTCAAAAAGATTCAACCCTATACTGCTGATAGAAACCTGTGGGTTCATTTCTTTCAAGATAGTCTATCAGGGACTCAGCTTGAATGGTTCTATCAATTGGAGGGAGCTAACGTCCGCAACTGGGAGGACCTTGCTGTTTCTTTTTACGAGCAATACCAATATAATGCCGACCTTGCTCCCATGCGTACTCAACTTTAGGGTATGTCTATGGGTGCGAGCGGAGGTTTTAAGGACTACACTCAGAAGTGGAGAGATCTGGCCGGAAGAGTACAACCCCCTTTGTCTGATAGGGAATTGGTGGATATGTTTCTTGGGACTTTGTCTGGTCTATATTTCAACCATTTGATCGGAAGTTCATCATCGGGGTTACCTTAATTGATAATGACTGGGGAGAGAGTGGAGGCTGGTATTAGAAGTGGCAAGATATAGAAAGGTGCTTTGTCAAGTACAAAGAAGAAGCCTTTCAAGAAAGAATCTAGTGCAGTTTACAGCTCAAGGAGCCAAAATCGACCCGAGCGCCGCCAAGCAGTGAATGCAGTGGTAATATCAAGACCTATTGTTTCCCCACAATGCAACAATCAGCAAAGAGTAGAGAGACTGCAAAGATAGTATACTCAGCTCAGTATGACCTTGTCGCAAATTTTACCCCAATTGTTGAAGACTAACCTGGTGACTCTGAGGGAAGCTCCGAAGAATCCCAGTACCACCTCTCCGCTGTATAATCCGAACGCCCGCTGTGCTTATCACTCTGATAGCCCAGGGCATGATACCAACAACTGCTGGGCCTTGAGGAATAAGGTGAAAGATTTGATTGAAGCTAAGGAAATTGAGTTTGACGCACCAGAAAAACCTAATGTCTTGACTGCTCCTATGCCCAAGCATGGAGTAAATGTTGTGGAAGATGATTCATTTGTAACCTCCGTGGAAGACATTTCTACTCCGTTGATGATCGTTAAGAAGAACCTATTGTTGGCCTGTTTATTTCTGGGCTGTGGTGAAGGTTTCCACCTGTGTTCCATCCTACCTGATGGTTGCCATTTATTGAAGTCAGGTGTTCAACTCCTGATGGATAACAAAGAGATCTTGTTCGAGAAAACTTTGGTTCCGTTGATTCCTGTTGAAGATGTTTCCATAATCACCATTTCCACCAATCCTCCCAAGGCTTCCTCGAGAAAGCCTGTTAGGATTACATCTGTTTCGAGATTTGCCCCATTGATCATTACTATTCCTGGACCTATCCCTTACACTTCGGATAAGGCTGTCCCGTGGCACTATGGGGCCGATGTGTATTATCATGGGATTAAACAAGAGTTGAAGGTTGAAGAGGCTGATACTGATGTCAGCAATATTTTCAGGTCTAGCAAGGTCACCCGAAGCGGAAGACTCTTCTCTCCTGAGATTTCTCCTCCGACTATTCAAAAGCCTGTTGTCATTCCACCTACCAAAACATCTGCTACTATTCCAATTCTCACTCCAGTTATCACTCATGTCGCCGAGTCATCTGACACTCGGGCCAAAGAAGTTACAGGTGGGCCTGCCCGAATGGAGGCACCTAAAAAAGTCATTGTTGAAACCTCTAGGCAGGAGATAGAGGAAAATTTGAAAATTATCAAGAAAAGCGACTACAATGTAGTCGAACAGCTAGGGCAAACCCCGTCGAAGATCTCTATGTTGTCTTTATTATTGTGCTCAGAAGCCCATGCTAAGGATTTAATTTCTTTCCTTAAAATTGCGCATGTGCCGTAGGAAACATCTGCTGATCAATTCAAAGACCGTGTGGCTAGTTTGACCGCTGACAAAGGGTTGGGTTTCTCCGATGCAGATCTGACTGCCAAAGGAAGGAATCATAATGATGCCCTGCATGTCTCGATCGAGTGCAGGGGAACTACTTTAGCCCACGTGCTGGTGGATACTGGGTCCTCATTAAATGTTTTACCCAAGAAAGCAATAGATCGGCTGGATTGTGAAGGGTTGGTTCTGAAGCCAAGTAATATTGTGGTTAAGGCCTTTGACGGGTCCAAAAGGATGGTACACAGAGAGGTGGATGTCCCTGTTAAGGTTGGTTCTCAGACTCTTGCGTCTACATTCTATGTGATGGACATTCGACCATCTTATTCTTGTTTGTTGGGTCGCCCATGGATTCATAAAGCTGGGGCAGTAACTTCTACGCTCCATCAGATGTTGAAGTATCCAGTGAAGGGGAAGATTGTTACGGTGCAGGGAGAGGAGTAGTACATGGTAAACCACCTTAACTCTTTCTGGTATGTGGAGATGGATGGGGAGTTCATTGAGACCCCGTGTAAGAACTTTGAAGAAGTCCCCCAGACTTTGGCGTCGACTGAAATTGCTGCTGACGAACTTCCAATGAAGATGGCTTCCCTCAAGGATGCCAGAGTTGTTGTTGAAAAAGGTGGGTGTGTGAATTGGGGCTAACTCCCTGACTTTGCACACAAGACTGACAAGTTTGGTTTGGGTTTTACTGCAGAAGCCCAAAGGGTTGTTCGGCGCACGCAGATTGGAAGACCTCCCCTGCGTATCAGTAATCCGGGAGTGAATGCAATTGAAGATGATGATGAAGAGTCAGATTTTGACAGCTGGATTTACCCGACTACTAACGGTGGCTTGAACAATTGGACGGCGAAGGACTTCGTGCCTGTTTCTTTTATTACACAATAATAGACTTTTGTTTTGAGACTTGTAACAGACAATTTGAAACTTTTACGTCCCGGTGCCTTGCCCGAGACACCGTGGCTTTGTTTGTGAGGGATCATTATGTGTCATTTCCATATATCATCAATAAAGCATTGGACATTTTTCTTGCATTACAAATTTTGCGCTCCTTGTTTTTCTTTTCTATCTTGCACTTTATCAAAACAACTATTTGTCTTACACACACTCACATATCATAATACAGGTCCACATCCACTCTGGATCCCACTGATAACGACTCTGCTACTGCGAGTTATGACTTCGAAAGTCCGATCAACCAAGCTGAGGACGAAGGCGAGGATGATTGTGAGGTGCCTAGGGAACTTGCTAGACTGTTACTTCAGGAAGAGAGGGCCATACAGCCGCATGAAGAGCCAGTGGAAATAGTGAATCTGAGTACAGAGGAAGACAAGAAAGAGGTCAAGATCGGTGCAAATCTGGAGCCTAGTGTCAAGCAACGGTTGATACAGATATTGCGTGACTATGTTGAGATCTTTGCCTGGTCTTATGAAGATATGCCTGGTTTGGATATCGATATTGTGGTTCACCGCTTGCCAACTAAAGAAGACTGTCCTCCAGTGAAACAAAAAGTTCGTTGAATGTGCCCAGAGATGTCTGAGAAAATCAAGGCCGAGGTTATGAAACGGTTTGATGCCGGTTTTCTAGCAGTTACTTCTTACCCGCAGTGGGTCGCCAACGTGGTTTCGGTGCCGAAGAAAGATGGTAAAGTCCGTATGTGCATAGACTATAGGGATCTGAATAGGGAAAGTCCCAAGGATGATTTCCCTCTGCCTCATATCGATGTTCTGGTTGAAAACACCGTACATCATAAGGTCTTCTCCTTTATGGATGGTTTTTCCGGTTACAATCAGATTAAGATGGCTCCCGAAGATATGGAGAAGACAACTTTTGTTACGCAGTGGGGTACCTTTTGCTACAAAGTCATGCCATTCGGGCTGAAGAATGCTAGGGCAACGTATCAGCGCGCCATGGTTGCTTTGTTCCACGACATGATTCATCATGAGATTGAGGTATACGTTGACGACATGATTGCAAGATCCTAGACTGAGGAAGAACACCTTGACCATCTTCAGAAACTATTTGATAGGTTGAAAATGTATAAGCCGAGGTTAAACCCGAACAAGTGCACCTTCAGGGTGAGGTCTGGTAAGCTGTTGGGTTTCGTCGTTAGTGATAAAGGTATTCAAGTGGATCCTGCAAAGGTGAAGGCTATACAGGAAATGCCGACCCCCCAAACAGAAAAAGGAGTCAGAGGCTTTTTGGGACAGTTGAACTACATTGCCCGATTCATTTCACACTTGACTGCTACTTGTGAGCCAATCTTCAAGTTGCTGAAGAAAGATCAAGTGGTAAGATGGAATGATGAATGTCAATCCGCTTTCGAAAGGATCAAAGAATATCTCCAAGAGCCACCTATTCTGATGCCTCCAGTTGAAGGGAGACCTTTGATCTTATACTTGACAGTACTTGACAATTCAATGGGGTGCGTGCTGGGGCAGCATGACGAGTCTGGCCGAAAAGAGCATGCTATTTATTACCTTAGCAAAAAGTTTACCGACTGTGATACCCGATACTCACTGCTCGAGAAAACTTGCTGCACTTTGGCATGGGCTGCTTGCCGGCTGAGACAGTATATGCTGACTCACACTACTCTATTGATATCAAAGATGGACCCAATCAAGTATATCTTCGAAAAGCCTGCCTTGTCCGGAAGAATAGCAAGATGGCAGATGATATTGACTGAGTATGACATCCAATATACGACCCAAAAAGCAATCAAGGGAAGTGTGTTGGCAGATCATTTGGCGTATCAGGCTGTAGACGACTACCAATCCATGAATTTCGAGTTTCCGGATGAGAACATCATGTTGGTGACTTACTATGAGAAACCTGGACCAGATGAAGGACCCGAGGAGGGATCCTGATGGTCTATGTACTTTGATGGAGCTTCAAACGCTTTGGGTAACAGAATTGGCGTTATGATCATATCTCCTGAAGGCTGTCATACTCCGTTTACCGCCCGATTATGTTTTAACTGCACCAACAACATGGTGGGGTATGAAGCATGCATCATGGATCTCCGAGCAGCTATTGACCTGAGGATTAAGTTTTTGAGTGTATTCAGAGATTCTGCTCTCGTGATCAGTCAGATTAAAGGTGAGTGGGATACGAAACACCCAAATCTTATTCTTTACAAAGAGTATGTATTGACATTGCTTCCGCACTTCGAGGAGATAACCTTTGAACACTTCCCAAGAGAGGAGAATCAGTTGGCAGACGCGCTAGCTACGATGTCTTCTATGTTCAAGGTCAGGTGGGACAATGAAGCTCCCCGGATTACCATTGAGAGGTTGGACGAGCCTGCACACTGTTGTGACATTGAGACTGAAGAGGTAACAGATAAACCCTGGTTTCATGAGGTAAAAAGGTATCTTGAGGCTCAGGAATACCCCGAGGGTGCATCTGTTAATGATAAGAAGTTTCTGAGAAGGTTCAATGCGAAGTTCTTCATTAGTAATGGTATCCTTTACAAGCGAAACCATGATTCAACCTTACTGCGATGTGTGGATAAGAACGAGGCAGAAAGGATCATGGCGGAGTTGCATGAAGGTACTTTCGGAACCCACTCCAGTGGACACACCATGGCAAAGAAAATCCTACGGGCAGGGTACTATTGGTCTACTATGGAAGCCGACTGTTATCAACATTCTCGAACCTGCCATAAGTGCCAAGTCTATGTTGATAAGGTTCACGTACCACCAGTTCCTCTGAATGTTTTGACAACTCCTTGGCCTTTTGCAATGTGGGGTATCGATATGATTGGAGAGATCAGACCTACTGCATCAAACAAGCATCATTTCATCCTGATAGCTATTGATTACTTTACGAAGTGGGTTGAGGCAGCTTCCTTTGCTACAGTAACCAAGAACATCATGGCACAGTTTATTCGGCATAATCTGATTTGTCGATACGGTGTACCAGAGAGGATCATTACGGACAATGGTACAAATCTCAATAATACAATGATCACCGAGTTCTGTAAGCAGTTCAAGATACAACATCGTAACTCTTCTCCCTGCCGGTCGAAGATGAATGGGGCTATCGAAGCGGCTAATAAGAACATCAAGAAGATTGTGCAGAAGATGACGGTGACATACAAATATTGGCATGAGATGTTACCATTTGCTCTTCATGGGTACCGTACCTCAGCGCGGACGTCAACAGGGGCAATACCCTATTCCTTGGTATATGGCATGGAGGCAGTCTTGCCCATTGAAGTTAAGATACCCTCTCTTCGGATTATGAAGGATGCAGGTTTGAGCGAAGATGACTGGATCCAGACCCGACTTGATCAGCTGAATTTAATCGACGAGAAAAGACTTACTGCTATTTGTCATGGTCAGACGTATCAAAAGCGAATGATCACGACATTTAACAAGAAAGTCAGACGACAAGAATATCAAGTCGGGGATCTGGTGATCAAGCGCATCATACTACCACAATGTGATCCTAGGGGCAAATGGACCCCTACGTACGAAGGGCCATTTGTGGTTAAGAACATTTTCTCTAGAGGAGCTATGATTCTAACCACCATGGATGGTGACGACCTTCCTCACCCCGTCAATGCAGACATAGTAAAAAAATACTACGCATAATTAAAGACCTGCTAGGTTGACTAGCCTAGGCAAAAATAAGGTATTCCCGGCGAACCAAAAGGGTTCGGGCAAAAATAAGGGATGAAAATGAAAAAAAAATCTGTACACCCGACAAGTCGAAAATCTAAAAAAGGCGGCTTGGGAAAAAAAGGGTATCTCGGTGGACTGAAAACCCAAAAGGGAGGTCCAGGCAAAAATTATGGATCAAAGCATAACACTATGTCTCATTGGATCACCTTGCAACCATACTTCAGTATCGACTATCAAGCTTGGACGACACTAATCAATCTGATCAACCTTCAACCAAGTAGAAAAGTGATGAGATGCTCGAGGACATAAAGGAAATATCAGAATTGGAACTCAGTGGGATTGTTCACATAGCTGTTTTTCTTTATTTTTCACAAACTATGTAAATTCTATCTTTCAGCGCCGTTCTCTTACTAGGACGTAAGCCTCTTGTACAAAAACACCTATTTACAGGCCAAACTTTAAAATTAATACAATTCATTTTCACAAAGAAATTTCAAATTGTTTTTCTTTTTCTGTTTTGTTTTGCAAGAACGTCCAATGTTCATTTTTGATATATGTATTTGACAATGATTGTTGCCCATAAATATTTACATGCGAAACAAAAGACGATTACTCGTAATAACAGGAACAGGGGCCAACAAGAAACGTCTGAACCTTACAATTTCTATATTCATCAGGTACAGGGATAGACCTAGTTGGAGAAAACAACTGAAGGTACATTCACTCCTCGCAGAGTTTGAAGTACCCGAATACAGTATTATCAACTCTCCCCAGCTGAGGTCCGCAACCGTGAATGAGTCGGTAAGATTCTCCCCAAGTAGAGTTTAGCTATCATCAACACTGGAAGATTATCCCCAGCGGAATCTGAGAATTATCCCCAGTGGAGTCTAGAGGATTATCCCCAGTAGAGTCTGAAAGATTATCCCCAGTAAAGTTACCACTAAAAGATTATCCCCAGCGGAGTTCATTCCTTCCACAAACAGGAAATTCATCCCCAACAGAGTTTATTATCGCCAGCAACGGTAATTCATCCACAACAGAGGGTATTTCTCAAAGATCAGCAAATCCTCAGCAGAGCACCTCTTCCCCACAGAGTCGTTCTCTCACCAATATATTCTCCAACAGGATTATTCTCCCAATCATCTTCGGTCATTATCCCCAATGGGCGAAACTCTTTATGTTCTCCAGCAGCAACCCGGGTGTTGTACCCCAAAATTTTCCCTCCCATATTTCTCAAGACATGTCAAGAATAATCTCCAAGTTGCTCAAGATTGTTCAAGAATTGGACAGTCAAGTCATCTCCTAAGGCAGTCAATCTCAAATTAGGGTTTTGTGTTGCATCAAGGTCCTTGCATACAAATGACCTTAAGTGCTCCCTAATGTCCTAATATGTATTCAAGTTCATCCATGTCAAATTTCAAGCCTTGCAGAGGAAGTTTGGTCAGTCAATTGCTCAAGAGGTCCAAAAATCGACTGTGTTAGGGCAAAAGTCAACTGTGACCTACAAATAGTCAAACTTCAAGATTTTTTGTCTACATTCTCATTTTGAAGGATAATTCATCATTTGAACAAGGTTTGATCATGATTCATCAAGGATTGCTCAAAATTCATCAAGACTCAAAAGTTGCTAAATTAGGGTTTTGTAGGAAAAGTCAACTCAACTTTGACTAAGCATAACTTTCTCATACTTTATGATAAATGACCCATCCAAAGCTCATTTTTAAGAGGATTCAATTTCCAACAATCCATATTCACACCCCAAGATCAAGAAATGTACTCACAAAAAGTTAAAAATTTGGACATTATAGGTCATTTTTGAAAGTCAACAAAAACACCATTTTTTCCAAAGCTTATAACTTGAGCATGGAATATCAAAATGATATAATTAAAAAAGGGTTTGTTAGAGGACATCTCAAGGTTTCTAAAAAGTCCAAGAACACCTCCATAAGTTCAAAATTGAAGAAGTTATGCATTGTTGAAGTTGGACATTTTTCCAAAATTGCCAAAAGTCAACTATCCCCAAAACTTCAAATTTTGTCAAATGGGCCCACTTTTTTCCACTTGATTTGATCTTGTCACACTACACACGTGTCCTATCTTCAGTTTTGTGTCCAATTATTAATTTTTCCATTTTATTTGATTTTTATTGAATTAATTCATTTTTAATCAATTTAAATCCAAATAAAATCCAAATCTTAATCAATTGGGATCTTTTTGATTGATACAAGTCTTTAATATCATTATGGACAAGATCAAACTCGTATCAAGCCATATTGTGCACAAAATATTGGATTTTTGATCAAATTGGAAAGGTTTTCATGGAGGATCATATCAAATCTTCAATCATCAATTCACAAAGATTCAAAGCCCAAACTTTGACCTAATGCATTGCTGGATACATATACAAACCAAAGGCACACAATTTGAAGGCTGGAGGCTGCATAATCAGAGAGACCAAAACTTTAAAACGCTTGAAAAAGCTTGAAAAAGTGTGGAATCAAAATATTGGTTAGAGGCCAATTCAAGACAAAAACTCAACGTAGACTTCTTGCCTGACATCTACTGAAGCTATTGCAATCAAAAGCTAAGCCATTCGTCACCTCAAACGCGCTGTAAGTATCCCTGAAAGTGTCCCTGTACATGAAATCGAAACTCCATATTCTTGCGTTTTCTTGGCCAAATCTTTGCATATTCATGCTTTTCGTTGCATTTGGAAGCTTTTGGCATAATTTGATTGCATTTTTATAGCTTGTAACCCCCTAGCCGATTCTAGGGTTTGTGGAATTCGTTTTTGGGGTTATTAGTTTCAGGAAAAATCAAAGCAAATAATGGACATAGCCATGTCCAGAGGGAGAGACGAAGCGAACCATGGTCTTGGGTTACGTTTTTACAGCCTAGAGAAGATTTTAGGAGTGAGCCATGGATTTAGCTGCGGATAAAATCCGCAGGTAAATAACCAGGCTTTTCAACGAAGAAGAGGATGATGCGTCCTCTTCCTATTGGCTGATTCAAATAGTGCGCCTTATTTTTTTTATTTTTCTGGCATAATGTTTGTGTTCCCAATATATTAATTGCTAGCTAACATTATAACAAAAAGATGTAGTGGTTGAGTTGGTAAGTGAAGCGTGTCAAAGTCCAATGGGACCTGGGTTCGAATCCCAGGTCCCCAACATATTTCTTGTTATTTTCTTGCAGATGATTCAGCGTACCTCACACATTGCAATACACCATGGACTTCAGATCTCAACGAGCCAGACGGCCTCCAGGCCAAATCTGATGGCCCAGATGGAAGGTTCACCATACTCCCAAGTCGTCAATGCACACGCGTGGAATGGTAAAAGTCAAAGCAGGCCAACGTACATGGGCCTCAAAATTGCAAATTTCACCTCCTGATTTGGGCATGAACCCCTGTTTACAGTGATTTCTAGTAAACAACCGCTAGTCTTCCAATTTACTAATTATTATTGGTTACTTGCAGGATCGACTAGATTGATCCTAGAACACATGTGTCATAACTTATTTTTATGTTCATATCTATTATATTGATAGACTTATACTGTATGTTAAGTTTGAAGACGAGACTCTTAGGAAAGATTTCTAAAATGGTTTATAGGAATAAACTAAATGAATGTAGGCAGGAAAGACTTCGAATTAAACTTGGGCTTGAATGTAAAGATAATTCTAGAATGGCTTGAATGTGAAGATAAGTGTTTGACTAAAAGGATAAAACAAAAGTAAATCGAAGGATTTAAGGTTAAAAATACTGTCTAACGAAATGACTGTGTTTAAAGGCAAGTAAAGGCTTCGAATTAGAAAGTAAAACAAGGAAATGCAAGGAAATCGAAGTATTTAAGGATAGAAATGCTGTAATCGAAGGATTTAAAGGCAACAAAGTGACTGTAAAGGTGAATTAAATATAACAAGACTTGTATTGAAATTGAAAAAGTAATGATGTTCAACACGTACATTGTATCTTCTGACTCGTTTTCCTTAATTCACGGAAGTAATGAGTATATTGAGATATTTTAGTACATAAAAGTGAACCACCCTGAATCTAACATAAGAACACTTATTTATAGTGTTTCGACCCTATTCTAAAATCACACCACGTTCGAAGCATGCAGGCTTCCTATGCTTGCTGACTTCCACGCGTCCTCCAGAATGGCGCTCTTTATTTGAAATTCGAAATTTGTACCAATCGAAGCATCTTGCGAAATCTGTACCAATCGAAGCATCTTGTTGCTTTTGAAATAACCCAATTACTTGGACCACTTCCAACTTATGGAACCCTTACATAAATGAGCTCTTTTGTAATTCGAACACCAAAAAAGTCCAAATCGAAATCTGCTGGAACTTGAATAATCCTTCAACATAATGACTCCATATCTCCTACCAATATCCAATATTGATATTAAACTCCTTAGGTACTTTATTCGAAATATTAGTTTGATAGTGGTTTCTTCCTTATTCGAAATATCCAGCTAACAAATTGTTCCTTATTCGAAATAGCCAGCTAACAAATTGCCCCCCAATTTCGACAGATATAAAGAAATACTTGTTTTTCTTACTCATCCAGGATATTTCGAGAGTATCAAAAACTCATGCATTATCCTGCAGTAATTCTAACCTCTTGCAAGCATGGTTTATACCTTTTTAAGTATTTCCCATTTACCCTCAAGATCCTTCTATCTTTTGCTAATTCTTCTATTTCGTAAGCATTATTCGAAAATGTTTTCAATACTCGAAAGGGACCCTCCCAATGGGGTGACCATTTACCTAATAATCTGTTATTTTTATCCATAGGTAATATAACCTTCCATACCAAGTCATTGGTTGAGAACAACTTACTTTTAACTCTTTTGTTGTATGCTCTGGCTACTCTTTCTTTCTGTCTTCTCATAACTTCTAAAGCATGTAGCCTATCCTCATCCATGTACACTATTTCATTCATCATCATTTCCCAATATTGATCAGTTGGTATTTCATTTTGTCTTTGGATTCTTACTGATTGTAAGTGTATTTCGACTGGAAATACTGCATCATGTCCAAAGGTAAGTCGAAACGGAGTAGTATTCGTTGCTTCTTTAGGAGATGTTCGACATGCCCACAAAGCTCGGTCCAAAGTTTTGTGCCAATTTCTTGGCTTTCGTCCTACATGTTTCTTTATCAAACCTATTAGGACTTTATTGGCTGCTTCTACTTGTCCATTAGCTTGAGCATAGTAAGGAGTTGACGTTAGTAATTTAAATCCCATTTCTTTTGCAAACTCTTGCATTTTTCGCCCTATGAAAACTGAACCTTAATCTGTTGTAATACTTTCTGGTATTCTGAATCTGTAAATTATTTGCCTCTGGATGAATTCCATAATGACCTCTTGATCAACGTTCACTAGAGGAATTGCTTCGACCCATTTTGTAAAATAATCTATACCCACAAGGATATATTTCTGTCCTTTGGATGATGCTGGTCGAATTTCACCAATTAGATCTAATGCCAATCCTCTAAAAGGCCAAGGCTTAACAATTGAATGTAACTCACTTGCAGGAGCATGTTGAATACCTGCATGAACTTGGCATTGTTCGCAACCTTTAGAAAATTCTATGCAGTCTTTGAGCATAGTGAGCCAATACATTCCATATCAAAACAACAACCATTTCATTTTGTGACCTGATTGATGTGCCCCACATGCCCCACTGTGCACACTGGATACTGCTAAATATGCTTCATTTTCTCCTAAACACTTGAGTAATATACCTTCTTGGGTTTTCTTAAAAAGTTCATTTCCTATTAGGACATAAGACAATGCCCTATATTTGGTCTTTTTCTCTGCACTTACTGAAGGTTCTTTCAGATAATTTACTATGGGACTTCTCCAATCTGTATCTTCCAAAGTATCAATATTCAGAACTTCGAATTCTTTCTGATCTGCATAACCCAGTTTCGAATTTTCCAAGTCTAACGGTGATAATTTGGTAGCCAATATTCTGCCTCTTGTTTCTATGAGATATTGGAGTTTTTCTCTAGATATCTTATATCCTGAAGCTATTTGAGCCAAGTCATTTGCCTTCTGATTATCAATTCTGGGAATATATTTTATATCCACATATTCAAATTTCTTGAGTAACCTGTTAGCAATAACGAAATACATGATCAAATTTTCCTTGATACATTTGTATTCTTTGGTTATCTGTTTGATGACCAACTCTGAGTCTCCCTTAATTTCGACTCTGGTTGCCCCTAATTCTAGCAAAACTTCAAGTCCAGCAATTAATGCTTCATACTCAACTTCATTGTTCGAACAAGGAGGGCCTTCTAATTTGTACTTGAATTTCGTTGGAATCCCCTCAGGAGAAATTATAAGGACTCCAACACCACTTCCATGTTTATGTGTTGACCCATCGAAGGATAATTTCCAAGGCTGGATCTCAACATAATCCAACGCGAAGTCCTCACTCACAAAGTGATCCACTATGAAATCTGAAACTACTTGTCCTTTCATAGCTTTTAAAGGCTTGAAGGTCAAATTGTACTCAGTGAGCGCTAAGGCCCATTTGCCAATCCTGTTGTGCATGATTGGTTTCGACAGCATATGTTTAATAACATCGAAGTGAGATGAAACATAAACATCAACGGGCTTAATATAATATTTAAGTTTTGTACAAGAGAAATACAAACAAAGGCATAGTTTTTCAATGCTACTATACTTAGCCTCTGCTTTATTCAGGACCCTACTAAGATAATAGATGGCTCTTTCGACGCCATCATCATTTTCTTGGGCCAACATACTACCTATAGTTACATTGGAGGAAGAGATGTGCAACCTCATTGGTTTATCTTTCGAAGGGGGTGCAAGTATAGGGGGGTGCATCAAATAAGCTTTGATTTCTTCGAATGCCTCCTAATGCTGCGCAGTCCATTCAAAATTCCCTTGGTTGAGACGGAGCAGTGGAGAGAAAGCTTGAGTTCCCCCACTCAAATTAGATATGAATCTCCTTAAAAAGTTAATTTTACCCAATAGAGATTGCAACTCTTTCTTGGTTGAAGGAGGCTTCGTCTCCATAATAGCCTTCGTCTTGTTCAAGTTAATTTCGATCCCCTTCTTGTGGACTACAAAGCCTAGGAAATCCCCAGCCTGAACAAAGAAAGCATATTTAAGAGGATTCATTTTTAAACCATGTTTTCTCATTCTTTCGAATGACTGGCAAAGGTGAGTCAAATGATCCTCATCAGAAACAGATTTGACCACTATGTCATCTATATAAATCTGCATAAATGACTCAATGAAATCATGAAAAATAGTGTTCATTGCCCTCTGATATGTTGCCCCAGCATTTTTTAGTCCAAAGGGCATAACTACCCATTCATAAGTGCCTAAGGCGCCTGGACATCTGAATGCAGTTTTGGGAACATCATCCTCAACAATAAAAATTTGATTATACCCAAAGTATCCATCTAACATACTCAGGTATTCGAAACCCGCAGTAGAATCAATTAGCATTTCTGCTATAGGCATGGAATATTCATCTTTCGGGGTGGCAGTGTTTAAATCCCTAAAATCTATGCAAATTCGTAAAGAGCCATTTTTCTTAATAACAGGTACAATGTTAGCAAGCCATTCTACGTACCTTGTGGTCCTGATAAATTTGCATCGAAGGAGCCGTTCCACCTCTGCCTTTATTTTTGAGAGAATTTCTGGAGAGAATCGTCTAGGCATCTGCTTGATGGGCTTCTTGCCATCCTTGATTGGAAGCCTATGCTCTACCAGTTCCCTCTTTAAACCAGGCATTTCATCATAGTCCCAGGCGAAGCAATCTCTATTTCGTTTGAGCAACTCAACCACTTTGCCTTTTAAATTGGGACTAAGTTTCGCACTGATGTATGTAATCCTTTTTTCAACACCATCCCCAATGTCAACTTCCTCCAAAGGATCTTGGGCCAGCATCTTAGCGCTTGATGACTCTGGATCCTTTTCTAACCCCAAGGGCTCTTGATCATAAATGGCATCTAGTCTTTGATCCATCAGTTCAGAAGTTTGTCCATCACATGGTGAGGATGAATGGTTTCCTTCATGATTTTCTATCTCTTTTTTGTCTATGGCTTCGACAACCATGTTTTGTATTTCGGCTTCGAGAGCCCTTCTTTGTTTGTTCTCAGCCAAATATGCCAAAATCTTTTGGTAGTAATTCGATTCAGTCATAATAACCTTCGTTTGCCCAGCCAGTTGGCCGTATCTTCAAAGTCTCTCCATCTTTCTCAGTCACCTGTCCATCCCACATGATTTCCCTATCCCATTGGAATCCATTGGGATGCAAGGTTAGGGAATAATAAGCGTTCTCATTTGGCTCGAAATATTCCTCAGGTGGGTGACATGGCCCTATGTTGGCCATATTTCTGTCGAAATTTCTCTTGTCTACATTGTTGATTTCTGCTATATAGTAGCTTTGGGCTGCTTCTATATTTTCAACAATCCCATCATCTCTCTACAACACCAACCTTTGATGCATTGAAGAAGGTACAACTCCAACTCCATGGATCCATTCCCTGCCAAGCAACAGATTGTAATTTGCTTTTGCAGCAATGACCATGAACATTGTTGGCCTTGTGAGGGAACCAACTGTCAGGCTAACTTGTATGACTCCCAAAGTCTGGCCAACCTTCCCTTCATAATTCGAAAGCACCGTGTTGTGAGGACTGACATCTGAATCCTGCATTCCTATTCTCTTCAGCATGAATTGGGGCATCAGATTGATAGCAGCTCCACCATCTACCAGAACCTTGTTCACGCCATATTGTTCTACTTTTGCCCTGATGAATAAGGGCTTGAGATGGTTTTTCATTCCTTCATCTGGCTTTTCGAAGAAAGCATTCTGTTCTTTGACCGCTCCATTGTTCATCACATAATAGCATACTGGCCTATGTCTGGCCATTTCGTCCTCATCAGTCCCCTCATCAGCATAAACCTCTGTTTCCTGATTGTACTCACAAGGCAGTACTGAAACTACATTGCATTTTGCATTGAAGAAGGATTCCCCCTCAGATTCGAAGGCATCAGTCATCAAGTCCTCTTTGTTCGCAGCTTCCTTCTGAGTCCTATTTTCTTTAGTGTCCTTCTGTGGAGAAAAAAGTCTCCTGGATACTGGGGGTTTGCCCCCAATCTGGTTCAGTGATGTTGGTTCATTGGTACTGGATTCTCCTACTCCCATAGGTTTCGAATCCCTTGCAGCTTTTTGGTTTCTCTGGTGTCTGCGCCATTGAGAGCGAGACATTGAGTTTCTGCCCTTATAGTTCTCCAATCTTATTTCCTCCCTCCTTTTCGAATTGAATTGCCTTCTGTAAGCCATTGCAGTCCTACCTCCTCGATCAAAGCTGCGCCACTTCCCTTTTCCCTGATCAGCATTCACTTGCAGCCATCTATCAGTGGGGATTTCTGCAGGCAGTTTAAAGGAAACCCTCTTTGCTCCCCTAGGATAAGGGCTATTTGGCCTCCTTGGCATACTTCTGGCTGTGCTAGTAAGATTCGAAGGCATTCCTCCTTGGTGCCCCCAGCCTGACGAAAATGGAATTCTCTAATGCTTCAGCCATTTCCTTATCATACACTACTGCACATCTGGGACATATCAAGCATTCTGTTCCAATCTTGTGGCAACGAACCAGGAATTCGAGCAGACTTTCATCAGCTTTTGGATAGACTTTGTAGAGTTGGTTGTCTTGCCTCCAGTTGACTCCTGTTCGTTCACGCTGGGCCCTTTCAAATTCAACAACAATTCTGGGGTTGCAGATGATACTGCACCTTGGGCATAGCAACTTCTTCTGATTTTTCTTATGACAGTGGAAGAGGTATTCACGTAAACTTGCATCCTTTATAGGTAAGTTCTCTCTTCTCTGTTCTCTTTCCCTCTCTAAACAGCGTTCTACTTCTTCCATTTCAGCATTAGGCTGTTCGAAATCCACCATATTCACTCCCAGCATTTGGTCATCAAAAATCTTGACTTCTTCAAATTTCATCCTAAGACCTTCAGTGGCCTCAGCTAATTTTCTATCCCTTAATATCTTTGCTTTGATCACCTTTGGGAGGCCATCAGTGGCTTCTGTTTTGTTTTTGATCAATAGGAGGCCATCAGTAGCCTCTTTTTCGTTTTCGATTAGGATGAAGTCCCCATCCTCTTCGAATTCCTCCTTCGACTCAACTTTCCCCTTAGCAATTTCCACCACATTGATGTCTAGTGGTTCAGCATAGTTAGTCTCCTCCATCAGCAACGGATCAGCATCAACTTTTATTGGATTCTTTCCCTTGTCTGAGAACTTCAGCCTGCCATCCTTGATTGTATTCTGTATCAGATCCCTGAAAAGAAATCACTGTGAGGTTTTATGGCCTAAAAAGTTGTGATATTTACAAAAGCCCCTATTTTTCCTTTGTTCCAACGGAGGAACCTTAAGGTTAGGAGGAACTATTAACTGGCCATCTTTAACAAGTAGATCGAATATCTCATCACATTTAGTTATATCGAAAGTGTAGATTTTCTTGGGGAATTTATCATTCCTTTCACTTTCGAGAGAATCCTTTCCATTGGAAGGAAGTAGAACTTTGCAAGCATAAGGGGGTGCTTCTTTTAGTTCTGCAAGATCTATTTCGAACTGATCGAAATCATAAGGGTCTTGAGAATCATCTATGTTTTCTTCTTCAGCCTCTATGTAGGCTATTCTCTCTTTCTTATGATTTTTACTAGCCCTGGCTTTTTCAGCTTTTAATCTTTCGACCTGACGCACTCTGTCTGCTAGTTGGGCCATATCTCTAAGATATTGTGTATCCAATTTCTTTCGAATGGAATAATCTAGGCCCCCAGCAGCCATTTCGACCAATTCATGTTCAGGGACTACTGTGAAGCATCTGGATTTTAATAAACGGAATCTATTCAAATATTCATCTATTGGTTCCGTGAATTTTCTCCTAATGCTTGCTAGTTCCTTGAGACTGATTTTAGACTGGCCCATGTAAAACTGTTCATGGAAAAGCCTTTCTAAATAAGGCCAGGTGTCTACAGATCCAGGGGGCAAGGTGGTGAACCAAGTAAAAGCGTTCTTTGTCAAAGAACTTGGGAAGTATTTTATCCTAAGATTTTCATCATTTGCTATACCTCCTGCTTTTGTTAAATATCTTGCTATATGTTCCACTGTTGATTCACTTGTATCTCCAACAAATTTCGTGAATTTAGGAACTTTAACGCCCCTGGGTAATTCTGTTTGCAAAATATAATCCATAATAGGAGATGTGTAATTTGGCCTCCTAAATCCTGAATTTAAACCATTCTGGGCCATTATTCTTTCAATCATGGTGGTGAGGTTATTTTCTGCCACTAAATTGTCATTTCTAATTCTATGAACAATTTCGTCTGCATTTTGGTCCCTATTCACCATCAGTATAGGTCTAGGCTGTTCATTCTGAACTTCCTGAATTCCCTGATCTCTTAATCTCACCCCTATATTTCTTTCTTCGACCACTTGTACAGGGGGTCAAATTTGTTCGATTATGGGTTCTTCATTTCGAATCTCCACTAGGTTTTGCCTACGCCTTACAGGCGCATTAGGGGCACCAAAAAAATCTGCTATTCTGGCCATCTGGGCTGCATTTTCTTGGTTTGTTCTATTTATATTCTGGATTAGGGGATTAAAAATAGCATTCATTTCGCGGGCTAAGATTCCTACCATGTCATGATTGCTATCATCCATCTGTTGTCTAAGGGCTGCCTGACTATTGGTTGTAAGAGTAGGCAATTGGGCGAAGTTTCCTATATTCTGGAAATTTGTACCCAAATGGTTCATTCCTGAACCAGGTCCTTGGAGTGGGGACGAAGTTGTTGCATTATGTAACCCTGCCATAAACGAAGTTGGCATCCCATACTGAGGATTTCTGGGTCTCAAAGGTTCAAAACCTGGAGGCCTAGGGGGGTCGAATATTGTTGATTCCCTATGTGTGGCGCAGTTTGCACTGAAGACACGTTTCATGGCATGTCTAATGTACTCACTTGGATCATATTCGAACTGCCAACAAGAATGGCGTTGGAGGCATCAATCGAACTTGAAACGATTGTTGCAGCCCCCTGTGGGGGATTCTGTACCCCATCTTGGTTGGTTGTATTAACCATTATTTTGGTACGTTGTTTTCTGGGTATATGTGGATTGTTATTCTTTATTTTTCCGCTTCGAAGGTTCATGTACTGAAACGCGTTCCACACTCAGAAAATCCTAAACTTCTCTAATATGTTTGATAAAACTTTTTGTTATGACACTGTTCCACCAGGTGTGCCAATTTGTTTACAGTGATTTCTAGTAAACAACCGCTAGTCTTCCAATTTACTAATTATTATTGGTTACTTGCAGGATCGACTAGATTGATCCTAGAACACATGTGTCATAACTTATTTTTATGTTCATATATATTATATTGATAGACTTATACTGTATGTTAAGTTTGAAGACGAGACTCTTAGGAAAGATTTCTAAAATGGTTTATAGGAATAAACTAAATGAATGTAGGCAGGAAAGGCTTCGAATTAAACTTGGGCTTGAATGTAAAGATAATTCTAGAATGGCTTGAATGTGAATATAAGTGTGATACCCCAAATTAATTCAATTTTTAAATAATTAGGAATTTAATTATTAAATTAATTAAAGGCTTAATTAATAATATTTTGGATTAAATGAAGGAATTAATTATGGAATTAAAAAGGAAGACCGGGGGTGTAAGGTTGAATTAGAGGTGTGTGTGAAGTTAAAAGCTCTACTAAAATAATTACTAATTTATTATTATTATTTGGCAAATAATAAAAGGAAAAGAAAAAGAAGAATAAACAGGAAAAAGGAAAAGAAGGTTTTGGGAAAAACTCATTGTACGTGAAATTGGAGAAGAGAAGAGAAGAGAGGAAAAAGCCAAACGCCGTGAATTCGAAGGATCATCGCGAGGTAAGGGGTGATTTCGATTATTTAATATGTATTATAGATTTTGGGATCAATAGAATTGATTAAGCATGTTAGGAATCCTAATTTAGGATTTAAGAAATTCAAACCCCAATCCCATGAATTTTATGTTTTGATTCAATTTGATGTTATGAGGGAATTGTATGATGTTATGGTGTGTTATAATCTCATTGGAATCATGCAATATAACTGGTTTTGACATTGCTGTGAGTTGGATTCGTATGGGTATGAATTGGATGAAATTGGAATGAATAAGTGCTGTCAAAATAGCAGTTTTTGACTTTTCAGGTCGCAGGAACCGGTTCCCAGTGGGGAGGAACCGGGTTCCCAGTGTAACTTTGTGAAGAAACTGACTTTTGCAACGTAGGAACCGGTTCCTGTATGGGTAGGAACCGAGTTCCAGTACATTTTCCAGAATGGGTGTTTTCTGAACTTCGCAGGAACCGATTCCTGTATATGTAGGAACCGGGTTCTGCTGTAACATTTTGAAAAATACTAAACTTTGAAAATTCATAACTTTTTAACCGTAAGTCCGTTTTGAGTGCCGTTTTGGACGTTATTTCTTAAATTAAATACTCTATTTTATAAAATAAGAAAAATATTATTTTATGAAAATTATTTTAAAAAGAGTCGAATTCCCGATTATTGTAAAATTTTGGTATTTTGAGAATGATGTAGAGTTGTTTGTGAATTGTTCTGATTTGGTGAATGAGAACGGAATACTTATGTGTTATGTCTGCTATCCATTATGATTGAGATGTGATCATATGATATATTGGTTTTGTTGTTATTTGGAATTATGTCGTGATCATACTTCCGTTGATTGATGTTGCATGTTAGTGATGTACATGCATATGCATTATTTTGGTGAAGTTAATTCCCATTGTGTGGAATTTGACTTGTATTGCCGTTAACCGATACCCGAGAGATGATGGGTGGTTAGGCTGGATTCGTGTCCGAGTGTTATGGACGAATCGATGATTGCTTCGGCTGGATTCATGTCCGAGTGTGATGGACGAATCGATGGTTGCTGTATCCGAGAGTGATGGATCAGTAATGGGTGACTTGGTCACGTGTTGGTACCACATGCATTGTGTCTGCATTGTGTTTGCATGGAATTGTAACATGTTAGGATGTCTTCCAGTGTTACAATTCTTTGGTTGATTATTGATTTGTGCATAATGACTTGTATGATTGGAACTGTGTGTTGAGTCTGAGTTTATGCTAAAATGGGTGAAATAATATGCTTGTGATATGATGTTGATTGAGAAACTTATAATGCATGTTAATTATGAGAAATCTCACCCTTACTTTAATGATTTCAGATTAAAGTTAGCAGCTCAGGAGTTGGTGAGGATGGCTCTAGAGCTATGTTATTTTAAGTCCGCGTATCAGTGTCGTGCTCTGATAGGTTGTAACACCGGGGGAAACGTTTGAATGACGAGTTTTATTTTCTATTGTTTAATTTATGTTGGGAATACTTATGAAGTGAAGTTATTCCGGTTTTGAGATATTTCCGCTGTGTAGAACATGATGTTGATTTAAATATTTGTAATAATAATTCCTTCAGTAAAGCATGACAACTGTAAAATTGAGGTTTTATATTTATCTTGAATTGTGACATCCCTGATTTTCCATGTTACTCTGATTTAATTAATATATTCGCGGGTTATTTAGAAGGGGTGTTACAATAGTGGTATCAGAGCATAGTCGGTCTTGTCTTGTGTCGTTATCCCTTTTGTATGCGACTAGTGTAAGATGACACTGTCGATACTTGTGTGCTGATGAGGTTGTTTTGTAATGTTACAGAACAATGGCCGGAAGAGGTAACGGAAGAAAAAACGATTCTCTTGCTGAAGCATTGGGAATGTTGGCTGGAGTACTCGGAGGGAACCAGCAGGAAGTTGTGATTGGTGCTGACCGACAATTGGGGAATTTTCAGAGGAATAATCCTCCGTTGTTCAAGGGTGCACATGATCCTGAAGGTGCTCAGAAGTGGTTGAAGGAGATCGAGAGGATCTTCAGAGTAATTGACTGTGCTGAAGGGCTGAAGGTGAGATACGGAACTCACATGTTAGCAGAGGAAGCTGATGACTGGTGGGTTGCTACCAGAACTGAAATGGAAGAAGATGGTATTGCGTTGACTTGGGCTGTGTTCAGGAGGGCTTTTCTGAAGAGGTACTTTCCTGAGGACATCAGAGGCAAGAAGGAGATTGAGTTTCTGGAACTCAAGCAGGGTAACAAGACTGTCAGTGATTATGCTTCGAAGTTTACTGAGTTAGCGAAGTATTATGCTCATTATACTAACGATGCAGATTGAGAATTTTCCAAATGTATCAAGTTTGAGAATGGTCTTCGTGATGAGATTAAGCAGGGTATTCGGTATCAGCGTATCCGAAGATTTCCTGATCTGGTTGACTGTAGTGGGATTTTAGAGGAGGATCTTGCTAGCACTAAGTCGAATGCTCGAGGGTATGTTGATAGGAAGGGTAAGCAACAGATGGATCGTGGTAAGCCTTATGATAAAAATAATCAGAAATCTGGTGGTTGGAAGAAGCCTAGTGGGGGAGACTCTGGTTCTTCCATTAAGTGTTACAGATGTGGTGAAAGGGGGCATAGAGCTAATGAGTGCAAGAATGATACAAAGAAGTGCAATAACTGTGGGAAATTTGGTCATGTAGCTGCTGAGTGCAGAGCCAGAAGGATAACTTATTACAACTGTGGTGAAGAAGGTCATACTCATCCTCAGTGTACAAAACCCAAGAAGGAGCAAGCTGGTGGTAAAGTGTTTGCATTGTCTGGGTCAGAGACTAAGCCAGATGATCGGCTGATTAAAGGTACATGTTTTATTAATGACATACCTTTGATTACGATTATTGATACTGGAGCTACGCATTCTTTTATTGCTTTAGATTGTGCTAAAAGATTGAATTTGGAAATTTCTAATATGGATGGAAGTATGGTTATTGATACTCCTGCGTCGGGTTCAGTGACTACTTCGTATGTTTGTAGGAATTGTCCTATTGTGATTTTTGGTAGGGGTTTCAGTATGGATTTGGTGTGCCTACCGTTAGAGCAACTTGATATCATCCTTGGAATGAACTGGTTGGAATTCAACCAGGTTCATATCAACTGTTTTGCGAAGACGGTTATTTTTCCTAAAGAGGTTAGTGTCGAAGATGTGACTATGTCGGTTAAACAGATGAACCTAGCTGTGAAAGATGGTGCTGTGGTATTTATGTTGTATTCTGCAATAGAAGCGGAGGGAAAAGCAAAGAGTGATGGATTGCCAGTGGTGAATGAATTTCCAGAGGTGTTTGTTTTGAAGTTGTGGAGGCATTATTTATATGGTTCTCGGTTTGAGGTGTTCAATGATCACAAAAGTCTGAGGTATCTCTTTGATCAGAAAGAGTTGAATATGAGGCATAGGAGATGGTTAGAATTTCTAAAGGATTATGATTTCGGTTTGAATTACCATCCTGGTAAGGAAAACGTTGTTACGGATGCCTTGAGTAGGAAGTCCTTGGATATGTCGATGTTAATGGTCCGTGAGTTAGATTTGGTTGAGCAGTTCAGAGATTTAAGTTTGGTATGTGAAACTACTCAGAATAGTGTGAAATTGGGTATGTTGAAACTGACTAGTGGTATTCTGGAAGAAATTCGGAATGGACAGAAGTCCGATGTTGGGTTAGTTGATAAATTGACATTGATCAACCAAGGTCAAGGAGGCGAGTTCCGGATTGATGAGAATGGTGTTATGAGATTTGGTAATAGGGTGTGTGTTCCGGATGTTGCAGAGATTAGGAAGAGTATTTTGGAAGAAGGACATCGTAGTGGATTGAGTATCCATCCTGGTGCTACTAAAATGTACCATGATTTGAAGAAGTTGTTTTGGTGGCCGGGAATGAAAAAGGAAATTGTTGAGTTTGTGTATGCTTGTTTGGTTTGTCAGAAGTCGAAGATTGAGCATCAGAAACCGTCAGGATTGATGGAACCATTGTTTGTTCCGGAATGGAAATGGGATGGAATCTCTATGGATTTTGTGTCTGGTTTGCCAAGGACATCGAAGAATTGTGATTCTATCTGGGTTATTGTTGACCGGTTGACGAAATCTGCTCACTTTATTCCGATAAGAATGGATTATCCGATGGAAAGGTTGGAAGAATTGTATGTTGAGAAGATTGTGAGTTTGCACGGTATTCCTTCTAGTATTGTGTCGGATCGAGATCCGAGGTTTACATCTAAATTTTGGACGGGATTGCAAGAAGCTTTGGGTACTAAGTTGCGTTTGAGTTCCGCTTATCATCCACAGACAGATGGTCAGACAGAGAGAATGATTCAGTCGTTGGAAGACTTGTTAAGAGCTTGTGTGTTGGAGAAAGGTGGAGCTTGGGATAGTTATCTACCATTGATTGAGTTTACCTACAACAATAGTTTTCATTCGAGCATTGGTATGACACCGTTTGAGGCATTGTATGGTAGGAGGTGTCGGACACCGTTGTGTTGGTATGAATCTGGAGAGAGTGTTGTGATTGGACCGGAAATTTTCCAACAGACTTCGGAAAAGATTAAGATGATTCAGGAGAAGATGAGGACTTCTCAGAGTCGTCAGAAAAGTTATCACGATAAGAGGAGGAAAGATCTTGAGTTTAGCGAAGGAGAACATGTTTTTATGCGAGTTACTCCGATGACTGGTATTGGTCGAGCTTTGAAGTCAAAGAAGTTGACTCCACGTTTTATTGGTCCGTTTCAGATTACCAAGAGAGTTGGGAAATTTGCTTATCAGATTGCTTTGCTGCCGTCACTTGCAAATTTGCATGATGTTTTTCATGTATCTCAGCTAAGGAAGTACATTGTTGATCCGTCTCATGAGATTCGTGTAGACGATATACAGGTACGGGAGAATTTGACTGTGGAAGCGGTACCTGCGAGAATTGAGGATAGGAAGTTGAAACAGTTGCGAGGTAAGGAGATCGCGTTGGTAAGAGTGGCTTGGGGAGGACCAGCAGATGGAAATGTCACTTGGGAGCTGGAGAGCCAGATGAAGGACTCGTATCTCGAACTGTTCGTCTAAGGTATGTTTTCGAGGACGAAAACTCTTTTAGTTAGGGAGAGTTGTGACACCCCAAATTAATTCAATTGTTAAATAATTAGGAATTTAATTATTAAATTAATTAAAGGCTTAATTAATAATATTTTTGATTAAATGAAGGAATTAATTATGGAATTAAAAAGGAAGACCGGGGGTGTAAGGTTGAATTAGAGGTGTGTGTGAAGTAAAAAGCTCTACTAAAATAATTACTAATTTATTATTATTATTTGGCAAATAATAAAAGGAAAAGAAAAAGAAGAATAAAAAGGAAAAAGGAAAAGAAGGTTTTGGGAAAAACTCATTGTACGTGAAATTGGAGAAGAGAAGAGAAGAGAGGAAAAAGCCAAACGCCGTGAATTCGAAGGATCATCGCGAGGTAAGGGGTGATTTCGATTATTTAATATGCCTTATAGATTTTGGGATCAATAGAATTGATTAAGCATGTTAGGAATCCCAATTTAGGATTTAAGAAATTCAAACCCCAATCCCATGAATTTTATGTTTTGATTCAATTTGATGTTATGAGGGAATTGTATGATGTTATGGTGTGTTATAATCTCATTGGAATCATGCACTATAACTGGTTTTGACATTGCTGTGAGTTGGATTCGTATGGGTATGAATTGGATGGGATTGGAATGAATAAGTGCTGTCAAAATAGCAGTTTTTGACTTTTCAGGTCGCAGGAACCGGTTCCCAGTGGGGAGGAACCGGGTTCCCAGTGTAACTTTGTGAAGAAACTGACCTTTGCAATGTAGGAACCGGTTCCTGTATGGGTAGGAACCGAGTTCCAGTACATTTTCCAGAATGGGTGTTTTCTGAACTTCGCAGGAACCGGTTCCTGTATATGTAGGAACCGGGTTCTGCTGTAACTTTTTGAAAAATACTAAACTTTGAAAATTCATAACTTTTAAACCGTAAGTTCGTTTTGAGTGCCGTTTTGGACGTTATTTCTTAAATTAAATACTCTATTTTATAAAATAAGAAAAATATTATTTTATGAAAATTATTTTAAAAAGAGTCGAATTCCCGATTATTGTAAAATTTTGGTATTTTGAGAATGATGTAGAGTTGTTTGTGAATTGTTCTGATTTGGTGAATGAGAACGGAATACTTATGTGTTGTGTCTGCTATCCATTATGATTGAGATGTGATCATGTGATATATTGGTTTTATTGTTATTTGGAATTATGCCGTGATCATACTTCCGTTGATTGATGTTGCATGTTAGTGATGTACATGCATATGCATTATTTTGGTGAAGTTAATTCCCATTGTGTGGAATTTGACTTGTATTGCCGTTAACCGATACCCGAGAGATGATGGGTGGTTAGGCTGGATTCGTGTCCAAGTGTTATGGAAGAATCGATGATTGCTTCGGCTGGATTCATGTCCGAGTGTGATAGACGAATCGATGGTTGTTGTATCCGAGAGTGATGGATCAGTAATGGGTGACTTGGTCACGTGTTGGTACCACATGCATTGTGTCTGCATTTGTGTTTGCATGGAATTGTAACATGTTAGGATGTCTTCCAGTGTTACAATTCTTTGGTTGATTATTGATTTGTTCATAATGACTTGTATGATTGGAACTGTGTGTTGAGTCTGAGTTTATGCTAAAATGGGTGAAATAATATGCTTGTGATATAATGTTGATTGAGAAACTTATAATGCATGTTAATTATGAGAATCTCACCCTTACTTTAATGATTTCAGATTAAAGTTAGCAGCTCAGGAGTTGGTGAGGATGGCTCTAGAGCTATGTTATTTTAAGTCCGCGTGTCAGTGTCGTGCTCTGATAGGTTGTAACACTGGGGGAAACGTTTGAATGATGAGTTTTATTTTCTATTGTTTAATTTATGTTGAGAATACTTATGAAGTGAAGTTATTCCGGTTTTGAGATATTTCCGCTGTGTAGAACATGATGTTGATTTAAATATTTGTAATAATAATTCCTTCAGTAAAGCATGACAACTGTAAAATTGAGGTTTTATATTTATCTTGAATTGTGACATCCCTGATTTTCCATGTTACTCTGATTTAATTAATATATTCGCGGGTTATTTAGAAGGGGTGTTACAATAAGTTTTTGACTAAAAGGATAAAACAAAAGTAAATCAAAGGATTTAAGGGTAAAAATACTGTCTAACGAAATGACTGTGTTTAAAGGCAAGTAAAGGCTTCGAATTAGAAAGTAAAACAAGGAAATGCAAGGAAATCGAAGTATTTAAGGACAGAAGTGCTGTAATCGAAGGATTTAAAGGCAACGAAGTGACTGTAAAGGTGAATTAAATATAACAAGACTTGTATTGAAATTGTAAAAAAGTAATGATGTTCAACACGTACATTGTATCTTCTGACTCGTTTTCCTTAATTCACGGAAGTAATGAGTATATTGATATATTTTAGTACATAAAAGTGAACCACCCTGAATCTAACATAAGAACACCTATTTATACTGTTTCGACCCCAACGGCCCTATTCTAAAATCACGCCACGTTCGAAGCATGCAGGCTTCCTATGCTTGCTGACTTCCACGCGTCCTCCAGAATGGCGCTCTTTATTTGAAATTTGAAATCTGTACCAATCGAAGCATCTTGCGAAATCTGTACCAATCGAAGCATCTTGTTTCTTTCGAAATAACCCAATTACTTGGACCGCTTCCAACTTCTGGCACCCTTACATAAAGGAGCTCTTTTGTAATTCGAACACCAAAAAAGTCCAAATCGAAATCTGCTGGAACTTGAATAATCCTTCAACATAATGACTCCATATCTCCTACCAATATCTAATATTGATATTAAACTCCTTAGGTACTTTATTCGAAATATTAGTTTGATAGTGGTTTCTTCCTTATTCAAAATAGCCAGCTAACAAATTGTTCCTTATTCGAAATAGCCAGCTAACAACCCCCCTGAGTATTTCTTTTATTTTCTTTCCTTTATTTTGTTTATTTGTTTATTAATTATCTTTATTATTATTACTAACTGTGATCGGTGGATCTGGAACTGACTGTTTAACGCTGGTTCGCGAAATGTCGCGGAAGCAAGAGTCGCCACCGTCTTTTATTTTCTCCAAATGGAAAGGACAAAAGCACAGAAAAATTCCTTATAGAGATTGCTCTCGGTTCGGGAGGTAGATTATAGAAAGGGAAGGTGTTAGCACCCTTTCTATCCATGGTTATCCATGGGCTCTTAGATACTTGCTCACTTGTGTTTTCAAAAATGGTTTGTTTGCTTTTCAACTGTGGGTTTTAAAAAGATCCTTTGAAAAATTCCAGTTCGACTCTTGTACCGGTCCTCAAGAGTGTTTGAAAAAATTGCTTTCGAAAGCTTTTTGAAAAAGGTGTCGGTGTGAAAAGTATTTTTGATTTGTTTTGAAATTTAGAGCAAGTATCTAGAGTCGTCTACCTACCCTAAGGAATTCGTCTATGTAGATGTCCTTTAAAGTAGTGCCATCCCACCATTGAGAGGTAGGTAGCACCACCGTTGGAGGTGTTCGGGTCAATTCGAGGTTTGGGACATGGTGATCACCAGAGCAATGGGAAGACACCTTAGAAGCTACCCTCATGCCAGGTTCCCGGATCATGAGGACTTACTAAGACATCCTCTACTCGACGATCACCTTTCGAGGCAAGGCAACAGTGAGGCGTACCCTAGGGGTGGTGTGTGATTTGTGTGTCAGATTCATTTATTTTTGTCTAGTTCATGTCAGGTGATCTACGCGTTTGTTTTTAGTCATTCATTCTTGCATGCTATTATTAACAGTTAAAAAAAAAGAGCGAGAAATGTAAAGTTCCTAAGCTATTACAAAGGCGCGGGTCCACATCGCCAAATTATATCCAGGACCCAATTTGACATAAAATAAAGAAATAAAGTAAAGTGCGAAAGATAAATATTTACACGGCTTTGGGAGAATTACATCAATATTTAAAAGAAGGAATAAATAAAATGCGCGAATTGAATTAAAATTGAAAACGAGGGCGTTGGACCCTTTTGAAGTTAAATTGAAATTAAAAATTAATTAATTATTTATTGAAATAAAAGAAGTGTTTTTTAGGTTTTTTTGTATTTATGAAATAAGAAAATTAAAATTAAAATTAAAAGAAACCCTAATTCTAAGTTATTTTTAATTATTTGAGAAAAATGTTAAAGTTTAACTTAATTTACTAAAGAATTTATGTACATGTTTATTTACAAAATAAATTAGTAATTAATAATAATAATAATGATGAGAAAATTATTTATTAAAAAAAATGATGAAAAAGTTAAAAACCCTAATTTCTACATATTTAATTTATTAAGAAAAATATTAAAGTTTTGAACCTAAATTAATCAAATTAATTGTTTAAAGTTTATTTACAAAAATAATAATAGTGAAATTAATATTAATAAAATAAACATTTTTTTGATTTTTCTGTATTTTATATTTATTATGAAAATTATTTTATGGAATTAAAAGAAAACAATTAAAAAACAATTAAAAGAATAAAAAGGAAAAACAAATAAAAATTAAAAATTGAGCAAACCATAGGGGGTGTCTGGCCCAAGGGGAGGTTTTTTTGAAGTATTGACTCCTGAGTACCGTGGTCTGCATTCTTTGGCCATTGGATTGAGTTTCATGCATAAGTTGTTCTACTTTGGCCATTTGGCTTTTGGCTTTTGGCCATTTGTGTTCTGGCCTCAACGTTCCTTAATCTTCTCAAGATGTCTGTCTCGCCATGTATTGGTGTCATGCATAAGTTTTTCTACTTTGGCCATTTGGCTTTTGGCTTTTGGCCATTTGGCTTTTGGCCTCAACGTTCCTTAATGAACCTGCATGGGATCCTGTCTAAATCTGCAGTGTTGAATCTCACGAACACATTAAATAAAATCATAAAATGCAAATAAAGCCAATATATGAAGAAATTTAATGTTTAGGCAAAATATGGCATGTATGAATGATTATACCCTTTTGATCGTGGAGATCAAATCAATCTTACCCTTACTGGAAAATTGGTGACCGGAATGCTTTTATGCCTTACTGGAAAATTAGGATCATGGAGATCAGGCCAGCCTTATCCTTACTGAAGAAGTAGTGAGGTGTTGGTTTGTAACTGTGATGGCTTGTTTGTAGTGAGAGAGGGATTTGTAATAAGGATTTCAAGGTTTTAGGGTTCTTGAAAGAATTTGATATTCTAACAGTGTTGTGGCAAGGTTTTTTTCTCTCTTTTTCTCCTCTTCTCCTTTTTGGTTTGTGTGAAAAGAAGGTGATTATATAATGAAAATTAGGGTAAAGCAAATGGGCTTTGAATGTGCAATTGGGCCTCCAATATTCACTTGAATTCGTCACTTTCCAGGCTAAATCGCAGGGACTTAAGTGCATTTTTTTAAGTTGAAATGTGAAAACAAAATGTAGCCGACATCGAGAACTAACTCCTGTCCGAAAATCGACTCAATCAGATAAACGGTGAATTAGTTATGAATTTTTGAAGTTTCAGCTCAGACAAACTTATTTTGGGCTTCAGTGTCGACTCTGACACGTTCTTCAATAAAAAACTGGTATTGATCGGAGCATAATCCGGTCTCGACTTCTGAAGCAAAGTTGTAGATCTACGAGTCAGGGACCTTGTGTAAAAATATGAGCCCAATCTGATAAAAATTGACCGAGTTATGAATTTTCAAAGTTTCGGCCCAGATGAAATAATATTCAGCATTCAGGATTTTCAGCGTGTCACGCATTCTGAGCAAAAAACGAAGGCCTTTTGAATACCGTTTGAACTTAATACCTATTGTGAAAATGTAGCCAACTCAATTTGTGAAATTTTGGCACCGGAACCAGCTCGATACAATGAAAATCGACCAAGTTATGATTTTTTGAACATGACGCAAATAAACTTCTGTCACAAATTTTCTGCACGAAAATACTTGATAAATCCATATTTTTGAAGACCTTCTGATCGAAATTGGCTTCTAGCCGTGAGAGATGAAAACGTAGATAATGTCAAGACGGAATTTTGGCCACCGGAACGGGTTCAAAACGAGTCACGATCTTCAAGTTATGAATTTTTTAGCGCGTAAAAACTGCACTTTCAGCACACTTTTTCACTATATTTCTTCAAGAAAACTCACACATTCGGATACCTTCTTTAAAGAATTGACTCTTGAGCCGAACCTGAATTTGAGAATACGTTATCAGAGATATCTTGGCGAAAGAATACCTGAATATGACGCGCCAGGTTGGACTTGTGAATTTTTCTTGAAATGTTTTGAGAAATATGGGAGGGCAAATTTTGGGGTACAACAGTTGCCCCTGTTCAATCTTCTTAAACCTGAGGATGCAGATTGGCTGACGTGCCTTTCGTAATCCGAAGGTGGAAGATGATTGAACACTAGAGTGCCCAGAAATTTGCGCTCACATAGTAGCAGTGTGATGATGGGAATGGGCTTATAGATGCCATTTGGAGATTGATGGATAGGAGGATGAGCTTATAGATGCCATGCTGAGAGATGCTGGAAGATGGTGGATGGGCTTATAGATGCCATCTGGATGTTGATCGCGTAAGAGATTCCTTAGCGAGAACTTGCGTACCTGCAAAAGAAAAAGATTACCTGACCCGTTACAGGAGCTGGTCTTCAGACTCTTTGTAGATGTGTCCTGACTGGTTACAGGAGCTGGATCTGGAGCTTCAAACGATGATAAATGAACCAGGGATGGTTACTACCTCAACAGGAACGGTGAGAGAACCTTGGATGACTTTAACCTCAACAGCAATCGTTGAGCGAATCTTGGGATTACCACCTCCGCAGTATCGGGGAGAGAACCATAAGCGATTACCACCTCAACAGCAAACATTGAGAGAACCTTGGATAACTTCAACTTCAACAGCAATCATTGAGCGAAATCTGGGATTACCACCTCCGCAGTATCGGGGAGAGAACCATAGGCGACTACAACCTCAATAGCAATCATTGAGAGAATCTTGGATAACTTCACTTCAACAGCAATCATTGAGCGAAATCTGGGATTACCACCTCCGCAGTATCGAGGAGAGAACCATAGGTGACTACAACCTCAATAGCAATCATTGAGAGAACCTTGGATAACTTCAACTTCAACAGCAATTGTTGAGCGAAATCTGGGATTACCACCTCCGCAGTATCGGGGAGAGAACCATAGGCGATTACTACCCAACAGCAAACATTGAGAGAACCTTGGATGGAATTATCATCTCCGCAGTATCGGGGAGAGAACCATAGGCGATTACCACCTCAACAGCAAACATTGAGAGAACCTTGGATGGAATTATCATCTCCGCAGTATCGGGGAGAGAACCATAGGCGATTACAACCTCAATAGCAATTATTGAGAAAACCTTGGATGGAATTATCATCTCCGCAGTATCGGGGAGAGAACCATAGGCGATTACAACCTCAATAGCAATCATTGGGAAAACCTTGGATAACTTCTACTGAGTCTTCATCAGAAAAATCTGTTTGGGGTCGATTTAACTGGACTAGAGAAGGCCTTGGACTGGATGAGAAACAGAGAATCTTAGGGTCGATTAACTGAACCGGTCTAGGTCTTGGGATGTCTTCAACTGGGTCTTTATCAGAAAAATCTGTTTGGGGTCGATTTAACTAGACCAGAGAAGGCCTTGGACTGGATAAGAAATCTTTGGAGTCGATTTAACTGAACCGGTCTAGGTCTTGGAATGTCTTCAACTGGGTCTTTATCAGAAAAATCTGTTTGGGGTCGATTTAACTGGACCAGAGAAGGCCTTGGACTGGATAAGAAATCTTTAGAGTCGATTTAACTGAACCGGTCTAGGTCTTGAAATATAGCCGAGAACTTAACTGAATCTTTTCCTGAAAGGTAAAGGTCAGTCATATGCAATGCATGATATGGATCAAGCAATGATGTTCTCAACATAAATGAGATTTGTAAGATATGATGCGTATATGCATGCTATAATGATGTATGGAAGTGCGATGTTTATGAATGTATTTCTCGTCTAGGAAAGTAAATCCTTGACGGGTGCCGAGAAGTCACTCCTGGGCTGATGTTGGAGAATAGATTTTGCTTCCGCTGGGGATGATAATTGCAAGAATACCGGTAGGAGAAGATGACTCCGTTGGGGAATAAACTTGGCGAATGGAATAACTCTGCGGGGAGGAAGGTACTCTAACGATCTTGCTGGGAAGCAATACTCCATGGGGAGAGAGATACTTTGCTGAGTTGTTGATAATAACTTGCTGGGGATACCATTGTTGTGTTGGAAGTGTTAATAGACTTCGCTGGGGGTAAGAAAGAACTGTGTTGACGACGACCTTTCCGTGGCTTTTGGCTGAGGATAACCCAGTTATATCCTGGTAAGGAAATAACTCTTTGAATAAAGCCGGAAGACGCGTTCGTGCTCTGCGAGGATAAGCTTCCAGAATCTACTGGGGATAAGCTTTCTGCTTGGGGAGATGGATTCCAACCTTCCTGGGGAACTAGATTGGACTCTCCTGGGGGAGTATTGAACTGTATTGGTTGTGTTCTTCAACGGAACCTACATTGATACCTTGGAGGACAGAACAATCAGATTGCTTAGACAACTCCCTATTTCCCCTGTTTCTGAGGTGGGAGAGGAAGCCCTGTGAGGTGATGATAGTTGTTGAGGGTCAAACCTACTTCAGGTAGGCAGATGACAAGATGTCAGGACATAGTCGTACGCTTTAATCCCTAACTTTTGCCTGGACCGCCCTTTCGGGTTTTCAGTCCACCGGGATACCCTTTTTTGCCCAAGCCGCCTTTTCAGGTTTTCGACTTGCCGGGTGTACAGGTTTTTTTCATTTCATCCCTTCATTTTGCCCGAACCCTTTTGGTTCGTCGGGAAGCCCTTATTTTTGCCGAGGTATGTCAACCTAGCGGGTCTTTGATTACGCGTAGTATTTTCTTCGACTATGTCCACGCTCTCAGGATGTAGGGAGTTGCCCCTGTTAGAAGTATTTTGTCCTGCCCCAGAAGGTGTTTGATCAGGCAAGATTCGTTGCTGGAATGCCCCAAGTGATTCAGGCAGAGATTTGCCCCAGGCTATTTGGCCTTTGAGAGATTCTCTGAATCTTGATTGGATTGCCCCAGATGATGGACCATGGTCATGTCTGCCCCTTGATTGGAGGTACTTCTGTTCATTAGGACTTCGTCGTGCGAATTTCTATGCTGTTCAAACAAAAAGTCATATGCAAACAAAGTTATGTTAAAAATGCAAAGCCTATGTCTGTCTTGCAGATTTTGAAAATGCATTCTTTTTCCATAAAACAAGTGAATGTTTGTAAAACGTGATGTCAACTCCTTCTTTATAGTAAGCCTTAAGGAGTCAGGATACCTTTCGTCACAGTATGCTTTCGAACTAACCCATGCTTCAGCTAGGACTTTTAAGGGTTATAACGTGGCCTGGTTCACGGTTTAAGAAACAAAGGATAAAGGCTCAAATTTTATTTGTACCCACCCGCTCTTCGTGATGTTCTCCAAACCTAAACTCAGTTGATCATACGTTAGACCTTGTTTGAGTCTTTGCTCTGATTTTCCGGTGATGATTCGGATGTTGATAACTTATTTTGAATAGGCAGTCATTCCTTTCTTGTTGAGGGTTGGTAAGACCTCTTTCTTGTCTGATTTTTTTTTGTTATCCCTTTCTTTTTTTGCCTGAACTGTTTCCCTTTTTTTTTGGAATTACAGTCAGCGGGATGCCCCAGTTTTGTAAGTCTCCTTCGTGGGTTTGACTTGATGGGCTTTTTATTTTTTGAAATAATGATTGCCTTTCTTTATTGATTATTCGGAACCATCACTGTCTTTCCTTGTTTTGTAAGGACCTCTTTGGTGCCATTCGTTATGCATTTGGATCAACTGAGAGACTACCCTGCCCCAGGTTATGATTAAGGGTTTTAAATTTCGAAAAGAAAAACTCCTACTTCTTTGGCTCAGATGGGTTGACGAAGGATTATCATCCTTATAACTCCAGTGTTTAGGGATTGAAATAATGCCTGTACCTCATCAGCGGGGTCTGTTCAAAAGCATACTGTAGATTATGGTATCGTTTTCGTCATCCTCCCTCAAGAGGCTTAGAATTATTAAGTGAGAGTTGATCATCAGAAAAAATATGAAAATAATTTGCATTTAGTGAATACGAATATATTGTTTCAGAACAGACATATGCGATGCATTAATGAAATAACAATGTTTAACATGAGTAAATGTTTGAACAAAATAAAATTGCAACTTGAACATTCAAATGAACAAAAGTTTCTCAATCCTAGCCATGTTTTGGCAAGGGAGCAGTGATCACGTTGGGAGTCTCGGCGGGCTCGAACTCGATCTCTTTAGCATCGATCATATTCTGAATCTTGTACTTTAGTGCCCAACAGTCCTCAGTATCGTGCCCCGGACTACCAGAATGGTAAGCGCACCTTGCTTCTGGGTTGTAGTTTGGAGAGGAAGTCTTTGGATTTGCAGGAGGGTTGATCACCGCAATCAGGTTCATCCTTAACATGTGCTGCAAAGCTCGTGACCATGACATGTTGATGTAGGTGAATTGTCTCTTAGGCTCGTCCGACCTGTTCTGATCAACCCGCTGTTCTTGGCGAGGTCGTTGTTGGCCCTGAGAAGTAGTAGCAACTCGGAGAGGTCTATTCATTGGACCCGACTTTTGCCTTCTTGGAAGCTGTTCCATGACCTGGTCCCTGATTTGGGCTGGTTGCTTCATGCCTTGAGGAAGCTGACTGATCGTGGCCCTCAGCTCTCCTTGATCCTGAGCTAAACCTTGAATGAGGGCCCTTTGCCCCAGCATCTGGGTTTTCATTGTATCTACCTCAGCTTGTAGGAGTTTCAGCCGTTCGTCCTTGTAATCCTCGGGACTTTCCTTGGCCAGATTCCCCATGAGGAGTGTCCTTAACTCTTCCTGCCCCTTGGATAGGCTTAGAAAGATCTCCCTGAACTGAGTCTCATGAGCATGAAGACCCTGGTTATCTTGTTGGGAAGCCATTGCTGAAATAAACAGCGAACAGGGGTAAGTGACCTGCAACAAGGGTACCTGTAATGCAATGATATGTATGATATATATGCAATGTTTTCAAGGATCTCGCGGGGTAAACAAAAATTGTTAGAACTAGGTAGCTTGATTGAGGGAACTTCATGTTTGCTGAGATTCCTTCTTCAAGGGTCAAAGGCTCACCATATCCAGTGGGTCATAGCCCCTGACTTTAATCATCATGTCTGGTTTTGATTTCCAAACAACCTTGGTTAGGGGAACCTTCTTCAAGAGTCAGAGCTCACCATATCAAGTGGGTCATAGCCCCTGACAACTTTGTCTAGAGGAAAATAAATCCTCTTTGCCCCTTGCTGGGATAGTTGATTCACCATGACCTGCATCACAAGCCCTTGAGATCCTTGAAGTGGGTTAGGATGTATGCAATGGTATGATGGTATGCTATGCATGGGGTAATATGGATAAACCCTGTTATGAGTCCCCATCAAGGACTGCAAACCAAAACCTACAAGAAACTCAAGTAAAACCTGTCATGAGTCCCAGTTAAGGACTAAAAACAAAACCTGCAAGAAACTCGGTAAACCCTGTTAGGAGTCCTAATTAAGGACTGCAAACCAAAACCTGTAAGAAACTTAGGCACCCTGTTATGAGTCCCTATTAAGGACTATAAACAAAACCTGCAAGTAGTTCATGTGTCAGATAACAAGCATGCAAGTAGTCAAGTACGAAGGCACGCAAGTCACACAAGAGAAACCCTTAGAGTTTAGGCCAGCATGAGGTCTGGGTATTACCCTCTTGAAGTTGGTGGGATCAACCTGTCCTATCAGAAGTAACCGGGTTCTAAGGGTCCCAATATCACGGGATTGCTTTCATTGTTCATCGTTTCGATTTAGCCACTGAACTGGCGACCGAAATATTCCAGGAAAGCAACCCTCAATTGAGTGTAGTATCGAGTATCAACCAACCTCGGACTGCACCAAAGTCAGTTATCTCACTACCCTAAAGAGGCCAAGATAGTTCAATTAAGGTTCCTAAGGTCTGTTGATGCTTCACGACACCATGCGGAGGCCCCGTACTCTCCTTGACTGAACTCAAGGGTTACCGCTACACACCAAAGTGCCACATCAACGTAGCAGACTGTTTCAACCATGTCGGTATACCCCGCACAATTCCCTCACAGCCTTGTTGCTACTTTCTAAGAAGGTATCCCCAGATCCGGGTTAGGATCTATAGAACTCCCGAGACAGTCCCACAATTTAAAGCACACAAGGAAAGCAATTGAAAACACAGTTATGAACTAACCCTAAGGTACACCTCACTTTATAAAGGATCCCCAGCAGAGTCGCCAGTTCTGTGATCGGTGGATCTGGAACTGACTGTTTAACGCTGGTTCGCGAAATGTCGCGGAAGCAAGAGTCGCCACCGTCTTTTATTTTCTCCAAATGGAAAGGACAAAAGCACAGAAAAATTCCTTATAGAGATTGCTCTCGGTTCGGGAGGTAGATTATAGAAAGGGAAGGTGTTAGCACCCTTTCTATCCATGGTTATCCATGGGCTCTTAGATACTTGCTCACTTGTGTTTTCAAAAATGGTTTGTTTGCTTTTCAACTGTGGGTTTTAAAAAGATCCTTTGAAAATTCCAGTTCGACTCTTGTACCGGTCCTCAAGAGTGTTTGAAAAAATTGCTTTCGAAAGCTTTTTGAAAAAGGTGTCGGTGTGAAAAGTATTTTTGATTTGTTTTGAAATTTATAGCAAGTATCTAGAGTCGTCTACCTACCCTAAGGAATTCGTCTGTGTAGATGTCCTTTAAAGTAGTGCCATCCCACCATTGAGAGGTAGGTAGCACCACCGTTGGAGGTGTTCGGGTCAATTCGAGGTTTGGGACATGGTGATCACCAGAGCAATGGGAAGACACCTTAGAAGCTACCCTCATGCCAGGTTCCCGGATCATGAGGACTTACTAAGACATCCTCTACTCGACGATCACCTTTCGAGGCAAGGCAACAGTGAGGCGTACCCTAGGGGTGGTGTGTGATTTGTGTGTCAGATTCATTTATTTTTGTCTAGTTCATGTCAGGTGATCTACGCGTTTGTTTTTAGTCATTCATTCTTGCATGCTATTATTAACAGTTAAAAAAAAAGAGCGAGAAATGTAAAGTTCCTAAGCTATTACAAAGGCGCGGGTCCACATCGCCAAATTATATCCAGGACCCGATTTGACATAAAATAAAGAAATAAAGTAAAGTGCGAAAGATAAATATTTACACGGCTTTGGGAGAATTACATCAATATTTAAAAGAAGGAATAAATAAAATGCGCGAATTGAATTAAAATTGAAAACGAGGGCGTTGGACCCTTTTGAAGTTAAATTGAAATTAAAAATTAATTAATTATTTATTGAAATAAAAGAAGTGTTTTTTAGGTTTTTTTGTATTTATGAAATAAGAAAATTAAAATTAAAATTAAAAGAAACCCTAATTCTAAGTTATTTTTAATTATTTGAGAAAAATGTTAAAGTTTAACTTAATTTACTAAAGAATTTATGTACATGTTTATTTACAAAATAAATTAGTAATTAATAATAATAATAATGATGAGAAAATTATTTATTAAAAAAAATGATGAAAAAGTTAAAAACCATAATTTCTACATATTTAATTTATTAAGAAAAATATTAAAGTTTTGAACCTAAATTAATCAAATTAATTGTTTAAAGTTTATTTACAAAAATAATAATAGTGAAATTAATATTAATAAAATAAACATTTTTTTGATTTTTCTGTATTTTATATTTATTATGAAAATTATTTTATGGAATTAAAAGAAAACAATTAAAAAACAATTAAAAGAATAAAAAGGAAAAACAAATAAAAATTAAAAATTGAGCAAACCATAGGGGGTGTCTGGCCCAAGGGGAGGTTTTTTTGAAGTATTGACTCCTGAGTACCGTGGTCTGCATTCTTTGGCCATTGGATTGAGTTTCATGCATAAGTTGTTCTACTTTGACCATTTGGCTTTTGGTTTTGGCCATTTGTGTTCTGGCCTCAACGTTCCTTAATCTTCTCAAGATGTGTGTCTCGCCATGTATTGGTGTCATGCATAAGTTTTTCTACTTTGGCCATTTGGCTTTTGGCCTCAACGTTCCTTAATGAACCTGCATGGGATCCTGTCTAAATCTGCAGTGTTGAATCTCACGAACACATTAAATAAAATCATAAAATGCAAATAAAGCTAATATATGAAGAAATTTAATGTTTAGGCACAATATGACATGTATGAATGATTATACCCTTTTGATCATGGAGATCAAATCAATCTTACCCTTACTGGAAAATTGGTGACCGGAATGCTTTTATGCCTTACTGGAAAATTAGGATCATGGAGATCAGGCCAGCCTTATCCTTACTGAAGAAGTAGTGAGGTGTTGGTTTGTAACTGTGATGGCTTGTTTGTAGTGAGAGAGGGATTTGTAATAAGGATTTCAAGGTTTTAGGGTTCTTGAAAGAATTTGATATTCTAACAGTGTTGTGACAAGGTTTTTTTCTCTATTTTTCTCCTCTTCTCCTTTTTGGTTTGTGTGAAAAGAAGGTGATTATATAATGAAAATTAGGGTAAAGCAAATGGGCTTTGAATGTGCAATTGGGCCTCCAATATTCACTTGAATTCGTCACTTTCCAGGCTAAATCGCAGGGACTTAAGTGCATTTTTTGAAGTTGAAATGTGAAAACAAAATGTAGCCGACATCGATAACTAACTCCTGTCCGAAAATCGACTCAATCGGATAAACGGTGAATTAGTTATGAATTTTTGAAGTTTCAGCTCAGACAAACTTATTTTGGGCTTCAGTGTCGGCTCTGACACGTTCTTCAATAAAAAACTGGTATTGATCGGAGCATAATCCGGTCTCGACTTCTGAAGCAAAGTTGTAGATCTACGAGTCAGGGACCTTGTGTAAAAATATGAGCCCAATCCGATAAAAATTGACTGAGTTATGAATTTTTGAAGTTTCGGCCCAGATGAAATAATATTCAGCATTCAGGATTTTCAGCGTGTCACGCACTCTGAGCAAAAAACGAAGGCCTTTTGAATACTGTTTGAACTCAATACCTTCTGTGAAAATGTAGCCAACTCAATTTGTGAAATTTTGGCACTGAAACCAGCTCGATACGATGAAAATCGACCAAGTTATGATTTTTTGAACATGACGCAAATAAACTTCTGTCACAAATTTTCTGCACGAAAATACTTGATAAATCCACATTTTTGAAGACCTTCTGATCGAAATTGGCTTCCAGCCGTGAGAGATGAAAACGTAGATAATGTCAAGACGGAATTTTGGCCACCGGAACGGGTTCAAAACGAGTCACGATCTTTAAGTTATGAATTTTTTAGCGCGTAAAAACTGCACTTTCAGCACACTTTTTCACTATATTTCTTCAAGAAAACTCACACATTCGGATACCTTCTTTAAAGAATTGACTCTTGAGCCGAACCTGAATTTGAGAATACGTTATCAGAGATATCTTGGCGAAAGAATACCTGAATATGACGCGCCATGTTGGACTTGTGAATTTTTCTTGAAATGTTTTGAGAAATATGGGAGGGCAAATTTTGGGGTACAACACTAACCATTTAATTATTTTCCTCATAAAAATCAAAAACACAAAAAATATTTTATTTATTAAAATTAATTCCAACACTTTATTTTTGTAAATAAATTAACTCCATTAATTTAGTTTAATTAGGTCTAATTTTAATATCTTTTTGCAATATTTAAAATCAATATAGAATATTAGGTTTTTACTAACTTTAAACAATTTATTTTTTATTTCCTTAAATATCCAAAAATTAAAAAATATATTATTTATTAATTAATTAATTTATTTATTTAATTAATTTAATTCAATTCCTTTTAATTCAAAAATAACAAAAAAATGCTTTCTTTAAAAAAAAAGGGTCAAAACCCTAAAAAATGCGCCGATTTAATTTTCTCGCACGCGATCCATATTTTCATATTATTGTACTTGCTTCCGGAATGTAATAACTTTAAATAGGACTTTAATTATTTTATCGCTTTCTTTTATTTTCCGCAACTTAATTTCAAGGGTTTGTTTTTGGCGATGTAAATACCCGACGCCTTGTAATAGTTTAGATTTAATTTCCGCAATTTAAATTCCACAACTATACACTGTTAGATGCTTGATAATAGGGAATGCATGACAAGATCAAATGTATGAACTTAAAATCAACATAGCTCACCCATGACATGTACAAAGATAAAAATAACTGAAATAACACACTCGCACATGCGCACTCTTAGGATACACCTCACTTGGTTGCCTTCGAACATGGTCATTGAGTATAAGAAGTTTTAGAGGTCGTCCTCTTGTCCAAAGATCATAAGTTGCCTCGAAACGGTTGCCTCGGATAAAAGGATCTAAGACATTAGGGTTACCGCTAAGGCATCCTAACATTGCTTTAGTGACCACACGTCCCTTAATCGAATTGACCCTTAAAATTCCAACGACGGTGCTACCTACTCATCAATAGTGGGATAGCATTATCTAAAGGACATTTATACAGATTAATTCCTTTTTCGAATAGGTAGATGGTTCTTAAGTACTTGCTCCTTTTTAAAACAAAACAAAACTTTTCGCACTTACACTCCTTCAAAAACAAAACCTTTTTCAAGCCCACAAACACAAAGAAAAGAAAATTTTGAAAACACTTTAAGCAAGTACCTAAGAGCCCGTGGATAACCATGGATAGAAAGGGTGCTAACACCTCCCCTTTCTATAATCTACCCCCCAAACCGAGAAACATCTCGAAAAAGGAATTTTTCTGTGCTTTTTTCCTTTCCTTGTTGGATAAAATAAAAGACGGTGGCGACTCTTGCTTACCGCGACATTTTGCGAAAACAAAACGCAAAACGCGAACCAGCATTCCAAAACAGTCAGTTCTCTCCCACTGTACCACACCGGGATTTATTTTTCCCAGTTAGAGAATATCATAAAACATTGCATGTCCATACATCACGACATGTGCATACACATCATACAACACCATCTCATTTATTTTGAGAACATCATTGCCTGATACATATCATGCATTACATACGACTAACCTTTACCTTTCAGGAAAGATACAATCAAATTTCCACAAAACTCAAGCTATGAAGCCCGGGTACGACCAGATAGTATCTTGATTTTTACAGCATATTGTGAAGCCTGGATTACAACCGGATAACAGTATCAGACTACCGCGAAGCCTGGATTATGACCAGATAGTGGTATCTCTTAAAAGCAAGCTATGAAGCCCGGATTCGACCGGATAATAGTTTAATCCCCAGCAAGCCGTGAAGCCCGGATTACAACCGGATAACAGCTCAACAAGGTATTGTGAAGCCTGGATTACGACCAGATAGCAATATAAGACCATGGAGCCTGGATTACGACCAGATAATGGTAGAAGACGTTGTGAAGCCTGGATTACGACCAGATAGCAACCAAGAATACTACGAAGCCTGGATTACGACCAGATAGTGGTATATCTTTAAAACAAGTTATGAAGCCCGAATTTGACCAGATAGTATCTTGATTCCTCCGAACACCATGAAGCCTAGATTTCGACCAGATAGTGGTATGATACATCGTGAAGCCTGGGTTACGACCAGATAGCGGTAAGGGACACTGTGAAGTTTGGATTTCGACCAAATAGTAGTTTACCTAGCCAATTACTATGAAGCCCGGATTCAACCGGATATTAGTAGGCCCAACAGTCAAAGGGAAGCCCGGATGCGACCGGATAACCACTTGATTTCTTCTGAAGCCTGGATTTCGACCAGATAATAAGTAAGGTATTGTGAAGCCTGGATTACGACCAGATGGAGTATAGAACACCATGAAGCCTGGATTTGACTAGATAATGGTATGAAACATCGTGAAGCCTGGATTACGACCAGATATCGGTACAAGACACTGCGAAGCTTGGATTTCGACCAAATAGCAGTGTACCTGGATAATTACTAAGAAGCCCGGAGTCGACCAAATATTAGTGTGCCCTAAATTCAAGTTAAAGCCCGGATGCGATCGGATAACAATTGAATTCCTTCTGAAGCCTGGATTACGACCAGATAAGAATTGAGAAATTGTGAAGCCTGGATTACGACCGGATAGCAAGTTTAATCTCATCTACCCAGTAAGTCACTGTAAAGCCTGGATTATGACCAGATAGCAGTCGATCTTATCACTATGAAGCCTGGATCACGACCAAATAGTAGTTCATTTTCACCTCTTCGACCAAGAGATGATTCCCCAGTAGAATAACGGACAACCGAAGTTCCTAAAATTCAACAGAGATGATTCACCAGTAGAATAGCGGATGACTGGAGCTCCTAAATTTCTATTTCTCTCAAGACAAAGAACAGCATTCCCCAGCAGAATCTTCCTCAACAACAGGTATACAAGCTCTCGATAAGGAATCTCTTGGGCGATAGACACTCCTCCAAATTTCATCTTTAAGCCCATTCTCGATACTACCTACATAGTCAAGCATCATTACACACGGGTGTAAATTTCTGGGCACTCTAGTGTTCAATCATCTTCCACCTTCAGATCACGAAAGGCAGACAAGCCAATCTAAATCTTCAGGTTTAAGAAGATTGAACAGGGGCAGTTGTTGTAACCCAAAATTTTACCTCCCATATTGCTCAAAACATTTCAAGAAAGATCCTCAAGTTGCTCAAGGAAGTCCAAGGGTTGACCAGACAAGCTCCCTCCTAAGGCAGTCTGCCTCAAAATTAGGGTTTCATGTTGCATCAAGATACTTGAGTCCAAGGGGTCCCAAATGCTCACCATTCTCCTAATATGTTCTCAAGATCATCCATATCAAGTTTCAAGCCCTGCAGAGAAAATTTGCTCAATCAATTGCTCAAAGGCCTGGAAATCGACTATGCTAGGGCAAAAGTCAACTGTGGCTCACATACAGTCAAACTTCAAGATTTTTGGTCAACATCCTAATTTTGAAGTATATTTCATCATTTTATCAAGGGTTGATCATGATTCATCAAGGATTGCTCATAATTCATCAAGAATCAAAAGTTGCTAAATTAGGGTTTTGTAGGAAAAGTCAACTCAACTTTGACCAAGCATAACTTTCTCATACTTTATCAGAAATGACCCATCCAAATCTCATTTTTAATAGGATGCAATTTTATACAATTCATATTCATCTCCCAAGTTCAAAATATGCACTCACAAGAAGTTATGAATTTGGACATTATAGGTCATTTTGAAAAGTCAACAAAAACACTTTTTTTGTCAAAGATTCATACATGAGCATGGAATATCAAATTGATATGAGACCAAAAGGGTTGCTTATAGGACATCTCAAGATTTCTAAAAAGTCTAAGAACACCTCCAAAGAATAAAAATTGAGGAAGTTATGCATTGGTGAAGTTGACCTTTTTTGCAAAATTGCCAAAAGTCAACTATGCCCAAAACTTCAAAATTTTCCAAATGGGCCCAATCTTTTTCACTTGTTTTAAGTTGGAAACATGGTCCACGAGCCCTAGCCTTTGCCACTTGTCATTATCTTACTTATATTATTTATTTTGATTTTTATTTGAATTAAATCATTTTAAATCAAAACAAATTATATAAAATCCAAAACATTGAAATTCAAAGATCTTGTGCTTGTTTCAGGTCTTAATGTCCAGCTAGCATCAGATCAAATTCGTGTAAAGGCATGGTGTGCACAAAAATATTGAATTAGGCCATTTTTGGAAAGATATTCAAGGTGTATCAAATCAAAATCAAATTCATTGATGGAAGAAGATTGTGATCATTCTTTCAACCCTAATTCATTCCTCAATACATAAGGAGTGTGTGCAGACCAAAAGAGAGGCTAGAAGAAGGCGTGTGATCAAGAACAAAACTTGAAAAAAACAAGAAAAAGTGGTGAATCTAATTCCTACTTAGAGGCCAATTCAAGACCCTTGGACCATTCCAATCGCTTCCTGGGATCCCTAGCAAGCAAAAGCAATCAAGAACAAGCGTTCCCAAGCCCTATATCTCGCTGTAAGTCCATCACGACATTGCTTATTTCTTGAATTTGGTTTGCATAATTTAGACATTGATAACATGAATTAATGATATACTCTTGATCACCATCATGTTTGCAAGCTTCCTGTAACATTTGATTGCATTTTCATGGCTTGTATAAGATTTCACCATAGCTAGGGTTTTATGGTTCGATTTAGGAGTTTTATTTACAGGCAAAATTGGGCCATGAAAGGGCCACCAATGAACTCAACAGGTCCAGACAAAGCTGTCCATGGCCTTCGTTTTTATTTATCATGCTTGTGTTGAGTTTTGAGATTTACAGGACTTGTAGCTACGGACAAACGTGCGTAGGTGAAAGTTTGGAACTTTTACCAACAGATCCAAGGAGGAAGATGACTAGCTGGCAATCCACCATTGGCCTGTTCAAATTTTCGCGTGCTGAATTGATATATGTGGCATTTAAATATTTGATTATTATTTTGTATTATTATAACAAACAAAAGCAAGTGGCACAGTGGTAGTGGAGTGGTTGGATAGTGCATCAGGACCTGAGTTCGAATCCCAGGTCCCCCAAATTTCTTCATATTTTTTCCTTTCAGGTAATCCAGCGCGCTTACAAGTCCAAGGCCTATCATACTCCCTCAAGATCCAGTCTGCCAAGTGGCCAGATGGCCAGATCCAAAGGCCATCCATGAGGGAGCACCAAATACCTAGTCAAACGCATGGCATGGGATTACAAGGAGTCAACGTGGACCTTGGCTTCTTGGGCCAGATTGTTGTTCACACACCCCTCAAATTACTTTTCAGGCCCATTCTCTCTTTCTATTTTCTTTTATATATTTGTTTTATTTTATTTAATTCATTTATTTTATTTACTAACACAATTAATTATTTTATTTTATCAAAAAAATCATTAAAAAATAATACTTTTCACAAATTAGGTTTAGATTTTATTTTTTATCAAAAAAATTAAATTAATTTAATTAGGTTGTTAATTTAGATAACTTTAATTCTTTTGTAAATAAATTAAAAATAATTAGAATAATTAGGTTTTGATTTCTAACTTAATTATATATTCTTTTCCTAAAAATAACAAAACATAAAAAATAAGCCATTTATTTATTTTTCATTAATTAATTTAATTAACTAATTAATTTTTGTATTTTATTTAGAAAACCTAATTCTTTTCTTAAAAAAATAATTAAAAATAACAAAAAACAAGTTTTCTTTTGATTAGGATTAGAAGGGTCAAAACCCTAATTTCGCCCCAATCTTAATTTTATCGCGCACACTTTATTGTTTTATTATTTACCATATTGATGTAACTGCCTACAAGTTGTAATAGTTAATTAGGTCTTTATTTTCATTTATCGCTTTATTTCAAAGGGTTTGTTTTTGGCTATGTAAATACCCGAAGTCTTGTAATAGCGTAGTTTAATTTTCGCACTTTAAATTCCACAAAATATTAAACTGTTAGATGTATGATATAGGGATGCATGTCAAGAATGTATGATTAACTTTAAAACAGTTAAATAACCCTAAAATATGCAAAGATAAATAATCTGAAATTGAATCACTCACACATGCGCACTCCTAGGGTACACTCCCACTTGGTTGCCTTCGGTAAACAGTCATTGAGTATAGGATGCTTTAGTGGTCGCCCTTTTGTCCAAAGATCAAAGTTGCCTCAGAAAGGTTGCCTCGGATATTGTTGCCTCGGATAATTGATCTAAGACATTAGGGTTATTACTAAGACGTCTTAACATTGCTTTAGTGACCGTATGTCCCTTTCGAATTGACCCTTAAAACTCCAACGACGATGCTACCTACTCACTAATGTAGCGGTGAAAATCGGAGATCGAGCTATTAATTAACTTGACTCGCAAAAGCAAGAGTCGCCACCGCGCTTTATTATTTCCAAGGGGAAAGGGAAAAGAGCGAAATAAAACCCTAAAACATGCAATGTAAAATAATACTTAAAAGTAAATACAATGCGTTTTTTTGAAAGAGATCTAAAGTTCGGGGGTTGGTTATGCAATGGGAAGGTATTAGCACCCAATGCATCTGCGGTACTCCGCAGGAACCTTTTGAAATATCTGTTTTTTGGTTGAAATTGTTTGTTATATACAAGGGTGTATTTATCTACAAATATGTTTGCTTAAGGGAAAAAATGAGTTTTTATTATTGCGTTCGTGAGGGTTTCGCGACCCTTTGCCTACGTATCCAATGAAGGAATCAAAACACCGTAGTTCCTCTAGAAAAAAGTTGATTTGTTTGTGTTTTTTAATGGGCGACATTAACGTACGCATTCTAGCAATAGGCACGGCCGGTATCGCGGTAGAACGGAGATAACATGCCCTTGGGGGAAGTTTTGATTTGTTGAGTGTTTTTGCATGTTTTAAAGTATGTTCAAGTAATGATTAAAAAGTGTTTTTTTGGATTTTTTTTAGTTTGTTTATTTGTTGGTTTTATCTTGCCTAATTACTAGCATTTGTACAAAGTAAAAAAAAAATGCAGAAAGATAAAAACCTACGCTATTACAAACATATCAAAAGGCATAAAAAATATGAAAGAAAAAAATAAGATAAAAGTAAGAAAAAAAGTGTATTTCGACCCAGGCAGTAGCACACTTCGACTGTCATTCTGTTGGCCTCCTTCGATTGGGGCTAGCACCAGTGAAGGCATGAATTTCGACTGAGGCTTTGGCAGGGGCGAGGTCCTGTCCTTCGATTGGGTAAAGGCAGCAGCAAGTTGTATCCTTCGACTGGGCAAAGGCAGCAGCAAGTTGTATCCTTCGACTGGGGGCTGGCACCAGTGAGGTTCTGTCTTTCGATTAGGGGCTGGCACCAGTGAGGTTCTGTCTTTCGATTAGGGGGATGGCACCAGTGAGGTTCTGTCTTTCGATTGGCCTGGAAGTCAGTGAAGCGTGTCTCTGACTGGGCCTGGAAGTCAGTGTGGAAACCAAAGGCTTCGTTTCATACTCCTGTTTCCTGTTTCTTTCATTTCAAACATTAAATGACAACATGGCCTGGGGCCATGCTAGTATTTGTCTTTCAAACAGTTTAATAGTTAAACAGAAAGAAAAAACGAAAGAGGTAGCTTTTGAAAAACATGTTAACAGGGTGGAAACGAAAAGAAATAAAGTGTTATGTACATGCTGGAAACGAACAACAGATTATTTACATGTTATGGCATGAAATGAAAGGTTCAAGGGTAAGAGTGACTTACCTTGATGGAGGCTGGAACGTGTGTTGGGCCTTGATTGGGGGCCCTGGATGCTGGATTTGAAAGAGGGGTCACAGGCTGTGCTGGGAGCGCTGGATTTGAAGGAAAAGAAAAAGCAAGTGTAATGCTTCTTTGATTCGAAGGAGACTGCAGAATGGGTTTTCTTCAGAATCGAAGGAAGTAAGTGTTTGGGGATTCTGGGTTTGTTCTCACAAGTATTGAAGGGACTTGAGAGATTTTTTTTGTGTTTGAGAAAATTTGGTGTTTTTGAGAATTTTCTGAAGATTTGTTCGCCTGGCCCAGAAGGTCCTCTTCCTTCTAAAAAAAAAAAGTGTTGTAGCCTCTTTATTTATAGGCGAGCTTTGATATGGTTTTGGGGGGAAATCAAATAATATTTGAATTATTTGGGTATATTGCCCCCTTGTTTTCTTCAATGTAGCTCTTGTGCACTCCTTTTTTGTGCAAGTACAGGACTGAGACAACGCAGGCTTATCAGTATTTTGGAGCTTAGTGGCAGGTTGGTGTAGGACTGCTGCATAGCAGCACAAATGGCTTGAGTTTGACAGTATATGGGACTTTAGTCAACAAACTCCTTGAATGCTTCCAGTACGTTGCTTCGAAGGGTTTAGTGGTCCAACTTGTGAATCGAAGAAGACTGTATTCCCAAATCGAAGCTTGTGACTGAAGGGAGACTGTATTTCCCATTGAAGCTTGTGACTGAAGGGAGACTGTATTGCCCATCGAAGCTTGTGGATTGAAAGGAGACTGTATTACCCATCAAAGCTTGTGGATCGAAACAGACGTATTGCCCAATCGAAAGCCCGTGTTCGAAAGAAGCAATGTTGCCCAATCGAAGCATGTGGATCGAAACAAACATATTAACCAATCGAAAGATTGTGTTCGAAGGAAACAATGTTGCCCAATTGAAGCATGTGGATCGAAACAAACATATTGCCCAATCGAAAGTCCGTGTTCGAAGGAAACAATGTTGACCAATCGAATCATGTTTGCAGGCAGTAAACTTGTCCACGTTCGAAAGCAGGTTTGCATGAGAAGGAGACCTGTCAGCACATGAAATCAAAGAAACAAAAAAAACACACATTTCGTGCTTGATTAGAAGTTAGTGATACATAGGCTAAGAATGTTCAAAACACTTGACAATTTCTGCATTATTAGTGACCTTGATTTTTGTATAAAAATGCAAAAATAAAAATGGGATCTTAGGTCAAAAATTGGGGTATGACAGCTGCCTCTATTTAAGTTTCTTCTATCCAGAGATATGAAGATTCGAATCTTCATTCCGACGAGATTGAAGGGACTTAAATATAGAATACACAATTTTTGGCCTTAAGATACCGCAATTATGTTTATGATATAATATGAATGCAATGCTCTGAATTTTATGGGGAATGACGCCATATGAGACAAACTATGCTGGAGAAACCAAGCACATTATACAGTAACCCCACAGAGGAAGGGATTATAATTCCACTGGGGGAACAGAGTCATAGGCTTCAAATGAGAGACTCTTGAATGATTTACATCAGTGCTGAGACTGGAAAAGAAATGATTGACATCAGCACTAAGGCTGGCAGATGATGATTGACATCAGCACTGAGGCTGGAAAATGATTGACATCAGTACTGAGACTGGAAAAGGAAATGATTGACATCAGTACTGAGACTGGAAATAAACATCTATGATTTCTGAATTTCACCAAGAACGACAACATAATTCTTCTTTAACCAAGATATCACTTGAAAAGGATAAAAATACAAACTTCCCCACGGGACTTTTCCAAAGAGATGCCGTTTGCTGAGTAAACATTATTATTGGGGATACACAAGATGCTCAAATAAAGATGCCGCCACTTGCTACCTTTCAAAGGTGTCAATAACATACAAGTTGCTCATAAAGAGACCGCCGCTTGCTGTTTTTCAAAAGAATAATAACACACAAGTTGCTCATGAAGAGACCGTCGCTTGCTGTTTTCTCAAAGGTATTAATAACACACAAGTTTCTCATGAAGAGACCGCCGCTTGTTGTTTTTCAAGAGAACAATAACACACAAGTTGCTCATGAAGAGACCGCCGCTTGCTGTTTTGAAAGGTGACAGTAACACACAAGTTGCTCATGAAGAGACCGCTGCTTGTTGTTTTCAAAGGTGGCAATAACATATAAGTTGCTCATGAAGAGACCGCCGCTTGCTGTTTTTTTTCAAGGTATTAATAACATACAAGTTGCTCATGAAGAGACCTCCGCTTGATGTTTTTTCCAAGGTATCAATAACATACAAGTTGCTCATGAAGAGACCACCGCTTGTTGTTTTTTCAAAGATATTAAAGCACACAAGCTGCTCATGAAGAGTCCGTCACTTGTTGCTTTCAAAGATACCAATAACCCACAAGCTGCTCATAAAGAGACCGCCACTTGTTGTCTTCAAAGAATATTAAAGCACACAAGCTGCTCATGAAGAGTCTGCCACTTGTTGCTTTCAAAGATACCAATAACCCACAAGCTGCTCATAAAGAGACCGCCACTTGCTGTCTTCAAAGAATATTAAATCACACAAGCTGCTCATGAAGAGTCCGCCACTTGTTGCTTTCAAAGATACCAATAATCTACAAGCTGCTCATAAAGAGATCGCCACTTGCTGTCTTCAAAGAATATTAAAGCACACAAGCTGCTCATGAAGAGTCCTCCACTTGTTGCTTTCAAAGATACCAATAATCCACAAGCTACTCATAAAGAGACCGCCACTTGCTGTCTTCAAAGAATATTAAAGCACACAAGCTGCTCATGAAGAGTCCGCCACTTGTTGCTTTCAAAGATATAAATAACACATCATGAAGATATTGCTGGAGGTGAGAATCAATAATTTCCTCGGGGATGGACAAACTGCTCATGAAGAGACCGCCATTTGTCATAACATGAAGAAATTCAGAAATAATCAAACTGCTCAAATAAAGAGTTAGTCGCTTGTTGTCACGTCGATATTCCAGAAGAAGGTTATGATAACACTACTAGGGAATAAAGTTCATCTTCAATGGGGAACCATGAATAAATCCTTCCTTAGGAGACCAAGTATTTAAATTGCAAAATAAATGCACTCTCCATCTAGGTTTCACAGCCTAGAGATATCCACAGGGTATCGTTCACAAGAGACAAAGCTCAATCCAGGAATAAACTGGAGAGAAAACAGTCAAATAAGACTCCACCCAATGAGGAAACAACTCAAATGGGGATTTATCCTATCCAGAGATGGAAAAGGAAAGCTAAAGCAAGATTCTTCCACGAGAGTTAACTCAGTGGGGAATTAGAAAAGAGGCGCACTTTCTGCTTAAGTTGACACTCTATTTGGGGAGAGGAAATATGATAACCAAAGTATACAGATCAAGAACATCAACAAATATCAATGTGTGTGCATGATGCAAGTATGAAATGAATGAATGTCATGTATATGCTGACAAAATAGACAGGGGAGATAGACTGAAGATGATAAGACATCAGAGCACAACCTGACACTCGGCTAATCTCAACAAGATGGGAACATTACTGGAGATAGAACACGGGCCATCATTGGAGCAAAGTCCTTTTACAAGGCTTAAATATCTCTGGAGAGGAAGATATTTTTTAGGTAGAAAACCCAAAGTCCAGTCTTCTATTGCAAACAATCCATTGAAAGGATAACAACACGAACAATGCTTCAGTTGGAAAAAGTCTTGTTTAGCTGGTGATACTGGAAACACCACCCTCTGATAATGTATGCAAAACATATCACATATCTTGACAAATCTGTATTGCCCATGGGACTAATTTTGGATGCCCCAAGTTTACTGCTGATAAGCTGCATGTTGCACGATAATTCTTGCGAATAACTTCACTTCTAAAATGCCCCAAGCTATATGGTTGATGAGGAGAAATCGTCTCAAGAGGATTTTACAAAAGACTGGCATTCACGATGCTCTGGTGTCTTCAAACTCTTAGAGAGATTCATCAAATCTCGACGTGATTGCCCCGGATTGACTGTAGTTGGCACAACAAAGTCTTCAAATTTTGCCCCAAAAGAGTAAACAAGTTGGGAAAGCAATAACTAGGAGAAGAAACATGTTCGTGCTTAAGGTCTTCATGTGACATGCCTTTGGATATGATTTTTTTCTTGAAATGATTCTCCAATTACTCAACATAGTTTCAAGCCTTAAAAGAATAAACTCATTACTAGTGCTTATATGTGAGCTTCCTTGATATCCAACAAATGTTTTGCAGTTAGAAAAAGTTTATTATGAGAATGAAAATTCTAATGCAACATTTATGTAAGTCTTGAAGATTTTGAAAAGATATCGCACAAATTTTGCGAGTTAGAGCACCATTTATTTTTGTATAGGAAAAACATATGATACCAACGTAACTATTTAGCAAACATTCATGGGAGTCAGGAACACTATCTCATTGAAGTATGCTTTCAAAATAACCTTGCTTCAATTAGGACTTTTGAAGGTTGTAACGTGGCCTAGTTCATGGTTTTTAGAAAAAAGATTTTTAAGGCTCAAAATTTATAGGTGCCCACCCATTCTTCATGATGTTCTCCAACCCTATGTTCAGTTAATTCAACATGAGCGTTCATCTCTCAAAATGATTTTGTGACGGTTAAGGAAACGACGAGGCTTTCGGAGTAGAAACCACCCTTATGTCTTCGTGTTTGTAGTCACCAATTTGTTCTTTGCTGAGGACTTTTCTTTGTAGTCCTTTCTTTGCAATTTTTATTTTCCCTAACTTTTTCCTGAACTAACTCTTTTGAATTGATAGTCCAGCGGGATGCCTTAATTTTTGCCTAAGCCGCACGTTTTCAAGTTTTCGGCTTAGCAGGCTTTCTTGATTTTTAAACAAAACGTGTGACATTAGCTTGTATTTGCTTGTTGAGAGGATTGTGACTTCCTCGTTTCTTGAGGGATAACATTGTGATTCCATATCTTCTGGCTCTGTTATACATGAAGGATAGCCCTCATAGTTTCTCTTCAGAAATATCTTCCTTATGAATTTTGAACACTCAATCGGATTAACTGAAAACTACCCTGCCCCAGGTTAAAATTTGAGGGTTTTTTCGTATAAAAAAAAAACTCCTACTTCAAGGCTCAAAAGGGGTTAGCAAGGGATTATCTTCCTTATATCTCCAGTGTTTAGGGATTTGAAATAATTCCTGTACATCATCAGCAAGATTTTATCCAAAAGCATGCAACCAGAGATTTTGTGTTCTTTAGATTATCATCCTCCCTTCAATCTCTGCCTAGGCAAGAGAATGGGAAACAAGTTGGTATCATAATGCAAAAAGAAATTTAAAATTTGAAAACAAATACGAATGAATTTCTTCAAGACAAACATACTCATTGTATTAAGATAATCATTCAGATGCAAACAAGTCCTTACATGTAAACAATGTTTTGATAAACAAGAAAAATTGCAAAAAGCATGAATAAGTTAATAATCCGGGAAGGCTTTCCATCTGGATTTGTGCTGAAGGAAACCTCTCCTTAACTTCAAGGCTAAAATCAACAGAGATTCACCTATTCTTTAGCAAAGGGGTTGACTTGGGCGGAAACCAAAATTTCAACCAAACCGGTTAAGTGCTCCATACTAGCTTCCAAATTAGTCATCTCTCTACGGAGTTCAGAAACCTCTTGCTTGATATTCTCCAATGTTCCCTTAGCGTGAGTATTGTACTGGTGAGACCAAAGGAAAAATAAGACTTGGAAAAAGACCTTTAAAAGTGAAACCAAAAATGTAGAATGATGCATGATATGCAAAAGAGAGTTTTTATTTGACTTTCAAGGAACTCAAGATATTGAGTTGTAAACATCAAGGTATGAAGATAGAAGATGAATTTTAAATTGGCTCCAAACATTGATCAAGTTATCATCAAGATCAATCATCCATTTTGGTGGATTAGGGTTTTCACCCTATCAACACCCAAGATCCATTGAGCTTGACGAAACTTGTGATGTTTCCAAAGAAAGACCTCCAAATTCCTTGAAAATCAAGTGAAAAGGGGTTTTATGGATGCATGAATGCATGGCTATGCAACAACCACAAGCAAGGTCACAAATAAATTCGAAAGGTTCAACGTCACGAGCATGGAGTCAAAGGTAAAACATCCCCAAGGTATGTACTAACGGTTTAATCACACCTGCAAGACAAGGTTCTAAGAGTTCCTGAAGTCTACATTCTTCGGATATTACCAACGTCTTGATTACTCAATAATTAGCAATATTCTCAAGAGAAACTCATCCGAGCGTAGAATCGCGTAACGATTACTTCCGGATTACTCCGTTATAATCTCCGTGCTACACCTAAAAGGCCAAGATGTGTTAGGGTTCTACGGTTCTCAGCTTCTCTGGCTCCCAGGTCGAAAATAATAATGTTTTCCCGATTACTCGGTAAACAAATATTACGTTCAAAAGGGCCTTCCACTGAGTGGGGGATCTCATGCCTCCTTCTTCGGGATTACTCCCTCAAAGTTAACATGACTATACCGCCCGTCCTATTTCTAAGTGTAACTTAGTCCGGGTATAGGACTTGTCCTTTGTAAGTATTATCAACACCCAAATAATCACAATATATACATATAATCAAACAATCAAATAATGATAAAACAGATAAAACAAATTAGGCTTAACCCACTTAGGGATGGACTAGCAAGAGGTCAATCTTTCCTCAGCAGAGTCGCCAATTCTGTAGCGGTGAAAATCGGAGATCGAGCTATTAATTAACTTGACTCGCAAAAGCAAGAGTCGCCACCGCGCTTTATTATTTCCAAGGGGAAAGGGAAAAGAGCGAAATAAAACCCTAAAACATGCAATGTAAAATAATACTTAAAAGTAAATACAATGCGTTTTTTTGAAAGAGATCTAAAGTTCGGGGGTTGGTTATGTAATGGGAAGGTATTAACACCCAATGCATCTGCGGTACTCCGCAGGAACCTTTTGAAATATCTGTTTTTTGGTTTAAATTGTTTGTTATATATAAGGGTGTATTTATCTACAAATATGTTTGCTTAAGGGGAAAAAATGAGTTTTTATTATTGCGTTCGTGAGGGTTGGCACCAGTGAGGTTCTGTCTTTCGATTAGGGGCTGGCACCAGTGAGGTTCTGTCTTTCGACTAGGGGGCTGGCACCAGTGAGGTTCTGTCTTTCGATTGACCTGGAAGTCAGTGAAGCGTGTCTCTGGCTGGGCCTGGAAGTCAGTGTGGAAACCAAAGGCTTCGTTTCATACTCCTGTTTCCTGTTTCTTTCATTTCAAACATTAAATGACAACATGGCCTGAGGCCATGCTAGTATTTGTCTTTCAAACAGTTTAATAGTTAAACAGAAAGCAAAAACGAAAGAGGTAGCTTTTGAAAAACATGTTAACAGGGTGGAAACGAAAAGAAACAAAGTGTTATGTACATGCTGGAAACGAACAAAAGATTATTTACATGTTATGGCATGAAATGAAAGGTTCAAGGGTAAGAGTGACTTACCTTGATGGAGGCTGGAACGTGTGATGGGCCTTGAGTGGGGGCCCTGGATGCTGGATTCGAAAGAGGGGTCACAGGCTGTGCTGGGAGCGCTGGATTTGAAGGAAAAGAAAAAGCAAGTGTGATGCTTCTTTGATTCGAAGGAGACTGCAGTATGGGTTTTCTTCAGAATCGAAGGAAGTAAGTGTTTGGGGATTCTGGGTTTGTTCTCACAAGTATTGAAGGGACTTGAGAGATTTTTTTTGTGTTTGAGAAAATTTGGTGTTTTTGAGAATTTTCTGAAGATTTGTCCGCCTGGCCCAGAAGGTCCTCTTCCTTCTAAAAAAAAAAGTGTTGTAGCCTCTTTATTTATAGGCGAGCTTTGAGATGGTTTTGGGGGGAAATCAAATAATATTTGAATTATTTGGGTATACTGCCCCCTTGTTTTCTTCAATGCAGCTCTTGTGCACTCCTTTTTTGTGCAAGTACAGGACTGAGACAATGCAGGCTTATCAGTATTTTGGAGCTTAGTGGCAGGTTGGTGCAGGACTGCTGCATAGCAGCACAACTGGCTTGAGTTTGACAGTATATGGGACTTTAGTTAACAAACTCCTTGAATGCTTCCAGTATGTTGCTTCAAAGGGTTTAGTGGTCCAACTTGTGAATCAAAGAAGACTGTATTCCCAAATCGAAGCTTGCGGCTGAAGGGAGACTGTATTGTCCATCGAAGCTTGTGACTGAAGGGAGACTGTATTGCCCATCGAAGCTTGTGGATCTAAAGGAGACTGTATTGCCCATCGAAGCTTATGGATCAAAACAGACGTATTGCCCAATCTAAAGCCCGTGTTCAAAAGAAGTAATGTTGCCCAATCGAAGCATGTGGATCGAAACAAACATATTACCCAATCGAAAGACTGTGTTCGAAGGAAACAATGTTGCCCAATCGAAGCATGTGGATCGAAACAAACATATTGCGCAATCGAAAGTCCGTGTTCGAAGGAAACAATGTTGACCAATCAAATCATGTTTGCAGGCAGTAAACTTGTCCACGTTCGAAAGCAGGTTTGCATGAGAAGGAGACCTGTCAGCACATGAAATCAAAGAAACAAAAAAAACACGCATTTCGTGCTTGATTAGAAGTTAGTGATACATAGGCTAAGAATGTTCAAAACACTTGACAATTTCTGCATAATTAGTGACCTTGATTTTTGTATAAAAATGCAAAAATAAAAATGGGATCTTAGGTCAAAAATTGGGGTATGACAACTAATAGTGGGATATCGCTGTCTAAAGGAAACGAACATATAACGATTCTTTTTTTGAGTAGGTATATTAGTTCTTAAGTACTTTCTCAATCCAAACAAAACTTTTTCACACTTACACTCCTTTACAAACAAAGTTTTCAAAACACTTCATTACACTCTTGAAGATAGAAGCAAGAGTTAAATCGAAGTCAAAACAAAAACTTTTCAAATCACACAAACACACAAAGAAGCAATTTTGAAAAATGATGAGCAAGTACCTAAGAGCCTGTAGATAACTACGGATAGAAAGGGTGCTAATACCTTCCCTTTCTATAATCTACCCCCTGTACTCAGAATAATCTCGAAAAAGGAATTTTTCTGTGCTTTTTTCCTTTCCTTGTTGGATAAAATAAAAGACAGTGGCGACTCTTGCTTACCGCGACATTTTGCAAACACAAACGCAAAACACAAACCAACACTCCTAAAAAACAAGTCCCGGTTCTGGCCACCGTATCACAAACATTTATACATATATTTTTGTTAGTTGAAGAACACATATATAAGATACACAATTCAAGGTGCTTGGTAATTCCTCAAGAGCAAACTTAAAGATAGCATATGGAGAGAAATAACCCTAATGTGTGTGTCTTAATGCATTGTGACATGAGATGATGAGAAATCTTAAGGGAAACATTAGGGTATAACAACTGCCCTAATTTAAGTGTCTTTTATCCGGAGATACGAAGGTTAAAATCTTCGTCTCGATGCGATTGAAGATACTTAAATACAAAATAAATCCTATTTTTGGCGCTAAGATGCCATGAAATGCTTATGATCATGAATGAAAAAAAATCCAAGGGTGTCAAAGAACACTATTGGGTAAGCAGAAGATAAAATAATAGATCAAAAAGAGAGTCCAACCAGGAAAATAAATCGCTGGGGAACAGAAGACTCAACTCTATTGGGGTAAACCCCAAAGAGGAGATAAGGAATCACTAACTCAAATGATGAGGAAAAAGCAATGATCGACATATAACTATAAACTATCCACTCGGAGAGGAGATGGAAAAAAGAGAGTAACATCGACTCATAGGGGATTAAAATCTACCAACTTGAAAGATACAAATAGAAATGGTAAGATAATACCGACTCAGAGATGACGATAAACATCAATCTTGAGGTAGGTGACGAATGATTGGCATTAGTACTTATGAATGGAAACATATGAAATATTTTAGAGCATAGTGAATCTCAACAATGAAATATCTCCCATAGTGAAGAGACTACCATCCATTGGAGTACAAATCTTAACAACGAACTATCTCCCTTAATGAAGATATTACCATTCATCGGAGTAAAAATCTCAACAACGAACTATCTCCCTTAATGAAGAGACTACCATCCATCAAAGTAAAACCTTAACAACAAACTATCTCCCATAAAGAAGAGACTAACATTTATCAGAATAACAAATCTCAATAACAAACTATCTCTCTGAATAATGAGACTACCATTCATTGGAGTAAAAATCTCAATAACGAACTATCTCCTTTAATGAAGAGACTACCATCCATCAAAGTAAAACCTCAACAATGAATTATCTCCCTTAAAGAAGAGACTACCATCCATCGGAGTAAAACCTCAACAACGAACTATCTCCCTTAAATAAGAGAATACCATCCATCAGAGTAAAACCTCAACAATGAACTATCTCCCTTAAAGAAGAGACTACCATCCATCGCAGTGCAAATCTCAACAACAAACCATCTCCCTTAATTAAGAGACTATCATCTATCGGAGTACAAATATCAACAACGAACTATCTCCCTTAATAAAGAGACTAACATCCATCGGAGTAAAACCTCAACAATGAAATATCTCCCTTAAATAAGAGACTACCATTCATTGGAGTAAAAAAATCTTCTCTGGCACTAATAGACTTACTAGGAAAGAACATGTTGCTCAAATAAAGAGACCTGGCACTTGCTATTTATGAAGAGGATTACAATAACACTGATGGGAAATGAATTTTGACTTTCTTAGGAAGTGCCAATACATTCCTGTTGAGGAGATAAAGTCTTCATGTGCAAAATAAATGCACATTCTCAGTCTAGGGCTCAGAGCCTACATAAATAAAAATAATATTGATGTCGTAGGCCATAGATTCAAACCAGGAACAGACCGGAGTGAAACAGTCAACCAAGACACCACCCAGTGAAGAATAAGCTCAAATGAGGATCACATTCCATCCATATAATGAGTCGAAAATGAAGGATAAAAGAAAATTCTTCCACGAGGGATAACTCAGTGGAGAAAATGAAAGGATATACACTTTCTGCTTAACATTGACAATCTATTGGAGTGAGGGTAACATAACTCTGCAAAGAGGAAAGTATGCCAACAAAAACATCAATGAAAATGAGCAATGAATTTTAATTCAGTTATGCATGATGTATGTATGAATGTATGAATGCTATCATGTATATGCTAATAAAACAAACACACTGCACTGGGGATAACCAGACAACACCAATTTGGATAAGGACAACACTCAGCTAAATCACATCCATGATGAATATTCCATAAGAGAGTAAGCACCAACTAAGAAAACAAATTCCTACTTTACGACTTAACTCCACTGATAAGAAACATGGATTGAAAATAATCACAACATAATCTAATAGCAATAAACCAATACAGTTTCAAGGTATAACCTCTCCTTCGGGTTTCACCGAGGAATATCATACAGACTTTGCTAGAGAAGAAAATGTCATATCGTCTAGACTTCAATTGGGGATTCCATACTGACTTCACTAGGGAAAAGAACACCACATGCTCGAGGGGGAGCCCAAATGCAATCTTTGATATCAAGAGTAATGGTTGTGCAAACTTCTCTGGGGAGAAATTATGAAACTTCATGGGGATAACAACTTTTAGAGAGAAGCATTATCTTCCCTTAGTTTGGGGATCTAAGAAGTTAACAACACAAGAAGAAGTCAAAATTATGGGTATTTTAAATGAATCTCAACACTTGGTGAGAGAAAACTCAAAAATTTGTCAGTTGTCTCAACACTTCTTAAAAAGATAATGCCCTTGTCTGGCTACTCAGCTAGAAAAATTCACATCAAGTCCTAGCTGGAGAATCTAGGATAAAGGCATCAAACCATGCAAACCCAAAACCAAAATAATCAACATGGAGAAAAATCTCAACAAAGACTTAACTGGGAAATGGGATTGCAGGCCCAACATTGCACCATATATCAATTGGATGAAATCCAAATATCTAAGGAATGAAACAAAAATAGGTCATGCGTATATCAACAAGAGTAATCCTGGGATACCTCTTGCGGAATTCATTCAGAACTTCGGAGTTCATCCATCCTAGGAATCACCACCTTTGTTCCATTTGAATCATAAAATCTGAAGTAAAAAGTAATTTGCGAATTCTTTTCAAAAACATTTTTATTATTAAGTCTTTTTGTTTTGAAAGTTACTATCAATAATAAATGAAATTTTTGTAAACAGAATAAAATAAGAACTACAAAGAATTGGATAAAGGATCGAACTTTATTAATAGAATTGTAGTCCGCAAATGGCGAGACTCCATGGATGATTACAAAGTTTTGAAAATGGTAAATATATGGAAAATATACATTGAAATATAATGACCCGTATTCTCCCTAACAACTTCGAACTCCTGAGGAGAGGCTTCAGTTGAAGTGTGATGAGAAGCTAAGTAGATTGTTGCTTCAATGGTCAAGTCTTGTCGGATGCAGTTGCTTGCCTAGAAATCCCTACCTTTTGCCTAGGTTGCCCTTGCGGGTTTTCAAACTACTGGGAAAATTTATTTTGTTTGTGTCTCTAATTTTTTCCTAGACCTCCCTTTCTGTTTTTCAGCCTACCGAGACGCTCTTTTTTTCCTAAGCTTCCCTTTCGGGTTTTCAATTTAGCGAGCTGTTCTTTTATTTATTTAGGCGAAGTATTTCTTTACTACGTCAACATTCATAGGAAGTGGTAACTCCTCAGCATCCATAGTTTTAAGAATCAATGCACCTCCATAGAAGGATTTCTTGACAACATATGCGCCTTCATAATTGGGAGTCCACTTTCCCTTAGAATCAGTGTTAAAAGACATGATCTTTCTGAGCACGAGGTCACCTTCTCCGAATTCACGAGGCTTGACCTTCTTATCAAGATCTTTATTCATTCTTTTTTGATATAATTGACCATGACACAAAGCCATCATTCTCTTTTCTTCAATTAAATTCAACTGGTCAAACCTGTTCTGAACCCATTCAGCCTCTGACGATTTAGTTTCCATTATTATGCGCAAAGAGGGAATCTTAACCTCAACAAGGAGCACTGCTTCCATACCATACACAAGATAGAATGGGGTTGCCCCTGTTGAAGTGCAGATGAATTTACGATACCCATGCAGAGCAAAAGGGAGCATCTCATTCCAATCCTTATAGGTAACAACCATCTTCTGGATAATCTTCTTAATGTTTTTATTAGCACTTTCAACAACCCCATTCATCTTAGGCCTGCAAGGAGACGAGTTGTGATGGATAATATTGAATTCTTCACAAAGTTCTGTCATCATTTTTTTGTTCAAATTTGAGTCGTTGTCAGTGATAATCCTGCTTGGCACACCATACCGACATATAAGATTGTTCTTGATAAAGCGTACTACCACTTTCTTGGTGACATTAGCATAAGAAGCGACTTCCACCCACTTGGTGAAGTAGTCAATTGGAATTAAGATGAAACAATGTCCATTCAACGCCTTAGGTTCAATCATTCCAATCATATCAATACCCCACTGTAATACCCTAAATTTGTCCTACCCCTTCTACTTTTATCTGGCTTATGCGTTTCGCACTTTTCACATGTACGTAACCTTCCATTAGGTCATTTAAAAACATCATGCATCATTAATCAATCAAATTGGCATAATATCGGGTATCTTGAAGCTAGGGTTTTTTACTTTGGTACTTTCACCTTCATTCAAGCTTGTTTCTACGGGTTCTTCCATCAATCATTGGTCGAAAGCTAGGGTTGCTTGTTTAAGCATTGTCGTGAACTTTTTCTTTCATCAAGCTACAAGGATCCCATTTTCATCAAGAGATTCATGGGTATCTCGAGAAGACTAGGATTTCTCATACATGGTTTGAGCTTGTTAACATTCATCAGTGAAAAGATCATGGATGGGGTTATCTCAAGGGTTTTCCTCTATGATTCAAATCTCATTCATCTTCATCCAAGGATTCTCCAAAGAGTATGTTTTATGTTAAAATCATCAAGTAAAAAAAGAATTATTTAAAATCAAACATTTGAAGATAGAGTTTCCGAGGTTTTGATTCATGCTACAAAAGATGAAGTGGTGATTGAGACACTAGCCTGTTGCTTGAGATATAAGTTAACATGGATGAAAGAGTTGAATTAGGGGTTTTCATGGAATTTAGGAGGATTCAAATTCAGTTAAAGTTCATATTGGTATTAAAATGAAATAGGCATTTACTTGGAAATCAAGTCACAATCAAGTTCAAAGTTCATTCAAACATTTGAGGTTTTTTTAAAGCTTGGTGATCCATTCATAAATGTCAAAGGAAGTTTGGTTATTCAAGACCTTGATGGATTAATGTCCATGACTCATCCAGAAGCGAATACAAAATTAGAGACGGGAGAGAAAGCTACTTGAAGTATTTGGATTTTGTCATTGGAACTCAAAGGTTCTCATTACATCACAAAGTCATCATCATTTTGTCAACATAATTACAAAAGAAAAGAAAGAAATTAACGAAAGGGAAATCCACTTTGAATATTTGGAAGTTGTCATTATGTTATTAAGTATAAGATCATTTCATGGCACCAAAAACATTACACCAAGTTAGAAAGGGAAATTTTAAGTTTCAATAAAAGCCATTACATCAAATTCTGTCACAACTCCATCACCTTACAAGTCCATACTCTTACAAAAGAAATCCCAAATGAAAACTACATAGAAACATTCATAAACCTAATGATTATTCTTCCATCTTTATTTTCTCCATAATTCTTCATGTTTTTTGAGCCTTGTCCTTATCAACCTCTTTGCTTCATTTTCTTTAAGTTACTTTCATGGATCAATGCCTCCTCATGCTTCCGACGACCATGCCTACAACAACTTAAATGCCCGATCGAGCCACTGAAGTTTGTACTGCATTCAACACAAAACAATCATTAATCAAAACCAAGATAAAGAATTCAAGCCAGTTTCAATACAATTCAAAGCTATCTAATACTAAGGCATTTAAATATGCAGGGTCAAATATACCAGCCAATGCAGATCCGGGTTCAAACATGATATAAATTCGTATGGATCGGCCCTAGCATAAACTAGCAGATTTGATAACTTTCACAAATTAACTTCAAATAATTTTAGCCATACTAACTATAACTGAATCCAATTTACTAACATTTTTTCAATTCTAACATATTTTAAAACTGATATTTAATAAGCATTAACAGCGACTAACAAGTTCTGATTAACATCCCGAATTTTCTAACAATTACCAAAAGGCTAATATTTCTGACTCTTAAAATTGACTTTGCAATTTAATTCACTTAACATTCGCATAACCAAACTAACATACTGAGTGGGATTTTCTCTTTTAATTGAAGTTAATACTTAACTAATTTTTCCTCTCCATAACAACTAACAGGAAAAGCAACAGAAAACTAACAGAACTTAACAAAGTGATAACTAACTACCAATTTAGTGAGTTAACACAAGCGATTCAATGAGTTTATTCCAACAAACTCCAAACCTCTTAACTACTGTGATATAAACCACTAATTACCTAACTGTTATCTCAAAAACAGAAAACCATATTTCTAACCTCTAACATTCTAGCATCTCCTAACCATAACAAAATTCTCCATAACTAACTCGTGCTAACCGCATCCAACTGCATAACAGAATTTCTAACCAAACCTAAACAGAAAAAATTTCCTCTAACCATTTTCCAAACAACCTAACAGAATTTTCTAACCAACTTCCTAATCTCCAACAGTTCATAACTTCCTTAACCGTTTTCTATCTTTAAAAAAATAGCCTATAACCAATTTCCCAACTGAATTCTAACAACTTTTCCTAACCATTTTCTAACAGATTTTCTAACTATTTCTAACTCCCAACCTATAACTAACCATTAACATCCATAACAGAATCAGAGCCAAATTCTCAACTGCATAACTAGCTCTCAACCTCAACCTCGATTTAATAATAACCTCCTAACCCTCTAACAGACCTCTAACTAACTCTAATAGATGATAACAGAATACAGAAGAAAAGGAGAGGAAATTTCAGTTAAGACATAACAGAAATTATCCACAAAAAACTCACCGAAAATATTAAGAACTCTCTGAATTTATCTGCCTCTTCTTCAAAATTCCTTCAACCAACACCATCAAATATCTCTACATTTTCTTATTTCCAAGCTTCGTCCTTCCATTATCTTCATCAATTCTCCAATTGAAATTCTCTGCACAATCTTGCTTCCTCATCTTCATCTACTTCAGCATCGCATCTTCAACTCAACAATGCTCTGCACTCTCTTCAATCATCTTCATTATCTTCAGCGACTTCCCTACATTTCTTAGCATCTCGCAAGAGCCCGATCACACTAAACACCAATTTCAACAACAACTCCTGCGCACCGCAAGAACAACAACACATGAGTTTAATCGCGCAGAAAAGAGGCGGACAAGGAAAGAAGAAGGAAAAACAAGAAGAGACAGATCTTACTTAGAGCCTTGAACCTTAGTCATAAGCATCACGTCATCATCACCATAGAGCTTGCAGAGGACCGTCGAAAATAGATGTACGCTTAGGGTTCCTGAGTTTGTTGTTTAGAGTCAAGAAGATACCAGAAGAATCGAAAAAAGAAGAGAGAGATATGAGTTCATAGCTTTGAGACGAAGCAGAAAGTGACGGTTTGGCTCGCCACAAAATATCAGTTGTGGTGGCTATCATCGACGCGGTAGTGTCTTGGCTTAGTTGTTGAAAGGAAAAGCGAAACCGTTCATAGAAGAAGAAGAATAGCGGAAAGAATCGGAGATTGAGCGGAGAAGAATATCATACGACGCTGAGGAAGGTAGAGGAGGAAAGTTCTATAGCTTGACCCTAATCCCTTTTCAAACAACGTTTCATATTTTTGTTTATTTTTATTTAAATTCAATAGTGGACAAAAAAATTATGGATCAGATCATTGTGATGTTGGGTTTAGCTGGACCGAAATTGAATACATTAGGCCCGCTTTTAACTTCTGATATTTTTTATGCATGATTTTCATGAGTTGAAAAAAAATCAGCTTAGGGACCTTACTCATTGGATTGGGTTTAATTCCAGTTAGTACCCCCCCCCCCCCCCCCCCCCCCCCCGATTCTCTTAATTTCCTTTTATAATTTCTTTTAATTCTTTCTTTTATGATTTTTTTAATAACAAAAAATACATAATAAAAAATGATAAAAATATTATAAGTCATTTTAGAAATTTATTAGAAATTTATTTCCCCTTTTACTAACTTTTTAAGTCAATTTTAATGACTAATTTTACTCATTTTATGTCATGTATTTCATTTGTGATTTTTGGTATGGATTGTATGCAATACTTTAATACTCGTTGCTTAGTTTTACTTGTTTGTATAGTCTTTCATGATCCCTCAGGTGATTTTGGTTCAAATTTAATCTTCGACTTAATTGAACTAAAATTAAACATTAGGCTTCTAAATCCAAACACGCAAACATTAGGTAGAATTCCTTTGAAATTCCAACTTTAGGATCATGATGCATAATAAAATTAGGTTTAGAAATAGGCTAGTCTCCCTTTTACTTTTCTTCCCCTTTTGCATTTGAATTAAACTAAAACTTCTTTTTTTTTTCAAACATCAAAACACTTTAAAACTACTGATGAGAATCATGCCTTTGCTTAGTATGGGAAATGATAAGCGGGTCTCTTCTCGATCTTATTGTTCTTCATCTCAAGCCTAGGCATGGTTCAATTCTCAAAGACTCCTTTCACGGCTAAGTAGAAAAGTGGCTGATATCTCTCTCTTAAGGTTAACTAGTCATTATCTGCAACGAAAATACAAACCAACTCAAACCATTTTGTACGCTCGAGCACTTGTTCTCTAAAACCCTTTTCAGGTAAGGACATGATTAGTTTACTTCTGTGCCAACGCATAAGTCTCCAAAGGTCGAGCTGCTGAAGAAGGCAGAATTAACTTCGTCCATAAAAAACACAAACAAACAAAAACATATAAGCCGAACTACGGTAGCTCTGATTCCTCAAAGGATACGTAGGCATTGGGGTAGGGCCCAAGCGAGCATAATTTTATTTACCCTACATTCTTTTCTCCCTTCTTTTGCATGCATTCTCCCTTCAGTAGTATAGTAAATAGTAAGCATAGATTGAACACACCCATAAGATAGACAACAAGAGTGGATACCTAGAGTACTACGGGCGTGTGGGGTGCTAATACCTTCCCCTCGCGTAACAGACTCCCTTACCCAATCTCTTCGTCGCAAGACCGTGACTTCTCCCTTCTCAGGTTTTCTCGATGTTTACCTTTCCCTACACGTGGGATAAAAGACGTTCGATGGAGACTTCATTGTTTGATGATTTTCAGCCGGTTGTTTCACCCATATTGAAAAATGCCACGTGGAAGAAATAACATTGAGAAGCGTTGGAGGCACATGAATATTGTCAGCATAAATATGACATTTGTGGCACTTCTTCGCAAATTTGTAACAGCCAAATTCCATTGTCAGCCAGTAGTAACCTGCCCTAAGCATATTCTTTTCCATTAAATGTCCATTGGCATGGGTACCAAAGGAACCTTCATAGATCTCATCCATCAACATGTCTGCTTCTTGTCTATCCACGAATCTGAGCAAGACCATGTCATAATTTCTCTTATATAGCATATTTTCATTGAGGAAAAATCTACCTGCATACCTTCTCAATGTCTTTCTATCTTTATTCGAAGTACCAGCAGAGTATTCCTGAGTCTGGAGAAAGTGTTTGATATCATAATACCAAGGTTTTTCATCTAACGCCCCCTCTGTAGCAAACACATGAGTTGGTCTATCAAGGCGTCAAATTGTAATTTGAGGTACATCGTTCCAATAATTTACTTGGTACATGGAAACCAAAGTGGCTAAAGCATATGCCATCTGATTCTCATCTCTGGGAATACGATGGAATTCAACTTTATTTAAGAAAGGTAATAATCTTCTTGCATAATCTTTATGGGGAATCAAGCCAATGTAACGAGTCTCCCATTCTCCTTTGATCTGATTTATTACCAAAGCTGAGTCACCATATACGTCAAGAATTTTGATTCTGAGATCTATGGCCTCTTCAAGACCCATAATACAAGCTTCATACTCTGCCATATTATTGGTACAATCAAATTTCAACCTTGCAGTAAAAGGGATATAAGACCCATGGGGAGTGATAATCATGGCACCAATTCTTTTTCCATAAGCATTTACAGCTCCATCAAACACCATACCCCACTGGGATTCAAGATCAGGACCTTCCTCAGGAAAAGGTTCATCACAATCTTTAACTTTCAAATACATCACATCCTCATCAGAGAAATCATATTTAATAGGCTCATAATCATCAACTGATTGGTGAGCAAGGTACTCTGCCAACACAATGCCTTTTATAGCCTTCTGAGTATGGTATTCAATATCATATTCAAACAATAGTATTTGCCAATGGGAAATTCTTCCAGTAAGACCAGGATTTAAAAAAATATACTTAATTGGATCCATTTTGGAAATCAACCAAGTGTATGATTTAACATATATTTCCGTAATCGCTTTTCCGCCCAGGCCAAAGCACAACATGTGTTTTCTAGCATAGAATACCATGACTCATAGTCAGTAAATTTCTTACTGAGATAATAAATGGCATATTCTTTTCTTCCCATTTCATCTCGTTGTACCAAAATATAGCCCATGAAATTATCCAACACAGTAAGATACATAATCAACGGTCTTCCTTCAACAGGAGGGAGCAAGATAGAAGGCTCAAGCTGATACACTTTAATTCTTTCAAATGCCTTTTGGCAATCATCCGTCCACACACAACCTTGATCCTTCTTTAATAGCTTGAAGATTGGTTCACATGTCGTGGTCATATGGGAAATAAATCTGGAAATGTAATTCAAATGTCCAAGGAAGCCTCTAACTTGCTTTTCAGTTCTTGGTGCAGGAATATCTTGAATTGCCTTAACTTTATCAGGATCAACTTCAATTCCTTTTTTTCTAACAATGAAACCTAACAACTTTCCTGAACGAACATAAAAAGTACACTTATTTGGATTCAAACGAAGATTATACTTCCTCAATTGCTGAAACAATTTCAACAAGTCTTCTATATGCCCTTCCTCAGTCTGAGATTTGGCGATCATATCATTAACATATACCTCAATTTCCTTATGCATTAGATCATGGAATAATGTTCTCATAACCCTCGGGTACGTTGCACTAGCGTTCTTCAACCCGAATGACATCACTCTGTAACAGAATGTTCCCTAAAGTGTGATAAACATTATTTTTTCCATGTCCTCAGGAGCCATCCTAATTTGACTGTATCTGGAAAATCCATCCATGAACGAGAACACTTTGAATTTTGTTGTACTATCCACCAACATATCAATATGCAGAAATGGAAAGTCATCTTTTGGACTAGCTTTGTTTAAATCTCTATAATCAACACACATGAAAATTTTTTTGTCTTTATTTGATACCGGAACAATATTGGCAATCCATTGAGGGTACACTAAAGTCACAAGAAAACCAGCATCAATCTATTTCAAAACCTCTTCTTTAATCTTCACTACCATGCCAGGATGAGTTCTTTGCAACTTCTGGTTGATTGGTGGATATTCTGGCTTAAACGACAAATAATGTTCCACAATATCAGTATCCAAACTAGGTATGTCTTGATAAGACCAAGAAAAGATATCCACATACTTTTTTAGTAACTCAATCAACTTTCTCTTCACCTCGGGATGAAGCAGTGCCCCAGTCTTGACTTTTTTCGATCTTCTTCTAAACACAAGTTAATCGTCTCCAACGACTCTTTTTATGGTTGAACAGTATTTTCCTCGTGCGCAAGAAACCGTGAAACCTCTTCTGGGATTTCATCATATTCCTCTTCTTTAGCCACATACACAGGATATTCAAAGTTGGGAGAGGGTGCAGGGTCATTTCACTAAACAGGTTTTTTAATTAATCAACACATATGATTTATGATTGATATTAGAAACTGACACATGTAACAAGTGATTATGAAGATTTATTTGTAGTTATTATTTATTTTGAAAGGTTTTTTCTGATTACCATTTTCCAAGAAAAAGCAGAAAATAAAGACATAATTTAGAAATCAAAAACAACTTTTATTAATGATCTTAAAATCAAAACAAAAGACACGCCCATACAATTATTACTTCCATCTTGGGCAGAGTGAAAGAATTTTGAAAAGACCAACAAAAAAACTTTTAAATGTGAATGCAAGAAGGAATATCAATAGTGATCCAATTCTGGACTCTGACTTCATGTGTCACAAAGTTCAACATCTCTTACTTTGGCTCATCTTCGAGAATAGCATTGACCCTTGGAGTAGTCGGGTGAAGATACCCTGCACTATGAAAGATGTCATGGTATTTACTCAAAGATAACTTCGGCTTCACGACTTCCTTCTTCATGGAGAAACCCAAACCAGTCCCATTCATGTTCACAGATGGATTAATAACCTGCCCTCACAACTTGATAGGTCCGTTCTGCACTACCTATTGCACATCCTTAAATGAGGTAATAAAATCTCCATTCTTCATTATATTATCAATGGACAAAGCTTGGAACTGAGTTCCAACAGCTGCTTCATCAAATTCTACAATGATAAAGGAAGACAAATGAGATATCAACAGAGCTTGCTCACCATTCATAATGACTACCTTTCCGTCACAGACAAATTTCAGTTTCTGATGCAAGGTTGAAGTAACAACTCTTACTTCATGGATCCATGGTCGTCCCAATAAACAACTATAGGCGGGGATAATGCCCATAACCTGAAAGGTGATTTAGAATAGATTCGAACCTATGTGAATAGGTAAATCCACTTCTCTGATGACAGACTTTCTCGAATCATCAAAAGCTTTCACTATAATTCCACTAGGGCGCATAAGAGTTCCTTAGTACTTAAGTTTTGTGAGAGTACTTCGTGGTATGAAATTCAAAGCAGATCCATTGTCAATCAACACATTAGATAAAGAGTCATTCTTACAATTCATAGATATATGTAGAGCCAGGTTATGGTTTCTTCCTTCATTAGGAAACTCATCATTACAAAAGCTCATATTTTGACAAGATGTAATATTCCCCATAACACCATTGAACTGATCCAGAGACATATCACTTTCAACAAAAGTCTGATCCAACACCCTCATAAGAGATTCTCGATGAGCAAAAGAGTTCATCAACAAGGCTAGAATGGAAATATTTAATGGAGTTTGCAACAGCTGATCCACAATCTTGTAATCACTCATCTTGATGATTTTTAACAGATCATCAACACAATTTTCCAAGGAGGGGCCACTATATTCTCCTACCACTTTCTTAGGCTCATCATAAGTCTCAACGATCTTTTTTCCAGGATTAACATCTCCTCGAAAGGTAGGGGTGAAGACACGACCACTACGAGTTACTCAACTAGCTTCAACAATATTATCAACATAGGACAAATGTTGGATAGGAATTTCCACACCATCTTCTAGGATAGTTGCATTTTACTTATAAGGTACAACTTTATTTGATTCATATGGGATATGACCAGGAAAATAACCACGGGAGCAACAACAGGCTTGCTATGGTACTCAATCTCTAAAGGAGCGGGATCACGAAAACATGGTACAATAACATTCACCCTTACTCCTTTAGAATACTCAGTCATTGCAGAACCATTATCAAAAAACATACCTTCATCAGAAGAAAAGAACTCATCAGACATGGCCTCAACCGAGTAATCTTTAATCACATTAACTCCATTATAATCATCTATGTTGCCTATGACTCTGATAGTATCGTTATCTAACAACAATTGGACACCTCTTCTTACAACAGAACAACCATGAGAATCCCTACAGCAGATCTGACAAGACACATAATGATGTTCCTCCTGGCCATCCATGTGACAAAATGTGGCATGCAACTGCACCAAATCAGCATTCATGTAATTCATATCAAAAATCCGGAATTCACCGGGACATCCATAAAACATATTCACATCTTCTTCATATTCAACCCTTGGTCTGATTATGTGGATAAGACCTTCATACATCATCTCTTGAAGATCAACTCTCACTTTATCACATCCATGGATATCTGAACTGCAAATACTATAACCCGCATGATCGTGTGTATAATAGTTGAATTCACAAAGATTAACATGCATCTTCACTAAGTCACCTCTAACCAGGTTTATATCAAAAATCCGGAAATCTCTAGGATAACCGGCAACCATATTTACATCATTTCCACCTTCATGTTTGGGTAGTGGATTATCCTTCACATTGGGACCAATATCTTTAAAAGACAGGAGACCAGATCTTACCATCTTCTGCACCTCAGACTATAGTGGATAACAATTTTCAACGTTGTGTCCAGGAGCTCCTTGATGAAAAGCACAAGTCTGATCCGCCTTATTATACCATTTAAAAGTGAAGGTATAGTATGGGGAGGCCTAGTCCGCACCGATTTATTTTAAATCAAAGCCAGAAATAATTATGCATAAATCATCGGAATAGGATCAAAAGCCTCTCTTTTATGACCTTGACCTTGATTACCTTGAGGAGGTGTTCTCTGATAGGCAATATTAGTCAGAGCTATATTGACGACTAGAGTCATAGAAGTAACTTGTTGTTGGTACTGGTGACGTCTTCTATGAGGTATAACCTTTCTTTCCTCAATGACAACATTTGTTTCACTTTTTTTCATTCTAGAAAACCCATATGATGACTTCTTTGTTCCAGTAGAACCTTCATATTTTATCACTCGTCCTTCCCTGGCAACTTCTTCTAGACAAAACACCCATACTTACCATTTCAGTGAAATCACTCGGTGCACTTGCAACCATCCTACCATAGTAAAATGAGCCAAGGGTTTTTAGGAAGACCTTAGTCACTTCTTGCTCTCCTATCGGAAGTACCACTTGGGAAGCAACTTCGCGCCAACGTTATGCATACTCTTTAAACGACTCTTTATCCTTCCGAGCCATTGCTCTTAGCTGGTCACAGTCAGGTGACATAAACATGTTGTACTTATACTGTTTCACGAAAGCTTCACCTAAGTCATTGAAGGTGTGGATGTTGCTGCTGTCCAATCCCATATACCATTTCAAATCAGCACAGATTAAACTATCCTGGAAGAAATGAATAAGCAAGTGTTAGTCATCAGTATGAGTGGACATTCTTCTGATACATATCCCCAGGTGATCACATGGATAAGAGTTTTCCTTGTACTTCTCAAATTCAGGAACCTTAAAACTTTGTTGGCACTTTCACATTAGGAACTAAGCAGAGATCATTGACATTCTGTCCAAATAACTCTTTCCTTCAAAGATCCTTCACTTCTTTTTGTATTTCATTGAATTGATCCTGAAAATCATCCAATCGGTCATAGAAGCCCAAACTTTCACTTGGTGGAGGAGCAAGATGATAAACTTCATCATTATTACCAGTCAGATCATTCACTATAGGAGGTGCAACATGATGAATCTCATTATTGGAAACAAGAGTAACATGTACCATAAGAGGTGCAAAAACAACATCAGTTTGAACAAATGGAGAAACTTGAGCAACAAGATTGTAGCCTTCTGGCATGAAGTTCTCAGGCATTCACCATGGATAACCGTGAGGCATACGATATTGAGGAGCAATAACTAGAGTAACATAGATGGGAATCAATGGAACCTCGAAAACAATAGTCGTCTGTTGTGGCTGAGTAGCATGAGGAGGTACAAGAGGAGGCGGTGGCTGATTCTGAGCAACTGTTAGAACATAGTTTGATTCTACAACCCTTGTAAGAGTTTTAATGATAACAAACACAAAGAACAATTATGCACTCTAAAATTATATTCTATTTTATAGGGAAGTTCTGATGGAAGAAGATCAGAAGATAAGCTACAAGGTTGTTCCTGTTGTGAATGTAGACAACTCTCAAAAAGCTCTGATGAAAGAAGATCAGAAGTTGCGTTAAAAAGATGTTTTAACTCTGTTTACACAACTCTGGGAAAGTAAGTCTAATGCTGCAAACAAGATCTTATGGCTCTGACCTTTAAAAGTTCTGAAGCAATCAACAACGAATACTTCAATGTTCTGAAGCATTACAAATCAAATATTTCTATTTCAAGAGTAACAGATGGAAGGGAACAAGGGTCTTTATTGTTGGAAAGCACCTTAACTGTCATTAATCAAGTTTCCAAATGATCATCCATGATGCGCCCATTTAAACAAGCCTTGAGGATAAATCGTTTACAATTTACATAAATACTCAACAATGCTACAATCATCTCTAATCCTCAACATTCAATATTTTCAACTGTGTAAAACATCACTATACTTTGACACTGTTTTGTAAGAAACAATACTGTACACTGTTTATTCTTATATTGTTTATTGCATTTCCTTGAGAAAAATCAGGTTGTGGTTATACTCAAGAAGACTTTGGCAGTGGTCAAAGTAGACTTGTAATCAAGATTAATTAGTGGATTAAGACCTCGTTGGAGAGAGGCGAAATCACCTTGACGGGTGGAATGGAGTAGTTTGAGTTCAAATGAACCAGGATAAAAATAAACGTCTTCTTTTCATTGAATTTTAATATTCCAATTCAACCCCCCTTCTTGTGTTTTTCCATTCTTCAATTGGCATCAAAGCGCCTAGTTCTAAGTTCAAGCACTTAACCGTGTTAGTAAAAGATCCAAGCAAAGAAAAACACTATGGTGGGACCAAGTCAGACTGTTGTACCCTAAAATTTTCCCTCTCATTTGTCAAGTATTTTCTCACAAGATCTCCTTGGTTCATGACTGCACAAGGGTTGATCAGCTCAAGACACCTCCTTAAGCACTGGTGACTGAAATTAGGGTTTGAGATTGCACAAGGATAATTGAACTTTTAACGCCTCATATGATTTTCATAGATCATTATGGACCCCCAATATTTCTCATGTTAAGTTTCAAGTCTTGGATCATATTTTTGCTCAGTCAATTGATCAATTGACCTAAAAATCATCTATATTGGGGAAAAAGTCAACTATCGCCAATTTACAGTCAAACTTCATAATTTTTGATCCATATCAACATTATGAACTCCTATATGTCATTTGATCAAGTTTGGACCACAATTCCTCAAGAAATTTGATCAGATCATCAAAAGGGCAAACTGGTCAAAATTAGGGTTTTGACTGAGAAAGGGCAATTTCTGATTTTTGACCAAGCAAATGGTTAATTGGTTTGAGACATGATATCAGGAGTTCAATTGTATCATTTTATTCTAATTTCATGACTCAAAACATTTCTCAAAGTCATTTGATTGATAGTTGATTTTTCAAGTCAACTGATCAAAAGTCAACTGTATACTGAAAAGTCAAACTTTGACTTCTTGGTCAAAATCAAGTGTCAAAGATCACAATTCATCAAAATATTTCAAAATATGAAACTTGTTCATCAAGAAATCAAAAATTCAAGATTTCATTTTAAAAAGTCAAAATTTCCAAACTTAGAAATTTTTCTAAGTATTGAAAACTTCATATTTTTTTCACAACTTTGAGCCAATTTTTCACCATGATGCAAGATGATTCAAAAGAAACTTTCAACATGAAAATTGTAGATATCCATGAGATATAAAACATTACTTTACACAACTTCTTATATAAATGCTTGGATCTCAAGTTATTAATCCATGAAGTCATGGTCATGAAACTAAAACACTTAGTGAAATTTTGAGCATTTTGGTCAGGATTTTGACATAACTTCTGACCCAAGTTTCACATAGTTCCATTTAGATTTTGCAAAAGTGATTGAAAGAGGGGTTGTAGATCACATTACAAGCTTTACAAAATGTCCAAGAACTCCTTGAGATCATCTGTGAGCAAGGAGAGTAGAAGGCAAGAAGTTAGGGTTTCAAGTTGTTTTGCAGGGCAAAATTTGTGATGCAACATGAACCAAATCCATAGCCATGCTGCATAATCTTCACTTTGCAGGCCTAAAACTTTTTTGTCACTCCTTAATTTATTGTTTACACAACTGATTGATCAATTGTCCAATTGATTCAAGCATTGTCCAAAGCATTTTTCCATTTTAGGGAGAAAGTCACCATTTCCATTCTTGTAAACTAAGCTTTATGTACAAAGTCAGCGTCTTGAGCTCCTAACTTGTTCTCTTTAAGTACACTCCATCTACAAAGTCAGAAGCAAGTGTGTTTAAAGCATAACCACTCTATCTTAGCAAGTACACAAGACTTTGAAACTTGGATTTTCTCAAAAAATCACATGTTATGCTTAAACTTGTGATTTTGAATTCTGATCAACAACAACATTCCAAACTTGTTGCTTATAAATAGAGGCACTATTTGTGAGCTAGAATAGGAGCTTAAGCACCCTGAAACACACCAAAACTCCCTCAAGCCAGAATTTGCACAAGAAACTCCATTGATGCATAATTCTGACCTTAAACTTATCTCTCATTTTCCTCGTGCGTTTTCCTTCCTAATCAATCCTAAAGCTTCTAAACATCAAATACAACTCATCCCTGAACCTATTTCATAACTGTAACACCTCCATCATCAAGTTCCATTTTCAAAAACAGGGGTCTGCAAGTGGACTTCTCCAGAACTCCTCAGCCACTTTCAGCTCAAACCAAGCATCACATTAGCTTCCCGGGAACTTGAGGAAGCTAACCGAATCACTAGGACTCATTGAAAGCTTCTCAAACTCAAAACATGATACCCTCTTGCAAGGTGAGTATTCTGAATTTTGAACTCTTCATATAGGCATCATTTGGTTTCCATTTGTGAAGATAAAATGTAGACATCATAATCCTAAAACTAACCATGTCCTTAGAATTCATTTATGTTGCCTGAGTAATGAGAATTTTAGAGTTGAATTTTCTGGAAAAATTAGGTCATATTTGGTACCATTCAAAATTCATGCTCATTTTTTATTTATAGCTTTAGTTATTTATATGACTGAACTCGTGATGAAATTTGTAGCAAGTTTCATGTTTATACTTTTGCAAATGGTTGAGAAATGAAAGAGATAACAATTTCAAAAAAATCATGTTGATTGGCCTGGCGCGAGGTTGAAGATGATACAGGCCTAGTAATGTGTTTCAAATATATATTCTTGGTTTTGTATTAATAAACGGATGTATAGCCACCCTAATGGTAGAAGCGCGCGCCTGTGACTATAGGGACCTGGGTTCGAGCCTCATTGGTACCCTTTTAATTTTTTCATATTTATTTGTTTAAGATCCAATGCAATCATGTACAAGGCGCCTATCATGAGCCTCACATCAACACCATTGGATTTTCAGCAATCCAAATCTAACGCTTCATGGTGCAAGCTCATGGTGCACTCACAGAAATCAATCCACACTTAATCTCAAAACAAGATGGACATTGTTCTGGGCCTAGATCATTTTTGCATTCTCACCCCCTTTTTACTTTGCAATACTCAAGCCCATTTTCATTTTTTTTCTTTATTTTATTTTGTTTCTGATTTCAATAAAAAAACTATTGGGCCTAACAAATGATTTTTATACTCTTTCTTTTATTTTTTGACCCCAGCCCAATTAATTATTATTTCTTTTATATTTTATTTATTTTCACTTATTTATTTATTTTACCTAAACAAAAAAATCCAAATTTTTATTTTATTTTATTATTTATATTTATTTAGTTTATTTTTCTTCATAAAACAAAAGAATAAAAAACATTTTCTTTAATAAACTAATTTCCCTTTTTTTTAAAATACTTAGATAATTAGTCTTAATTATTATATATTATTTTCTTGTAAATTAAAAGCAATTTAAAACTTAGGACTTTTATTTAATTAATTTTATTTAATCAAATTCACAAAAAAAAACCCTAAAAATTTTGTTCTCTTTAAACTAATTTATTTTTCTAACTTAATCTTAATTTTCTTATTTTTAGTTAATTATTTTATTTTAGTTAACTAGGTCAAAAAACCTTTTCATGAAAACCAAACAAAAATCATTTCTTTTTTACATTTACATTCTTGCATTTTTATTTATTCATTTTTGCACAATATTTAACATGGTTGTAATAATTATTTAGATTTAATTTTCTTACAATTTCTCCATTTGTAAATTTGTACACCCCCTCCCCTAAATTATGTAATAGCTTAGTATTTTTATTTTCCGTAATTTAATGCTTTATATACAAACGCTAGTAATTAGGATAGAAAGATAAAATCAAAGCTTAGCCAACCCTAATTAAGACAAATCAAGCATGTAAATCAACACACTTGCACACTTGCACCCTTAGGGTAAACCTACTTTGTTGCCTTACAAAAATGGCCATATTATGCATGTGAGTTATCTTAGCAAAAGCAATCAAAAAATACAAGATCATAGTCCCTCGACGATGCTATCAAAGTTTCCTTTCAAAAATGATCTTAGTCCCTAAAGAAAATGCTAAGAAGTCTTACAACATTGTTAATCATGGCTATACGATGACCCTTGCCCATCCCTTTTACATCCAAAGATATGGTTATTTACCAAATCAATGGTAAGATAACAATGTCAAAGGAAAGAGGAAATAAACATGAAAGACTTTTGAGTAGGTAGATTGTTCCTAGTTGCTTGCTCAATTTCAAAACCAAAACATCCTTGCTATTTTCAAAACAAACACCAACATTTTCAAAAACATTTGTCAAAATTTTTTCAAAGGATCAACACTTTGTATACATTCTTACGAACAAGAATCATTACAAAGTTTGCCTAAACGAAGGCGCCCTTTTCAAAATACTTTCAAAAAACCACACAAAGCACATTTTCAAGCAAAAGCAAGTGATCTAGCAAGCAACTAAGAGCCCATAGATAACTACGGATGAAAAGGGTGCTAATACCTTTCCTTTTCATAATCTACCCCCGGAACTCAAGAAAACATCTCAAAGGTCTTTCCTGTTCTTTTCAGCCTTTCCTTTTGGATAAAAGAAATATCGATGGAGACTCTTGCTAAACTGCAACATTTGCGATAAAACACAAAACAACCAAGTCAGTTCTCTCACCGTGTTACAGAACTGGCGACTCTGCTGGGGAATAATCTTTAAAGTGGGGTTACCTTAGAGCTAGATCATATTTACTTGCTTTCCTTGTTTGACTTGCATGCTTTACATTATGGTTCCTTGTTTGGGTTTGCTTTGATCCTACACCCATATTTGGGGGACCTTTTTTAGGAAAGTAGCAATAAACTGTGAGAGAACTGTGCAGGGTATACCAGCATGGTTGAAATAGTAACTACATTAATGTGATACTTTGGTGTGTACCGGTATCCCTTGAGTAATCAAGGAGAATACGGGCCGCTGTGTGGTATCATAAAGCGTCAACTGACCTTAGCACCTTAATTGACCAACTTGGCTTTTAAGACGTAGTGAGATAGTCTTCTTTGGTGTAAACGCAAAGTCGGTTGATACTCAATGCTACACTCATTGAGGTTTGACCCTTGAGTTTTGTTTGGTGGCAAATCAATTGTCTATCGAAACGAGATTTAAGGGAAAGACCGATGATATTGAGATCCCTTAGAACCAGGTTACTATATTTAAGACAGGTTGAACCAACCCAACTTCAAGAGGGTACTTACCTACAAACTCCATGCAAGCCTAAACCTAAGGCCTTGTATGCTTTATGTGAATATGATTATCTGTATATAAATTTGCTTACTTTGCATACTTATACATAACATCATAACATCATAACATCATAACATCATAACATCATAACATCATAACATCATAACATCATAACATCATACCATAACATTTTTAATAACCATTTCAAGGATCTCACGGGCTTTTGATGCAGGGTTACATTGAACCAGACGTTTATCAAGAGGCAAGAGGATTTATTTTCCTCTAACCAAATGACGTCAAAGATCAAAGAACAACAACTAGAGTCAAGAGCTACAACCCACTTGACATGGTGAGCTTAATTCTCGTGGAAGGACATCCACCGATACAAATTTCCCCAATCAAAACTGTAAGTGACTACTAACCCTGCGAGATCCTTGAAAACATGCATCATGCATCATATCATGACAGGTTTCTCCCATACAGGCCTCCTTATCTTCCTACTGTTTATTTCAGTAAAATGGATATGGAACAAATGGTGAAAGATCTCCAAGCTCAAAATGCTCAATTCCAACAAATGTTCCTAGCTTTGGCTAAAGGGCCAGAGGACCTGAAGACTCTTCTTCTCAAAGACAGGAAGAAAAAGTCCAAGAAGTCAGTAGGCATCCTGAACTTGGGAATGAGACTTAAAGAATCACTCAAGGGGGCTCTAGATCTTCCAAATCCATCCAACATGGGGGATAATCATGAAGAAGACAACAGTCTGGAGATTGATGACGTCGAAGCTGATTACTCTGAGGAATAATATCCTCCCACTGATGACAAGTACAAACAGTTGGAGGATCGCCTCAATGCTATGGAGATTCAACAGATACATGGCTTGGATTTATGAGACATGGGTTTGGTTTATGGGGTGATCATCCTGCCAAAGTTCAAAATCCATGCCTTTGCTATGTACGATGGAATCTTCTGCCCTAAGATGCACTTAAAGTCTTATGTCCACAAGATTCAACCATACACAACTGATCCGAAGTTGTGGATCCATTTCTTCCAAGAGAGCCTAGTAGGGACTCAACTTGAATGGTTTTATCAATTGGAGAGTTATCGCATCCGCACCTGGGAGGATTTAGCTGCTGCTTTCTACAAGAAGTACCAGTACAACGCTGATCTTGCACCAACTCGTGTGCAATTGCAGAACATGACTTTGGGTTCCAATGAGAGCTTCAAAGGATACGCCCAAAAGTGGAGAGATTTGGCTGGTAGGGTGCAACCCCCTTTAACCGACATGGAGCTGATTGATATATTCATGTGAACCTTGATGAGACCTTTCTTCAAACACCTAATCGGAAGCTCCTCAACCGGGTTTACCGAGCTAATACTGACTGGCGAAAGAGTCGAAGCTGGCATCAAAAGTGGAAAGATCCAAGGAGCTACACCTTCTGATGCTCAGAAAAGCCATATAATGGGAAGAAAGAGTTCAATGCTGTGTATGGTCAAAAGAATCGTCATGACCAACGCGTAGGGGAAGTTCTGATATCTGGTTCTGCATCACACCGACAATAGCAAATGGGAAATCAACGAAGGCCAGACGAGCCCAAAAGAAAGTTTACCAACATCAACATGCCGTTGTCTCAAGAGCTACAACACTTGTTGAAGATGAATCTGATTACATTAATAGGACCTCATCCAAACCCCAAAACTTCTTCTCTTAACTACAATCCTAATGCAACATGTGATTATCATTCCGGTGGTCCCGGGCATGATACTAACGATTGTTGGGCGCTGAAGTACAAGATTCAGAATTTGATTGATGCCAAGGAGATCGAGTTTGACCCTCCAGAGACTCCAAACGTGATCACTGCTCTTATGCAGAATCAATGAAAGCGTCATTTTCATTTTGAATTTTCAATTGTAATCTCTTTTATTGTTCAAACACTTATCTATTAATGTCAAACTTTGTTTCATTAATGCATTAAATATGTTTGTCTTGAATTAATACATTCATTTTCATTCTATTTAAATTATGCTTTTTACTCCTTTTATGATATTCAACTCTTGTTTTAAAAATTTGTAAGCCTTTAGAGGGAGGATGACGAAAACAATGCCATAATCTCATACAGTATGCTTTTGGACAGACCTTGCTGACGATGTATAGGTGTTTCTTTCAAATCCTAAACACTGGAGTTATAAGGAGGATAATCCCAGTCAACCCCTTCGAGCCAAAGAAGTAGAAGTTTTCTTTCTTACACAAAATTGAAACCTTTAATCAAAACCTAGGGCAGGGTAGTCTCTCAGTTAATTCAAATATGCGTTTAATCATAAATTTTCATCTTGTAATACAACGAATGACATATAAAACATTCCCCTGGAATCAAAAGACAGTGATGGTTCCCTATCACATAGGCAGCCATTATCTCTCAAAAAAATAAAAGCCCACTAAGTCAAAAAACTACAAAGGAGACTTAAGAAAAGTTGGGGCATCTCGCTAACTGTAATCTCAAAACAAGATCATTCAGGCAAAAAACCAGGAATAATAAATCAAAAGAAAGAGGTCACTATAAATCCTCAACAACATGAAAAATGTTGCAAGAAATGATTGCCTTCCGATAAACTAAACTTGTATGAACCATCACCAAACCACCAGTGGAGTTCAAACGCACAATTAACTGAGTTTAGGACTGAAGAACATCACGAAAAGCGGGTGGGTACAAATACACTTTGGGCCTTTATCCTTTGTTTCTTAAAATGTGAACCAATCCACGATACGACCCTTCAAAAGTTCTAATTGAAGCATGGATTAGTTCGAAAGCATACTGTGATCGGTGGATCTGGAACTGACTGTTTAACGCTGGTTTGCGAAATGTCGCGGTAAGCAAGAGTCACCACCGTCTTTTATTTTCTCCAAATGGAAAGGACAAAAGCACAGAAAAATTCCTTATAGAGATTGCTCTCGGTTCGGGAGGTAGGTTATAGAAAGGGAAGGTGTTAGCACCCTTTCTATCCATGGTTATCCATGGGCTCTTAGATACTTGCTCATTGTGTTTTCAAAAATGGTTTGTTTTCTTTTCAACTGTGGGTTTAAAAAAAAGTTTCTTTGAAAATTTCAGTTCGACTCTTGTATCGGTCCTCAAGAGTGTTTGAAAAAATGCTTTCGAAAGCTTTTTTTGAAAATGTGTCGGTGTGAAAAGTATTTTTGAATTTGTTTTGAAATTAGAGCAAGTATCTAGAGTCGTCTACCTACCCTAAGGAATTCGTCTGTGTAAATATCCTTTAAAGTAGTGCCATCCCACCATTGAGAGGTAGGTAGCACCACCGTTGGAGGTGTTCGGGTCAATTCGAGGTTCGGGACATGGTGATCACCAGAGCAATAGGAAGATACCTTAGAAGCTACCCTCATGCCAGGTTCCCGGATCATGAGGACTTACTAAAACATCCTCTACTCGACGGTCACCTTTCGAGGCAAGGCAACAGTGAGGCGTACCCTACGGGTGGTGTGTGATTTGTGTGTCGTTTTCATTTATTTTTGTCTTTTGTCAAAGTGATCTATGCGTTTGTTTTTATTTTATCATTCATTCTTGCATGTCATTATTAATAGTTAAAAATTGCGAGAAATATAAAGTTCTAAGCTATTACAAAAGGCGCGGGTCCACATCGCCAAAATTTCCAGAACCCGATTTGACAGAAAGTAAATAGAGATAAAGTGCGAGAAATTAAATTGTCCGAGTTTACAAGGCCTTGGGAGAGGTACATAAAAATTATACGAAAAAGAAATAAACACGCGAATTAAATAAGAATTAAAAACGAGAGCGTTGGACCCTTTTTGCAAAATTAAATTAAATGATTAAATTAATTAAAATTAAAAAGAAAAAGAAATTATTTTTTAGTTTTTTTTGTCTTTATGAGAATTTAATGAGATTAATTGGAATTAAAATGCTAACCCTAATTCTAATTTTATTAAGAAAGAATTAAATTTTAACCTAAACTTAATCTAATTATTTACATGCAATTTAATTACAAAAATAAATAATAGTAAATATTTAATTATTATGAAAGAAAAGAAAAAGGGATAAAATATTATTATAAACCCTAATTCTACCAATTTTAGATTTTATTAAAAAAGTTAAGGTTAAAACCTAAATTAAAAACTAAGTTAATTAATGAATTTTATTTACAAAAATACTAATTAAATAAATATATTTAATTTTTGTCTTTTTTATGATTTTTTTTTGTGTTTTTTATATATTATGAAAATAATAATTATAAAGAATTAAAAGAGATTAACTAAAATAAAGAAAAGAAAAAAATAATAAAATAAAAAAAAAAGAGTAAAAGAAACAAACTAGAGGGGGGTGCTGTCCCCAAGTGGAGGGTGAAGTCCAGCAATTTGGGCCCAATGGCTTTGGCCTCTTTGACTTTTTTCACTAGCGTACCCAGGCGTTGACTGAGGTTCACCATGTTCTCCAGGTCGTGACCCTTGGATTGATGAGATTGAACGCGTGGCAGGCTGAGATTTTGGACGTATGGCATTCCTCCATGGTGAACCTGCACAGAATCCTTAATAGAAAAATAATGTGAAAGGGGTAGGGACCTGGGATTCGAACCCAGGTCCCAGGGGTTACCAGCGTACACGCCTATCACCGAGCCATCCAACGCACTTTGATTATAATATAACTAAGAATTAATATTAAATAAAACGCGTGTTAGTGAACTTTTTAGCGCGATAATTCAAATTAGCCAATCAGCTGATGCCACAGGGTCGTCTTCTTCGTTGCTTTGTTTTTCCCTGAAATAGAAAAAGAGTTAGCGGGGGTTTTGAACCCCCTCAAATTATGCCATGGCCAATAATAGCGAATAGGCCCTCTTTGAGTATAAATTAGGCGCGAGGGTACTAGTCTGATCGTCCAAGCCTGCTGGTTTTATTCATGGTATTGACATGTCTTAATTTTACAGGGATGAGAAACGCCCAATTTAGAACTTGGAAAACCCTAGATGATAACAATGGTGAATCCTTCCATGATGCACGAAAACAAAATCAAACCACGCAGTTAGCTTCAGAATTGCATAATGAACATAAATCAAATGTTAAAAATTGCAAAAGATGCATGAATTGAGATGCACGAATATGAAATATTTTCTGTACAGGTTGCGATCGTGTTGCCAATTCAGGGCGTTAGGATGATTGATTTTGATTGGAAAACTCTCCTTGAAGCCTCAGGAAGCTAATGGAACAACTATTTTGCCTCGAATAGTCCTCGAACTTGATTTTCAGATTTGAGTTTTTTAGGCAAAAGTGTGAGTTTTCTTATGGCTCTTCTGCGCAGCTTTTTGTCTATTGGCACGAGGGTTTGCATCCTTATATGTATATGAGTGATTAGGTCAAAGAAAATTGATCCAAAATCCATGAATTGATGAATAGGATATTTGATTTTTCATGCTATTATTTTCAAATCTTTTTTCATGCAAACTTCTACCAAATCATGACCAATTAGCAAGATTCTTTCCAAATCTGATTATACACAATATCTTGAAATTATTTCATGCACAAAAAGATTCAACAAATTAGGTTTAGTATTTTTCACATATTTAATTTAATTAAATGAATTATTAATAATTAAAAATCCAAATAAATAAATAAAAATGATAAAAAAAACTTCCCTTTGGGCCAAATGGTCGTGCACATGCCTTGGATGATGAATTGTGGAAGAAAAAGAGGCCCATTAGCAATTTTAGGTCATTTGAATCAATGTTGACTTTTCAAAATATCCAAAAATTTCCCAACTTCCACAAGGCACAACTTGCTCAATTTTTAAGCTTTGCTCATGTTCTTGGACATTTTGGAAAGGTCTTTGAGTCCTATAACCAATGCCTTTGGTCCCATGTCATTTTGATTTACCAATCTCAAGTTATGGCCTTTTACTTAAAGTCCCTTTTTGTTGACTTTTGAAAATGACCTATAATGTTGAAATTGATAACTTTTTGTGAGAGCATTTCTTGGACTTGAAGTATGAAGAGGAGTTGTAGGAAATGTCTTTCTCTTCAAAATGAGCTTTGGATGGAATTTTTCTGATAATCCATGTGAAAGTTATGCCCTGGTCAATTTACAGTTTACTTTTTCAACTGTCCAAATATGGAAACTTTTGCATCTTGATGATTTTTGAGCCAAGCTTTGAAAATCATGATCAAGCATTGATAAAATGATGTTTGTGGCTTCAAAATGAGATGTTGACCAAAAATTTGAACTTTTGACTGTCAAATGACCATTTTACCCCTACAGTTGACTGTAGTGCAATTAGGGTTTTTGACTGTGCAATTTTGTGCTGAAAGTCTTGAAACTTGATATGAGGATGCTTGACCATATTTATAGGCATGTGGGACTTGATTGGACCCTTGGAAACTTCATTTTCTTTGTCAGAACCAAAACCCTAATTTTGACTGTTAGGAGACCCTTGAACTGTGCAACCCTTGGGGAATTTTGAAGCATGCTTTTGACAAATCTTGAAGAATATGGGAAGGCAAATTTTGGGGTACAACAGTTGCCCCTGTTCAATCTTCTTAGACCTGAGGATGCAGATTGGCTGACGTGCCTTTCGCAATCCGAAGGTGGAAGATGATTGAACACTAGAGTGCCCAGAAATTTGCGCTCACATAGTAGCAGTGTGATGGTGGAATGGGCTTATAGATGCCATTTAGAGGTTGATGGATAGGATGATGGGCTTATAGATGCCATGCTAAGAGGTGATGGAAGGTGGATGGGCTTATAGATGCCATCTGGATGTCAATCGCATAAGAGATTCCTTAGCGAGAACTTGCGTACCTACAAGAGAAAAATGAGTACCTGACATGTCGCAGGAGTTGGTCTTCAGATGCTTTGTATAGATATGTCCTGACTGGTTACAGGAGCTGAATCTGGAGCTTCAAAAGGTGGTGAATGAACCAGGGATGGTTACTACCTCAACAGGAACGGTGAGAGAACCTTGGATGACTTTAACCTCAACAGCAATCGTTGAGAAAATCTTGGGATGATTACTACCTCCGCAGGATCGGGGAGAGAACCATAGGCGACTACAACCTCAACAGCAATCATTGAGAGAATCTTGGATAACTTCAACTTCAACAGCAATCGTTGAGCGAATCTTGGGATGATTACTACCTCCGCAGGATCGGGGAGAGAACCATAGGCGACTACAACCTCAATAGCAATCATTGAGAGAATCTTGGATAACTTCAACTTCAACAGCAATCATTGAGCGAATCTTGGGATTACCACCTCCGCAGTATCGGGGAGAGAACCATAGGCGACTACAACCTCAATAGCAATCATTGAGAGAATCTTGGATAACTTCAACTTCAACAGCAATCGTTGAGCGAATCTTGGGATTACCACCTCCGCAGTATCGGGGAGAGAACCATAGGCGATTACAACCTCAATAGCAAACATTGAGAAAACCTTGGATGGAATTATCACCTCCGCAGTATTGGGGAGAGAACCATAGGCGATTACAACCTCAATAGCAATCATTGAGAAAACCTTGGATGGAATTATAATCTCCGCAGTATCGGGGAGAGAACCATAGGCGATTACAATCTCAATAGCAATCATTGAGAAAACCTTGGGTGGAATTATCATCTCCGCAGTATCGGGGAGAGAACCATAGGCGATTACAATCTCAATAGCAATCATTGAGAAAACCTTGGATGGAATTATCATCTCCGCAGTATCGGGGAGAGAACCATAGGCGATTACAACCTCAATAGCAATCATTGAGAAAACCTTGGATGGAATTATCATCTCCGCAGTATCGGGGAGAGAACCATAGGCGATTACAATATCAATAGCAATCATTGAGAAAACCTTGGGTGGAATTATCATCTCCGCAGTATCGGGGAGAGAACCATAGGCGATTACAATCTCAATAGCAATCATTGAGAAAACCTTGGATGGAATTATCATCTCCACAGTATCGGGGAGAGAACCATAGGCGATTACAACCTCAATAGCAATCATTGAGAAAACCTTGGATGGAATTATCATCTCCGCAGTATCAGGGAGAGAACCATAGGCGATTACAATCTCAATAGCAATCATTGAGAAAATCTTGGATGGAATTATCATCTCCACAGTATCGGGGAGAGAACCATAGGCGATTACAATCTCAATAGCAATCATTGAGAAAACCTTGGATGGAATTATCATCTCCGCAGTATCGGGGAGAGAACCATAGGCGATTACAATCTCAATAGCAATCATTGAGAAAACCTTGGATGGAATTATCACCTCCGCAGTATCGGGGAGAGAACCATAGGCGATTACAACCTCAATAGCAATCATTGAGAAAACCTTGGATGGAATTATCATCCCCGCAGTATCGGGGAGAGAACCATAGGCGATTACAATCTCAATAGCAATCATTGAGAAAACCTTGGGTGGAATTATCATCTCCGCAGTATCGGGGAGAGAACCATAGGCGATTACAATCTCAATAGCAATCATTGAGAAAACCTTGGATGGAATTATCATCTCCGCAGTATCGGGGAGAGAACCATAGGCGATTACAACCTCAATAGCAATCATTGAGAAAACCTTGGATGGAATTATCATCTCCGCAGTATCGGGGAGAGAACCATAGGCGATTACAATCTCAATAGCAATCATTGAGAAAACCTTGGATGGAATTATCACCTCCGCAGTATCAGGGAGAGAACCATAGGCGATTACAACCTCAATAGCAATCATTGAGAAAACCTTGGATGGAATTATCATCTCCGCAGTATCGGGGAGAGAACCATAGGCGATTACAATCTCAATAGCAATCATTGAGAAAACCTTGGGTGGAATTATCATCTCCGCAGTATCGGGGAGAGAACCATAGGCGATTACAATCTCAATAGCAATCATTGAGAAAACCTTGGATGGAATTATCATCTCCGCAGTATCGGGGAGAGAACCATAGGCGATTACAATCTCAATATAAATCATTGAGAAAACCTTGGATGGGATTATCATCTCCGCAGTATCGGGGAGAGAACCATAGGCGATTACAATCTCAATAGCAATCATTGAGAAAACCTTGGATGGAATTATCATCTCCGCAGTATCGGGGAGAAAACCATAGGCGATTACAATCTCAATAGCAATCATTGAGAAAACCTTGGATAACTTCTACTGAGTCTTCATCAGAAAAATCTGTTTGGGGTCGATTTAACTGGACTAGAGAAGGCATTGGACTGGATAAGAAACAGAGACTCTTAGGGTCGATTAACTGAACCAGTCTAGGTCTTGGAATGTCTTCAACTGGGTCTTTATCAGAAAAATCTGTTTGGGGTCGATTTAACTGGACCAGAGAAGGCCTTTGACTGGATAAGAAATCTTTGGAGTCGATTTAACTGAACCGGTCTAGGTCTTGAAATATGATTGAGAATTTAACTGAATCTTTCCTGAAAGGTAAAGGTCAGTCATATGCAATGCATGATATGGACCAAGCAATGATGTTCTCAACATAAATGAGATTTGTAAGATATGATGCGTCTATGCATGCTATAATGATGTATGGAAGTGCGATGTTTATGAATGTATTTTTCGTCTAGGAAAATAAATCCTTGACGGGTGCCGGGAAGTCATATCCTGGGCTGATGTTGGAGAACAGATTTTGCTTCCGCTGGATGATAGTTGCAAGTATATCGGTAGGAGAAGATGACTCCGTTGGGGAATAAACTTGGCGAATGGGTTACTCTGCGGGGATAAAAGTACTCTAGCGATCTTGTTGGGGAGTAGTACTCTGTGGGGAGAGAAGTACTTTGTTGGAATGTTGATAATAACTTGCTGGGGATACCCTTGTTGTGTTGGAAGTGCTAATAGACTTCGCTGGGGATAAGAAGACTTCGCCGAGGACGATCTTTCTGTGGCTTTTGGCTGAGGATAACCCAGTTATATCCTGGTAAGGAAATAAATCTTTGAATAAAGTCGGGCGACGTGTTCATGCTCTGCGAGGGATAAGCTTCCGGAATCTACTGGGGATAAGCTTACTACTTGGGGAGATGGATTCCAACTTTCTTGGGGGAACTGGATTGGACTCTCCTGGGGAAGTTTTGAACTGTGTCGGGAAGATGACTCCACTGAATGCTGGTATACCGCCGGGGAACAATCTTTAGACCAAGATTGCCGGGGATGCTTGTTAAGAATTCATGTATATTGCTGGAGAATGTTGAGATCTGCGGGAGGATACCCCACTTCCTTGAGATTGATAACTACTTTGCTTGAGGAGAGCATACTGACTTGCTGGCTCACTCTCTGGGGAATTAGGATGTACTGGTTATGTTCTTCAGCCGAACCTACCTTGATACCTTTGGAGGATAGAACAATTAGATTGCTTAGACAACTCATTATTGCCCCTGTTTCTAAGGTGGGAGGCACCTGTGAGGTGCTGATAGTTGTTGATGGACAAACCTTCTTCTGGTAGACAGGTGACAAGATGATAGGACATAGTCGTACGCTTTGATCCCTAACTTTTGCCTGGACCGCCCTTTCGGGTTTTCGGTCCACCGGGATACCCATTTTTGCCCAAGCCGCCTTTTCAGGTTTTCGACTTGCCGGGTGTACAGATTTTTTCATTTCATCCCTTCATTTTGCCCGAACCCTTTTGGTTCGCCGGGAAGCCCTTATTTTTGCCTAGGTGTGTCAACCTAGCGGGTCTTTGATTATGCGTAGTATTTTTCGACTATGTCCGTTCTCAGAAAGTAGGGAGTTGCCCCTGTTAGAAGTTTTTTGTCATGCCACCAGAAGGTATTTGATCAGGTCAGATTCGTCGTTGGAATGCCCCAAGTGACTCAGGCGGAGATTTTTCCCCAGGCTATTTGGCCTTTGAGAGATTCTCCGAATCTTGATTGGACTGCCCCAGATGATAGACCATGATCAGGTCATGCCCCTTGATTGGAAGTGCCTTTGTTCACCAGGTATTCATCGTGCGAATTTCCCTGCTGTTTAAACAAATAGTCATATGCAAACAATGTTATGTTAAAAATGCAAAGCCTATGTCTGTCTTGAAGATTTTAAAAATGCATTCTTTTTCATAAAACAAGTGAATGTTTGTAAAACGTGATGTCAACTCCGTATTTACCGTAAGCCTTAAGGAGTCAGGATACCTTTCGTAACAGTATGCTTTCGAACTAACCCATGCTTCAGCTAGGACTTTTAAGGGTTATAACGTGGCCTGGTTCACGGTTTAAGAAACAAAGGATAAAGGTTCAAATTATTTGTACCCACCCGCTCTTCGTGATGTTCTCCAAACCTAAACTCAGTTGATCATACGTTAGACCTTGTTTGAGTCTTTGCTCTGATTTTCTGGTGATGATTCGGATGTTGATAACTTATTTTGAATAGGCAGTCATTCCTTTTTTATTATTATTGAGGGTTTGTAAGACCTCTTTCTTGTCTGATTTTTGTTATCCCTTTCTTTTTTGCCTGAACTGTTTCCTTTTTTGGAATTACAATCAACGGGATGCCCCAGTTTTGTAAGTCTCCTTCGTAGGTTTTGACTTATTGGGTTTTGATTTTTGAGATATAATGACTGCCTTTCTTCATTGATTATTCGGAACCATCACTGTCTTCCTTTTTTTTGTAAGGACCTCTTTAGTGCCATTCGTTATGCACTTGGATCAACTGAGAGACTACCCTGCCCCAGGTTATGATTAAGGGTTTTAAATTTCGAAAAGAAAAACTCCTACTTCTTTGGCTCAGATGGGTTGACGAGGGATCATCATCCTTATAACTCTAGTGTTTAGGGATTGAAACAATGCCTGTACCTCATCAGCGGGGTCTGTTCAAAAGCATACTGTAAAGATAGCGGTATCGTTTTCGTTATCCTCCCTCAAGAGGCTTAGAATTTTAGATCAAGAGTTGACGTCAGAAAAAATATGAAAATAATTTGCATTTAGTGAATACGAATATATTGTTTCAGAACAGACACATGCGATGCATTAATGAAATAACAATGTTTAATCATGAGTAAGTGTTTGAACAAAAGAAAATTGCAACTTGAACATTCGAATGAACAAAAATTTCTAGTCTCAGGGCTTGTCACTTCAAATGGTGAGCCTTGGAGGGATGGTAGAAAAATTCAGCCTGACCATCTTGTGTGAATTCCAGTGCTTCTTCATCAATCAGGTCCTGGATCTTGTTTTTCAAAGCCCAACACTCGTTTGTATCATGTCCTGGACAGGCAGAGTGGTAGGCACACCTTTTATTGGGATCATAGACAGGAGATGCTGTGTTCTGGTTCCGGGGATAAGCCCTTAATGTGATCAGGTTCAATCTTAACAGGCGTTGTAAAGCTTGGAACAACGGCATGTTGAGCTGGGTGAACTGCCTCCTGGGCTTGTCTGGCTGAAGCTGGTGAGGTTGATGCTGAATTTGCGGCGCTGAAGCCATTTGAGGAGCTCTCCCCTTATCTCCCTGTCTCAAGGATGATTGAATGATGAATGGCTTTTTACCCTTAGACGTTTGCCCCAGTTGGTTACCCTGAAGCAGTTGGTTGATGAGAACCCCGAGCTCGTCTTGTCTTTGAGCTAACCTTTGAATGGCAGTCGCTTGCCCCAGCATCTGGACTTTCAATGCATCCACCTCGGCTTACCGATGTTTCATCCGTTCATCCTCAGCACTGTTCCTGACCAAAGTCTCCATGAGAAGTGTCCTTAGCTCCTCCTGCCCCTTGGATAGATTCAGGAGGATTTCCCCGAACCGAGCCTCTTGAGCAAGAAGGTCCTGGTTATCTTGTTGGGAAGCCATGGCTGAAATAAACAGCGAGAAGGGTAAGTGACCTGCAACAAGGGTATCTGTTATGCAATGATATGTATGACATGCATGTAATATTTTCAAGGACCTCGCGGGGTAAACAAGAAATTTGTTAGATCTGGGATCCGGTAGCTTGATTGAAGGAACTTCATATTTGTTGAGAGTCCTTTTTCAAGGGTCAAAGCTCACCATATCTAGTGGGTCATAGCCCCTGACTTTAGTCATCATGTCTGGTTTTGATTTCCAAACAACCTTGGTTAAGGGAACCTTCTTCAAGAGTCAGAGCTCACCATATCAAGTGGGTCATAGCCTCTGACAACTTTGGCTAGAGGAAAATAAATCCTCTTTGCCCCTTGCTAGATGTTTGATTCATTGTGACCTGTATCACAAGCCCTTGAGATCCTTGAAATGGGTTAGGATGTATGCAGGATGCATGCAATGGTATGATGTTATTCTATGCATGGGGTAATATGAGTAACCCTGTTATGAGTCCCAACTAAGGACTGCAAACCAAAACCTGCAAGAAACTCAATACACTCTGTTAGGAGTCCCAATTAAGGACTATAAACAAAACCTGCAAGAGACTTAGTAAGCCCTGTTATGAGTCCTAATTAAGGACTGCAAACCAAAACCTGTAAGAAACTTAGGTACCCTGTTATGAGTCCCTATTAAGGACTATAAACAAAACCTGCAAGTAGTTCATGTGTCAGATAACAAGCATGCAAGTAGTCAAGTACGAAGGCACGCAAGTCACACAAGAGAAACCCTTAGAGTTTAGGCCAGCATGAGGTCTGGGTATTACCCTCTTGAAGTTGGTGGGCTCAACCTGTCCTATCAGAAGTAACCGGGTTCTAAGGGTCCCAATATCACGGGATTGCTTTCATTGTTCATTGTTTCGATTTAGCCACTGAACTGGCGACCGAAATATTCCAGGAAAGCAACCCTCAATTGAGTGTAGTATCAAGTATCAACCAACCTCGGACTGCACCAAAGTCAGTTATCTCACTACCCTAAAGAGGCCAAGATAGTTCGATTAAGGTTCCTAAGGTCTGTTGATGCTTCACGACACCACGCGGAGGCCCCGTACTCTCCTTGACTGAACTCAAGGGTTACCGGTACACACCAAAGTGCCACATCAACGTAGCAGACTGTTTCAACCATGTCGGTATACCCCGCACAGTTCCCTCACAGCCTTGTTGCTACTTTCTAAGAAGGTATCCCACAGATCCGGGTTAGGATCTATAGAACTCCCAAGACAGGCCCACAATTTAAAGCAAACAATTCAGACAATTGCAAACACAAGTGATCTTAGTCCTAAGGTACACCTCACTTTAAAAATAATCCCCAGCAGAGTCGCCAGTTCTGTGATCGGTGGATCTGGAACTGACTGTTTAACGCTGGTTCGCGAAATGTCGCGGTAAGCAAGAGTCGCCACCGTCTTTTATTTTTCTCCAAATGGAAAGGACAAAAGCACAGAAAAATTCCTTATAGAGATTGCTCTCGGTTCGGGAGGTAGGTTATAGAAAGGGAAGGTGTTAGCACCCTTTCTATCCATGGTTATCCATGGGCTCTTAGATACTTGCTCATTGTGTTTTCAAAAATGGTTTGTTTGCTTTTCAACTGTGGGTTTAAAAAAAAGTTTCTTTGAAAATTTCAGTTCGACTCTTGTATCGGTCCTCAAGAGTGTTTGAAAAAATGCTTTCGAAAGCTATTTTTGAAAATGTGTCGGTGTGAAAAGTATTTTTGAATTTGTTTTGAAATTAGAGCAAGTATCTAGAGTCGTCTACCTACCCTAAGGAATTCGTCTGTGTAAATGTCCTTTAAAGTAGTGCCATCCCACCATTGAGAGGTAGGTAGCACCACCGTTGGAGGTGTTCGGGTCAATTCGAGGTTCGGGACATGGTGACCACCAGAGCAATAGGAAGATACCTTAGAAGCTACCCTCATGCCAGGTTCCCGGATCATGAGGACTTACTAAAACATCCTATACTCGACGATCACCTTTCGAGGCAAGGCAACAGTGAGGCGTACCCTAGGGGTGGTGTGTGATTTGTGTGTCGTTTTCATTTATTTTTGTCTTTTGTCAAAGTGATCTATGCGTTTGTTTTTATTTTATCATTCATTCTTGCATGTCATTATTAATAGTTAAAAATTGCGAGAAATATAAAGTTCTAAACTATTACAAAAGGCGCGGGTCCACATCGCCAAAATTTCCAGAACCCGATTTGACAGAAAGTAAATAGAGATAAAGTGCGAGAAATTAAATTGTCCGAGTTTACAAGGCCTTGGGAGAGGTACATAAAAGTTATACGAAAAAGAAATAAACACGCGAATTAAATAAGAATTAAAAACGAGAGCGTTGGACCCTTTTTGCAAAATTAAATTAAATGATTAAATTAATTAAAATTAAAAAGAAAAAGAAATTATTTTTTAGTTTTTTTGTATTTATGAGAATTTAATGAGATTAATTGGAATTAAAATGCTAACCCTAATTCTAATTTTATTAAGAAAGAATTAAATTTTAACCTAAACTTAATCTAATTATTTACATGCAATTTAATTACAAAAATAAATAATAGTAAATATTTAATTATTATGAAAGAAAAGAAAAAGGGATAAAATATTATTATAAACCCTAATTCTACCAATTTTAGATTTTATTAAAAAAGTTAAGGTTAAAACCTAAATTAAAAACTAAGTTAATTAATGAATTTTATTTACAAAAATACTAATTAAATAAATATATTTAATTTTTGTCTTTTTTCTGATTTTTTTGTGTTTTTTATATATTATGAAAATAATAATTATAAAGAATTAAAAGAGATTAACTAAAATAAAGAAAAGAAAAAATAAAAAAATAAAAAAAAAGAGAGTAAAAGAAACAAACTAGAGGGGGGTGCTGTCCCCAAGTGGAGGGTGAAGTCCAGCAATTTGGGCCCAATGGCTTTGGCCTCTTTCACTTTTTTCACTAGCGTACCCAGGCGTTGACTGAGGTTCACCATGTTCTCCAGGTCGTGACCCTTGGATTGATGAGATTGAATGCGTGGCAGGCTGAGATTTTGGACGTATGGTATTCCTCCATGGTGAACCTGCACAGAATCCTTAATAGAAAAATAATGTGAAAGGGGTAGGGACCTGGGATTCGAACCCAGGTCCCAGGGGTTACCAGCGTACACGCCTACCACCGAGCCATCCAACGCACTTTAATTATAATATAACTAAGAATTAATATGAAATAAAACGCGTGTTAGTGAACTTTTTAGCGCGAGAATTCAAATTAGCCAATCAGCTGATGCCACAGGGTCGTCTTCTTCGTTGCTTTGTTTTTCCCTGAAATAGAAAAAGAGTAAGCGGGGGTTTTGAACCCCCTCAAATTATGCCATGGCCAATAATAGCGAATAGGCCCTCTTTGAGTATAAATTAGACGCGAGGGTACTAGTCTGATCGTCCAAGCCTGTTGGTTTTATTCATGGTATTGACATGTCTTAATTTTACAGGGATGAGAAACGCCCAATTTAGAACTTGGAAAACCCTAGATGATAACAATGGTGAATCCTTCCATGATGCACGAAAACAAAATCAAACCACACAGTTAGCTTCAGAATTGCATAATGAACATAAATCAAATGTTAAAAGTTGCAAAAGATGCATGAATTGAGATGCACGAATATGAAATATTTTTTGTACAGGTTGCGATCGTGTTGCCAATTCAGGGCGTTAGGATGATTGATTTTGATTAGAAAACTCTCCTTGAAGCCTCAGGAAGCTAATGGAACAACTATTTTGCCTCGAATCGTCCTCGAACTTGATTTTCAGATTTGAGTTTTTTAGGCAAAAGTGTGAGTTTTCTTATGGCTCTTCTGCGCAGCTTTTTGTCTATTGGCACGAGGGTTTGCATCCTTATATGTATATGAGTGATTAGGTCAAAGAAAATTGATCCAAAATCCATGAATTGATGAATAGGATATTTGATTTTTCATGCTATTATTTTCAAATCTTTTTTCATGCAAACTTCTACCAAATCATGACCAATTAGCAAGATTCTTTCCAAATCTGATTATACACAATATCTTGAAATTATTTCATGCACAAAAAGATTCAACAAATTAGGTTTAGTATTTTTCACATATTTAATTTAATTAAATGAATTATTAATAATTAAAAATCCAAATAAATAAATAAAAATGATAAAAAAACTTCACTTTGGGCCAAATGGTCGTACACATGCCTTGGATGATGAATTGTGGAAGAAAAAGAGGCCCATTAGCAATTTTAGGTCATTTGAATCAATGTTGACTTTTCAAAATATCCAAAAATTTCCCAACTTCCACAAGGCATAACTTGCTCAATGTTTAAGCTTTGCTCATGTTCTTGGACAATTTGGAAAGGTCTTTGAGTCCTCTAACCAATGCCTTTGGTCCCATGTCATTTTGATTTACCAATCTCAAGTTATGGCCTTTGACTTAAAGTCCCTTTTTGTTGACTTTTGAAAATGACCTATAATGTTGAAATTGATAACTTTTTGTGAGGGCATTTCTTGGACTTGAAGTATGAAGAGGAGTTGTAGGAAATGTCTTTCTCTTCAAAATGAGATTTGGATGGAATTTTTCTGATAATCCATGTGAAAGTTATGCCCTGGTCAATTTACAGTTGACTTTTTCAACTGTCCAAATATGGAAACTTTTGCATCTTGATGATTTTTGAGCCAAGCTTTGAGAATCATGATAAAGCATTGATCAAATGATGTTTGTGGCTTCAAAATGAGATGTTGACCAAAAATTTGAACTTTTGACTGTCAAATGACCATTTTACCCCTATAGTTGACTGTAGTGCAATTAGGGTTTTTGATTGTGCAATTTTGTGCTGAAAGTCTTGAAACTTGATATGAGGATGCTTGACCATATTTATAGGCATGTGGGACTTGATTGGACCCTTGGAAACTTCATTTTCTTTGTCAGAACCAAAACCCTAATTTTGACTGTTAGGAGACCCTTGAACTGTGCAACCCTTGGGGAATTTTGAAGCATGCTTTTGACAAATCTTGAAGAATATGGGAGGGAAAATTTTGGGGTACAACACATACTGTTACAAAAGGTATCCTGACTCCTGTAAAGCTTTACTCAAAATCCTGAGTTGAATTTTTCTTGCAAAATTTCTTTACTTGCTAAAACGCATTTTCAAAATTTCAAGACAAGCATAAACTTTGCATTATTTGAATATCGCTGTTTGCATATGGCTATTTGTTTGACAACAGAGAAATTCACACAACGAATATCTGATGAACGAAAACTCTCTCAATGAGAAAAATCACTTCAAGTGGGATAAAACTTCCAATGACAAATATCCTATCAACAAGGGGGCATGACATGTCACTATCCAGCACACCTGGGGAAGTCCAGTCAAGATTCCCAGAAATCTCTCAAGAAATGCGGAATAACCAGGGGCAAGTCACCGTCTCCATCACTTGTGGCATTGAATGGGTTACGTACAATCCAACATCTCCTAGAAGTGACACAAACATTTGCTACTAGGGGAAGTGACAAATCTCCCCAGAATCCTTCTCATAGGATGATTCCCCAGCCAGATTTTCAATCTCTGAAAACCTCTTCCCAACTGAGTCGACTTCAAGAATCCTCAAGGATTTCTGCCAGTAAAGTCGCCTCTTCTCCAACAGACTAAGCAACAGGGTTTATTTCCCCAACAAACGGCAGGATTCCCCCAGCTTGAGGTGGCCTCTCCGACCACTACAAATCAAAGGACCATAACTCCTTTTCCCCAATAGACTACTCTACAATCCGCAATAAGTTACTGTGAAGCCTGGACCCGATCAGATATCAGTTCAACTTCGACTCCCCAGTAGAGCAACGAACAACTAAGACTCCTGAACACCATCCCCAAGCAAGGATCAACACTCTCCACAGAATTTCTAACATTCCTCAGCAGAGCCCTCCTTAAAAAACAAAATAGGAATCCTTGGTGAAAATATTCCAAGCAAAGTTTGAAGACTCACCTACTCTTCAATAGCAGTCCAGGATTTATTGACTCCCCAACATTTGTCAAGGATTTATTTTCCCAGACAAAAACACATTCGTTAACATTTCACACATGATAAGTGCATTCGACACAATCTCATTTATTTTTGAGAACATCATGACACCATGCATTCCATACATCATGACATTGCATACAACTAACGTTTTACCTTTTTCAGGAAAGTTTAATCAACAAATGGCTATCATCAACGATTTTCAACAGGTCTGAGATTAGTTTCCGAAGCAAGACAAAACAACTACCTACATGACTAGATGCAGCTTTACACGGGCTCATCATGAAGCAATATTACATGGATTTATTCTCATCATGAAGCAATCTTACACGGGTTCCTTCTGACTTCCAAATCCAGCTTTACACGGGCTCATCATGAAGCAATCTTACACGGATTCCTTATCATCATTAAAGCAACCCTACCCAGGTTCCTTCTCATTCCTAGATGCAGTTTTACACGGACTCGTCATGAACAACCCTACACAGGTTCCTCCTACTTCCAAGATGAAGTTTTACACAGACTCATCATGAAGCAACCCTACACAGGTTCCTCCTATTTCCAAGATGTTTTACACGGACTCGTCATGAAGAAACCCTACACAGGTTCCTTCTATATCCAGATGCAGTTTTACACGGACTCATCATGAAGTAATCCTACCCAGGTTCCTTCTTAGAAAATTCCAGATGCAATTTTACACAGACTCATCAGGAAGCAGCCCTACACAGGCCCATCATAAATTAAAGAATATTCAAGACCTCTGATGTTTCAGTTTAAACCTCTCAACGGATTACTCTGATTCTTTCCCACAGACATCTTCTCTGGTTCAGATAAATCTCCCCAAGATTTATTCTGATTCTTTTCCAGATCCCTGCTGGTTCAGTTTTAAACCTCTCAACAGATTATTCTGATTCTTTCCCGTAGACATTTTCTCTAGTTCAAATAAATCGCCCCAAGATTTATTCTGATTCGTTCCCAGTTGAAATCAAGTTCAAACTTAGTCCATTTTCTGTCAACAGTCACCCTTGGATGGTATCTACAAGCCCATATTCGGCAAATCTCCATCATTCCTCCAAACAGAATCTATAAGCCCATTCACAATTCATCTTCGAGTGCAAATTTCTGGGCACTCTAGTGTCTAATCATCTTCCACCTTCAATTCATGAATGGCGGATCCGCCAATCTAACTCTTCAGGTTTAAGAAGATTGAACAGGGGCATTTGTTGTACCCCAAAATTTTTCCTCTCATTTATCAAGTATTTTCTCACAAGATCTCCCTTGGTTCAAGACTGCACAAGGGTTGATCAGCTCAATACACCTTCTTAAACACTGATGACTAAAATTAGGGTTTGAGATTGCACAAGGATAATTGAACTTTAATGCCTCATATTATTTTCATAGATCATTATGGACCCCTAATATTTCTCATGTCAAGTCTCAAGTCTTGGATCATATTTTTGCTGAGTCAATTGATCAGTTGACTAAAAATTCAACTATATTAGCGAAAAAGTCAACTATGGCCAATTTATAGTCAAACTTCACAATTTTTTATCCATATCAATATTATGAACTCCTATATATCATTTGATCAAGTTTGGACCATAATTCCTCAAGAAATTTGATCATATCATCAAAAGGGCAAAATGGTCAAAATTAGGGTTTTGACTGAGAAAGGGCAATTTCTGATTTTTGACCTAGAAAATGGTTAATTGGTTTGAGACATGATCTCAAGAGTTCAATTGCATCATTTTTACCTAATGGCATGACTCAAAACATTTCTCAAAGTCATTTGATTGATAGTTGATTTTTCAAGTCAACTGATCAAAAGTCAACTATATACTGAAAAGTCAAACTTTGACTTTTTGGTCAAAATCAAGTGTCAAATATCACAAGTCATCAAAACCTGTCAAAATATGAAACCTGTTCATCAAGAAATCAAAAAGTCAAGATTTCATTTTGAAAAGTCAAAATTTCCAAGCTTGGAAATTTTTCAAAGTGATGAAAACTTCATATTTTTTTCACAACTTTGAGCCAATTTTTCACCATGATGCAAGATGATTCAAAAGAAACTTTCAACATGAAAGTTGTATATCTCCATGAGATATAAAACATTTCTTTACACAACTTCTCCTAGAAATGCTAGGATCTCAAGTTATTAATCCATGAAGTCATGGTCATGAAACTAAAACACTTAGTGAAATTTTGAGCATTTTGGTCAGGATTTTGACCTAACTTCTGACCCAAGTTTCACATAGTTCCATTTGGATTTTAAAAAAGTGATTCAAAGAGGGGTTGTAGAGAACATTACAAGCTTTCCAAAATGTCCCATAACTCCTTGAGATCATATGTGAGCAAGGATAATCGAAGGCCAGAAGTTAGGGTTTCAAGTTGTTTTGCAAGGAAAAATTTATGATGCAACATGAACCAAATCCATGGCCATGCTGCATAATCTTCACTTTGAAGGCCTCAAACTTGTTTGTCACTCATTAATTTAATGTTTACACAACTGATTGATCAATTGTCCAATTGATTCAAGCATTGTCCAAAGCATTTTTCCATTTTAGGGAGAAAGTCACCATTTCCATTCTTGTAAAGCAAGCTTTATGTACAAAGTCACCTTCTTGAGCTCCTAACTTGTTCTCTTTAAGTACACTCCATCAACAAAGTCAGAAGCAAGTGTGTTTAAAGCATGACCACTCTATCTTAGTAAGTACACAAGACTTTGAAACTTGGATTTTCTCAAAAAATCACATGTTATGCTTAAACTTGTGATTTTGAATTCTGATCAACAACAAGCTTCCAAACTTGTTGCTTATAAATAGAGGCACTATTTGTAAGCTAGGACAGAAGCTTAAGCACCCTGAAACACACCAAAACTACCTTAAGCCAGAATTTGCACAAGAAACTCCATTGATGAACAGTTCTGACCTTAAACTTATATCTCTCAATTCCCTCTTGCGTTTTCCTTCCTAATCAATCCTAAAGCTTATAAACATCAAATACAACTCATCCTTGACCCTGTTTCATAACTATAACACCTCCATCATCAAGTTCCATTTTCAAACACAGGGGTCTGCAAGTGGACTTCTCCAGAACTCCTCATCCACTTTCAGCTCAAACCAAGCATCACATTGTCTTCCTGGGAACTTGAGGAAGCTAACCCAATCACTAGGACTCATTAAAAGCTTCTCAAACTCAAAACACGATACCCTCTTGCAAGGTGAGTATTTTGACTTTTGAACTCTTCATATAGGCATAATTTGGTTTCCATTTATGAAGATAAAATGTATACACCATAGTCCTGAAACTAACCATGTCCTTAGAATTCATTTATGTTGCCTGAGTAATGAGAATTTTAGAGTTGAATTTTCTCAAAAAATTAGGTCAGATTTGGTACCATTCAAAATTCATGCTCATTTTTTATTTATAGCTTTAGTTATTTATATAACTGAACTCATGATGAAATTTGGAGCAAGTTTCATGTTTATACTTTTGTAAATGATTGAGAAATGAAAGAGATAGCAATTTCAAAAAAATCATGTTGATTGGCCTGGCGCGAGGTTGAAGATGATACAGGCCTAGGAATATGTTTCAAATATATATTCTTGGTTTTGTATTAATAAACAGATGTATAGCCACCCCAGTGGTAAAAGCATGCGTCTTTGACTATAGGGACCTGGGTTCGATTCCCAGTGGTACCCTTTTATTTGTTTCACATTTATTTGTTTCAGATCCAATGCAATCATGTACAAGGCGCCTATCATGAGCCTCACATCAACACCATTGGATGTTCAGTAATCCAAATCCAACGCTTCATGATGCAAGCTCATGGTGCACTCACAAAAATCAATCCACACTGAATCTCAAAACAGGATGGACTTTGTTCTGGGCCTAGATCATTTTTGCATTCTCACCCCCTTTTTACTTTGCAATACTCAGGCCCATTTTCATTTTTTTTCTTTATTTTATTTTGTTTCTGATTTCAATAAAAAAACTATTGGGCCTAACAAATGATTTTTACACTCTTTCTTTTATTTTTTGACCCCAACCCAATTAATTATTATTTCTTTTATATTTTATTTGTTTTCACTTATTTATTTATTTTACCTAAACCAAAAAATCCAAAAAATATTTTTATTTTATTATTTATATTTATTTAGTTTATTTTTCTTCATAAAACAAAAGAATAAAAAACATTTTCTTTAATAAATTAATTTCCCTTTTTAAAAAAAAAATACTTATATGATTAGTCTTAATTATTATATATTATTTTCTTTTAAATTAAAAGCAATTTAGAACTTAGGACTTTTATTTAATTAATTTTATTTAATCAAATTCACAAAAAAAAACCTAAAAATTTTGTTCTCTTTAAATTAATTTATTTTTCTAACTTAATCTTAATTTTCTTATTTTTAGTTAATTATTTAATTTTAGTTAACTATGTCAAAAAACCTTTTCATGAAAACCAAACAAAAATCATTTCTTTTTACATTTACATTCTTGCATTTTTATTTATTCATTTTTGTACAATATTCAATATGGTTGTCATAATTATTTAGATTTAATTTTTTTGCAATTTCCCCATTTGTAAATTTGTACACCCCCTCCCCTAAATGATGTAATAGATTAGTATTTTAATTTTCCGCAATTTAATGCTTTATATACAAATGCTAGTAATTAGGGTTTGTATGGAAAGATACAATCAAAGCTTAGCCAACCCTAATCAAGACAAATCAAGCATGTAAATCAATACACTTGCACACTTGCACCCTTAGGGTAAACCCATTTTGTTGCCTTACAAAAATGGCCATATTATGCATGTGAGTTATCTTAGCAAAAGCAATCAAAAAATACAAGATCATAGTCCCTCGATGACGCTATCAAAGTTGCCTTTCAAAAATGATCTTAGTCCCTAAAGAAAATGCTAAGATGTCTTACAACATTGCTAATCATGGTTATACGATGACTCTTGCCCGTCCCTTTTACATCCAAAGATAGGGTTATTTACCAAATCAATGGTAAGATAATAATGTCAAAGGAAAGGGGAAATAAACATGAAAGACTTTTGAGTAGGTAGATTGTTCCTAGTTGCTTGCTCAATTTCAAAACCAAAACATCCTTTTTATTTTCAAAACAAACACCAACACTTTCAAAAACATTTGTCAAAACATTTTCAAAGGATCAACACTTTGTATACATTCTTACGAACGAGAATCATTACAAAGTTTTCCTAAACGAAGGCGCCCTTTTCAAAATACTTTCAAAAAACCACACAAAGCACATTTTCAAACAAAAGCAAGTGATCTAGCAAACAACTAAGAGCCCGTAGATAACTACTGATGAAAAGGGTGCTAATACTTCCCTTTTCATAATCTACCCCCCGAACTCAAGAAAACATCTCAAAGGTCTTTCCTGTGTTTTTCAGCCTTTCCTTTTGGATAAAAGAAAAGTCGGTGGCGACTCTTGCTAAACCGCAATATTTGCGATAAAACATAAAACAACCAAGTTAGTTCTCCCACCGCGTTACACATGCCATCAGCAATGACTACCATGATGAGAAAGACAGAATCAGCGACAAACCTCCAATCTTTGATGGAGATAACTTTGATTACTGGAAAGACAAAATTGAAAGCTTCTTTCTGGCTCATGATGCTGATCTCTGGGATATGATGATTGATGGATACATACATCATGTTGATGAGAGTGGGCAGAAGATTGACATAAAAAGAATGCCATACAATCAAAAGCGAGACTTCAGAAATCATCACAAGGCCATAACTAATCTCTTGAGTTCCATATCATATTCAGAGTATGAGAAGATCACAAACAGAGAGACAACAAAGCACATGTTTGATTCTTTGAGAATGATGCATGAAGGCAACACGCAAGTAAAAGAAACCAAAGCCCTTACGCTCATTCAAAAGTATGAAGCCTTCAAAATGGAAGAAGATGTAACCATTGAAGCAATGTTATTAACATTTCAAATTCTGGTTGCTGGGCTGAAAGTTCTGGATAAAGGATACTCAATTGCTGATCATGTAAATAAGATCATTAAAAGTTTACCAAAGAAATGGAGACACATGGTCACTGCTCTCAAATTGGCAAAAGATCTGAACAAAATATCTTTAGAAGAACTTGTTAGCTCTCTCAGAAGTCATGAGATATAGGTAGAAAATGATGAGCCCCAGAAGCAAAGTAAGTCTCTAGCCCTCAAATCTAACAAAAAATATGATTCTAAAGTTTTGCAGGCAGTAGAAGAAAACTCTGGTGGTTCCTCATCAGAAGAAGACGAATTATCTTTTCTCTCTAAAAGAGTAAATCAGCTGTGGAAGCACATGCAAAGGAAATTTAGAAATTCTAGAAGAACAGGGAATCAGTCTGAATCACCATCTCGATATAGAAAATCTGAACCATCTTCTAAATACAGAAAGTCAAGAAACAGAGACATTGTCTGCTACAAGTGAAATGAACAAGGGCACTACAAAAGCGACTGTCTAAGGATTAAGAAGGTGAAACCTAAAAAGAAGTTTGTTAAGGAGAAGAAGAAAAGTCTCATGGAAAGTTGGGATGACTCAGACTCTTCAGAAGCAGAGACTGAATCAGAAGATGAAAGAGACAACATTGCCCCGATGGCCAACATATCAGAAGATACTGGATCATCTGGATCAAAATCAGACTCAGAGGCAGAAGAGGTATTTTTATAACTTCTCTAGATCTCAATTAGAGGAGAGTCTGTCAAAAATTCTAGAAAGGTATCAGAAGCTTCAAGTCATAAACAAGAACCTGAAAAAGGATCTAGTTTCTGACTCTGAAGAAACTAAGAATCTGAGACTAGAAAACTCTGAGCTGAAAGAAAAAATTTTAAAACTTGAAAATGATTTACAAAACACTCAGAAGGAAACTGTCTCAGAAGTTCCTAGTAACCCTGATAAAATCATAAAGGAATATGATCACAACTTTCAGAAGTTCCTCGTTAAAAACATAGATAGAAGAAAGATGGCTTCAATGATCTATGGAGTTAGCAGAAATGGTAGAAAAGGGATAAGATACAAAGGTAAAGTATCCCAACCTAAGAAAGTCAAGGATTTGGTTATTAAACACACTCCTCTAAAATATCACTTTACCTATGGGCACACACATGACTTAAAATATACCAGTAATGATTTCTCTGCTAAACCAAAATTCAAACAAAATTTTGGTAACTCTAACAAACAAGGACCCAAAAAGATATGGGTACCTAAGGATAAAATTGTATATGTAGTAGATATTTGTGATACGGTGGCAGAACTGGACTGTTTTAGGAAAATGCTGGTTTGCATTTTGTGTTTGTGTTTGCAAAATGTCACGGTAAGCAAGAGTCGCCACCGACTTTTATTTTATCCAATTGGAAAGGAAAAAAGCACAGAAAAATTCCTTTTCTGAGATATTCTGAGTACGGGGGGTAGATTATAAAAAGGGAAGGTATTAGCACCCTTTCTATCCATGGTTTTCCATGGGCTCTTAGGTACTTGCTCATCATTTAAAAATTGCTTTCACGTTGGTGTGTTTTGAAAAATTTTGTTTGACTTTGTTTTAACTCTTGCTTTTGTCTTCAAGAGTGTTACAAAGTGTTTTTGAAAATTTTGTTTGAAAGGTGTAAGTGTGAAAAAAAGTTTGATTTTGAGCAAGTACCTACTAGCATCTACCTACTCGAAAAAAGAATGATTATGTTCTTGTTTCCTTTAGACAGCGCTATCCTACTATTAGTGAATGGGTAGCACCATCGTTGGAGTTATAAGGGTCAATTTGAAAGGGACGTACGATCACTAAAGCAATGTTAGGACGTCTTAGTAATAACCCCAGTGTCTTAAGATCATATTCGAGGCATCATTTCCGAGGCAACCTTTCCGAGGCAACATTTCCGAACAGGACTTTTGATCTTTGTTTAGACAAGAAGGCAACCACTAAGACACCCTATACTTAATGATCGTTTACCGAAGGCAACCGAAGTGAGAGTATACCCTAGGAGTGTGCATGTGCGAGTGATTTGATTTCAGTTATTATCTTTGCACATTTAGGGTTTGCTAACCATTTTAAAATTAACATACACTCTTGTCATGCAATCCTAATATCATACATCTAACAGTTTAATATTTGCGAAAATCAAAATGCGAGAAATAAAACTACGCTATTACAAGGCTTCGGGGAGGGGATTAATTACATAGCCAAAAACCCGTAAAACGATAAATAAAATAAAGATCCTAATTAAACTATTACATCCCATGAGCAGTTACATTAATATTTGCAAAAATAATAATAAACGCGCGCGATAAATTAAGAACGAGGAAAATTAGGGTTTTGGCCCCGTCTAAACCTAATTGAAAGAAAGATCATTTTTTGTTTGTTTTCGATTATTTTGAGAAAAATAAGGTTTTAATTAAATAAATACAAACCTAATTACTAATTAATTTAATTTATAAAAAAATTCATTTGACCTATTTTTATATTTTTATTATTTTAAGAAAAGAAAATAAAAAATTACATCAAACAAAACCCTAATTTTCTAATTTATTTTAAATTATTTACAAAAGGTTAAAATTACCCTAAAATTAAATTAAACTAATTACTAAATTAAATTTGATAAAAATAAAACCTAAATCTAAATTGATGAAAATTGATTTTATGAGTTTTTGTAAAAAAAAAGAATTAATTTTATGTTAGAAAATAATTTAAACAAAAATAGATAAATAAAAGAAAAAATATAAAAGAAAAAAAAGAGAGAGAATTGGGCCTGGTGTTAGTGGCAAGAAGGGGGTGTCAAAAGCAGTTCTGAGCCCAATAAGCCTTGGTCCACGTTTGACTTCTCAGATCCCATGCATTGGCTTGACTAGGGTGCATTGTAGACCTCCTTGTGAGAAACGCTAGATCTGGATAGAGATGGATCATGTGGCTGACTGATTGGAGGCACATGGTAAGCTTCATGACGCGTGGGGTACAGAATCTATAAAGAGAAATTGAGAAAATGGAAAATGTTGGAGGCAGGGGTCGAACCCCTGAACTCATGCCTGCAAAGCCTTAACGCCTTCCCTGGCTACCACTGGGCCACTTGAATTTATTTGTTAGTATATGAAATAATAATAATATAATGAAAAACAATGTCAGCTATCAAACAAACGCGCCAGAATTCAAACGGACAAATGGTGTGTTGCCACGCAGTCGTCGTCTACCCTTGTCCGTCGTTTTAGGTAAAACGACTTTTACCTATAGACGTTCTTTGTAGGTATAGCCCCTACGTATTTCCAGAGCTCACTGCAAGCATGATAAACGCATAACAATGGTACCAATCAACTCATGACAACCTCACGAGCATCATGGTACCACTTTCCGTGGCCAATTATACCTGTAATAGAAAACCCTAAAACGAGCAAGGAAAACCTAGCAATGGTGGATCTCAGTATGGTTAGCAAAAATGCAATTAATTATTATCATTAGCTTGCAAATGTCTCAAAGATTCAGAATATATCCATAACATATGCTAACAATGCCAAAATTATGAATTGCAATTTCAAAAAAAGTAGGGATATCGTGAGGTGCTTACAGTGCGTATCTGGGCACGAAAATGCTTGTTGATGATTGGGATATAATCCTTGAATTCCCAGCAAGCGAATGAGATAGCTGGGAAGGCTTGAGATAGCCTGGAACTATGAAATCAGATTGCCACTTTTTCTTGATTTTTTGAAAGTTGTTCTTCTCTTTTCACGCCTCTAACCCTTATGCTTTTGCTTTGGATTTGTTCAATATATATCATAGAATCAATTAGGGTTACAAGTTTGCATCAAATCCTTGCAATTATGAAGATTTGATCCTTGGTTCACCCTTGCATCAAATCTTTCCAAAACAAGAAAAATTCAATCTTTTTATGTCCAAACAAGCCTTGCACGATTTGATCTCATTGCCAGCTATTCATGGACCTGAAATATGCACAAAATCTCAAGGTTTAAATGATTTTTGATATTTTCACTATTTATTATTGATTTTATTTGATTTAAATGAAATAAAAATCAAAATAAATGATAAAAATAAAATAAAGGCAAGTGGGAAGGATCATGGGTCGTGGATCATGTTACAAACTCAATGCAAGCACAAAAAGTTGGGCCCATTTGACAAAAATTGCAAATTGAGACACATTTGACTTTTGGCAATTTTTCAAAAAGGGTCAAACCTTTTAGTCTCATCTCAATTGAGTCTTCCATGTTCATCTATGAAGCTTTGACAAAAAAGGTGTTTTTGTTGACTTTTCAAAATGACCTATAATGTCCAAATTCATAACTTCTTTTGAGTGCATATTTTGAACTTGGGAGATGAAGATTAATTGTAGGGAATTATATCCTCTTCAAAATGAGCTTTGGATGGGTCATTTTTGATAAAGTATGAGAAAGTTATGCTTGGTCAAAGTTGAGTTGACTTTTCCAGCAAAATACTAATTTAGCAACTTTTGGGTTTTGATGAATTGTGAGCAATCCTTTGGGAATCATGATCAACCTTTGATCAAATGATGAATAATACTTCAAAATGAAGATGTTGACCAAAAATCTTGAAGTTTGACTGTATGTAGGACACAGCTGACTTTTGCCCTAGCATAGTCGATTTTCAGGCCTTTGAGCAATTGACTGAGCAAACTTCCTCTGCAAGGATTGAAACTTGACATGGATGATCTTGAAAACATTTTAAGACAATGGTGAGAATTTATGACCCTTTGGACTCAAGTATCTTGATGCAACATGAAACCCTAATTTGAGGTAGACTGCCTTAGGAGAGAATTTGTCTGGTCAACCCTTGGACTTCCTTGAGCAATTTGAGGACCTCACTTGAAATGTATTGAGAAATATGGGAGGGAAAATTTTGGGGTATAACAGCTGCCCCTGTTCAATCTTCTTAAACCTGAGGATGTAGATTGGCTGGTCTGCCTTTCGTGATCCGAAGGAGGAAGATGATTGAACACTAGAGTGCCCAGAAATTTGCACTCGCATGAAGTGGTACTTGTCTTGTGATGTCAGGAATGGGCTTATAGATGCCATTTGGATATTGATGATAGAGGATGGGCTTAAGTATGCCATCCGAAGGAGTGTCGATCGCATAAGAGAATCCTTTGCGAGAGCTTGCATACCTGTTATTAAGGAGGACTTCGCTGGGGAATGCTGGTCTCTGTCTTGGTAAAAAGTTGAATTTTAGGAGATTCAGTCGTCCGTTATTCTACTAGGGAATCGTCTCTTGGTCGAAGAGGTGAAAATGAACTATTATCTGGTCGTGATCCAGGCTTCATAGTGATAAGATCGACTGCTGTCTGGTCGTGCTCCAGGATTTACAGTGACTTAACGGGGAGATGAGATTTAAACTTGCTATCCGGTCGTTCTCCAGACTTTAAAATTTCTTAATTCTTATCTGGTCGTACTCCAGGCTTCAGAAGGAATTAAGTTGTTATCCGGTTGCATCCGAGCTTCAACTTGAATTTAGGGCACACTAACATCCGATCGATCCCGGGCTTCTTAGTAATTGTCCAAGTAAACTACTATTTGGTCGAAATCCAAGCTTCGCAGTGTCTTATAATGTTATCTAGTCGATTCCAGGCTTCAGTCTTTTGTCGTTATCTGTTCGTAATCCAGGCTTCACAACTTGTTACTTCTTATCTGGTCGTGTTCCAGGCTTCAGAAAAAATCATGTGGTTATCCAGTCGCATCCGGGCTTCCATTTGATTTTAAGGCCTACTAATATCCGGTCGATTTCCGGGCTTCATAGTAATTGGTCGGGTAAACTGCTATTTGGTCGAAATCCAAGCTTCACAGTGTCCCTTACTGTTATCTGGTCGTAGTCCCAGGCTTCAGTGTCTTTTATCGCTATCTGGTCGTAATCCAGGCTTCACGATGTCTTATACCATTATCTGGTCGAATCCAGGCTTCATGGTGTCCTGTACTGCTATCTGGTTGATTTCCAGGCTTCACAGTAACTTGCATTACTATCTGGTCGTTCTCCAGGATTCACAATAACTTGCTGGGAATTAAACTATTATCCGTTTGAATCTGAGCTTCATAGCTTAAATGTAAGATAAAACACTATCTGGTCGATTCCAGGCTTCGCGGTATTTTAGTACTGTTATCCGGTCACTCTTCGGGCTTCACAATATGATGGAGAAATCAAGAAATTATCTGGTCGGATCCGGGCTTCATAGCTTGAACTGGAATAGAAATATTAGCATCGATTTGACTAAACCAGAGAAAACTTGTGAGAATTTGATTGTATCTTTCCCTGAAAGGTAAAGGGTTAGTCGTATGTAATGTCATGATGTATGAAATGTATTGAGTAATGATGCTCTCAAGATAAATGAGATTGTGCCGTATGATGCATATGCGCATGCCATGATGTATGGATATGCAATGTTCTCATGATGCTTTCTAGCTGGGGAGAATATTTCTTGGACTGCTGTTGGAGAATACAAAGAGTTGGGTTCTTCGTTCTCGCTAGGGATAACGACTGAAGATGATTTGATAATAAATTGGCGGGAGAATAACCCTGCTGGAGAATAAACTGGTGAGAAACTGACTCTGTGGGGAAGAGAGATACTCTGCCAGAAGATATGCTGATTTAGAGAAATAACCTCGGCTGGGGATGAATTACCGTTGCTGGCGATAATGAACCTTGTTGGGGATTGAGTTTCTGCTTGTGGAAGAAATAAACTCCACTGAGGATAGTCTTCCATTATTGGTGATAGATAAACTCTTCTTGGGGATAATTGGCACCACTATTTTGGGTATTTCTCACTCTGCGGGGAGTGCATGTTCCTTTAGTCATTTTCTCAAGCTGACTCCATCCCTGTACCTGGTGGGTTGAGAAACTGTCAGGTTTGGACACTTCTTTTTTGCCCCTGTTCCTAGAATTACGAGTAATTGTCTTTTGTTTCGCATGTAAATATTTATGAGCGACAATTATTTTCAAATGCATATATTAAAAATGAATCATTGGACGTTCTTGCAAAACAAAATATAAAAAGAAAAGCAACTTTGAAATTTGTTGTAAAATGAATTGTATTGATTTTTGAAATTAGCCTGTGATAGGCGTTTTGTACAAGAGGCTGACGTCCTAGTAAGAGAACACCGCCGAAAGATGGAAATTATACAATTTGTGAAGAACAAAGAAAAACAGCTATGTGAAAAAAATCCCACTAGGTTCCAAATCTGCTATTGCCTTTATATCTTCGAGCGTCTCATCACTTTGCTACTTGGTTGAAGGTAGATCAGATTGATTGGCGCCGTCCGAGCTTGATAGTCGATACTGGAGTCTAGTTGCAAGATGATCCAACGAGACATAGTGTTACGCTTTAATCCCTAATTTTTGCCTGGACCTTCCTTTCGGGTTTTCAGTCCATCGGGATACCCTTTTTTTGCCCAAGCCGCCTTTTCAGGTTTTCGACTTTCCGGGTGTACATATCTTTTCATTTTCATCCCTTATTTTTGCCCGAACCCTTTTGGTTCGCCGGGAAGCCCTTATTTTTGCCTAGGCCATTCAACCTAGCGGGTCTTTGATTATGCATAGTATTTTTTCACTATGTTTGCATTGACGGGGTGAGGAAGGTCGTCACCATCCATGGTGGTCAAAATTATAGCTCCTCCTGAGAAGATGTTCTTAACCACAAATGGCCCTTCGTATGTAGGAGTCCATTTTCCCCTGGGATCACCTTGCGGCAGTATGATGCATTTGATCACTAGATCCCCGACTTGATATTCTTGTCGTCTAACTTTCTTGTTAAATGCCTTGATCATTCGCTTTTGATACGTCTGACCATGACAAATAGCAGTAAGTCTCTTTTCGTCGATTAGATTCAGCTGATCAAGCTGGGTCTGGATCCAATCGTCTTTGCTCAAACCTGCATCCTTCATAATCCGGAGAGAGGGTATCTGGACTTCGATGGGTAGGACCACCTCCATGCCATATACCAGAGAGTAGGGTGTTTCCCCTGTCGACGTCCGCGCCGAGGTACGGTACCCATGAAGAGCGAATGGTAACATATCATGCCAGTCTTTGTATGTCACCGTCATCTTCTGCACAATCTTCTTGATGTTCTTATTAGCCGCTTCAATAGCCCCATTCATCTTCGGCCGGTAGGGAGAAGAGTTGTGATGTTGTATCTTGAACTGTTTGTAGAGCTCGATGATCATCGTATTATTGAGATTTGTACCATTGTCTGTAATGATCCTCTCTGGTACACCGTATCGGCAGATTAGATTGTGTCGGATGAACCGCGCCACAATGTTTTTGGTTACTTTAGCAAAGGAAGCTGCCTCAACCCACTTCGTGAAATAATCAATAGCTACCAGAATGAAATAATGCCCGTTAGACGCAGTAGGTCTGATCTCGCCGATCATATCGATGCCCCACATTGCAAAAGGCCAAGGAGCTGTCAAGATGTTCAGAGGAACTGGAGGTACATGCACCTTATCAGCATAGACTTGGCATTTATGACAGGTTTGAGAATGCAGATAACAGTCGGCTTGCATAGTAGACCAATAATATCCTACCCGTAGGATTTTCTTTGCCATGGTATGTCCACTGGAATGAGTTCTGAAAGTACCTTCATGTAACTCTGCCATAATACTTTCTGCCTCGTTCCTGTCCACACATCGCAGTAAGGTTGAATCATGGTTACGCTTGTAAAGGATCCCATTGCTAATGAAGAACTTCGCAGCGAATCTCCTCAGAAACTTCCTATCGTTAACAGATGCACCCTCGGGGTACTCTTGAGCCTCAAGATACCTTTTTACCTCGTGGAACCATGGTTTATCTGCTACCTTTTCAGTCTCAATGTCACAACAATGTGCGGGTTCGTCCAACCTCTCAATGGTAATCTGGGGAGCTTCATTGTCCCATATGACCTTGAACATATAAGACATGGTAGCTAGCACGTCCGCTAACTGATTCTCCTCTCTTGGGAAGTGTTCAAAGGTTATCTCCTCAAAGTGCGGAAGCAGTGTCTGTACATACTCCTTGTAAGGAATACGATTTGAGTGCTTCGTATCCCACTCGCCTTTGATCTGACTGATCACTAGAGCAGAATCTCCGAATACACTCAAGAACTTAATCCTCAGGTCAATAGCAGCCCGAAGGCCCATGATGCACGCTTCATACTCCGTCATATTGTTGGTGCAGTTGAAACATAGTCGGGCGGTGAACAGAGTATGACATCCCTCAGGAGATATGATCACGGTGCCAATACCATTACCCAACGAGTTTGAGGCTCCATCAAAATACATAGACCATCAGGATCCTTTCTCAGGTCCTTCATTCGGTCCAGGTTTTTCACATTCGGTCACCAACATGATATTCTCATCTGGGAACTCGAAATTCATGGATTGGTAGTCGTCCACGGCCTGATGCGCCAAATGATCTGCTAACACACTCCCCTTGATTTCTTTTTAGGTTGTGTATTGGATATCTTACTCAGTTAAGATCATCTGCCATCTTACTATTCTTCTGGACAAGGCAGGCTTTTCGAAGATATACTTGATTGGGTCCATCTTTGATATCAATAGGGTAGTGTGAGTCAGCATATACTGTCTCAGCCGGCGAGCAGCCCATGCCAAAGCGCAGCAAGTTTTCTCGAACAACGAGTATCGGGTCTCGCAGTCGGTAAACTTTTTACTAAGGTAGTAAATAGCATGCTCTTTTCAGCCAAACTTGTCATGCTGTCCCAACACGCACCCCATTGAATTGTCGAATACTGTCAATTATAAGATCAAAGGTCTTCCTTTAACTGGAGGCATCAGAATAGGTGGATCTTGGAGGTATTCCTTGATCCTTTCGAAAGCGGTCTGACATTCATCATTCCATTTTACCACTTGATCTTTCTTCAACAGCTTGAAGATCTGTTCACAAGTAGCAGTCATGTGTGAAATGAATTGGGCAATGTAATTCAGACGTCCCAAAAATCCTCTGACTTCCTTTTCCATTCGGGGAGCTGGCATCTCCTGTATAGACTTCACCTTTGCGGGATCCACTTGAATACCTTTATCACTAACAACGAAACCCAGCAGCTTACCAGACCTTACCCCGAAGGTGCACTTGTTTGGGTTTAACCTCAGCTTGTACATCTTTAATCTGTCGAACAGCTTCTGGAGATGGTCGAGGTGTTCTTCTTCAGTCTGGGACCTTGCAATCATGTCATCAACGTAAACCTCAATTTCATGGTGAATCATGTCGTGGAATAAAGCGACCATGGTGCGCTGATAAGTTGCCCCAACATTCTTCAACCCGAAAAGAATTACCTTGTAACAAAAGGTGCCCCACTGTATAACGAAAGTTGTCTTCTCCATGTCCTCGGGAGCCATCTTAATCTGATTGTAACCAGAAAAACCATCCATAAAGGAGAAGATCTTATGCTGCACGGTGTTGTCGACCAGAACATCGATGTGAGACAGTGGGAAATCATCTTTAGGGCTCACCTTATTCAGATCTCTATAGTCCACACACATCTGTACTTTACCATCCTTTTTAGGCACCGGCACAACATTGGCAACCCACTGCGGGTAAGAAGTGACAGCTAGAAATCCGGCGTCAAACTGTTTCATGACCTCAGCTTTCATTTTCTCAGACATCTCAGGGTGCATACAGCGAACCTTCTACTTTACCGGAGGACAGTCTTCTTTGGTTGGCAGGCGGTGTACCATAATGGCAGTGTCCAAACCAGGCATATCTTCATAAGACCAGGCGAAGATCTCAACATAGTCGCGTAGCATCTGTATCACCGTTGCTTGACACTAGGCTCCAGTTTTGCACCTATCTTGACCTCTTTCTTGTCTTCCTCTGTACCCAAATTCACTGATTCCACTGGCTCTTCATGAGGCTGTATGGCCCTCTCTTCCCATAGTAACAGTCTAGCAAGTTCCCCAGGCACTTCACAATCATCCTCACCTTCGTCCTCGGCTTGGTTGATCGAATTTTCGAAGTCATAAATGGAAGTAGCAGAGTCGTTATCAATGGGATCTAGAGTGGATGTGGATCTGCATTATGATATGTGAGTGTGTGTGAGACAATAGATGTTTTGATAAAGTGCGAGAGAAACAAGGAGTGTAAAATTTGTGATGCAAGAAAATGTCCAATGCTTTATTGATGATATATGAAAATGACAAATAATAAGCCCTCACAAACAAAGCCAAGGTGCCTCGGGCAAGGCACCGGGCCGTAAAGTTTTAAACTGAGTTACAAATCTCAAAACAAAAGTCAATTATTGTGTAATTAAAGAAACGGGCATGAAGTCCTTCGTCGTCCAGTTGTTCAATCCACCATTGGTAGTCGGGTAGATCCAGCTGTCGATATCTGACTCTTTATCATCATCCTCAATTGCATTCACTCCCTGATTATTGATGTGCAGAGGAGGTCTTCCAATCCGCGCGCGCCAAACAGCCCTTTGAGCCTCTGCAGTAAATCCCAAACCAAACTTGTCAGTCTCGTGTGTGAAATCAGGGTGTTGACCCCAATTTGCACACCCACCTTTTTCAATTACAGCCCTGGCATCCTTGAGGGAGGCCATCTTCATCAGAGGTTTATCAGCAACAACTTCAGTCGACGCTAGAGTCTGGGGGACCTCTTCAAAGTTCTGACATGGGGTTTCGATGAACTCTCCATCCATCTCCACATAGCAGAAGGAATTTAGATGACTCACCATGTACTCCTCCTTACCTTGTACTGTGACGACCTTCCCCTTCACTGGATATTTCAACATCTAATGGAGCGTAGAAGTCATTGCCCCAGCCTTATGAATCCAAGGACGACCTAGTAAGCGGGAATATGATGGTCGGATATCCATCACGTAGAAAGTAGATGCAAAAGTCTGAGAGCAAACTTTAACAGGGGTGTCCACCTCCCAGGGCACCATCCTTTTTGACCCGTCGAAAGATCTAACCACAATATTGCTTGGCTTCAGAATCAAACATTCACAGTCCAGACGGTCTAATGCTTTCTTTGGCAAAACATTCAATGAGGGCCTAGTATCCACCAGTACGTGGGACAAATTAGTGCCCCTGCACTCGATCGAGACGTGTAGAGCATCATTGTGATTTCTTTCTTTAGCAGTCAGATCTGCATCTGAGAAACCCAACCCGTTGTCGGCAGTCAAACTAACTACACAGTCTTTGAATTGATCTGCAGAAGTTTCCTGCGGCACATGCACAGTTTTGAGGAAAGAAATTAGAGCCTTTGCATGGGCTTCCGAACACAATAACAAGGACAACATGGAAATTTTTAACGGGGTCTACCCCAACTGCTCGACTACGTTGTAGTCACTCTTTTTGATAATCTTTAGAATTTCCTCTATCTCCTGCTTAGAGGTTTCTACAATGATCTTCTTAGGTGCCTCCGTCTGGGCATGCTCACCTGTGATTTCTTTTCCCCGAGTGCCAGATGGCTCGGTGACAGGGGTGATAACTGGAGTAGAAACTGGGACAGTAGCTGATGTACTAGCAGATGGAATGACAATAGGTTTGTGAACAGTCGGAGGGGAAATCTCAGGAGAGAATAGTCTTCCACTTCTGGTGACCTTGCTAGCCCCGACAATATTGCTGATATCAACACCAACTTCTTCAATCTTTAAGTCTTGCTTAACTCCATGGTAATACACATCGGCCCCAATAGTGCCAAGGGACAGCCTTATCCGAAGTGTATGGGATAGGACCAGGGATAATAATGATTAACGGAGCAATTCTTGGAACGGATGTAACCCTAATAGGCTTTCTCGAGGAAGCCTTGGAAGGATTGGCGGAAATGGTTATGATGAAAACATCTTCAATTGGAACCGACATAATCATAGTCTTCTCGAACAAGATCTCTTTGTTATCCATCAGGCGTTGAACACCTGATTTCAATAAATGGCAACCAGCAGGCAGGATTGAACATAGGTGGCAACCTTCGCCACAACCCGAAAATAAACCGGCCAACAATAGATTCTTTTTAACTGTCATCAAGGGAGTAGAAATTTCTTCCACGGAGGTCACAAATAAATCATCGCCCACGGCATTCACTCCATGACCATGTTTGGGCATAGGAGCAGTCATGACATTGGGCTTCTCCGGAGCATCAAACTCAATTTCTTTAGCTTCGATCAAATCTTGTACCTTATTCTTCAAGGCCCAACAATTGTTTGTATCATGACCTGGGCTATCGGAGTGATAGGCGCAGCGGGCGTTTGGGTTATATAGCGGAGATGTGGTGCTGGGATTCTTCGGGGCTTCCCTCAGAGTTACCAGGTTGGTCTTTAACAATCGTGGTAGAATTTGAGACAAGGTCATATTAAGCCGAGTGTACTGTCTCTGCGGTCTCTCCATTCTTTGCTGATTGTTGCATTGTGGGGCAACAATGGGTCTTGATATTACTACCGCATTTACTGCTTGACGGCGTTCAGGTATGCTTTGGCTCCTCGAGCCGTAGACTGCACTAGCTTCTTCCTTACCGGTGAAAGGCTTCTTTTCTGCACTTGATGAAGTACCTTTCTGTATCTTACCACTTCAGATACCAGCTTTTACTCTCTCCCCAGTCAAAATCAATTCAGTAAACCCAGATGACGAACTGCCGATCAGATGATTGAAAAATGGACCAGACAACGTCCCTAGAAACATATCAACCAACTCCCTATCAGACAAAGGGGGTTGGACTCTTCCAGCCAAATCTCTCCACTTTTGATCATAGTCCTTAAAACCTTCACTTTCACCCATAGACATACCCTGAAGTTGAGTACGAGCGAGAGCAAGGTCGGCGTTATACTGATACTGCTTGTTAAAAGCAGCAGCAAGGTCCTCCAAGTTTCGGACATTAGCTCCTTCCAATTGATAAAACCATTCAAGCTTAGTCCCCGACAGACTATCTTGAAAGAAATGTTCCCACAAATTTCTATCAGTAGTGTAAGGTTGTATTTTTCGGACATACGAGCGGAGATGGAGTTTTGGACAGGATGCTCCATCGTACTTAGTGAAAACCAGAGCTTTGGGCCAGAAAGAAACTCTCAATTCTATCTTTCCAGAAGTCAAAGTTTTCTCCATCAAAAACTAGAGGTTTTCCACTGATTCTATCCTTGTCTTCATGGTAGTCATTGCTGATGTTTTGGCTTGGTCCCACCATAGTGTTTTTCTGAAGCTTGGATCTTGTACTGACACGATTAAGTGTTTAAGCTCAGAACCAGGCGCTCTGATGCTAATTGAAGAAGTGAAAAACACAAGAAGGAGGGGTTGAATTGAAAACTTGAAATCAAATGCGCAATGACACTGTATTTTTATCCTGGTTTGTTTGATCTCAAACTACTCCAGTCCATCCGTCAAGGTGATTTCGCCTCTCTCCAACGAGGTCTTAATCCACTAATCTCAAAAGGATTACAATCACTAATTTAACAACTGTTAAAGTCTTCTTGAGTACAACCACAATCCGGTTAATCTCAAGGAACACCGTTTTAATCAAATAAACAAGAGTACAGTGTCTTGTTGTTTTTCGTTACAAAAATTGTTATCACAACTGTGATAATTTACACAAAATTAGAGCGTGGAAATATGATGAGTATGCTTGCAGCTTTTTTGAATTCTCATGATTAGTATTGGCAAATCGTGATTTGAATATTGAGTTTGTTTATAGAGGCAATGGATTCTCGTTGATCATTAAGCATGATAAATGTCATTAACTCAGTTTCTATTTGGAGAAGATCCTGTCTGAATGAAGTCGTTGTAATTGATGTTGTCTTGAATGATTAGTAACGCTGCAGAATCTTTCATCCTAGCCTGCTGCTGATGATTCAGCATATTGATGACTTAGTTTATTATGCTCTTGTTCAGAATCAGAGTTTACTTCACTTAAGCGCAGGTTCTGGTCATCAATCTTCAGCGCAAATTCTGATTGCTTCAGCGTGTAGCTTCTATATCTTATCTTCTGATGCTGCTTTGGTCAGAACTTCTGCATACAAAATTCTAATTGCTTCAGCGTGTAGCTTCTATATCTTATCTATATCTTTGTATTTGTTATCATCAAAACTCTAATCAAGGGTTGTAGAATCAAAATATGTTCTAACATTAACTATGTTCGCGTTTACAGGGTGTGAAAGGTCGTCACCATCCATAGTGCTCAAGATCATTGCTCTACCAGAGAATATGTTTTTGATCACAAATGGTTCTTCGTATGTAGAATTCCATTTGCCCCTGGGATTACCTTGCGGCAGTATGATGCGCTTGATCACCAGATCCCCGACTTGATACACTTGGCGTCTGACCTTTTTGTTGAAAGCCTTGATCATTCGTTTCTGATACATTTGACCATGGCAAACAACAGTAAGCCTTTTCTCATCAATTAAGTTCAGTTGATCAAGTCGAGTCTGGATCCAATCTTCTTCGTTCAGCCCGGCATCCTTCATAATCCTCAGAGAGGGGATTTGGACCTCAATAGGTAAGACAACCTTCATGCTGTATACCAGAGAATTGGGTGTTGCCCTGGTTGATGTGCGAGCTGTGGCACGATACCCGTGAAGAGCGAATGGTAGCATCTCATACCAGTCTTTGTATGTGACTGTTATTTTCTGTATGATCTTCTTAATGTTTTTGTTAGCGGCTTCTACAGCACCATTCATCTATGGCTGATAAGGGGAAGAATTGTGATGCTGGATATTGAATTGCTCACACAAGGCGGTGATCATAGTGTTATTCAGATTCCTATCATTGTCAGTGAGGATTCTCTCTGGGATACCGTACCGACAGATGAGATTTTGTTTGATGAACCGGGCGACAACATTCTTGGTAACGAAAGCGAAAGAGGCTGCCTCAACACACTTTGTAAAATAGTCAATGGCCACTAAGGTGAAGCGGTGCCCATTGGAGGCTGTTGGCTTGATTTCCCCAATCATATCGATTCCCCACATAGCAAAGGGCCAAGGAGCCGTCAAGACATTCAGAAGAACCAGAGGTACATGCACTTTATCAACATAAATCTGACACTTATGGCAAGTCCGAGAGTGTTGATAGCAATCTCCTTCCATGGTAGACCAATAATATCCTGCCCGTAGGATTTTCTTTGCCATCGTATGCCCACTGGAATGGGTACCAAAAGTGCCTTCGTGCAATTCAGCCATGATCCTTTCAGCTTCAACTTTGTCTACACACCGAAGTAATACGGAGTCATGATTGCATTTGTACAAAATGTCGTTACTAAGGAAGAACTTAGCCGATAATCTTCTTAAGAATTTCTTGTCATTAACTGAAGCTCCTTCCAGATATTCTTGAGACTCGAGATACCTCTTGACTTCGTGAAACCAGGGTTAGTCCACTACTTCTTTAGTACTAATCTCGTGACAGTTTGATGGTTCATCCATTCGTCCGATGGTGATCCAGGGAGCCTCGTTATCCCAATTAAGTTTAAACATAGATGACATTGTAGCTAGTGCGTCTGCTAGCTGATTTTCTTCTCGCGGGAAATGCTCGAAGGTAATCTTCTCAAAATGTGGCAGCAATGTCAAAACATGTTCTTTGTAAGGGATAAGGTTAGGGTGTTTGGTGTCTCATTCCCCTTTGATCTGACTGATGACCAAAGCTGAATCTCCGAACACACTCAAAGATTTGATCCCCAAATTTATGGCAGCTTTGAGACCAAAGATGCACACTTCATATTCTTCCATGTTGTTTGTACAATTGAAGCAGAGTCTTGCGGTAAAGGGAGTATGAAACCCTTCAGGAGATACGAGTACATCACCAATACCATTTCCAAGCGCGTTGGATGCCCCATCGAAAAACAGAATCCATCGGGATCCTTGTTCAGGTCTGTCATATGGTCTGATCTCTTCACAATTGTTTACTGTCATGATGTCCTCATCTGGAAATTCGAACTTCATGGATTGGTAGTCTTCTACAGCTTGATGAGCAAGGTGATCATCCAGTGCACTACCCTTTATTTCTTTCTGGGTAGTATATTGTATGTCATATTCTGTCAGGATCATCTGCCATCTTGTTATTCTCCTAGAGAGAGAAGGCTTCTCGAAGATGTATTTTATTGGATCCATTTTAGATATCAACAAGGTAGTATGGGTCAGCATATACTGTCTTAGCCGGCGAGCAGCCCATGCCAGATCGTAGCAAGTTTTCTCAAGCAATGAATATCTTGTTTCACAGTCGGTAAACTTTTTGCTCAGGTAATAAATAGCATGCTATTTTCGGCCAGACTCATCATGTTGCCCCAACACACACCCCATTGAGTTTTCTAAAATAGTTAGATACAAGATCAATGGACTTCCCTCGACGGGTGGCAACAACACAGGAGGCTCTTATAAGTATTCTTTGATTTTGTCAAAATCAACTTGGCATTCGTCATTCCATTTGACTACTTGATCTTTCTTCAACAATTTGAAGATCGGTTCACAAGTAGCTGTCAGGTGAGAAATGAATCTGGTAACAAAAATTCAAACGTCCCAAAAATCCTCTGACTTCCTTCTCAGTACGAGGATAAGGCATCTCTTGTATCTCTTTAACTTGGAAGGATCAACCTCGATACCTTTGTTGCTGACGTTAAAACCTAGGAGTTTACCAGACCGTACCCCGAACGTGCATTTATTTGGGTTCAACCTCAGCTTGTATTTCTTCAGCCTCTCAAACAGCTTATGTAAATGATCGAGATGCTCTTCTTTCGTTTGAGATCTGGCTATCATATCGTCCATGTAGACCTCTATTTCGTGGTGTATCATGTCGTGAAATAGAGCTACCATGGCACGCTGATAGGTTGCCCCAACATTCTTCAGTCCGAATGGCATGACCTTATAGCAAAATATGCCCCACTGTGTAACAAAGGTTGTTTTCTCCATATCCTCAGGCGCCATTTTGATTTGGTTGTAGCCTGAGAAACCGTCCATGAAGGAAAACAGTTTGTGTTGTGCCGTGTTGTCAACCAGAATATCAATGTGGGGGAGCGGGAAGTCATCCTTGGGGCTTGCCCTATTCAAATCTCTATAGTCCACACACATTTGCACTTTTCCGTCTTTCTTGGGCACGGGAACAACATTGGTAACCCAATTGGGATAAGAGGTGACAACCAAGAATCCAGCATTGAATTGCTTCATGACTTATGCTTTAATCTTTTCTGACATATCGGGCCTCATGCGGCGAACCTTTTGCTTTACTAGCGGACAATCTTCTTTTGTAGGCAGACGATGTACCACAATGTCTATATCAAGTCCCGACATGTCTTCATACGACCAGACAAAGACTTCAACATAATCGTGTAACAACTGAATCAAACGCTACTTGACACTGGGTTCCAGATTGGCGCCCACCTTGACCTCTTTTTTGTCTTCTTCGGTACCTAGGTTGATTGTATCCACGGGTTCCTTGTGAGGTTGAATGGTCCTTTCTTCCTGTTGTAATAACCTGGCCAATTCCCCGGGTACCTCATAATCTTCCTCACCTTCGTCTTTGGCTTGGTAGATTGGATTTTCAAAGTCATAATAGGCCATAGCAGAACTGTTACCCATGGGATCCTGAGTGGATGTAGATCTTCATTTTAATATGTGAGCGTGTGTAAGAGAATAACTACCTTTGAAAAAAATAAAATGTAAGAAAGAAAGACAAAGAGCACAAAATTTGTATGCAAAAACGTCCATGATTCATTGATGACATATGAGAATGAAGTAACAACCCTCACAAATGGACAGTTGTGCCTCGGGTAAGACACAAGGTTTTAAAGTTTAAATTATTTAAATATTACAAGCCTAAAAACATTAAAAGACAATTACTCTTGAATAAAAGTAATAGGAATGAAATCTTTGGCCTCCCAATTGTTGAGTCCTCCGCTAATGGTTGGAAAAATCCACTCGTCCATATCACAACTGCCATCACTGTCTTCTACTGCATTGACTCCCTGATTGTTGATACGCAAAGGTGGTCCCCTGGCGCGATAACTTCGAACAGCTCTTTGGGCCTCTGTAGTGAATCCCAAACCAAATTTGTCGGACTTGTAGGGAATATCCGGAAGTTGACCCCGGATGGTACACCCGCCTTCTTCAACTACTGCTCTAGCATCCTTCAAAGAAGCCATCTTCAGTGGAGGTCTGGTAATATTCGGAACTTTGGGAGTAGACTTGGTTGCTGCAACTGTTTGTGGAACCTCCTCAAAGTTATGACACAGAGTCTCAATAAATTCACAATCCATTTCAACATACCTGAAAGAGTTCAGGGGGCTAACCATGTACTCCTCATCCCCGTGAACTGTGACAATCTTTCCTTTGATCGGGTATTTTAGCATCTGATGCAAGGTAGAAGTGACGACACCAGCACCATAGATCCAGGGTCGACCCAATAGACAAGAATATGAAGGGCGGATATCTATCACATAGAAAGTTGAATCAAAAGTCTGAGTTCCAAATTTTATAGGGATATTAACTTCTCCGTGCACTGTCCTCTTAGAACCATCAAAGGCCCTCACTATGATGTTGCTAGGTTTTAAAGTGAGTCCCTCGCAGTCCAGTCGGTCGAGAGTGTTTTTGGGCAAGACATTCAATGATGAGCCGGTATCCACCAGAACGTAGGCAAGTGTGGTGCCCCTGCATTCAATGGAAACATGCAAGGCATCATTGTGCTTCCTTCCCTTGTAAGTTAAGTCAGCGTCAGAAAAGCGCAATCCGTTATCAGTAGTTAGACTGGCCATACAATTCTCAAATTGGTCGATGGAGGTCTCTTGGGGCACGTGGGCGGTCTTGAGAAACTTTACCAAGGCTTTGGCATGGGCCTCAGAACACAAAAGTAAGGACAACAATGATATCTTAGAGGGGGTCTGCCCCAACTGTTCTACAATGTTGTAGTCATTTTCCTTGATTATCTTCAGTATTTCTTCTATCTCTTTTCTAGAAGCTTCAAGGATGATCTTGGGACGCTCTCTCGCTTGGACAGGCTCATTCAAGACCTCTTTGCCCCTTGTCTCGGTAGCAGGGATAATGGTAGGAGTATCACTGGGAGTGTTGGTAGGAGTGGCAGTGGGAATGATCACATGAGTAACAACGGTATTTGGAGAAATCTCGGGTGAGAAGACTCTTCCACTTCTTGTTATCTTACTGGTCCCAGTGATATTACCGATGCCAGGATCAGTATCTCTCGCAACTTAGTCTTTGACAGCCAACTGATCTTGCTTGACGCCATAGTAATAGACGTCAGCCCTATAGTCCCAGGGAACAGCTTTATCTGAAGAGTATTGGTCTTGGCATAGTGATGATTAGAGGTGCAGACCTTGGAACATATGTAATCCTGACGAGTCTTTTGACGGAGACCCCGGGAGGATTGTTGGAAATGGTGATTATTGAGACATCTTGATAAGAAGTTCTGGTAAGAGGAATCTTTTCAAACAAGATTTCTTTTCTAGTCATCAGGCGCTGAATGCCTATCTTTAGTAACAAACAGCCATTTGGTAGAGACTTGCATAAGTGGAAATTCTTATCACAGCCCAGGAACAGACCGGCTTGCAACAGATTCTGTTTAATGGTCAACAGAGGAGTAGTTAAGTCATTCACGGAGGAGACACAACAATTATCATCAATGGTGTTGACACCTTGATCGTGTCTGGGCATTGGCGCTGTTATTTCATTAGGCATTTCTAGGGGATCAAACTCAATCTCTATCGCATCGATAAGGTCTTGTATCTTATTCTTCAAGGCCCAATAGTCGTTTGTATCATGCCTCAGGCTCTCAGAATGATAGGCACATCGAGCGTTCGGGTTGTAGAGAGGCGAAGCAGTGTTGGGGTTCTTGGGAGCTTCTTTTAAAGTTGTCAGATTGGTCTTCAAAAGGTGTGGCAAAACTTGGGACATGGTTATATTGATCCGGGTGAACCGTCTCATGGGCGCTTCTGGCTTGCACTGATAATTTCACTGTTGATTTGGCACAGGATTAGAAATCATAGCAACCCCTACCGCCGGGCGATGTTCAGTTTTGTTTTGATTCCTATGGTCATATGCAACACTGACCTCCTTCTTTCCAACAAAGGGATTCTTCATCGTGCTCGAGGATGCATCTCTTTGAATTTTGCCACTTTTTATACCGGCTTTGACCCGCTCACCAATCATGATTAGTTCAGTAAATCCAGCTGAGGAACTTCCGATCAGGTGGTTGAAGAATGGACCTGACAAGGTGCCTAGGAACATATCCACTAATTCTCTATCAGATAGAGGGGGCTGGACTCTACCTGCGAGATCCCTCCATTTTTGAGCATAGGTTTTGAAACCTTCACCTGCACCCATAGACATGCCTTGCAATTGCGTCCGAGTTGGAGCTAAGTCAACATTATACTGGTATTGTTTGTAGAAGGCGGCAGCCAAATCTTCCCAATTGCGAATATTGGTCCCTTCCAACTGATAGAACCAATCCAACCGTGTCCCTGACAAGCTCTCTTGGAAAAAATGCACCCATAGATTCTTATCAGCCGTATGGGGTTGAATCTTTCTGGCGTATGACCTTAAATGCAGCTTCGGGCAAGAGACACCATCATATTTATCGAGAGTGGGGAACTTGAATTTCTATGGGATGACAACCCCTGAGACAAGTCCTAACTCTTCAAAATCTAATCCAGGTACCCTCTGGACCTCCATAGCACTCAAATGATCCTCTAGCTCTTTGTATTTATTATCAGCAGGAGGATACTGTTCCTCAGAGTAGTCAGGTTCTTCCTCTTCTTCGGATGCTGGGTTGTTGTTCACTTCCTTGGTCATGTCTTCTTGATTATCTCCTTCACCCGATGATGTTGCAAAGTCCAAAGTCCGTCTGGCTTGTCCTTTGAACCTTCTTCCCATGATCACAATACCGATTGGTTTCTTCGCTTTCTTCTTTTTATCTTTGGCCAGTAGAGTCTTCAACTCCTCTTGTCCTTTTGTCAGAGTCAAGAGCATTTGTTGAAACTGGACGTTCTGCGCCTGAAGATCTTTCATTGTCTGTTCAATATCCATCTCACTGAAATAAACAGTAGAAGGATAAGGAGACTTGTTGTAAGAAACCTGTTATGATTTTATGATGAATGAAGATGCAATATGCAAATGATTCCAAGGAAATTAGAGATTTAAATTTGTTCAAACCAAAAAAGAACACACGTTATATTAATAAATCCAAGTTTGAGTACATCATGCCTCTTTGGGCTTACAATGAAAGAAACAAAATACAACAAAAACTCCTAAGACAAAAAGGTTGAATGCATCCTCTTTGGAGCGATGTAGGCGTTCAGATTCCGCTCTTCATGAAGCTGCTTGGTGTGTTCCAGAACCTTCTTCTCACTGGCGTAAAATTGGGCTTCAAAGGTGTCTCGCTCTTCTTTCAACTGAACCCAAGCTTTCTGCAAGTCTTTGAGAGAGGTAGGCATGTTAGGATGAAGGACATTGTATGAGACGTCTCCTTCAACAACAAGCTCTATAATAACAGGGAGGATGGAAGGGTAAGGCATCACGAGTCTCTGAGCACGAGCCCGTACCCACCTAAGGTAAGGCTCGAGAGGGATAGAGTTTTTGTGTCCCAAAGTTCTACTGTCCACCTTGTTCACCATTCTCCAAGCTCGTGTAAACCTTTGGTGATAACCTTGGTCTTCTTTGTCATAGTCAAACACCAGACCTTGAATGAGCATCTCATGAGGGCCGTCTCTTCAGGCATACCCAAACTGTCGAAGAGCTAAGCAGGGATTGTAGGTGATACCTCCCCTAATACCAAGCAAAGGGACGTTAGGGAATTCCCCACATCGATCAATGATAGAGACATCTTCCAAGGATCTTGAACACCAACGGATGTCAGAATGGGTGAGGGACATCATCCTTTGAGACCATGTCAGTCTTTGCTCGTTTTTCAATGCTGATTGAGGTAGGTGTGAAGTGAACCACTTAGCGAGTAGAGGGATATAACAAAAAAGAGTACCTCTTTTCTTCATGGTGCGGGTATGAAGGCAATGCAAGATGTCTCCCAGTAAGGTAGTTACGGGATTGCGAGATAGAAAGACTTTGATGGCATTAACATCTATGAATTGGTCCGAGTTGGGGAACAGAACCAAACCATAAATGAGAAGAGCCAGGACGTCTTCAAAAGCTTGGAAATCCACGTCGTCCCAGAATAAACGAGCCTTCTCCAATAGAAACTTGGCTAGGAAACCTTTGACCTCGCTTCTTGTCTCCCTTCTAGACCGGTGAACGGTATCTGATCAAGCACGGGCACCCCTAAGAGTAGAGAGAGCTCTTCCAGTGTAGGTACTAACTGATAGTCTGGGAAAGTGAAACAATGATGTACGGGATCAAAGAATTGGAACAACACACACATCAATTCTTCTTGGAAATTGGATGTAGCCAAACTGAGGAGTCGACCATATTTCTTGGTAAAAGGAGAATCCCCGGGCACTCTTGAGGCTAACTCCTGAAGTTGAGGGTGTGCTTTTACAAAGCTGATTCAGATGGTGTCCCTCCGGACGGAATTCATGACCTTCAAAACAAAAACAAAGATAAATTTCTAAATCCTTGAAATGGTTAGTGAGCATGCGTATGATGCTTATGATGTTTATGATGTTATGTACAAGTAAATATATACACACATATCAAACAAGTTCCTATGTTTTAGGCTTGCATGGGGTTTTATAGGTAAGTACCCTCTTGAGGTTTAGTTGGCTCAACCTATCCTAGTAATAGTGATCGGGTTCTAAAGAATCTCAATATCACCGACCTTTCTCTTAGTCATTGTCTCAACATAATCAATCTTTTCTTGCGGCCGAGATATCCCAAAAGTCTAGCCTCAATGAGTGTAGTATTGAGTATCAACCAATTTTTAGCTCTACACCGAAACCGGTTATCTCACTACATCCTAAAGGCAAAGTTTGTTCAATTAGGTTTCTAAAGTTATTTAGTGCTTCATGACGCCACTCAGCGGCCCCACATTCTCCTCTATTCACCACGAGGGATACCAGTACCCACAAACGCGTCACACTAACATAGCCATTGTTTCAACCATATCGGTCTGTGCTGTACAGTTTCCACAATCTATTGCTATTTACCTGAAAAGGTGTCCCAGATCCGGGTGAAGGATCAAAGCAAGCCCAATACAAAGAACAAAATATAAAGCATGCAAAGAAATAAGTAAAAGTGATCTAACCCTAAGGTAACCCCGATTTTAGTTTATATTGTCCCCAGCAGAGTGTCCAATTCTATGATACGGTGGAAGAACTGACTCGGTGTTTGTGTTTTGATCGCAATTGTACGAATAGCAAGAGTCACCACCGACTTTTCTTTTATCCAAAAGGAAAGGTAAAAAATCACAGGAAAGACCTTTCGAGATTATTTCTCGGGTTCGGGGGGTAGATTATGAAGAGGGAAGGTATTAACACCCTTTTCATCCGTAGTTATCTATGGGCTCTTAGTTACTCGCTAGATCACTTACTTTTACTTTAACAATGTGCTTGTGGTGTGGGTTTTGAAAGTATTTTGAAAACATCTTTGTAATGGTTCTCGTTTCTATAAGAACGCGTACAAAGCTTTGTTTCGAAAGATAGTTCAAAGATGTGTTTGTGGAATGTGTTTTTGAAAGTGGTTTTTGGAAAGATGTTTTGCAATGGTTCTCGTCTCTATAAGAACGTATACAAAATGTTTTGTCTTTTTGAAAATGTTTTTGAGATGAAAGTGTCGATGTAAAAAAGGTTTTTATCGTGAGAAAGCGAGTAACTAGGAGCGAATCTACCTACTCGAAAGGTTTTAAATGTTCTTTTCTTCCTCCTTTATATGTTGCTATCTTACCATTGATTTGGTAAGAAGCCCTATCGTTGGACGTGAAGGGACAGTCGCGAGTCAATTGTACAATCATCGAAAGCAACTTATGAGACGCTTTAGCAATTTTTCGTAAGGGACTAGATCTTTTTATCGAAGGCAACGTCGAGGGACATCGAGGGGCTACGATCTTTTATCGAGGGGTCTTTGCTAAAGCGTCCCATATTCGAGGGACATGACTGTGTTTACGAGGTAACGAGCGAGGTTACCCTAGATGTGCGCGTGTGAAAAAGTGTATTTGATTCAAGTTATTTTGTTTTTAAAATTAGGTTATCTAGCGATTGATTTTAAATCTTGTCATGCACGCCTAATTACTATACAGTATAAAGAAAATAGTAAATTGCGGAAATTTAAATACTACACTATTACAGAGTTTTCGGGAATAGGGGTACAAATTGACAAATGGGGATGGATTAGTATGGTTAAAAGTTAAAATAAGAGAACAATACAACCAAATCGAATCGAGTAGTCAATCGAAATCGCAACAAATTTATGAAGTAAAAATTAATCAAAGTAAAAATATGAAAATGAAATTCTAAGTATTTGCCTGAAAAGCTTGGAAAGAAAAGTAAAATTCTATTCTATTAAAGAGGACATCTAACTAAAGGAAATAAATCAAAATGTATGTTTTTATCTTTTAGCATTTTTTTATAGTATAGAAACTAAATAAATTAAAAAGAAAAGGTTAACTAAATGATAAAATATTAACTAATAAAACTATTCACAAATTTCTAATTTAAACTAACTAAGAAAAATTTAACTAATTTAAAAAGTTGTATTTAAATTTAATTGAATCTTAAAATTAAAATAAAGTTAAACCTAAACTAATATTGTCATAAGGGTAAATAGTTAGAAACAAAATAAAGAAAAGTCTTGGCAAGGTGTTGAACCCGGGTCATCTAAATTGCAGAAGACATGCTTTGCCATTGAACTAAAGCTACTTATTTGTTATAACTAAGTTTTAATTAATAGATAAGGTGAAATATTGATAATAGGACTGGGCCAAAAGGCCCACTGGACCAACCCGATTGGGCAAGAAACAAGGAAAAAATTGGGAAAACCCTAAGGGTTAAAGTGGCGTGGCGCTATTGATTTATTAGAAAGGAAATGGATTAGAATTAACATATGTCATTATTTCCAATGAAACGATTAAATGGGAAATTGGAACAAAAAAGATAGTGACCTCATCTCTCTCCTGTCAGTACTAAAGCTATAGTCTTCCTTAAACCTAACTCCAACCTATTTGTCTTCTTCTCTCTAACAAAACGTCACCATCATCAATTCTCCAATCTCTCAATTCGGCCGCTTATTACCAATCTTCTTGTTCATCAATCTCCTTTGAGGTTGAAACTCACCAGACTCGATTTGATTCTTAAGATTCGTATCTATCCGAAACAAAACGATGCTTGAGTTCGTTCAGCTTTCTCTTCAAATGCGACGCTACGTTGAGAGCGAATCATCGTCCGTTCTCCGGTTGATGGAGGAGGCACTATCAGAAACTAATCGTATCCTCTTGTTGTTTTCTACTTTTTTCTTTTCTGCATGTTGTCGGTTCTGGTGGTAATATATAGAGGGCGACGAAATACGGTGGAGGAGATGTCGCGTGGAAGAGAGAGTTGTAGATGGTATCTTTTAAAAGATGAGTGATGAATATTTACTGCTATTTTGATGATTTTTTTTTGGGTAAGTTTTGATTTCTTCAGTATACTTGTTGTACCCCAAACTTTGCCGTCCCATATTTCTCAACAAATGTCATATGAGGTCCCCAAATTGCTCAAGGGAGTTCAAGAGTTGACCAGACAAACTCTCTCCTAAGGCAGTGTACCTCAAATTAGGGTTTCATTTTTCATCAAGAATATTGAGTCTAAAGGATCCCAAATGCTCACCATTGTCCTAATATGTTCTCAAGATCATCCATGTCAAGTTTCAAGCCTTGCAGAGGAAGTTTGCTCAGTCAATTGCTCTAATACCTAGAAATCGACTGTGCTAGGTCAAAAGTCAACTGTGGCCCACATACAGTAAAAATTCAAGATTTTTGGTTAACATCCTCATTTTGAAGTATCATTCATCATTTTATCAAGGGTTGATCATGATTCATCAAGTATTACCCCTAATTCATCAAAACCCAAAAGTTGTTGAACTAGGGATTTTGCAGGAAAAGTCAACTCAACTTTGACCAAGCATAACTTTCTCATACTTTATCAAGAATGACCCATCCAAAGCTCATTTTTAAGAGGATGCAATTCCCTACAGTTCATCTTCATCTCCCAAGTTCAGAATATGCACTCACAAGAAGATATGAATTTTGACATTATAGGTCATTTTGAAAAGTCAACAAAAACACCTTTTGGGTCAAAGCTTCATACATGAACATGGAAGACTCAATTTACATGAGACCAAAAGGGTTGCTTAAAGGACATCCTAAGATTTCTAAAAAAGTCCAAGAACACCCCCTCTAGAGTCAAAATTGAGAGAGTTATGCATTGGCCAAGTTGACCATTTTTTGCAAAATTGCCAAAAGTTAAATGTGCTCAAATTTGCATTTTTTGCTAAATGGGCCCAACCTTTTATGCTTGCACCTCAAATCTACCATGGTCCATGACCCAAATGCTCACTCACGTGTTATTTGCTTCATTATTTATTTTATTTTGATTTTTTATTTATTAAAAATTGAATTAAATCAAATAATTAATAAATAATAACAAAGATTTGCTTTGATTGGAATTTTGGACAGAATCACAAGCTCATAATGCTGGCATATCAGAATCAAATCACATCAATGGAAATTGGTACAAGAAAGCACGATTGGCATGAAAATATAAAGATATCCTATGCATTGAAAATCAAATCAAATCTTGGATAAATGGAAAGTTTTAATCCAAGTTTGTTAACCTAGTTCATTCTAGGTTATATAAGAAAGTTTTGCAGATCAAAGAAAGGGGTTAGAGGCGTGAAACTGCCAGAAAAGGAACTTAGAATTCTTGGTAAAAAGTGAGATCCAAATTCCGGAATAGAAGGCTAATCAAGGAGTTTCCAAGCCAGAAATCAATTCCTTGACGTTTCAGGAAGCATTCCCAATCAGTTGCAGGCGTCAGAACATCCAGAATCTCCTCCTATCATTCTCACGGTTTGTAAAATTATCCACATTCGGTTATTATAATTCTTGCATATTCAGCATGTCTAAACTACATATTTGTGTTCATCAGCATATTTGCAATGTTTCTGGATAGTTTAATTTGAGTTACAGTGCATGCATAAACTTTTGCCATTGTTAGGGTTCTGTGCTCTAATTTGGGGTTTCGGTTTTTAAACGAAATCAGACAGACTAATGGGCACCATGATGGTTAGAGCTTCAAATCCAGCTGATCCATGGTCCCCAATTGAATTCATATTGCATATACTTGATTTTTGAATGACACAGGTTTCAGCAACAGACCTACGTCTGTAGGTAAAAGAATCAGAACATAAAATGAAGGTTCCAGGGAAGAAGACAATAGTGTGTCACAGCCGATTGGCTGATTCAAATTCTGGCGTGTTATTCTGGCCAGAAACCCATTGTTCTGATATATATTGTTTGTTTTTATTATATTAATAAACTAACATCCAGCGCATTTGGTTAGAAGAAGGAAGTCAGAAGCTCATTATTCTGGGTTCGATCCCATGCATGAGCTTTTGGTATTTTCTCCTTTGTTTTCGCCAGAGCCAGCACCTACACCTTATGAGGATCATCACCTTCTGGGTCCACCAGCAGGCACCAGATCCAGTGCATCATCTTCTGATCCATCACCCAGAATCAGATCCAACGCCTCATCTTTAGAAGAACAAAATCTTCTGATCCATCAGCCAGGATCAGATCCAGTGCCCCCCCATCTTCTGAGGGTCACCATCTTCTGGACCCCTCAGCCAGAACCAGATCTGCTGACAGCAGGCCCACTTGATTATTTCCATTATTTTTCTTTAATTTCTTTTCTTTAATTATTCTGTTTTTTTATCAACACCAAAATTATTTAATTTTAAATTAACCAATCAAAAATCACAAAAAAGATTTATTTTCTTAATAAATGTTTTGTTATTAATTAGTTTAATTAATTTAGGGCAACTTTAATTTCTTTCACAAATAAAATAAAAAACACAAAAATAGGTTTTTAGATTGAATTTAATTAATTTTTTTCTTAATTTAAAATTAATTAGAATTAGGATTTTCTTTTTAATTTAACTATTTCATTATTTTCTTAAAACATGACAAAAAACATTTTTTTAATCAATCGTCAATAGGTTTAGTCAAGGGTCAAAACCCTAGTCGTTTCGTATTTGATTCATCACACACTTATTATTTATTTTGACAATATTTTTGTAATTGCTCACTGGTTTGTAATAGTTAATTTAGGGCTTTTACTTATCGCTTTTTCCTCGGGTTTTGTTTTGCTATGTAATTAATCCCCCTCCCCGAAGCCTTGTAATAGCGTAGATTTACTTTCTCGCATTTTTAATTCCCGAAAATATTTAATTGTCTAGATTTATGCTAATAGGATTGTGTGACAAGAATGCATGACAAATTAATCCAGTTAGAAAACCCTAATGTGCAAAGATAAATGACTGAAACTAATCACTCACACATATCACTCTTAGGGTATACTCTCACTTCGGTTGCCTTCGGTAAACGATCATTAAGTATAGGGTGTCTTAGTGGTTACCCTTCTAAAAAAGATCAAATGTCCCGTTCGGATGTTTCCTCAGAATGTTGCCTCAAAAGGTTGCCTCAGAAATGTTGCCTCGAATATGATCTTAAGACTTTGGGGTTATTAATAAGATGTCCTAGTATTGCTTTAGTGATCGTACGTCCCTTTCGAATTGACCCTTAAAACTTCAACGACGGTGCTACCTATTTCTCAATAGTAGGATAGCGTTGTCTGAAGGAAACAAGAATAGAAACGATCTTTTTTCGAGTAAGTAGATGCTAGTAGGTACTTGCTCAAATCAAAACTTTTCACACTTACACTTTTCAAACAAATTTTCAAAGCAACTTCGTCACACCTTTGAGGACGGATACAAAGGTTATCACGAAGTCGAAACTTTTCATAATAAAGCACATACCCAAACAATTTTAAAAGATGAGCAAGTAACTAAGAGCTCATGGAAAACCATGAATAGAAAGGGTGCTAACACCTTACCTTTCTATAATCTACCCCTCGTACTCAGAAACATATCGAAAAAGGTTTTTTTCTATTCTTTTTCCTTTTCCTGACTGGATAAAATAAAATTCGGTGGCGACTCTTGCTTACCACGACATTTTGCAAACACAAAACGCAAAATGCAAACCAGCATTTCAAAACCGTCGGTTCTTCCATCGTATCACAGAAATGGCGACTCTACTGGGGAAATAAATAAGTAGGGTATACCTTAGGATCTAGTTCAGCATAATTGCTTCTCTTGATTGCTTTGATTGCTTTACTTTTAAGGGTTTTGTTTGGGAGTTACTATAGATCCTAACCCGAATCTAGGGACACCTTTTAGGTAAGTAGAAATAGACTGTGAGGGAACTGTACGGTGTAGACTGATACGGTTGAAGCAGTAGCTACGTTGATGTGGCACATTGGTTGGTATCGGTACCCCTTGTGGAGAAACGAAGAGAATACGAGTCTGCTGCATGGTGTCGTTAAGCATCAACTGACCTTAGAACCTTTAATCGACCAACTTGGCCATTAGAAAGTAGTGAGATAGCCGGTGTGATCGGTGGATCTGGAACTGACTGTTTAACGCTGGTTCGCGAAATGTCGCGGAAGCAAGAGTCGCCACCGTCTTTTATTTTCTCCAAATGGACAGGACAAAAGCACAGAAAAATTCCTTAAAGAGATTGCTCTCGGTTCGGGAGGTAGGTTATAGAAAGGGAAGGTGTTAGCACCCTTTCTATCCATGGTTATCCATGGGCTCTTAGATACTTGCTCATTGTGTTTTCAAAATTGTTTGTTTGCTTTTCAATATGGGTTTAAAAAAGTTTCTTTGAAAAAATTTCAGTTCGACTCGTACGTCAGAGTGTTTGAAAAATTTGTTTTGAAAGCTTTTGAAAATATGTTGGTGTGAAAAGTATTTTTATTTGTTTTTGAAATTTGAGCAAGTATCCTTGAGAACCTACCTACCCTAAGGAATTCGTCTGTGTAGATGTCCTTTAAAGTAGTGCCATCCCACCATTGAGAGGTAGGTAGCACCACCGTTGGAGGTGTTCGGGTCAATTCGAGTTTGTAGGGACATGGTGATCACCAGAGCAATGGGAAGACACCTTAGAAGCTACCCTCATGCCAGGTTCCCGGATCATGAGGACTTACTAAGACGTCCTCTACTCGACGATCACCTTTCGAGGCAAGGCAACAGTGAGGTGTACCCTAGGGGTGGTGTGTGCGAATTGTGTGTCGTTTTCATTTGTATTTGTCTTGTCGTGTTAAAGTGATCTACGCTTGATTTTATTATGTCCATTCATTCTTGCATGCTTTGTTTAACAGTTAATATTTGCGGGAAAATAAATCTAAACTATTACAAAGGGCGCGGGTCCACATCGCCAAAATTAAACCGGACCCGATTTGACAGAAAGTAAATAAAGCAATTAAAGAAAAGTGCGAGAAGTTTAAGTTACAACGCTTTGGGAGAGATACATAATTATTTAAGCAATAAAATAAATACGCAAATTAAACAATTAAAAATATGGGCGTTGGACCCCTTTTGCAAAATATTAAATTAATAAGGAATTAAAATTAAAAATTTAAAAAAAAAATGTTTTAGGTATTTTTAGTGTCTTTTAAGATTTAATAGAAAAAGGATTAATTAAAACTAAAAGGTTAAACCTAGTTCTAACTATTTTTAAGTTATTTAAGAAAAAATGTTGAATCTTAACCTAATTTAAACCTAAGTTTTTATTGTACAATTTAATTATAAAAATAAATAAAATAAGTAATATTATTATAATGAAAAAAAAGAAAAATTGAAAGGAATAAAATTTATTAAACCTAAATTCTATGTTTTTTTGGATTTTTAGTTATTAAAAAGAATTAAAGTTAAAACCTATTTTACTAAATTTATTTACAAGAAAATATTAAACTAAAATATTTATTGCATTTTTTGTCTTTTCTGAATTTTTATGTATTTTTGTATTTTTGTGAAAAAAATATAATTAAATTGAAACAACAAAGAAAATAATATAATTGAAAAATAAAATATAAGAAAAAAAGGATAGAAAATTGCAAACCAGGGGGGGTTCAGGCCCCAATTGTGAGGTATAGGCCTAGCAATCTGGCCCATTTAGCTTTGAATTCATTGACTTTTCTGAATCCCGTGTGATGCATTGACTAGGGCGTAGCGTGCTCTTTGAATCCATGCCCTTGATCTGATCTCACAGGACGCGTGTATGGATAGATGGTGAGGGAATAGGATGCGCCTGCAACTTTGAAGCACATGGGAATTGCTTTTGAAAAATAATATGGAAACTTGTAAGACCTGGGGCTCGAACCCAGGTCATGTACCGTTCCAAACAACGCGCTTGCCACTGAACCATCGCTTGTACCTTTAACATATAACAACATTCAAATATAATAAATAAAACATGATGTTAATGGGTTTAAAGCGCGCGAGATTTAAATTAGCCAATCGCTGGCAGCCACGCAGTCGTCTTCCTCGCTATGTATATTTTCCTGAAAAACAATTATATTAGGCAACGGTTTCAGACACGTTTCATTAGGTGGCCTTTGGAAAAATAGCTAATAGATCTCAGGGCTCCATAAATTGATCGCGAGTAGTGTTTCCCGTTCGTCCAGATGCGTGGAATCCAATGGTCCTAGTCTCAGCCTCTAATTTTGCCTTATTGCAAAAGCCCTAATTTATCCTCCTGAAAACCCTAGAATCTCAAACATGGTATCATCGTGTATGGCAAATAAAAATACAATTAAAGGTACTGGTTAGCTTTAAAACTTCAATATGAACATGAATCAAGCAATATATTTCACAAATGATGCATAGAATAGAATGTAAGACTACGAAATTTGTTTGATACAGTTGAGGTTCCTGGTACCGATTCTTGGCGTTTGAGTGGAAGCTTATGATTGGAATCTGATCAGGGAGACTGGAGGAAGCCAATAGAATGAATATTAGGGCTTGAATCAACCTCCAGCAATGATTTCAGAATTGAGTTTTTAAGTGAAAATTCCAAGTTTGGTAGGGGAATTGCTGCGCAGTTTTCAGTCTAATACAATTAGGTTTAGGTTCCTGGTTATGTAGTGGAGGCATTAGGTCAAAGAAATTCAATCAAATCTCTTCCATTCAATGATTTTGCAAATTGATTTTCTAAGATCTTTTTGAATCTTTTTTCATGTGTATTTGGTGTCAATTAGGCTCAAATCAAACCAATTCTTTCCATGTTGGGATGTGCACAAAATATTGAAGCTGAAATGTGTACAAAAAGATTTGTTTGGTTCATTTAGATATTTTTCATGTATTTAAATAATTTAAATGAATTAATATAAATAATAATTCAAATAAATAAATAAAAAATGAGAAAATACTTCCCTTTGGGCCAAGTGGTCGTGCACATGCTTAGAATGGTGAATCATGGAAGAAAAATGGGCCCATTAGCAAATTTAGGTCATTTGAAGTAATGTTGACTTTTCAAAATATCCAAAAATTTCCCAACTTCCACAAGGCACAACTTGCTCAATTTTTAAGCTTTTCTCATGTTCTTGGACATTTTGGAAAGGTCTTTGAGTCCCCTAACCAATGCCTTTGGTTCCATGTCATTTTGATTTACCAATCTTAAGTTATGGCCTTTGACTTAAAGTCCCTTTTTGTTGACTTTTGAAAATGACCTATAATGTTGAAATTGATAACTTTTTGTGAGAGCATTTCTTGGACTGGGAGTATGAAGATGAATTGTAGGAAATGTCTTTCTCTTCAAAATGAGCTTTGGATGGAATTTTTATGATAATCCATGTGAAAGTTATGCCCTGGTCAATTTCAGTTGACTTTTTCAGCTGTCCAAATAAGGAAACTTTTGCATCTTTGATGATTTCTGAGCCAAATTTTGAGAATCATGATCAAGCATTGATCAAATGATGTTTGTGGCTTCAAAATGATATGTTGACCAAAAATTTGAACTTTTGACTGTCAAATGACCATTTTGCCCCTACAGTTGACTGTAGTGCAATTTAGGGTTTTGACTGTGCAATTTTGAGCTGAATGCCTTGAAACTTGATATGAGGATGCTTGACCATGTTTGTAGGCACATGAGACTTAATTGAGCCTTTGAAAACTTCATTTTCTTGATCAGAACCCAAACCATAGTTTTGACTGTATAGGAGACAGTTGGACTGTGCAACCCTTGGGGAATTTTGCAGCTTGGCTTGGCAATTTCTTTGAGAATATGGGAGGGCAAATTTTGGGGTGCAACAGTTGCCCCTGTTCAATCTTCTTAGACCTGAGGATGTAGATTGGCTGACGTGCCTTTCGTAATCCGAGGGTAGAAGATGATTGGACACTAGAGTGCCCAGAAATTTGCGCTCACATGTTAGCAGTGTGAAGGTGAAATGGGCTTACAGATGCCATTTAGAGGTTGATGAATAGGATGATGGGCTTATAGATGCCATCTGGATGTTGATCGCGTAAGAGATTCCTTAGCGAGAACCTGCATACCTGTAAAAGAAACAATTGAGTACCTGACACGTTGCAGGAGCTGATTTTAGATGCTTGGTATAGATGTGTCCTGACTGGTTGCAGGAGTTGAGTCTGGAGCTTCAAAAGGTGATGAATGAACCAGGGATGGTTACTACCTTAGCATGAATGGTAAGAGAACCTTGGGCAACTTTAACCTCAACAACGCTCGTTGAGAAAATCTTGGTGGGAAATACCATCTTCGCAGGAACGGAATGAGACCCATAGGCCATTATAATCTAACAGGGATGATCACCTCACTCAACGTCGGAGAGGGAAACACCTGAAAAGGACTTACCACCTCACACACCGTCGGAGAGGGAACCATATGAGACTATCACCTCACACTCATCGTCGGAGAGGGAAACATCTGAAAAGGACTTACCACCTCACACACCGTCAGAGAGGGAACCATAGGAGACTATCACCTCACACTCATCGTCGGAGAGGGAAACATCTGAAAAGGACTTACCACCTCACACACCGTTGGAGAGGGAACCATAGGAGACTATCACCTCACACTCATCGTCGGAGAGGGAAACATCTGAAAAGGACTTACCACCTCACACACCGTTGGAGAGGGAACCATAGGAGACTATCACCTCACACTCATCGTCGGATAGGGAAACATCTGAAAAGGACTTACCACCTCACACACCGTTGGAGAGGGAACCATAGGAGACTATCACCTCACACTCATCATCGGAGAGGGAAACATCTGAAAAGGACTTACCACCTCACACACCGTTGGAGAGGGAACCATAGGAGACTATCACCTCACACTCATCGTCGGAGAGGGAAACATCTGAAAAGGACTTACCACCTCACACACCGTTGGAGAGGGAACCATAGGAGACTATCACCTCACACTCATCGTCGGAGAGGGAAACATCTGAAAAGGACTTACCACCTCACACACCGTTGGAGAGGGAACCATAGGAGACTATCACCTCACACTCATCGTCGGAGAGGGAAACATCTGAAAAGGACTTACCACCTCACACACCGTTGGAGAGGGAACCATAGGAGACTATCACCTCACACTCATCGTCGGAGAGGGAAACATCTGAAAAGGACTTACCACCTCACACACCGTCGGAGAGGGAACCATAGGAGACTATCACCTCACACTCATCGTCGGAGAGGGAAACATCTGAAAAGGACTTACCACCTCACACACCGTCAGAGAGGGAACCATAAGAGACTATCACCTCACACTCATCGTCGGAGAGGGAAACATCTGAAAAGGACTTACCACCTCACACACCGTCGGAGAGGGAACCATAGGAGACTATCACCTCACACTCATCGTCGGAGAGGGAAACATCTGAAAAGGACTTACCACCTCACACACTGTCGGAGAGGGAACCATAAGGAGATTATCACCTCACACTCATCGTCGGAGAGGGAAACATCTGAAAAGGAATTACCACCTCACACTCTTGTCGGAGAGGGGACCATAGGAGACTATCACCTCACACTCATCGTCGGAGAGGGAAACATCTGAAAAAGGAATTACCACCTCACGCACTTGTCGGAGAGGGGACCATAAGGAGATTATCACCTCACACTCATCGTCGGAGAGGGAAACATCTGAAAAAGGAATTACCACCTCACACACTTGTCGGAGAGGGGACCATAGGGGACTATCACCTCACACTCATCGTCGGAGAGGGAAACATCTGAAAAAGGAATTACCACCTCACGCACTTGTCGGAGAGGGGACCATAGGAGACTATCACCTCACACTCATCGTCGGAGAGGGAAACATCTGAAAAAGGAATTACCACCTCACGCACTCGCCGTCGGAGAGGGGACCATAACTTCTGCTGAGTCTTTATCAGAAAAACCTGTTGGGAGTCGATTTAGCTGGACTAGAGAAGGCTTTGAAATATGTTTGAGCATTTTAACTGCGTCTTTCCTGAAAGGTAAAGGTCAGTCATATGTAATGCATGATATGGATCAAGCGATGATGTTCTCAACATAAATGAGATTTGTATGATATGATGCGTTATGCATGCTATAATGATGTATGTGATGTCTAGGAAAGTAAATCATTGACGGGTGCCGGGAAGTCATATCCTGGGCTGATGTTGGAGAGTGAGCTTTTATTTCCACTGGGGATGATAGTTGCAAGAATACCGGTAGGAGAAGATGACTCCGTTGCGGAATAAACTTGGCCAATGGAAGATTCTGCGGGGAGAAAAGATACTCTAGCGACCATGCTGGGAAGCAATACTCTGTGGGGAGATGCTTTACTGAGTGTAATAACTTGCTGAGGATGTCTTGTTATTGGAAGTGTGAATAGACTTCGCTGGGGATAAGAAGGCTTCGTCGACTACGCTCTTTCCGTGGCTTTCGGCTGAGGATAACCCAGTTATATCCTGTTAAAGAAATAACTCTTTAAATCAAGCCAGACGACGTGTTCGTGCTCTGCGAGGGGATAAGCTTCCAGAATTTTATTGGGGATAAGCTTACTGCTTGGGGAGATGGATTCCAACTTTCCTGGGGAAGCTGGATTGGACTCTCCTGGGGAAGTATTGAACTGTATTGGTTATGTTCTTCAACGGAACCTTCCTTGGTACCTTGGAGGATAGAACAGTTAGATTGCTTGGGCACCCGTTATTGCCCCTGTTTCTATGGGGGACCTGTGAGGTGCTGATAGTTGTTGAGGGTCAAACCTTCTTCTGGTATGCAGGTGACAAGATGACAGGACATAGTCGTACGCTTTGATCCCTAACTTTTGCCTGGACCGCCCTTTCGGGTTTTCAGTCCACCGGGATACCCATTTTTGCCCAAGCCGCCTTTTCAGGTTTTCGACTTGCCGGGTGTACAGATTTTTTTCATTTCATCCCTCATTTTGCCCGAACCCTTTTGGTTCGCCGGGAAGCCCTTATTTTTGCCTAGGTGCGTCAACCTAGCGGGTCTTTGATTATGCGTAGTATCTTTTCGACTATGTCCATGTTCTTAGAATGTAGGGAGTTGACCCTGTTAGAAGTGTTTTGTCGCGCCACCAGAAGGTGTTTGATCAGACAAGATTCGTTGTTGAAATGCCCCAAGTGACTCAGGCAGAGATTTGCCCCAGGCTATTTGGTCTTTGAGATATTCTCCGAACCTTGGCTTAATTGCCCCAGATAATGGACCATGGTCATGTCTGCCCCTTGATTGGAGGTACTTCTGTTCACTAGGAATTCGTCGTGCGAACTTCTATGCTGTTCAAACAAAAAGTCATATGCAAACAAAGTTATGTTAAAAATGCAAAGCCTATGTCTGTCTTGAAGATTTTGAAAATGCATTCTTCTTTTTCATAAAACAAATGAATGTTTGTAAAACGTGATGTCAACTCCGTATTTACCGTAGGCCTTCAGGAGTCAGGATACCTTTCGTAACAGTATGCTTTCGAACTAACCCATGCTTCAGCTAGGACTTTTAAGGGTTATAACATGGCTTGGTTCACGGTTTAAGAAACAAAGGATAAAGGCTCAAATTTTATTTGTACCCACCCGCTCTTCGTGATGTTCCCCAAACCTAAACTCAGTTGATCATATGTTAGACCTTGCTTTGATTTTCCGGTGATGATTCGGATGTTGATAACTTATTTTGAATAGGCAGTCATTTCTTTCTTGTTGAGGGTTTGTAGGACCTCTTTCTTTTGATTTCGTTATCCCTATTTTTTTTATTTTTTTTTTGCTCGAACTGTTTCCTTTTTGGAATTACAGTCAGCGGGATGCCCCAGCTTCATAAGTCCCTTCTTATAGGTTTTGACTTCTTGGGCTTTTCGTTTATGATTTTTTTTTTGATAATGACTGCCTGTTCTTTATTGATTATTCAGAACCATCACTGTCTTTCTTTGTTTTGTAAGGACCTCTTTGGTGCCATTCGTTATGCACTTAGATCTACTGAAAGAACTACCCTGCCCCAGGTTATGATTAAGGGTTTCAATTTTCGAAAATAAAACTCCTACTTCTTTGGCTCAGATGGGTTGACGAGGGATTATCTTCCTTATAACTCCAGTGTTTAGGATTTGAAACAATGCCTGTACCTCATCAGCGGGGTCTGTTCAAAAGCATACTGTAAAGATAGCGGTATCGTTTTCGTCATCCTCCCTCAAGAGGCTTAGAATTAACGAGAGTTGACATCAGAAAAAATATGAAAACAATTTGCATATAGTGAATGCGAATATACTGATTCAAAATAGACATAAGCGATGCATTAATGGAATAACAATGTTTTAACATGAATAAATGCTTGAACGGTCAAAAGAAAAACACAACTTGAACATTCGAATGAACAAAAGTTTCCTAGTCTCGGAGCTTGTCACTTCAACTGGTGAGCCTTGGAGGAATGGTAGAAAAATTCAGCCTGTCCATCTTGTGTGAACTCCAATGCCCCTTCATCGATCAGGTCCTGGATTTTGTTCCTCAGATCCCAACATTCATTGGTATCATGTCCTGGGCTAGCAGAGTGGTAGGCACACCTCTTATTGGGATCGTAGGCAGGAGATGTTGTGTTGGGGTTCCGGGGATGAGCCCTTAATGTGATCAGATTCAACCTCAATAGGCGTTGCAAAGCTTGATACAGCGACATGTTGAGCGGGGTGAATTGCCTTCTGGGCTTGTCTGGCTGAAGCTGGTGAGGTTGATGCTGAATTTGTGGCACTGGAGCCATTTGAGAAGCTTTCCCCTTATCCTCTTGTCTCGAGGATGATTGGATGATGAATGGCTTTTTACCCTTAGATGTTTTCCCCAGTTGGTTACCCCGAAGCAGTTGGTTGACGAGAACCCCGAGCTCATCTTGTCTTTGAGCTAAGTCTTGGATGACAGTCATCTGCCCCAGCATCTGGGCTTGCAATGCATCCACTTCAGCTTGCAGATGTTTCAGCCGTTCGTCCTCAGCGCTGTTCCTGACCAAAGTCTCCATGAGAAATGTCCTCAACTCCTCATGCCCCTCAGATAGATTCAGGAGGATTTCCCCGAACCGAGTCTCTTGAGCGAGAAGGTCCTGGTTATCTTGTTGGGAAGTCATTGTTGAAATAAACAGCGGAGAAGGTAAGTGACCTGTAACAAGGGTACCTATAATGCAATGATATGTATGATATGCATGCAATGTTTTCAAGGATCTCGCGGGGTAAACAAGAAAATTTGTTAGCATCTGGATCCGGTAGCTTGATGGAAAGAACTTCATATTTGTTGAGAGTCTTTCTTCCAAGGGTCAAAGGCTCACCATATCCAGTGGGTCATAGCCCCTGACTTTAGTCACCATGTCTAGTTTTGGTTTCCAAACAAACTTGGTTAGGGGAACCTTCTTCAAGAGTCAGAGCTCACCATATCCAGTGGGTCATAGCCCATGACAACTTTTTCTAGAGGAAAATAAATCCTCTTTGCCCCTTGCTGGGATAGTTGATTCACCATGACCTGCATCACAAGCCCTTGAGATCCTTGAAATGGGTTAGGATGTATGCAATGGTATGATGTCATGATGCATGGGGTAATGTAGGTAACCCTGTTATGAGTCCCAATTAAGGACTGCAAACCAAAACCTGCAAGAAACTCAAGTAAAACCTGTCATGAGTCCCAATTAAGGACTAAAACAAACCCTGCAAGAAACTCGGTAAACCTTGTCATGAGTTCTAATTAAGGACTAAATAAAACTTGTAAAACACTCAGTAGACCCTGTTATGAGTCCCAGTTAAGGACTATAAGCAAAACCTGCAAGAAACTCAAGTGTCAGATAACAAGCATGCAAGTAGTCAAGTTGGAAGGCACACAAGTCACACAAGAGAAACCCTTAGAGTTTAGGCCAGCATGAGGTCTAGGTATTACCCTCTTTTAGTTTGTTGGTTCATACATGTTCTATCAAAAGTAACCGGGTTCTTAGAGGATCCCAATATCATTGACTACCCTCAATCGGTCATAACTCCAGCATCGCAATCTTTTCTTGCGGCCAGAACCATCGCGAGAGTTTAGCCTCAATGGGCGTAGCATACTGCTACTGTTCTAATGGCCAAGTTGGGTCATTTAAGGTTCTAAGGTTGTTGGTGCTTAATGACTCCTTAGAAGACCCATATTCTCCTCGTTGCGACACAAGGGATATCGGTACAGACCAAGGTGCCACACCAACGTAGCCACTGTTTCACCCGTGTCGGTCTACGCCGGACAGGTCCCTCACAGCTTATGCTACCTAAACAGGGTATCCCCAGATCCGGGTTAGGATCTATGTAACTCCCATGCAACCCACAAATTTAAAGCAGACAAGTCAATACAATTGAAAACACAGTTATGAACTAACCCTAAGGTACACCTCACTTTATAAAGTATCCCCAGCAGAGTCGCCAGTTCTGTGATCGGTGGATCTGGAACTGACTGTTTAACGCTGGTTCGCGAAATGTCGCGGAAGCAAGAGTCGCCACCGTCTTTTATTTTCTCCAAATGGACAGGACAAAAGCACAGAAAAATTCCTTAAAGAGATTGCTCTCGGTTCGGGAGGTAGGTTATAGAAAGGGAAGGTGTTAGCACCCTTTCTATCCATGGTTATCCATGGGCTCTTAGATACTTGCTCATTGTGTTTTCAAAATTGTTTGTTTGCTTTTCAATGTGGGTTTAAAAAAGTTTCTTTGAAAAAATTTCAGTTCGACTCGTACGTCAGAGTGTTTGAAAAATTTGTTTTGAAAGCTTTTGAAAATATGTTGGTGTGAAAAGTATTTTTGTTTGTTTTTGAAATTTGAGCAAGTATCCTTGAGAACCTACCTACCCTAAGGAATTCGTCTGTGTAGATGTCCTTTAAAGTAGTGCCATCCCACCATTGAGAGGTAGGTAGCACCACCGTTGGAGGTGTTCGGGTCAATTCGAGTTTGTAGGGACATGGTGATCACCAGAGCAATGGGAAGACACCTTAGAAGCTACCCTCATGCCAGGTTCCCGGATCATGAGGACTTACTAAGACGTCCTCTACTCGACGATCACCTTTCGAGGCAAGGCAACAGTGAGGCGTACCCTAGGGGTGGTGTGTGCGAATTGTGTGTCGTTTTCATTTGTATTTGTCTTGTCGTGTTAAAGTGATCTACGCTTGATTTTATTATGTCCATTCATTCTTGCATGCTTTGTTTAACAGTTAATATTTGCGGGAAAATAAATCTAAACTATTACAAAGGGCGCGGGTCCACATTGCCAAAATTAAACCGGACCCGATTTGACAGAAAGTAAATAAAGCAATTAAAGAAAAGTGCGAGAAGTTTAAGTTACAACGCTTTGGGAGAGATACATAATTATTTAAGCAATAAAATAAATACGCAAATTAAACAATTAAAAATATGGGCGTTGGACCCCTTTTGCAAAATAATAAATTAATAAGGAATTAAAATTAAAAATTAAAAAAAAAATGTTTTTGGTATTTTTAGTGTCTTTTAAGATTTAATAGCAAAAGGATTAATTAAAACTAAAAGGTTAAACCTAGTTCTAACTATTTTTAAGTTATTTAAGAAAAAATGTTGAATCTTAACCTAATTTAAACCTAAGTTTTTATTGTACAATTTAATTATAAAAATAAATAAAATAAGTAATATTATTATAATGAAAAAAAAGAAAAATTGAAAGGAATAAAATTTATTAAACCTAAATTCTATGTTTTTTTGGATTTTTGGTTATTAAAAAGAATTAAAGTTAAAACCTATTTTACTAAATTTATTTACAAGAAAATATTAAACTAAAATATTTATTGCATTTTTTGTCTTTTCTGAATTTTTATGTATTTTTGTATTTTTGTGAAAAAAATATAATTAAATTGAAACAACAAAGAAAATAATATAATTGAAAAATAAAATATAAGAAAAAAAGGATAGAAAATTGCAAACCAGGGGGGGGTTCAGGCCCCAATTGTGAGGTATAGGCCTAGCAATCTGGCCCATTTAGCTTTGAATTCGTTGACTTTTCTGAATCCCGTGTGATGCATTGACTAGGGCGTAGCGTGCTCTTTGAATCCATGCCCTTGATCTGATCTCACAGGACGCGTGTATGGATAGATGGTGAGGGAATAGGATGCGCCTGCAACTTTGAAGCACATGGGAATTGCTTTTGAAAAATAATATGGAAACTTGTAAGACCTGGGGCTCGAACCCAGGTCATGTACCGTTCCAAACAACGCGCTTGCCACTGAACCATCGCTTGTACCTTTAACATATAACAACATTCAAATATAATAAATAAAACATGATGTTAATGGGTTTAAAGCGCGCGAGATTTAAATTAGCCAATCGCTGGCAGCCACGCAGTCGTCTTCCTCGCTATGTATATTTTCCTGAAAAACAATTATATTAGGCAACGGTTTCAGACACGTTTCATTAGGTGGCCTTTGGAAAAATAGCTAATAGATCTCAGGGCTCCATAAATTGATCGCGAGTAGTGTTTCCCGTTCGTCCAGATGCGTGGAATCCAATGGTCCTAGTCTCAGCCTCTAATTTTGCCTTATTGCAAAAGCCCTAATTTATCCTCCTGAAAACCCTAGAATCTCAAACATGGTATCATCGTGTATGGCAAATAAAAATACAATTAAAGGTACTGGTTAGCTTTAAAACTTCAATATGAACATGAATCAAGCAATATATTTCACAAATGATGCATAGAATAGAATGTAAGACTACGAAATTTGTTTGATACAGTTGAGGTTCCTGGTACCGATTCTTGGCGTTTGAGTGGAAGCTTATGATTGGAATCTGATCAGGGAGACTGGAGGAAGCCAATAGAATGAATATTAGGGCTTGAATCAACCTCCAGCAATGATTTCAGAATTGAGTTTTTAAGTGAAAATTCCAAGTTTGGTAGGGGAATTGCTGCGCAGTTTTCAGTCTAATACAATTAGGTTTAGGTTCCTGGTTATGTAGTGGAGGCATTAGGTCAAAGAAATTCAATCAAATCTCTTCCATTCAATGATTTTGCAAATTGATTTTCTAAGATCTTTTTGAATCTTTTTTCATGTGTATTTGGTGTCAATTAGGCTCAAATCAAACCAATTCTTTCCATGTTGGGATGTGCACAAAATATTGAAGCTGAAATGTGTACAAAAAGATTTGTTTGGTTCATTTAGATATTTTTCATGTATTTAAATAATTTAAATGAATTAATATAAATAATAATTCAAATAAATAAATAAAAAATGAGAAAATACTTCCCTTTGGGCCAAGTGGTCGTGCACATGCTTAGAATGGTGAATCATGGAAGAAAAATGGGCCCATTAGCAAATTTAGGTCATTTGAAGTAATGTTGACTTTTCAAAATATCTAAAAATTTCCCAACTTCCACAAGGCACAACTTGCTCAATTTTTAAGCTTTTCTCATGTTCTTGGACATTTTGGAAAGGTCTTTGAGTCCCCTAACCAATGCCTTTGGTCCCATGTCATTTTGATTTACCAATATTAAGTTATGTCCTTTGACTTAAAGTCCCTTTTTGTTGACTTTTGAAAATGACCTATAATGTTGAAATTGATAACTTTTTGTGAGAGCATTTCTTGGACTAGGAGTATGAAGATGAATTGTAGGAAATGTCTTTCTCTTCAAAATGAGCTTTGGATGGAAGTTTTCTGATAATCCATGTGAAAGTTATGCCCTGGTCAATTTCAGTTGACTTTTTCAGCTGTCCAAATAAGGAAACTTTTGCATCTTTGATGATTTCTGAGCCAAATTTTGAGAATCATGATCAAGCATTGATCAAATGATGTTTGTGGCTTCAAAATGATATGTTGACCAAAAATTTGAACTTTTGACTGTCAAATGACCATTTTGCCCCTACAGTTGACTGTAGTGCAATTTAGGGTTTTGACTGTGCAATTTTGAGCTGAATGCCTTGAAACTTGATATGAGGATGCTTGACCATGTTTGTAGGCACATGAGACTTGATTGAGCCTTTGAAAACTTCATTTTCTTGATCAGAACCCAAACCCTAGTTTTGACTGTATAGGAGACAGTTGGACTGTGCAACCCTTGGGGAATTTTGCAGCTTGGCTTGGCAATTTCTTTGAGAATATGGGAGGGCAAATTTTGGGGTGCAACAGCCGGCCTCGGTGTAAAGCTGGGAACTGGTTGATACTCGATGCTACACTCATTGAGACCATACTCTCGAGATAGTTCCGGCTGCAAGAAAAGATTGCGTGAGCTGAAACCATGGCCGATGGAGGATGGTCAGTGATATTGAGATCCTCTAGAACCCGGTTACTTTTTTCTAGGATAGGTTGAAACCAACTTAACTTCAAGAGGGTACTACCTTTGACCTCATGCAAGCCTTAAACCTAAGGGCTTTGTGTGATTTGACTGTGTTTGCAATACTTGTGTTTGCTATACCAGTGGTTTATCATGACATCATGCATCATAATATGGCATTCATGTTTCATTACACTAACCATTTCAAAGACCAAGGGAATTTATCTTTGTTCTGTTTTGCAGATTATGGCTTCCGGGCCCAGAAATACCATCCGAGTCAACTTTGTGCAAATACCTGCCTAACTTAAAGAGCTAGTCTCAAGAGTTTCCGAGACTTCTATGTTCATTAAGAGACATTGTCAACTTCTCATCCTGGTCACTTCAAATCTTGATGAGCAAATAATGAGTGTACTTTTCCAGTTCTTCGATCCTGTGCATCATTGCTTCACCTTTCTAGATTACCAGCTGGTTCCCACCTTGGAAGAGTTCTCTCACCTATTGGGAATATCCATTCTTGAACAGGTACCCTTCACAGGTATGGAAGAAGTTCCTAGACCAGAAGACATTGCCTCAGCTCTGCATTTGAAACGGGCTGATGTAGTATCCAATCAGGAAACACGAAGCGGGGTCGAAGGTTTTCTATCCAAATTCCTGATTGACCAGGCTCAGCTATTCTGGGATAATTTAGATTTTCAGGCTTTCGAAGATATCTTGGCTCTCCTTATCTATGGGTTGATTCTCTTCCCGAATCCAGATTCCTTTGTAGATGTGAATGCTGTCAAGATTTTCCTTTCTCGCAATCCTGTACCTACCCTGCTGGGTGATATCTTGCATGCCATTTATACTCGTACCGTGCGAAGAAGAGGGACTCTTATGTGTTGCATGCCGCTGCTGTCGAGGTGGTTTATTTCTCACCTCCCTAAGTTTGTGCTGAAGAATGAAGAAGGTTTGGGTTGGTCCTACAGAATAATGTCACTTGTCCATACAGATATTCTTTGGAGTTCCCGGGCTATGGAAGACACTGCTGTTATTGATCGTTGTGGGGGATACCCTAATGTCCCATTTCTTGGAATCAGAGGGGGTATAACTTACAATACTTGTATAGCTTTACGACAATTTGGCCGTGCTCAGAGAGATGGTCCCCATGAGCTACTTCTTGAGAACGTTGTATTTGACTACAAAGAGGACGTTAAGGAGCACCGCCGGAGGTTTATACGAGCTTGGGGCAAGGCGAACAGATCTGACCCCTAAGAGTTGGGACCAAAGACTTCCCTTCATATGCAGCCTTACCTCCAATGGGTCCGAGCTCGTGCCCAGAAGCTTGGGATGCCCTATGAAGCCGTATTACCAGTAATTGTGGAGCCCACTAATGAAGACGACATTCCTTACACGGTTCTCTATCCTTACATGCCCACTGATCCTGGGGAGTTGCAGAGGTCTTGGATTCAGCTAAAGAATGAGCGGGATACTTACCGGGAAAAGTACCATAAGCAAGAAAGGAAGATTTTGAAGCTCACTAGGCAACTCGAGGAATAAAGAGTGATCAATGACTACATCGGCACAAAGAGGAAGCATCCATGGGACTTTTGATTTTTCTTTTTCTAGTTTTTAGAGTTTGCTTTATTTACTTCTTTGTAACGCCTTAAAGGCATTATTGAATCTTTCAAAGTTAATCTAATAAAGTTTGTTTATTTTCGGTTTGCAAATTTAAATCTCCCAAAGTCTTTGAAATCATTACATTCATCCCATTATCATGCACATCATTAACATGTACCACTATAGGTTTCTCATCTTCTTCGCTGTTTATTATAGCAGAAATGTCTTCTGATCAAGCTATCAAAGATCTTCAAGCACATAACGCCCAATTCCAACAGATGTTCATAAGTCTGGCTAAAGGGCAAGAGGATCTGAAGACCCTTATTCTGAAAGAGAAGAAGAAGAAGAAGGTCGGTATTCTGAACATGGGTAGAAGATTCGGAGAAAGTTTGAGACAACCAGCTGATCTGACCTCCTCATCTAAGGACGGGGAGAACCAAGAAAGGGTAAAGGACCCTAGTCCTGCCGTTTCTGGAGACGATATGGATTACGATGATGAGCAATATCCTCCTGCTGAGGATAGGTACAAGCAGCTAGAAGACCGTCTGAGTGCTATAGAGATTCAGAAGATCCCTGGTTTGGATTTTGGAGAACTGGGACTGGTATCGGGAGTGGTGATCCCTCATAAGTTCAAAGCTCTGGTTTTTGCCAAGTACGATGGAGTTTCCTGTCCAAAACTCCATCTCTGCTCTTACGTCAGAAAAATCCAACCCCACACTGCTGATAGAAATTTGTGGGTACACTTCTTTCAAGATAGTCTGTCAGGGACTCAGCTTGAATGGTTTTATCAGTTGGAAGGAGCCAGTGTCCGAAACTGGGAAGATCTTGCTGCTGCTTTCTACAAGCAGTATCAGTATAACGCCGACCTTGCTCCCACTCGTACTCAGCTCCAGGGTATGTCTATGGGTACAAGTGAAGGTTTTAAGGACTATGCTAAAAAATGGAGAGACTTGGCTGGGAGAGTTCAACCCCCTTTGTCTGATAGGGAGTTGGTTGATATGTTTCTAGGAATGCTATCAGGTCCATTTTTCAATCACTTAATCGGCAACTCGTCATCTGGTTTCACTGAACTGCTTTTAATGGGAGAAAGAGTAGAAGCTGGAATTCGGAGTGGTAAAATACAGAAGGATGCCTCCTCGAGTTCAGCAAAGAAGCCTTTCACTGGTAAGAAGGAAGCTAGTGTAGTCTATGGCCCGAGGGGCCAAAGCAGACCTGAACATCGTCAAACGGAAAATGTTGTAGTGATATCAAGACCTGTGGTTGCTCCACAATGAAACAATAAGCAAAGGGTGGAAAGACCACAACGACAATTTACCCACATCAACATGACTTTGGCTGAAGTCTTGCCTCATCTATTAAAATCCGACTTGGCAACCTTGAAAGAGGCTCCCAAGAATCCAAACACTGCTTCTCCCAAATACAATCCCAATGCACGGTGCGCCTACCATTCAGAGAGTCCTGGCCACGACACAAACGATTGTTGGGCTCTGAGCAATAAAGTGCAAGATTTGTTGGAAGTTAAAGAGATTGAGTTTGATGCTCCGGAAAATCCAAATGTTATAACTGCTCCTATGCCCAAACATGGTCGTGGAGTCAATGTTGTAGACACCGATTCGTTTGTGACCTCTGTAGAAGAAATTTCTACTCCTTTGATGGCGGTTAAGAAGAATTTGTTATTGGCCGGTTTATTTATGGGTTGTGGTGAAGGTTGCCACATGTGTTCAATTCTACCTTCCAGTTGCTGTTTATTGAAGTCAGGTGTTCAGCTCCTGATGGATAATAAGGAAATTCTGTTTGAGAAGACTATGATTTCGTTTGAAGATGTTACCATTATCACCATTTCCACCAATCCTTCCAAGGTTTCCTCGAGAAAACCTGTTAGGGTTACACCTGTTCCAAGAATTGCTCCATTAATAATCACCTCTTCTGGTCCCATCCCATATACCTCAGAAAAGGCTATCCCATGGCACTATTGTGCCGATGTATATTACCATGGTGTTAAACAAGATCTGAGGGCTGAAGAAGCGAATACTGACATCGGTAATATTGTTAGGGCAAGCAAGGTCACCAGAAGTGGAAGACTCTTTTCTCCCGAGATTTCCCCTCCGACTGTCCACAAACCTGTTGTCAATCCGCCTGCTAGTACATCAACCACTGTCCCAGTTCCTACTCCAGTTATCACCCCTGTCGCCGAGCCATCTAGGACTCGGGGCAAAGAAATCATAGGTGAGCCTTCCTGGACGGAGGCACCTAAGAATATCATTGTAGAAACCTCGAAACAAGAGATAGAGGAAATTTTGAATTTTATCAAGAAGAGCGACTACAATGTGGTCGAGCAACTGGGGCAGACCCCGTCAAAGATCTCCATGTTGTCCTTGTTGTTATGTTCTGAAGCCCATGTGAAGGCTTTGATTGCGTTTCTCAAGACTGCACATGTGCCGCAGGAAACTTCTGCAGATCAGTTCAAAGATTGTGTGGCTAGCCTAATCGCTGACAATGAGTTAGGATTTTCAGATGCAGATCTGACTGCTAAGGGGAGAAATCATAATGATGCTCTACATGTTTCGATCGAGTACAGGGTCACCACTATGGCCCGTGTGCTAGTAGATATCGGGTACTCACTGAATGTTCTACCGAAGAAAGCGCTAGACCGTCTGGACTGTGAAGGTTTGATTTTAAAGCCGAGTAATATTGTGGTAAGGGATTTTGATGGGTCAAAAAGAATGGTTCATGGGGAGGTGGACATCCCTGTCAAGGTGGGTTCTCAGACCTTTGGATCCACCTTCTACATAATGGATATCAAGCCATTGTATTCTTGCTTGCTGGGTCGTCCTTGGATTCATAAGGTTGGGGCAGTGACTTCCACACTCCTTCAAATGCTGAAATATCCGGTGAAGGGGAAGATTGTCACAGTAGAACGTGAAGAGGAGTATATGGTGAGTCATCTCAATTCCTTCCGCTACATGGAGATGGACGGGGAATTCATAGAAACGCCTTGTCAAAATTTCGAAGAGGTCCCTCAGTTCTCGGCATTAACTAAAGTTTCTACCAACAAACCTCCACCGAAGATGGCTTCTCTCAAAGACATCAGGGTTGTAATTGAAGAAGGTGGGTGTACCAATTGGGGTCAGCTCCCTGACTTCACTCACAAAACTGACAAATTTGGTTTAGGCTTTACTACAGGGGCTTAAAGGGCTGTTAGGCGCGCACGGATCGGAAGACCTCCTCTACACATCAATAATCGGGGAGTTAATGCAATTGAAGACAGTGAAGAGGATTCAAACATTGACAGCTGGATCTACCCAACAACCAATGGTGGACTGAACAACTAGACGGCGAAGGACTTCATACCTGTTTCTTTTATTCTGCAGTAATTGACTTTTGTCTTTAAGATTTGTAACAAACAAGTTTGAAACTTTACGGCCCGGTGCCTTGCCCGAGGCACCCCGGCTTTGCTTGTGAGGGTTTACTATTTGTCATTTTCATATATCATTAATAAAACATTTGACGTTTCTTGCATTACAAATTTTGCGCTTTTTTTTTTCTTTTCTGTCTCTCACTTTATCAAAACAGCTATTCTCTTACACACACTCACATATCATAATGCAGATATGTATCCACTCTGGATCCCATTGATAACAACTCTGCTACTGCCAGTTATGACTTTAAAAATCCGATCAACCAAGCCGAGGACGGAGGTGAGGATGATTGTGAGGTACCTGGAGAAATTGCTAGACTATTGCAGCAGGAAGAGAGGGCCATACAGCCTCATGAAGATCCAGTTGAGTCAGTGAATTTGGGTACAGAGGAAGACAAGAAAGAGGTCAAGATAGGTGTGAATCTGGAGCCTAGTGTCAAACAACGGTTAATACAAATGCTACGCGACTATGTTGAGATCTTCGCCTGGTCCTATGAAGACATGCTTGGTTTGGACACTGATATTGTGGTACATCGCCTGCCGACCAAAGAAGACTGCCCTCCGGTAAAGCAGAAGGTCCGCCGTATGCGCCCCGAAATGTCAGATAAAATTAAGTCAGAGGTCATGAAACAGTTTGACGCCGGATTCTTAGCTGTCACTTCTTATCCGTAGTGGATTGCCAACGTTGTTTCGGTACCTAAGAAGGATGGTAAGGTACGGATGTGTGTGTACTATAGAGATCTGAACAGGGCAAGCCCCGAGGATGACTTCCCACTTCCTCATATCGATGTTCTAGTCGACACATCGTGCAACATAAGATCTTCTCTTTCATGGATGTTTTTTTTGGCTATAACCAGATCAAGATGGCTCTAGAGGACATGGAGAAGACAACCTTTGTTACACAGTGGGGAACCTTCTGTTACAAGGTAATGCCTTTCGGGTTGAAGAATGTTAGGGCAACTTATCAGCGCGCCATGGTCTCTTTGTTCCATGATATGATTCACCACGAGATCGAGGTTTATGTTGATGACATGATAGCCAGATCTCAAACTGAGGAAGAGCACCTTGATCATCTACAGAAATTGTTTGACAGGTTAAAGACATACAAGCTGAGGTTAAATCCGAACAAGTGTACCTTCGGGGTAAGGTCTGGAAAGCTTCTGGGTTTCGTCGTCAGTGATAAAGGTATTCAGGTGGACTCTGCAAAGGTAAAAGCCATACAAGAGATGTTGGCTCCCCGCACAGAAAAAGAAGTTAGAGGTTTCTTGGGACGTCTGAATTACATCGCCAGGTTCATTTCACATCTGACTGCTACTTGTGAGCCAATCTTCAAGCTGCTGAAGAAAGATCAAGTGGTGAAGTGGAATGATGAATGCCAGACCACTTTCGAGAGAATCAAGGAATACCTTCAAGAACCACTAATTTTGATGCCTCCAGTTGAAGGAAGACCTTTGATATTATACTTGACAGTGCTGGACAATTCAATGGGGTGTGTGTTGGGGCAGCATGACGAGTCTGGCCGAAAAGAGCAAGCCATTTATTACCTTAGCAAAAAGTTTACCGACTGTGAGACCCGATACTCATTGCTCGAGAAAACTCGTTGCCCTTTGGCATGGGCTGCTCGCCGGCTGAGACAGTATATGCTGACTCACACCACTTTGTTGATATCAAAAATGGATCCAATCAAGTATACTTTCGAGAAGCCTGCCTTGTCCGGAAGAATAGCGAGATGGCAGATGATCCTAACAGAGTACGACATCCAATACACAACCCAAAAAGCAATAAAGGGGAGTGTAGTGGCGGATCATTTGGCGCATCAGGCCGTGGATGACTACCAGTCCGTGAATTTCGAGTTCTCGGATGAGAATATCATGTTGGTAACCGACTATGAAGAACCTGAACCGGATGAAGGACCCGAGGAGGGATCCCAATGATCCATGTATTTTGATGGAGCCTCAAACGCATTGGGAAATGGAATTGGCGATGTAATCATATCTCCCGAGGACTGTCATACTCCATTCACCGCCCGATCATGTTTTAACTGCACCAACAATATGGCGGAGTATGAGGCATGTATCATGGGTCTTCGAGCTGCTATTGACCTGAGGATTAAGTTCTTGAGTGTATTCGGAGATTCCGCTCTAGTGATAAGTCAGATCAAAGGCGAGTGGGATACGAAACACCCGAATCTTATTCCTTACAAAGAGTATGTACTGACATTGCTCCCACACTTCGAGGAGATAACCTTTGAACATTTCCCCAGAGAAGAGAACCAGTTAGCGGACGTGCTAGCTACCATGTCTTCTATGTTTAAAGTGAGGTGGTACAATGAAGCTCCTCAGATTACCATTGAGAGGTTGGACGAACTCGCACACTGTTGTGACATTGAGACTGACGAGGTAGCAGATAAACCTTGGTTTCACGAGGTAAAGAGGTATCTTGAGGCTCAAGAATACCCCGAGGGGGCATCTGTTAATGATAAGAAGTTTCTGAGAAGATTCGCTGCAAAGTTCTTCATCAGTAATGGTATCCTCTATAAGTGTAACCATGATTCAACCCTACTGCGGTGCGTAGACAAGAGCGAGGCAGAAAGGATCATGGCAGAGTTACATGAAGGTACCTTCGGAACCCATTCCAGTGGACATACTATGATAAAGAAAATCCTACGGGCAAGATATTATTGGTCCATTATGGAAGCCGATTGTTACCAGCATTCTCGAACCTGTCATAAGTGCCAAGTCTATGATGATAAGGTGCATGTACCTCCGGTTCCCCTGAATGTGTTGACAGCTCCTTGGCCCTTTGCAATGTGGGGCACCGACATGATCGGAGAGATCAGACCTACTACATCTAACGGGCATCGTTTCATTCTGGTGGCTATTGATTACTTTACGAAATGGGTTAAGGTAGCTTCCTTTGCTACAGTAACCAAGAACGTCGTGGCGCGGTTTATCCGACACAATTTGATATGTCGATATGGTGTACCAGAGAGGATCATTACGGACAATGGTACAAATCTCAATAATACGATGATCACCGAGCTCTGCAAACAGTTCAAGATTCAGCATCATAACTCTTCTCCCTACCGGCCGAAGATGAATGGTGCCGTTGAAGCAGCTAACAAGAACATCAAGAAGATTATGCAGAATATGACGGTGACGTACAAAGACTGGCGCGAGATGTTACCATTTTCTCTTCAGGGGTACCATACCTCGGCAAGGACATCGACAAGGGAAACACCCTACTCTTTGGTGTATGGAATGGAGGAAGTCCTACCCATCGAAGTCCAGATACCCTCTCTTAGGATCATGAAGGATGCGGGTTTGAACGAAGATGACTAGATCCAAACCCGACTTGATCAGCTGAATTTAATCAATGAAAAGAGACTTACTGTTATCTGTCATGGTCAGACGTATCAAAAGCGAATGACCAAGGCTTTTAACAAGAAAGTCAGACGTCAAGAATATCAAGTTGGGGATCTAGTGATCAAACATATCATACTACTACAAGGTGATCCCAGGGGAAAATGGACCCCTACTTACGAAGGGCCATTTGTGGTTAAGAACGTTTTCTCAGGAGGATCTATGATTCTAACCACCATGGATGGTGATGACCTTCCTCACCCCGTCAATGCAGACATAGTGAAAAGATACTACGCATAATCAAAGACCCGCTAGGTTGATTGGCCTAGGAAAAAATAAGAGCTTCCCGGCAAACCAAAAGGGTTCAGGAAAAAGTAAGGGATGAAATATAAAAAAAATGTACACCCGGCAAGTCGAAAACCTGAAAAGGCGACTTGGGCAAAAAAGGGTATCCCGGTGGAATGAAAATCCGAAAGGGTGGTCCAGGAAAAAATTAGGGATTGAAGCATAACACTATGTCTCATTGGATCATCTCGCAACCAGACCTCAGTATCGACTATCAAGCTCGGACGACGTCGACCAATCTGATCCAACTTCGACCAAGCAGCAAAGTGAGGAGATGCTTGAAGATATAAAGGCAATAGCATAGTTTGAACCTAATGGGATTGTTTCACATAGATGTTCTTTTTCTTTCTTTAACACAAATTGTAATTTCTATCTTTCGGCGGTGTTCTCTTACTAGGATGACAACCTCTTTGCACAAAACGCCTATTACAGGCCAACTTCGAAATCAATACAAGTTATTTTCACAAAGCTTTAATTTATTTTCTTTTTCATGTTTTGTTTTTCTAGAACGTCCAATGGTTCATTTTTTATATATGCATTTGGAAATAATGGTTGCTCATAAATATTTACATGAAAAAAAGAAAAGACGATTACTCATAATTCCAGGAACAGGGACAAACAAGAAGTACCCAAACCCTACAGTTACTCTTCCCATCAGGTACCAGGATAGAGCCAGCTTGAGAACATGAGTAGTGGTACATGCACTCCCCACAGAGTAAAAAGTACCCAAAGATAGTGATGTTAGCTTTCCTGAATAGGACATAACTCTCCCCAGCTAAGGTTCACAATCGCGAGCATGTCAGCAAATTTCTCCCCAAGCAGAAATTTAATCTCCAACAAATTCATTATCACCAGCAACAAAAATTCATCCCCGGCTAAGTTTATTTCTCCAAATCAGCGATCTATCAACAAAGTATCTCCTCTCCAACCGAGTTATTCCCCACAGAGTTATCCTTAGACAAGGTCTCGTCCGACAGAATATCTACCGCCAAGGGGGAACTCCCTAGCATGGTCATCTTTGTTCACCATCCCCAGAGATGGAGGAACTACGGTTTCCATAGCAATCAGGGATTTATTTTCCCAGATTCAGATTATCACGTCAGCATTTCATGTTCATACATCATGATATGTGCATGCACCACATATAACATAGCCTCATTTATTTTGAGACCGTCAGCACACAATGCATCTCATGCATCACATATAACTAACCCTGTATTTCTTTCAGGAAAGACAGTTATTATCAACAGTTTCCAGCAAGTCCATGATCAACACTCAAAGCTAAACAGAGTAATCATCGGCGTGACAAGAACAACCTTACCCAGGTTCCCTCTGCAGTTTTACCCAAACTCATTTTGAAGCAGCCCTACTATCCAGGCTTTCATATCGAAGTAACCCTACTATCCAGGTTCCTTCTCACATCCCTACTATCCAGGCTTTCATATCGAAGTAACCCTACTATCCAGGTTCCTTCTCACAGCCCTACTATCCAGGCTTTCGTATTGAAGTAACCCTACTATCCAGGTTCCTTCTCACAACCCTACTACCCAGGCTTTCATATCGAAGTAACCCTACTATCTAGGTTCCTTCTCACAGCCCTACTATCCAGGCTTTCATATCGAAGTAACCCTACTATCCAGGTTCCTTCTCACAGCCCTACTATCCATGCTTTCATATCGAAGTAACCCTACTATCCAGGTTCCTTCTCACAGCCCTACTATCCAGGATTTCATATCGAAGTAACCCTACTATCCAGGTTCCTTCTCACAGCCCTACTACCCAGGCTTTCATATCGAAGTAACCCTACTATTCAGGTTCCTTCTCACAGCCCTACTATCCAGGCTTTCATATCGAAGTAACCCTACTATCCAGGTTCCTTCTCATAGCCCTACTACCCAGGCTTTCATATCGAAGTAACCCTATTATCCAGGTTCCTTCTCACAGCCTTACTATCCAGGTTTTCATCTCGAAGTAACCCTACTATCCAGGTTCCTTCTCATAACCTTACTATCCGGGTTTTTCCCTCTCTTATCCCTAGACAACAGTCCATAACACTGTAAGACCGGGACCCAATCAAACATAATTGGTTTCACACTTCCCCAGAAAGTCATGGTGCAACATATACCCTGACCAGACATGCGGTTCACTTCTGCTTCTTCAATAGAGTTATTCCCCAGTAGAGTAACGGACAACTGAAGCTCCTAAAACTCTATTTCTCTCAAGACAAGAGACCAGCATTCCCCAACTAAGTCCTCATCCACGACAGGTATACAGGTTCTCGCAAAGGAATCTCTTATGCGGTCGACACCCCTTCGGATGGCATCTTTAAGCCCATCTTCCCTCGTCAACTTCCAAATGGCATCTATAAGCCTATTCTCGATATCGCAAGACAAGTATCACTTCATGCGAGTGCAAATTTCTGGGCACTCTAGTGTTCAATCATCTTTTACCTTCAGATCACGAAAGGCAGACACGCCAATCTACATCCTCGGGTTTAAGAAGATTAAACAGGGGCAGCTGTTGTACCCCAAAATTTTCCCTCCCATATTTCTCAACAAATGTCATGTGAGGTCCCCAAATTGCTCAAGAGAGTTGAAGAGTTGACCAGACAAACTCTCTTCTAAGGCAGTCTACCTCAAATTAGGGTTTCATTTTGCATCAAGATGCTTGATTCCAAAGTATCCCAAATGCTCACCATTTTCCTAATATGCTCTCAAGATCATCCATGTCAAGTTTCAAGCCTTGCAGAGGAAGTTTGCTCGGTCAATTGCTCTAATACCTAGAAATTGACTGTGCTAGGTCAAAAGTCAACTATGGCCCACATACAGTCAAACTTCAAGATTTTTGGTCAACATCCTCATTTTGAAGTATAATTCATCATTTGATCAAGGGTTGATCATGATTCATCAAGGATTACCCCTAATTCATCAAAACCCAAAAGTTGTTGAACTAGGGATTTTGTAGGAAAAGTCAACTCAACTTTGTCCAAGCACAACTTTCTCATACTTTATCAAGAATGACCCATCCAAATCTCATTTTGAAGAGGATGCAATTCCCTACAATTCATCTTCAGCTACCAAGTTCAGAATATGCACTCACAAGAAGATATGAATTTTGACATTATAGGTCATTTTGAAAAGTCAACAAAAACACCTTTTGGGTCAAAGCTTCATACATGAACATGGAAGACTCAATTGAGATGAGACCAAAAGGGTTGCTTATAGGACATCCTAATATTTCTAAAAAAGTCCAAGAACACCCCTCTAGGGTCAAAATTGAGAGAGTTATGCATTGGCCAAGTTGACCATTTTTTGCAAAATTGCCAAAAGTTAAATGTGCTCAAATTTGCAATTTTTCCTAAATGGGCCCAACCTTTTATGCTTGCACCTCAAATATACTATGGTCCACAACCCAAATTCTCACTCACATGTTATTTGCTTCATTATTTATTTTATTTTGATTTTTTATTTATTAAAAATTGAATTAAATCAAATAATTAGTAAATAATAGCAAAGATTTGCTTTGATTGGATTTTTGGACAGAATCACAAGCTCATAATGCTGGCATATCAGAATCAAATCACATAAATGGCAATTGGTACAAGAAAGGCACGATTGACATGAAAATAGAAAGATATCCTATGCATTGGAAATCAAATCAAATCTTGGATAAATGCAAAGATTTAATCCAAGTTTGTTAACCTAGTTCATTCTAGGTTATATAAGAAAGTTTTGCAGATCAAAGAAAGGGGTTAGAGGCGTGAAACTGCCAGAAAAGGAACTTAGAATTCTTGGTAAAAAGTGAGATCCAAATTCTGGAATAGAAGGCTAATCAAGGAGTTTCCAAGCCAAAAATCAATTCCTTGACGTTTCAGGAAGCATTCCCAATCAGTTGCAGGCGTTAGAACATCTAGAATCTCCTTTTATCATTCTCACGGTTTGCAAAATTATCCATATTCGATTATTATAATTCTTGCATATTCAGCATGTCTAAACTACATATTCGTGTTCATCAGCATATTTGCAATGTTTCTGGATAGTTTAATTTGAGTTATAGTGCATGCATAAACTTTTTCCATTATTAGGGTTTTGTGCTCCAATTTGGGGTTTTAGTTTTTAAGCGAAATCAGACAGAATAATGGGCACCATGATGGCCAGAGCTTCAAATCCAGCTGATCCATGATCCCCAATTGAATTAATATTGCATATACTTGATTTTTGAATGACACAGGTTTCAGCAACAGACCTGCGTCTATAGGTAAAAGAATCAGAACTTAAAACGACGGTTCCAGGGAAGAAGATAATAATGTGTCACAGCCGATTGGCTGATACAAATCCTGGCGTGTTATTCTGGCCAGAAACCCGTTGTTCTGATATATATTGTTTGTTTTTATTATATTAGTAAACTAACATCCAGCGCAGTTGGTCCGAAGAAGGAAGTCAGAAGCTCATTGTTCTGGGTTCGATCCCATGCATGAGCTTTTGGTATTTTCTCCTTTGTTTTCGTCAGAGCCAGCACGTGCACCTTATGAGGATCATCACCTTCTGGGTCCACCAGCAGGCACCAGATCCAGTGCATCATCTTCTGATCCATCATCCAGAATCAGATCCAGCGCCTCATCTTCTAAAGAGAAGCATCTTCTGATCCATCATCCAGGATCAGATCCAACGCCCCCCATCTTCTGAGGGTCACCATCTTCTGGACCCATCAGCCAGAACCAGATCTGCTGACAGCAGGCCCACTCGGTTATTTTCATTATTTTTCTTTAATTTCTTTTCTTTAATTATTCTATTTTTTTTATCAACACCAAAATTATTTAATTTTAAATTAACCAATCAAAAATCACAAACAAGATTTATTTTCTTAATAAATGTTTTGTTATTAATTAGTTTAATTAATTTAGGGCAACTTTAATTTCTTTCACAAATAAAATAAAAAACACAAAAATAGGTTTTTAGATTAAATTTAATTAATTTTTTTTCTTAATTTAAAATTAATTAGAATTAGGATTTTCTTTTTAATTTAACTATTTCATTATTTTCTTAAAACATGACAAAAAACATTTTTTTAATCAATCGTCAATAGGTTTAGACAAGGGTCAAAACCCTAGTCGTTTCGTATTTGATTCATCGCACACTTATTATTTATTTTGACAATATTTTTGTAATTGCTCACTGGTTTGTAATAGTTAATTTAGGGCTTTTACTTATCGCTTTTTCCCCGGTTTTTTTTGCTATGTAATTAATCCCCCTCCCTGAAGCCTTGTAATAGCGTAGATTTACTTTCTCGCATTTTTAATTCCCGCAAATATTTAACTGTCTAGATGTATGCTAATAGGATTATGTGACAAGAATGCATGACAAATTAATTCAGTTAGAAAACCCTAATATGCAAAGATAAATGACTGAAACTAATCACTCACACATATCACTCTTAGGGTATACTCTCACTTCGATTGCCTTCGGTAAACGATCATTAAGTATAGGGTGTCTTGGTGGTTACCCTTCTAAAAAAGATCAAATGTCCCGTTCGGATGTTGCCTCGGAATGTTGCCTCGAAAGGTTGCCTCGGAAATGTTGCCTCAAATATGATCTTAAGACTTTGGGGTTATTACTAAGATGTCCTAGTATTGCTTTAGTGATCGTACGTCCCTTTCGAATTGACCCTTAAAACTCCAACGACGGTGATACCTATTTCTCAAAAGTAGGATAGCGTTGTCTGAAGGAAACAAGAATAGAAACGATCTTTTTTCGAGTAGGTAGATGCTAGTAGGTACTTGCTCAAATTAAAACTTTTCACACTTACACTTTTCAAACAAATTTTCAAAGCAACTTCGTCACACCTTTGAGGACTGATACAAAGGTTATCACGAAGTCGAAACTTTTCAAAATAAAGCACATACCCAAGCAATTTTAAAAGATGAGAAAGTACCTAAGAGCCCATGGAAAACCATGGATAGAAAGGGTGCTAACACCTTCCCTTTCTATAATCTACCCCCCGTGTGATACGGTGGAAGAACCGACTGTTAATACTGGTTTGCATTTTTTTATTCGCAAAATGTCGCGGTAAGCAAGAGTCGCCATCGACTTTTATTTTATCCAACAAGGAAAGGAAAAAAAACACAGAAAAATTCCTTTTTTGAGATATTTCTGAGTACGGGGGGTAGATTATAGAAAGGGAAGGTATTAGCACCCTTTTTATCCGTAGTTATCTTCGGGCTCTTAGGTACTTGCTCATCATTTTCAAAATTTCTTCTTTGTGTGCTTGTGCATTTTGAAAAGTTTTTGTTTTGACTTCGATTTAACTTTTGCTTCTGTCTTCAAGAGTGTAACGAAGTGTTTTTGAAAACTTTGTTTGTAAAAGAGTGTAAGTGTGAAAAAGTTTTGTTTGGATTGAGCAAGTACTTAAGAGCTAATCTACCTACTCGAAAAAAAGAATCGTTATATGCTTGTTTCCTTTAGACAACACTATCCCGCTATTAGTGAGTAGGTAGCACCGTCGTTGGAGTTTTGAGGGTCAATTCGAAAGGGATGTACGGTCACTAAAGCAATGTTAGGACGTCTTAGTAATAACCCTAATGTCTTAGATAAATTATTCGAGGCAACAATATCCGAGGCAACCTTTCCGAGGCAACTTTGATCTTTGTACAAAAGGACGACCACTAAAGCATCCTATACTCAATGACTGTTTACCGAAGGCAACCAAGTGGGTGTGTACCCTAAGAGTGCGCATGTGCGAGTGATTCAATTTCAGATTATTTATCTTTACACATTTTTGGGTTATCTAACTGTTTTATAGTTTTACATACATTCTTGTCATTCATCCTAATATCATACATCTAACAGTTAAATATTTGCGGAATTTAAAATGTAGAAATTAAACTACGCTATTACAAGGCTTCAGGTATTTACATAGCCAAAAACAAACCCTTGAAAAGTAAAGCGGTAAATGAAAATAAAGTCCTAATTTAAACTATTACAAACTGTAGGCACTTACATCAATATGATAAATAATAAAAATAAAGCGCGTGAAGAAAATTAAGATCGGGAAGAAATTAGGGTTTTGACCCTTCTATCCTAATGAAAAGAGAAAATATTTTTGTTATTTTTAATATTTTTTAAAGAAAAGAATTTAGGTTTTAAAATTAAATATACAATTAATTAGTTAATTAAATTAATTAATGAAAATAATAAAATGACCTATTTTTGGTTTTTGGTTATTTTTTAGGAAAAAAGAAAATGTAGTTAAATTATAGATAAAACCTAATTGTTCTAATTAGTTTTAATTAAAAAAGAAATTAAATTTTTACCTAAAATTAAAATCTAATTAAATTAATAAATTTATTGATAAAAAAATATACCTAAATCTAATTGGTGAAAAATATTTTTATGATTTTTTAATAAAAGAAAATAATTAATTTGTTAGTAAAGTAAATTAAATAAATAAATTAAAATAAAATATAAAATATAAAAAGAAAAAGGGATAAGAAATTGGGCCTGCAAAAGAAAATTGGAGGGTGCAAAAATCAGAATTATGGGCCCAAAGATGGAAGCCCACGTTGACTTCCTGGATTCAGTGTGCTGTGTTGATTAGACTTCATGATTCACCTTCAGATGATGGCCATCAGATTTGGCCATCTGGAGATCTAAGGGCTAGATCTTGAGAGTCTATGGTTGTCCTTTGGCTTGTAAACACGTTGGATCCTGAAAAGAAAAATAACATGGAGAAATTGGGGGACATGGGATTCGAACTCAGGTCCTGAAGCTCTTTCCACGCCCTCACTACCACTGCACCACTAGTGTTCGTTTGTACATAATGTAAACAACAAATATTATAAAATAAATAAGTGAATCAAAGAGATAATGCGCGCTAATTTTCAAATGGACGAGTGAGGTGATGCCACGCCATCATCCCTGTCCTTGGTCCGTTGGTAAAAAGTCCCATACTTTTACCTACGGACGTTGGTCCGTCGCTATAAGCCTGCACATTCTCAAAATAAATTATAGGCAAGATAAATCAAAACTAAAGCCATGAATGATTTCGTCTAGACCTACTGAGTTCAATGATGGCCCTTTCACGGCCTAATTTTGCCTGTAAACGAAGATCCCAATTTGAAGCAAGGAACCCTAATAATGGTGAAATCCACTACAGGCCATATAAATGCAATTAAACAATACAGAAAGCTTGCATATGTCTTAAGGATCAAGAATATACCATTAGTTCATGTTATCAATGCCTAAATCATAGGATTCGATTTCAAGAAAAGTTAGGTATCGTGACTGACTTACAGTGCGATATGAGGCCTGGAAACGCTTGCTTTTGATTGCTTTTTCTTGCTAGGGATCCCAGGAATCAATTGGAATGGGTAAAGAGTCTTGAATTGGCCTGGAACAATGAAATCGTGTTTGCACTTTTTCTTGATTTTTTTCAAGTTCTGTTCTTGATGTTGCGCCTCCTTCTCTAGCTTCTTTTGGTCTGCCTCGCTTCTATATGTATCAAGGAATGGAATAGGGTTGATAGAATGTACTCAATCTTCTTCCATTATTGAATTTGATTTTGATTTTATTCTCTTGAATATCATTCCAAAATTGGCCTAAAATCAATCTTTTTGTCCACCCTAATGCCTTGCACGATTTCAAATACTTGCCAACTGGATTTGTGACCTGAAACAAGTATAAAATCTTGAGTTTTCAATGCTTTAGATTTTCTCATGATTTATTTTGATTAAAATTGATTTAATTCAAATAAAAATCAAAATAAATAATAAAAACATGATAATGACAAGTGGAAATGGCTAGGGCTCGTGGGCTATGTTGCCAACTCAAAACAAGTGAAAAAGATTGGGCCCATTTGGCAAATTTTGAAGTTTTAGGCATAGTTGACTTTTGGCAATTTTGCAAAAAGGGTCAACTTCACCAATGCATAACTTCCTCAATTTTGACTCTTTGAAGGTGTTCTTGGACTTTTTAGAAAGCTTTAGATTTCCTCTAAGCAACCCTTTTGGTATCATCTCAATTTGATATTCCATTCTCTTGTATGAAGCTTTGACAAAAAAGGTGTTTTTGTTGACTTTTCAAAATGACCTATAATGTCCAAATTCATAACTTCTTGTGAGTGCATATTTTGAACATGGGAGATGAATATGGATTGTAGAGCATGGAAGCCTCTTAAAAATGAGCTTTGGATGGGTCATTTATCATAAAGTATGAGAAAGTTATGCTTGGTCAAAGTTGAGTTGACTTTTCCTACAAAACCCTAATTTAGCAACTTTTGAGCCTTGATGAATTATGAGCAATCCTTGATGAATCATGATCAAACCTTGATCAAATGATGAAATTTCCTTCAATATGAGAATGTTGACTAAAAATCTTGAAGTTTGACTGTATGTGGGCCACAGTTGACTTTTGCCCTAGCACAGTCGATTTTCAGGCCTTTGAGCAATTGACTGAGAAAACTTCCTCTGCAAGGCTTGAAACTTGACATGGATGATATTGATAACATATTAAGACATTGGTGAGCATTTGGGATCCCTTGGACTCAAGTATCTTGATGCAACATGAAACCCTAACTTGAGGTAGACTGCCTTAGGAGAGAGCTTGTCTGGCCAACCCTTGGACTATCTTGAACAACTTGGGGATCTTTCTTGAAATGTTTTGAGAAATATGGGAGGGAAAATTTTGGGGTACAACAACTTCCCCTGTTCAATTTTCTTAAACCTGAAGATTTAGATTGGCTTGTCTGCCTTTCGTGATCTGAAGGTGGAAGATGATTGAACACTAGAGTGTCCAGAAATTTGCACTCGCATGAAGTGGTAATTGTCTTGTGATGTCGGGAATGGGTTTAATGATGCCATTTGGAGACTGATGACGGGATATGGGCTTAAAGATGCCATCTGAAGGAGTGTCGATGGCATAAGAGATTCCTTAGAGAGAGCTTGTATACCTGTCGTTGAGGAAGATTCCGCTGAGGAAGGCTGATCTTTGTTGAGAGAAGTAGAATTTTAGGAGCATCGGTCGTCCGTTATTCTGCTGGTGAGTCGTCTCTGTTTGAATTTTAGGAACTTCGGTCGTCCGTATTCTACTAAGGAATCATCTCTATTGAATTTTAGGAACTTTGGTCGTCCATATTCTACTGAGGAATCATCTCTGTTGAATTTTAGGAACTTCAGTCGTCCGTATTCTACTGAGGAATCTTCTCTGTTGAATTTTAGGAACTTCGGTCGTCCGTATTCTACTGAGGAATCATCTCTGTTGAATTTTAGGAACTTCGGTCGTCCGTATTCTACTGAGGAAACATCTCTGTTGAATTTTAGGAACTTCGGTCGTCCGTATTCTACTGAGGAATCATCTCTGTTGAATTTTAGGAACTTCGGTCGTCCGTATTCTACTGAGGAATCATCTCCGTTAAATTTTAGGAACTTCGGTCGTCCGTATTCTACTGAGGAAACATCTCTGTTGAATTTTAGGAACTTCGGTCGTCTGTATTCTACCGAGGAATCATCTCTGTTGAATTTTAGGAACTTCGGTCGTCCGTATTCTACTGAGGAATCATCTCCGTTGAATTTTAGGAACTTCGGTCGTTCGTATTCTACTGAGGAATCATCTCTGTTGAAGAGGAAAGTTGAATTTTAGGAGCTTCAGTCGTCCGTTATTCAACTGGGGATTAAACTATTATCCAGTTGTACCCGGGCTTCACAGCTTGAATTTTGTGAGAATTTGATTGTATCTTTCCTGAAAGGTAAAGGTTAGCTGTATATAATGCATGATATGTATCAGGCAATTATGTTCTCAAAATAAATGAGACTGTATTGTATGATGCGTATGCATGTCATGATGTATGGAAATGTGATGTTTTTAGCTGGGGAAAATAAATCCCAGATTGCTGCTGGAGAAAAGAGTTGAATTCTTCGTTTCCGCTGGGGATAGTGAATGAAGATGATTGTGAGAATAAACCTACAGGAGAGGATAACTCCGTTGGGGAATAAACTGACGAGGAAATGACTCTGTGTGGAGGACATATTCTTCTAGAGGACCTGTTGATTTGGAAGAATGACCTTAGCCGGGGATGAATTACCGTTGCTGGTGATAATGAAACCTGTTGGGGATTGAATTTCTGTTTGTGAAAGGAATGAACTCCACTGGGGATGATTTTCCAGTTGCGACTTCACTGGGGATAATCTTTTAGACTCTACTGGGGACAATCCTCCAGACTCTACTGGGGATAATTCTCCAAACTCCATTGGGGATAATTTTCTAATGCTGGTGATAGATAAACTCTGCTTGGGGAGAATATTGTCGTTTTATTCATGGTTGCGAGCCTCAGCTGGGGAGAGTTAACACCATTGTCCTTCTCTTACTCTGCAGGGAGTGAATATACCTTTAATTGTTTTCTCCAACTAGGTCTATCCCTATACCTGGTGGACAGAGCAACTGTATGGTTTAGACATTTCTTATTTTCCCCTGTTTCTGATATTACGAGTAATCGTCTTTTGTTTCGCATGTAAATATTTATGAGCAGCAATCAATGTCAAATGCATATATCAAAAATGAACATTGGATGTTCTTGCAAAACAAAACAGAAAAAGGAAAACAATTTGAAATTTCTTTGTGAAAATGAATTGTATTAACTCTGAACTTTGGCCCGTAAATAGGCGTTTTTGTACAAGAGGCTGACGTCCTAGTAAGAGAACGCTGCCGAACAAATAGAATTTATACAATTTGTGAAAAAAACAGCTCTGTGAACAATCCCACTGGGTTCCAATTCTGCTATTGCCTTTATATCCTCGAGCATCTCATCACTTTGCTACTTGGTTGAAGGTATGTCAGATTGATTAGTGTCGTCCGAGCTTGATAGTCGATACCGAAGTCTGGTTGCAAGATGATCCAATGAGACATAGTGTTATGCTTTAATCCCTAATTTTTGCTTGGACCGCCCTTTTGGGTTTTCAGTCCACTAGGATACCCTTTTTTGCCCAAGCCGCTTTTTCAAGTTTTCGACTTGTCGGGTGTACAGTTTTTTCATTTTCATCCCTTATTTTTGCCCGAACCCTTTTGGTTCGTCGGGAAGCCCTTATTTTTTCCTAGGCTAGTCAACCTAGCGGGTCTTTGATTATGCGTAGTATCTTTTCACTATGTCTGCATTGACGGGGTGAGGAAGGTCGTCACCACCCATGGTGGTTAGAATCATAGCTCCTCCCGAGAAAATGTTCTTAACCACAAATGGCCCTTCATAAGTAGGGGTCCATTTGCCCCTGGAATCACCTTGAGGTAGTATGATGCGTTTGATCACCAGATCCCCAACTTGATACTCTAGTCGTCTAACTTTCTTGTTAAATTCCTTGATCATCCGCTTTTGATACGTCTGACCATGACAAATAGCAGTAAGTCTCTTTTCGTTAATTAAATTCATCTGATTAAGCCGGGTCTGGATCCAGTCATCCTCGCTCAAAACCGCATCCTTCATAATCCGAAGAGAGGGTATCTGAACTTCAATGGGTAAGACTGCCTCCATGCCATATACCAAAGAGTAGGGTGTTTCCCCTGTTGACGTCCGCGCTGAGGTACGGTACCCATGAAGAGCAAATGGTAACATCTCGTGCCAGTCTTTGTATGTCACTGTCATCTTCTGCACAATCTTTTTGATGTTCTTATTAGCCGCTTCGACAACCCCATTCATCTTTGGCCAGTAAGGAGAAGAGTTCTGATGTTGTATCTTGAATTACTTGCAGAGCTCGGTGATCATTGTATTGTTGAGATTTGTAGCATTATCCATGATGATCCTCTCTAGTACGCTGTATCGACATATCAGATTGTGCCGAATAAATCGGGCCACGACATTCTTGGTTACAGTAGAAAAGGAAGCTGCTTCAACCTATTTTGTAAAGTAATCAATAGCTACCAGGATGAAACGATGCCCGTTGGATGCCCTCGGTCTGATCTCACCAATCATATCGATGCCCCACATTGCAAAAGGCCAAGGAGCTGTCAAGACATTCAGAGGAACTGGAGGTATGTGCACCTTATCAGCATACACTTGGCATTTGTGACAGGTCCGAGAATGTTGATAACAGTCAGCTTCCATGGTGGACCAATAATATCCTGCCCATAGGATCTTCTTTGCCATGGTGTGTCCACTGGAATGAGTTCCGAAAGTACCTTCATGTAACTCTACCATAATTCTTTCTGCCTCGTTCTTATCCATACAACGAAGTAAGGTCGAATCATGGTTATGCTTGTAAAGGATACCATTATTGATGAAGAACTTCGCTGCGAACCTCCTCAAAAACTTCTTATCATTAACAGAAGCACCCTCGGGGTATTCTTGAGCCTCAAGATACCTCTTTACCTCGTGAAACCAGGGTTTATCTTCTACCTCTTCTGTCTCGATATCACAGCAATGTGCGGGTTCGTCCAACCTCTCAATGGTAATTCGGGTAGCCTCATTGTCCCACCTGACCTTGAACATAGAAGACATCGTAGCTAGCGCGTCCGCTAAATGATTCTCCTCTCTTAGGAAGTGTTCAAAGGTTATCTCTTCGAAGTGTGGAAGCGACGTCAATACATACTATTTGCAAGGAATAAGATTTGGGTGCTTCGTGTCCCACTCGCCTTTGATCTGACTGATCATGAGAGTGGAATCTCTGGATACACTTAAGAACTTAATCCTTAGGTCAATTGTTGCTCGAAGACCCATGATGCACGCTTCATACTCCGCCATATTGTTGGTGCAGTTGAAACATAGTCGGGCGGTGAACAGAGTATGACAGCCTTCAGGAGATATGATCACAACGCCGATGCCATTACCCAAAGCATTTGAAGCTCCATCAAAGTACATAGACCATCGGGATCCTTCTTCAGGTCTTTCATCTGGTCCAGGTATTTCACAGTCGGTCACCAACATGATGTTCTCATCCGGAAACTCGAAATTCATAGACTGATAATCATCCACTGCCTAATGTGCCAGATGATCTGCCAACACAATTAGCTTAATTTCCTTTTGGGTCGTGTATTGGATGTCATACTCAGTCAAGATCATCTGCCATCTTCCTATTCTTCCGGACAAGGCAGGCTTTTTGAAGATATACTTGATTGGATCCATATTTGATATCAATAGAGTAGTGTGAGTCAGCATATACTGTCTCAGCCGGCGAGCAGCCCATGCCAAAGTGCAACAAGTTTTCTCAAGCAACGAGTATCGGGTCTCGCAGTCGGTAAACTTTTTGCTAAGGTAATAAATAGCATGCTCTTTTCGGCCAGACTCGTCATGCTTCCCCAGCACGCACCCCATTGAATTGTCGAGTACTGTCAAGTATAAAATCAAAGGTCTCCCTTCAACTGGAGGCATCAGAATAGGTGGCTCTTGGAGATATTCTTTGATCCTTTTGAAAGCTGCCTGACATTCATCGTTCCATCTTACCACTTTATCTTTCTTCAACAGTTTGAAGATTGGCTCACAAGTAGCGGTCAAATGTGAAATGAATCGGGCAATGTAGTTCAGACGTCCCAAAAAGCCTCTGACTTCTTTTTCTGTTCGGGGAGCTGGCATTTCCTGTATAGCCTTCACCTTTGCAGGATCCACCTGAATACCTTTATCACTAACGACGAAGCCCGGCAGCTTACCATACCTCACTCCAAAGGTGGACTTGTTCGGGTTTATCCTCAGCTTGTACAACTTCAACTTGTCAAATAGCTTCTGAAGATGCTCGAGGTGTTCTTCCTCAGTCTGGGATCTTGCAATCATGTCGTCAACATAAACCTCAATCTCATGATGAATCATGTCATGGAACAAAGCGACCATGGCGCGCTGATACGTTTCCCCGACATTCTTCAACCCGAAAGGCATGACTTTGTAGCAAAAGGTACCCCACTGTGTAACGAACGTTGTCTTCTCCATATCCTCGGGAGCCATCTTAATCTGATTGAAACCAGAAAAACCATCCATAAAGGAGAAGACCTTATGCTGTGTGGTGTTGTCAACCAGAATGTCGATATGATGCAGAGGGAAATCATCCTTGGGGCTCGCCCTATTTAAATCCCTGTAGTCTACACACATACGGACTTTACCATCTTTCTTCGGCACCAGAACCACGTTAGCGACCCACTGCGGGTAAGAAGTGACAACTAGAAAACCGACATCAAACTGTTTCATGACCTCAGCTTTGATTTTCTCAGACATTTCTGGGCGTATTCGGCAAACTTTATGTTTCACTGGAGGACAGTCTTCCTTAGTTGGCAAGCGGTGAACCACAATATCGGTATCCAACCCAGGCATATCTTCATAAGACCAGGCAAAGATCTCAACATAATCACACAGCATCTGAATCAACCGTTGCTTGACACTAGGCTCCAAATTTGCATCGATCCTGACCTTTTTCTTGTCTACCTCTGTACCCAGATTTACTATTTCCACTGGCTCTTCATGCGGCTGAATGGACCTCTCTTCCTGAAGTAGCAGTCTAGCAAGTTTCCCAGGCACTTCACAATCATCCTCACCTTCGTCCTCGACTTGGATGATCGGACTTTCGAAGTCATAAATGGCAGTAGTAGAGTCGTTATCAGTGGGATCCATAGTGGATGTGGACCTGTATTATGATATGTGAGTGTGTGTAAGACAAATAACTGTTTTGCAAGATAGAAAAGAAAAACAAGGAGCACAAAATTTGTAATGCAAGAAAAATGTCCAATGCTTTTATTGATGATATATGGAAATGACACATAGTAAGCCCTCAAACAAAGCCACGGTGTCGCGGGCAAGGCACCGGGCCGTAAAGTTTTAAACTGTCTGTTACAAATCTCAAAACAAAAGTCTATTACTGTGTAATAAAAGAAATAGGCACGAAGTCCTTCTCCGTCTAATTGCTCAATCCACCGTCAGTAGTCGGGTAAATCCAGCTGTCAAATTCAGACTCTTCATCATCATCTTCAATTGCATTCACTTCCGAATTACTGATACGCAGGGGGGGTCTTCCAATCCGCGCACGTCGAACAGCCCTTTGAGCTTCTGCAGTAAAACCCAAACCAAACTTGTCAGTCTTGTGTGCAAAGTCAGCGAGTTGGCCCCAATTTGCACACCCACCTTTTTCAATAACATCCCGGGCATCCTTGAGGGAAGCCATCTTCATTGGAGGATCTTCAGCAATAGTTTCAGTCGACGCCAGAGTCTGGGGGACTTCTTCAAAGTTTTGACACGGGGTTCCAATGAACTCCCCGTCCATCTCCATATACCGAAAAGAGTTAAGGTGGCTCACCATGTACTCCTCTTCTCCTCGTACTGTAACAATTTTCCCTTTCACTAGATATTTTAACATTTGATGGAGCGTAGAAGTTACCGCTCCAGCCTTATGAATCCACGGGCAACCCATCAAACAGGAATAAGATGGTCGGATGTCCATTACATAAAACATAGATGCGAAAGTCTTGGAACCGACTTTAACAGGGATATCCACCTCCCCGTGTACCATCCTTTTGGACCCGTCAAAGGCCCTAACCACAATATTACTTGGCTTTAGAACCAACCCTTCACAATCCAGCCGATCTAACGCTTTCTTGGGTAAAACATTTAACGAGGACCCAGTATCCACTAGCACGTGAGCCAGATTAGTGCCCCTGCATTCGATCGAAACATGCAGGGCATCATTGTGATTCTTTCCTTTGGCAGTCAAATCTGCGTCGGAGAAACCCAACCCGTTGTCAGCTGTCAAACTAGCCACACAGTCTTTGAACTGGTCAGCAGATGTCTTCTGCGGCACATGCGCAGTTTTTAGGAAAGCAATTAAAGCCTTTGCATGGGCTTCTGAGCACAACAATAAAGATAACATGGAAATATTCGACGAGGTTTGCCCCAGCTGTTCGACTATGTTGTAGTCGCTTTTCTTGATGATCTTCAAAATTTCCTCTATCTCCTGCCTAGAGGTTTCAACAATAATTTTATTTGGTGCCTCTGTCCGGGAAGGCTTACCGGTGATCTCTTTGCCCCGAGCGTCAGATGATTCGGCGACAGGGGTAATGATTGGAACATGAACAGGGACAGTAGCAGATGTATTGGCGGACGGAATGACAACAGGCTTTTGAACAATTGGTGGGGAGATCTCATGAGAGAAAAGTATCCTGCTTCGGGTGACTTTGCTAGACCAACAATATTGCTGACATCAGTATCAACCTCTTCAACCTTCAAGTCTTGTTTGATCCCATGATAATACACATCAGCCCCATAATGCCACGGGACATCCTTATCCGAAGTGTAAGGGATAGGTCCAGGAATAGTAATGATCAATGGAGCGACTTTCGGAACAGATGTAATTCTAACATGCTTTCTCGAGGAAGCCTTGGAAGAATTGGCGGAAATGGTGATTATGGAAACATCTTCGACAGGAATCAACGGAATCAAAGTTTTATCGAATAGGATTTCTTTGTTATCCATCAGGCGTTGAACACCTGATTTCAACAAATGACAACCAGCAGGCAGGGTGGAACATAGGTGGCAACCTTCGCCACAACCCAGAAATAAACCGGCAAATAATAAGTTCTTCTTAACGGTCAACAACGGAGTAGAAATGTCTTCTACAGAGGTCACAAATGAATCATCATCCACAACATTTACTCCATGCTTAGGCATAGGAGCAGTCATGACATTTGGCTTTTCTGGCGCTTCAAACTCAATCTCCTTAGAATCAATCAAATCCTGCACTTTATTCTTCAAAGCCCAGCAGTTATTCGTATCATGCCTTGGGCTATCAGAGTGATAAGCACAACGGGCGTTTGGATTATACAGCAGTGATGTAGTACTGGGATTCTTTGGAGCCTCCTTCAGAGTCACCAAGTTGGTCTTCAATAATTGCGGCAGAATTTGAGATAGAGTCATACTGAGCCGAGTATACTGCCTTTACGGTCTCTCTACTCTTTGTTAAGTGTTGCATTGTGGGGCAACAATTGGTCTTGATATTATCACCGTAATAACTGCTTGGCGGCGTTCAGGTCAGTTTTGGCTCCTCGAGCTATAAACTGCACTAGATTCCGTCTTGAAGGGCTTCTTCTCTGTACTTAACGAAGCACCCTTCTGTATCTTGCCGCTCTTGATACCGGCCTCAACTCTCTCCCCAGTCATAATCAATTCAGTGAACCCAGACGATGAACTACCAATCAAATGATTGAAATACGGACCAGACAAAGTCCCAAGAAACATATCCACCAACTCCCTATAAGCCAGAGGGGGTTGTACTCTTCCTGCCAGATCTCTCCACTTCTGAGCGTAGTCCTTAAAACCTTCGCTCGCACCCATAGACATACCCTAAAGTTGAGTACGCGTGGGAGCAAGGTCGGTATTATACTGGTATTGCTTGTAAAAAGCAGCAACAAGGTCCTCCCAGTTGCGAACATTAGCTCCTTCCAATTGATAGAACCATTAAAGTTGAGTCCCTGACAGACTATCTTGAAAGAAATGAACCCAGAGGTTCCTATTGGCAGTATATGGTTGAATCTTTCTAACATACGAGCGGAGGTGTAACTTCGGGCAGGAGACCCCATCATACTTAGCAAAGACATGTGCCTTAAACTTGTGGGGGATCACCACCCCAGATGCCAAACCCAAATCTCCAAAGTCCAACCCAAGTATCTTCTGGATCTCCATTGCACTCAACCAGTCTTCAAGTTTCTTATACCTATCCTCAGCCGGAGGATACTGGTCTTCATCAAAGTCAGTGTCATTACCGGAGACCATAGGACTAGGAGCCTTCCTTTCCTCTTGATTCTCTCCCCCTCCAGATGAATAGGACATATCAACTTCTTCTCGTAACCTGTTCCCAAATCTGTGACCCATGTTCAGGAGGACCACCTTCTTCTTCTTCTTCTTCTTGTCTTTCAAGATGAGAGTCTTCAAATCTTGCTGCCCCTTGGCCAGGTTCAAGAACATCTCCTGGAACTGAGCATTCTGAGCTTGAAGAGCCTTAATAGCTTGGTCAGTAGGTGTTTCAGAAGACATGTTGTGCTGAAATAAACAGCGAAGAAGATAAGAAACCTGTAAGGGTACCTGTAATGAGGTGCATGGTAATGGAATGCGTATGAAATGATTTCACAGACTTAGGGAGATTCAAATTTGTAAACCAAAATAAAATACACTTTATTAGATTAAAACTTGAAACAATGTTTAACAAATGCCTTTAAGGCGTTACAAAAGAAATACTGAAAAGCAAATCTAAACTAGAAACAATAAAAGACATCAGAATTCCCATGGTCGTTTTCCTTTCGTGCTGACATAATCGTTGATTGTCCTCTCAGTCTCTAGCTGCCTTATAAGCTTCAGGATCTTCCGTTCCTGCTCATGATACTTCTCTCTGTAGGTATCCCTTTCTTCCCTTAACTGGATCCAAGACCTCTTCAATGCCCCCAGATCAGTAAGCATATAGGGATGGAGGATTGTATAGGGAGCCCCTTCTTCATCAGTATGCTCCACAATCACTGGCAAAACGGCTTCATATGGCATTCCCAGCTTTTGAGCACGGGCTCGAACCCACTGGAGATATGGTTGCATTGGGAGAGAAGTCTTCATTCCTAGCTCATGTGGATTAGACCTGTTCACCCTGTCCCAAGCTCGTGTAAATCTGCGGCGATGTCCCTCAACATCCCCCTTGAAGTCAAAAATAATGCTTGTAAGCAGCAACTCATGAGGACCGCCCCTTCGAGCTCGTCCAAACTGTCGTAAGGACAAACAAGGATTATAGGTTATTCATCCTCTAATTCCCAGCAATGGAACATTGGGGTATTCCCCACAGCGATCAATGACAGCTACTTTTTCCATATCTTTAGTACTCCAAAGGATGTCCGTATGAGCAAGGGACATGATTCTGTAAGCCCAACCCATACCTTTCTCATTCTTCAATACAGATTTGGGGAGGTGCAAAATAAACCACCTCACCAACAGCGGTGTACAACACATGAGAGTTCCCCTTGTCCGAACGGTACGGGTATAAAGAGCATGCAGAATATCACCTAGAAGGGTTGGCACCAGGTTACGAGACATGAAGATCTTGACTGCGTTCACATCGACAAAAGAATCTGGATTTGGGAACAGAACCAAGCCATAGATAAGGAGAGCCAGGATGTCTTCAAATGCTTGAAAGTCCAAACTATCCCAGAGCTGTTGAGCTTGATCAATCAAGAACTTAGCCAAGAAACCTTTAACCCCGCTCCGAATCTCCCAGTTAGATATTACATCAGCCATTGTTAGATGTAGGGATGAAGCAATATCCTCTGGCCTAGGAGCTATCTCCAAACCTGTAAAGGGTGTCTGCTCTAGAATAGATATGCCAAGTAAATCAGAAAACTCCTCCAAAGTTGGGACTAGCTGATAGTCCGGGAAGGTGAAACAATGATGCAATGGGTGAAAGAACTGGAACAACACACTCATCATTTACTCATCCAACTTGGCAGTGACCAGGCTAAGGAGATGACCATGTCTTCTAACAAAGGAAGAAGTATCAGGAACCTTTGAAACCAACTCTCTAAGTTGAGCAGGCATCTGCACGAAGCTGACTCGAATGATATTTATGCGCATAGAAGCCATGATCTGCAAAACAGAACAAAGATGAATCCCCTCGGTCTTTGAAATGGTTAGTCTAATGAAATATGCATACGATGTCATGATGCATGATGTCATGATAAAAACACACCACAGGTATCACAGATGGCAAACATGGTAAGGGCAGACAAGTCATACAATAGCCCTTAAATTTCAGGCTGGTATGGAGTTTAGGTACTACCCTCTTGCAGTTTAGTTGGTTCAACCTGTCCTAGTAATAGTAACCGGGTTCTAGAGGTTCTCAATATCACTGACCATCCTCCATCGGTCATAATTCCAATCACGCAATCTTTTCTTGCAGCCAGAACCATCTCGAGAGTATGGTCTCAATGAGTGTAGCATACTTCTACTTTCTATGGCCAAGTTGGTCAATTACAGGTTCTAAGGTCAGTTGATGCTTAATGACCCATTAGCAGCCCCATACTCTCCTTGTTCCTCCACAAGGGATATCGGTACCAACTAATGTGTCACACCAACATAGCTACTGCTTCAATCGTATCGGTCTACGCTGTACAGTTCCCTCACAGTCTATTGCTACTTACCTAAAAGGTGTTCCTCATATCCGGGTTAGGATCTATAGTAACTCCGATACAAAGCCCACAAAGATAAAGCAAACAGATCAAACAATTGAAAACAATCTGATGAACTAATCCTAAGGTACACCCCACTTATTATTTCCCCAGCAGAGTCGTCAGTTCTGTGATACGGTGGCAGAACCGACTGTTAATACTAGTTTGCGTTTTTTTATTCGCAAAATGTCGCGGTAAGCAAGAGTTGCCACCGACTTTTATTTTATCCAACAAGGAAAGGAAAAAAGCACTGAAAAATTCCTTTTTTGAGATATTTCTGAGTACGGGGGGTAGATTATAGAAAGGGAAGGTATTAGCACCCTTTCTATCCGTAGTTATCTACGGGCTCTTAGGTACTTGCTCATCATTTTCAAAATTGCTTATTTGTGTGCTTGTGCATTTTGAAAAGTTTTTGTTTTGACTTCGATTTAACTCTTGCTTCTGTCTTCAAGAGTGTAACGAAGTGTTTTTGAAAACTTTGTTTGTAAAAGAGTATAAGTGTGAAAAAGTTTTTTTTGGATTGAGCAAGCACTTAAGAGCTAATCTACCTACTCGAAAAAAAGAATCGTTCTATGCTTGTTTCCTTTAGACAACGCTATCCCACTATTAGTGAGTAGGTAGCACCGTCGTTGGAGTTTTGAGGGTCAATTCGAAAGGGACGTACGGTCACTAAAGCAATGTTAGGATGTCTTAGTAATAACCCTAATATCTTATATCAATTATCCGAGGCAACAATATCCGAGGCAACCTTTCCGAGGCAACTTTGATCTTTGGACAAAAGGACAACCACTAAAGCATCCTATACTCAATGACCGTTTACCGAAGGCAACCAAGTGGGAGTGTACCCTAGGAGTGCGCATGTGCGAGTGATTCAATTTAAGATTATTTATCTTTGCACATTTTCAGGTTATCTAACTGTTTTAAAGTTTTACATACATTCTTGTCATGCATCCTAATATCATACATCTAACAGTTAAATATTTGCGTAATTTAAAATGCGGAAATTAAACTACGCTATTAAAAGGCTTCGAGTATTTACATAGCCAAAAACAAACCCTTGAAAAGTAAAGCGGTAAATGAAAATAAAGTCATAATTTAAACTATTACAAATTGTAGGCAGTTACATCAATATGATAAATAATAAAAATAAAGCGTGCGAGAAAAATTAAGATCGGGAAGAAATTAGGGTTTTGACCCTTTTATCCTAATGAAAAGACAAAATGTTTTTGTTGTTTTTAATATTTTTTAAAGAAAAGAATTTAGGTTTTAAAATTAAATATACAATTAATTAGTTAATTAAATTAATTAATGAAAATAATAAAATGACCTATTTTTGGTTTTTTGGTTATTTTTTAGGAAAAAAGAAAATGTAGTTAAATTAGAGATAAAACCTAATTGTTCTAATTAGTTTTAATTAAAAAAGAAATTAAAGTTTTACCTAAAATTAAAATCTAATTAAATTAATAAATTTATTGATAAAAAAATATACCTAAATCTAATTGGTGAAAAATATTTTTATGATTTTTTGATAAAAGAAAATAATTAATTTGTTAGTAAAGTAAATTAAATAAATAAATTAAAATAAAATATAAAATATAAAAAGAAAAAGGGATAAGAAATTGGGCCTGTAAAAGCAAATTGGAGGGTGCAAAAATCAGAATTTTGGGCCCAAAGATGGAAGCCCACGTTGACTTCCTGGATTCAGTGTGCTGTGTTGACTTGGCTTCATGATTCACCTTCAGATGATGGCCATCAGATTTGGCCATCTGGAGATCTAAGGGCTAGATCTTGAGAGTCTATGGTTGTCCTTTGGCTTGTAAACACGTTGGATCCTGAAAAGAAAAATAACATGGAGAAATTGGGGGACATGGGATTCGAACCCAGGTGTTGCACCCCAAAATTTGCCCTCTCCTTCTTCAGGAAATCATCTTGAATTCAGAGTCCCTCTGAAACAAATCCAAATCCTGAATTGTCCACTTTTGCCCAAGCAAACCATCTTACAAGATTAAGATGATCACACAAGCTTTAAAGACGACGCTTTTATCTTAAGAAAAATTAGATTCTAAGTACTTGGAATTTTTCTCTAAAAAATGAGTGTTTAAGAAGAAATCAGCGCTTCAGAACTTCTGGACCAAACTCCAGATAGAAACGGTCAGAAGTTGCAAGCTTGGCTCAGCGCAGTCAGAAGTTGGCTCTTCAGCAGCTACATCAGCTCAATCAGAAGTTGTAAATGTGGTTCAATACGTAAGCCTCAGACAGAACATGACTCTTTCAGCAGTTACGCAAGCTCAGCCAGAATTTGCTAAAGGAATGCAAAAGAAGCAAGGAAGTCTGAAGGCTCTTTCAGAACATGCTGAAATCAGAAGATGAAAAGGTCAGAAGAGTGGGCGTTACACTGATACAGAATCTCTAAGCCCAGGAGGTCTAGAAGCAAATCCAAGGAACGTGTCAGAAAATCAGGAGAATCCCCACTAACAAACTTCTGTCTTGCAGCGCAGGGGGGTCAGAACTTCTGATTTCCCCACTAACAGGTTTCTGTTTTGCAGGTGCCAGGGTCAGAAGTTCTGACTCATACAGTTTAACCAAAAGGTTGATCATCTAGCAGCAGATCTGAGTCAGAACTTCTGATGACCTCTCAGCAGCGCGCTGGCTCCCTCTCTCTTTCTCTCTATCTTGTTTTTTGCTATTTTCTTTTTTGTCTATTTTTCTCGTTGAACCCCCCATGTACAAATGTGTACCCCCACTCCCTAATTGTTGTAATAGCGTAGGATTTTATATTTCCGCTTCTTATTGCTAGTAATTAGGATGTGTATGGCAAGATAAAATCAATGAAATAGAAAATCTCAATTCAAAGATAAACTCTTGTATGCAATAAAACACACTTTCACACTAACACCCCTAGGGTTACATCCACTTGTTGCCTTTCAAAAAATGGGCCATGTTACGCATGCAAAGTATCTTAGTAAAACAAACAAAATCAAAAGATCATAGTCCCTCGATGACGCTTTCGAAAGTTGCCTTACAAAAAATGATCTTAGTCCCTCAAAAGAAAAACTAAGATGCTTTGCAACATTGCTATCATGGTCTATACGGTGACCCGCGCCCGTCCTGTTCACATCCTAACACAAGATTGTCCACCAAATACAATGGTGGAACAAAATTGTTAAAAGGGTTAAAAGATAGCAAAATCTTTGAGAAATTTAGAGTAGACAAACTCTTAGTTACTTGATCAAACTTGCAAAAACACTTGCCATTTTTCAAAATCACACATCACAACACACTTTCAAAACAACTTTCAAAAACATTGAAAACTTTTCAAAAGACATACACCTTTGTATACATCCCAACATGGATCATTATAAAGGTTGCCACCACATTGGCCTCTTTTAAAAACATTTTCAAAAACCACACACACAAAGCACCATTTCAAACAATTGAAAATCAAGGCAAGTTGATCTAAGCAAGTAACTAAAAGCCCATGGATAACCATGGATAGAAAGGGTGCTAATACCTTCCCTTTCTATAATCTACTCCCCGAACCCAAGAAAACATCTCAAAGGTTTTTGCTGTGCTTTTTAACCTTTTCTTAGGATAAAATAAAAAGTTGGTGGCGACTCTTGCTCAACCGAAACATTTGCGAAAACAAACGCAAAACCTCAAGTCAGTTCTCCCACCGTATCACAGAACTGGCGACTCTGCTGGGGAGACTTTAAAGTGTAGTAACCTTAGGACTTAGATCACCCCCTTGCATGACTAATTGTTTGTTTTGATTGCTTTACATCTTGGCTCTCTTGTTTGGGTTTGCAATCCTACACCCGGATTTGGGGAAACATTCATAGATAGCAATACGTTGTGGAAACTATGCGGGGTATACTGACACGGTTGAAGCAATAGCTATATTAGTGCGACATATTTGTGAGTACCGGTAACCCTTGAGTTAAATCAAGGAGAGTACGGGGCCGCTGAGTGATGTCACTAAGCACTAATGACCTAGAACCTTACTTGACCATCTTGGCCTTTCATTAGGGGTAGTGAGATGACCGGCTTTGGTGCAGTCCGAAGTTGGTAGATACTCGATACTACACTCATTGAGGGTTGTCTTCTTGGAATATTTTGGTCGCTAGTTAAGTGGCTAAACCAAAACAATGAACAATGAAAACAATCCAATGATATTGAGCTTCTTAGAACCCGGTTACTATTTATAGGACAGGTTTTTAAGCCAACTACACTCAAGAGGGTACTTACCTATGAAACCTCATGCAAGCCTGAAACTAGGGTTTTGTGTGAATTGTTTGTACATATGTTCTACGCATACATCATGAACATCATAAAACATCATATGCATTCACTAACCATTTCAAGGGTTTAGATCTTCATCTTTGTTCTTGTTTTGTAGGTCATGGAAATTCCTCGCAGAAAAACCATCCAAGTCAACCTTGTGAGAATCCCTCCTCAACTCAAGGAGCTCACAACAAGAATTCCGGAAAGCTCTCCCTTAAGTGAAAGATATGGTAGACTGCTCAGCCTAGTCAACACTAACATTGAAGAGGACATGATGAAGGTGTTGTTCCAGTTCTTTGACCCTCTTCACCACTGTTTCACTTTCCCTGACTACCAGTTGGTGCCCACTTTGGAGGAATTTTCTCAACTCCTGAGGATTCCTATCCTTAATCAACTACCTTTCAACGGTACAGAAAAGGAACCAAAGCCCGAAGATGTTGCTCGAGCATTACATCTACAGCCATCCGACATCAAGGGGCATTGGGAAACTAAAAGCAGTGTCAAAGGCTTCTTAGCAAAATTCTTGTTTGAGAAGGCACAAGAGTGTTGGAATTCATTGGACCTACAAGCCTTTAAAGAAATTGTGGCCCTCCTTATCTATGGTTTGGTCTTGTTCCCAAATCCTGACCAACTTGTAGATGTCAACACCGTCAAGATCTTCTTATCCAGAAATCCAATACCAACATTGCTTGGGGACATCCTTCACTCATTTTACACTCGAACAATGAGAAAGAGGGGTGTTCTCATGTGCTGTACTCCTCTCCTTGCAAGGTGGTTGTGATACGGTGGGAAATGACTCCTTAGAAGACCCATATTCTCCTCGTTGCAACACAAGGGATATAGGTACAGACCAAGGTGCCACACCAACGTAGCCACTGCTTCACCCATGTCTGTCTACGCCGGACAGGTCCCTCACAGATTATGCTACCTAAAAAGGGTATTCCTCAGATCCGAGTTAGGATCTATGAAACTCCGATGCAAAGCCCACAAATATAAAAGAAAACAAGGCAAACAATTGAAAACAAGGGTGATCTAAGCCCTAAGGTTACTCCACTTTTAATTTTGATCCCCAGCAGAGTCGCCAGTTCTGTGATACGGTGGGAGAACTGACTTGAGTTTTGCGTTTGTTTTTGCAAATGTTTCGGTTGAGCAAGAGTCGCCACCGACTTTTTATTTTATCCTAAGGAAAGGTTTAAAAAGCAAAACAAAAACCTTTGAGATGTTTTCTTGGGTTCGGGGAGTAGATTATAGAAAGGGAAGGTATTAGCACCCTTTCTATCCATGGTTATCCATGGGCTCTTAGTTACTTACTTAGATCAACTTGCCTTAATTATCAATTGTTCGAAATGGTGCTTTGTGTGTGGGTTTGAAAATGTTTTGAAAAGAAGCCAATGTGATGGCAACCTTTGTAATGATCCATGTTGGGATGTATACAAAGGTGTATGTCTTTTTAAAAAGGTTTTCATTTGTTTTTTTGAAAGTTTGTTTTGAAAGTGTTGTGATGTGTGGTTTTAGAAAATAGGAAAGTGTTTTGTTTTGCAAGTTTGATTCAAGTAACTAAGAGGTTATCTACTCCTAAATTTCTCAAAGATTATTGCTATGCTTCAACCCTTTTAACAATTTTGTTCCACCATTGTATTTGGTGGACAATCTTGTGTTAGGATGTGAAAGGGACAGGCACGGGTCATCGTTTAGACCATAATTGCAATGGTGCCAAGTATCTTTGGGCAATGTTTTCTTTAAGGGACTTGATCATTTTTAGGCAACTTTCGAAAGCGTCATTGAGGGACTTTGATCATTTGATTGTTTTTATTTTGCCCAAAGAGACCTAACATGCAATATGTCCCATTTATTGAAGGCAACAAGTGGAATACCCTAGGGGTGCAAGTGTGATTAGTGTTTTCCATTTTCATGCTTGTTTATCTTGAAATTAGGTCAAACTATTATTTTTGTTTTTGATTCGCATACAAACTCTAATTCTAACATGGTATATTTAGAAAGCGATAAAGTGTGAAAAATAAAATTACTAAGCTATTACAACACAATATATGGGAAGGGGGTACAAATGTTCAAATGGGGATTTTGACAAGGAATTTAAACTTAGGCTATTACATCAATATTGAATTATTCACAAGGTAATTGATTGCACAAATTAAATGGAAATAAAATAAATATGCAAGATGCAAAAAGGGTTTTTTATATGTATGAAAAAAAGTATTTTTATATGTCAAATAAACAAAATAAAAAGTATTATTTTTTTGGAGTTTTTTATGTTTAGGGCAAAACCCTAATTTTATTAAATAAAATGTAATTATTTAATATATACACATTTATTTGTTATATACAAAAATAAAATAAAATGAAGTATATTTATATAAAAAAAGTATTTTTAATGTCAAATATTACCAAAAATAAAAATGTATATATTTTTACATTATTTGCTAAATATTCTAATAAATATATATATTTGTATTAATTTCTAAATATGTATTATATATATATAAATAATAATATTTAATATTTATAAAAAAAAGTATATATTATATAAAATATTTTCAGAAGATAAAATAAAATTAAAATCAAAAAATGAATGTGTTTACATTATTTTTTCTAGTTATTCTAAATAATAATATTATGTATTTATTTGTGTACAAACTAACTAAAGACTAATAAATATAAAAATAAATGCAAAAAATGTGGAAAAAATGATTTTTATATTTTTTCATGCTTAAATAAAAATATAGAAATAAAATCAAAAGGAAAAAATGGAAAATGATAAGTAAAAATCAAAATGGGTCAGGGAGGTTCAAAAGCAAAAGCAAGGTGCAAATAGGAACAATAGAACAAGCCCAGCCCAATAGGTCCTTCTTCAACCTCTGGCCAGAATTGTGACAAAAAACGTGCGCTTGTACCATGATTCAAACATCTTGATTCCTGGCTTTTTAATGAAAACTCACAACATCAAAAATATTCAGCATCAAACAACGAATCCATACATACCAAAAACTTGATCTAACTCTCAAAAATTAGAGAGAATTTCATCATTCCCAAATCTTAACCTAACTTTTTATCCATATTCAGACCTTAAATTCTCACAGCATATGCAAAATAAATGAAAAGTAAAGGTATGTACAGTTTCAGGGGCCTGAGTAGAACACTTCTTATTCACAAACTTAGAGCTAATGATGTCTACATTGAGAGATAGAAGTTAAAGAATATACCTGTTCAGTTGAAGTTGTATCTGATGATGGAGGTACTTTCAGAGCAAGGTGATGATTGGTACAGCTTCCTTGATGTCCAGGGATGCTATTCCAAGCTTTACTTTGTCTTGAAACCTTTTGAATCGAGCTATGGAACTTCAGCTGCAAAACAAGAAAATGAAAATGGTGGTGTTGCCTGGGAGTGTTACAGGTCGTGTTTGAGGTTTGGATTAGCTTCAAGGGATGTTATGGGATGTGTTTGATGTGGTTTTAGCAAGAATGCATGAAAGGGATGAGAGTTGGAACTCAAACTGCAGCAGGTGCTCTGTTTGGGCAGTTTGAGGGTGGTTCTGTGTTCTAGAGGGCAATGGGGATGGTTGGCTCGTGTTTTAGCTTAAGATGGATGTTTAGAATGTGTACCAAGTCTTTGCTTAAGCTTGCCTGTGCTGAGATGAAAGTTGGTAGATGTTATGCTATGTTTCTTCACACTTAAGCAAAAGATGGCCAGTTGGTGTTCCTAGCCTTGTGCCAAAGAGATTTCAAATGTACTTGCTTGGATTTGCTTTAGACATAAAGTGTAACTTTTCAAGAATGGCTATTTTACTTTTTCCATTTATGGCTTAGTTCTCCATGTAATGACCAAATGCATAGAACAACATCTTGGCACAATGGTTTTGCATTGAATTATTGAGTGAAAATGGGATTAGAGGCCTTCAATATAGCTAGCACATGCTGAGTTTGAAAATGCACAAGTTATGGACATGTAATTTGGCCAAGAACAAAGTGAGTTTTCTCCATATTGCCAAATTCGATTCTCTCTAACCATGAGGTTGTTTGATGAGTTCTTGGACATTTTGGAAAGCTTGGAATGTGTAATACAATCCATCTTTGAAATGAAAATTTAAATTCCAAGTGGAAGTATGTGAAAAATTGTCTTGAAGTTAGGTAAAAATCCTGCCTAAAATAGGTCAAATTTTCTCTAAGTTAAGAATGGTTTGGTACCCTTGTTCCAAAAATTGTAACTTTAGCTACAAGCTTCTTTTGGGAAACCTTTGTGAATAAAAGTTGTAGATTATGCAATAGGCTACAACTTTCATGTTTTGACTTTTGCTTGAATCCAAATGAATCTTGGTGAGAAAGTGGGGCAAAGTTAGAAAAATATTAGGGTTTTTCATAACTTAGAAAAATTCTAAGTTATGAAAAATCTTCATTTCAAACCCTAATTTGCAATTCTTGATTTCTTGATGAACAAGTTTCATGATTTGGCATGTTTTGATGAAAAATGAATCTTGACACTTGATTTTGACCAAAAAGTCAAAGTTTGACTTTTCAGTATACAGTCAAAATTGATCAATTGACTGGGAAATTCAACTGTCAATCTTGTGTATTTGGGATCTTCTGAACTTGTTGAGCATGTCAAGACAAATCCATGGGGTCCTTGAGTCCATATGTGAGCTTGGTTTGCCATTGGCTAGGTCAAACAGTCAAAAATTGCCTTTGTGCAGTCAAAACCCTAAAAATGACCATTTTGCCCTTTTGGTGCTCTGATCAAATTTCTTGTGGAATTGTGATCCAAACTTGATCAAATGGTCCATATGAGTTCATAATGTTGATGTGGGTCAATTTTCATGAGATTTGACTGTCAATTGGCCACAATTGACTTTTCCCCCAATACAGTTGATTTCTAGGTCAACTGTCCAATTGACTGGGCAAAATTTGGAATCAAGACTTGAAACTTGGTATGGATAAACTTGGGAGTCCAACATGAAGCATGAAAGTCATATTAGGCATTTTAGGTCAAAATATCTTTGTTCAAACACAAACCCTAATTTGGGTCAACAATGCAAGGAGAAGTCTTGAGTAGAGGAAACCCTAACTGGATCTTGATCTTCAAGGGTTTTATGGTGAGAAAATGTTGGGGAAATGGGAGGGCAAATTTTGGGGTACAAAAGTTGCCCCTGTTCAATCTTCTTGAACCTGAAGAGTTAGATTGGCAAGTTTTCCTTTCGTGACTCGAGGGTAAAAGGAGATTGGACACTAGAGTGCCCGGAAATTTGCACTCGAATGTTGGAGTATCAGCAATGTGATGTCGGGAATGGGCTTATAGATGTCATTTGGAGAGACGGTGGATATGGAGGTGGGCTTATAGATGCCACCTGGAGATGTGACAGAACCTTGTCGGGAATGGGCTTATAGATGCCATTTGGAAGTGTTGATCGCATAAGAGATTCCTTAGCGAGAACTTGTGTATTTCGAGAAAGACAGATGTTTCCCTGGCTTGTTACAGGTGTTTGATCTTCAATCTCCTCATGCAGATATGCCCTGGCTAGATACAGGTGTCGAATCTACAATTGGTTGCTCACAGATGTGCCCTGGCTGGATACAGGAATCGAATCTGGAAATAGTCGTCAACAGATATGCCCTGGCTGGATACAGGAATCGAATCCGGAAATAGTCATCAACAGATATGCCCTGGCTGGATACAGGAATCGAATCTTCGAACTCTTCAGACGTGCCCTGGCTAGATACAGGAATCGAGTCTGGAAATGTGATAGTTTCTAGATATGCCCTGGCTGGATACAGGAATCGAATCTTCGAACTCTTCAGACGTGCCCTGGCTAGATACAAGAATCGAGTCTGGAAATGTGGTCAACAGATATGCCCTGGCTGGATGCAGGACTCGAATCTGGAATTGATCACTCACAGATGTGCCCTGGCTAGGTACATGTATTGAATCTGGAATTGTGACAGTTGAAGGTAGTTGTCTTTGGGATTGTCTTTTTCCCTGTTCAGGCAAAAACATCAGTTGTATGCAATGTCATGATGTATGAAATGCATGATGTCATGATTTTCAACATGAGATAGTGTTGTATGCACTTTATCATGTATGTAAGCAAGATGTATGAAATGTGAAATGTTTATGAATGTATTTTCGTCTTAGGAAAATAAATCCTTGACGACCGGCCGGGGAATTGCTCTGTGGAAGAGATACTTTGCTGAAGTTTTGATGAGAGGCTTGTTGATGACTTCAATGATGGATTCCGCTGGGGATAATGATGACAAACTCCGCTGGGGACACCAAAGATAAACTCCGCTGGGGATTGTGTTGATAAGTTATGTTGGGGAACTTTGATGAACTCCGTCGGGGATCGGAAGAACTTCACTGAGGGCGATCTTCCGTGGCAATTAGCTGAGGATAACCCAGTTATAAGCCCTTGTGAGGAATAAATTTTGAATAGAACTCGGGAGAGACGTCCGTATTCTGCAGGGGATAAGCTTCCAGTATCTACTGGGGATAAGCTTCAAGACCTGCTGGGGATATAGTTCAATTTTCGAGGGGAAACTTTTGAACTGTACTGGTAAATGGTTCCACTGGGGGTGTCTGTATTCCGCCGGGGAACAATCTTAGATCAAGACTGCTGGGGATGCTTGCTGATGAATGCCTATACTCCGCTGGGGAATGTTGTGCCTTTTCAGGATTGATAGGGAACCAACTCTGCTTGGGGAAAGTATTGTTGAATCTTGTCTTACTCTGCGGGGAGTTGAGATGATTTGGTCACATTCTTCAGTTGAATTTACCTTGGTACCTTGGCGGACAAAGCAACCAGACTGCATCAGACAACTTTACATTGCCCCTGTTTCTGATGTCACCTGTAATTAGTCTTTTGTTTCATATGCAAATATTTATGAATCAGCAATTTAATGTCAAATGCATATATCAAAAATGAACATTGGACGTTCTTCGCAAGACAAAACCGAAAAAAGAAAAACAATGGGCAATTTGTTCGGAAAAGTGAACTTGTATTGATTTCGAAATTTGCCTGTGAATAGGCGTTTTTGTACAAGAGGTTGACATCCTAGTAAGAGAATGCCGCCGAATAACATAGAGTTTATACAATTTTGAAAAGGAAACAAAACAGCTATGTGCACAATATTCCCACTGGGTTCCAACTCTGCTATCGCCTTTATGTCTTCAAGCGTCTCATCACTTTGCTGCTTAGTTGAAGATGAAGTTGATTGGTCGATGCCGAAGTCTGAGCCAGATAGTGGATGCCGAAATCTGGATGTAAGGTGATCCAATGAGACATAGTGTTACGCTTTATCCCTAACTTTTGCCTGGACCGCCCTTTCGGGTTTTCAGACCACCGGGATACCCATTTTTGCCCAAGCCGCCTTTTCAGGTTTTCGACTTGCCGGGTGTACAAATTATTTTTTATTTCATCCCTTATTTTTGCCCGAACCCTTTTGGTTCGCCGGGAAGCCCTTATTTTTGCCTAGGTATGTCAACATAGCGGGTCTTTTATTCATGCGTAGTATCTTTTTACTATGTCTGCATTGGGGGGTGAGGAAGGTCGTCACCATCCATGGTGGTCAGAATCATGGCTCCTCCTGAGAACACATGTTTAACCACAAATGGCCCTTTGTACGTGGGGGTCCATTTGCCCCGGGGATCACTTTGAGGAAGGATGATGCGTTTGATTACCAGGTCCCCAACTTGATACTCTTGTGGTCTGACTTTCTTGTTAAATGCCCTGATCATCCATTTTTGGTACGTCTGACCATGACAGATAGCGATGAGTCTCTTTTTGTTAATCAGGTTTAATTGATCAAGTCGAGTCTAGATCCAGTCATCTTCACTCAGATCTGCATCCTTCATTATCCGGAGAGAAGGTATCTGGACTTCAATTGGCAAGACTGCCTCCATGCCATAGACCAAGGAAAAAGGTGTTGCCCCGGTTGACGTCCTTGCTGAGGTACGGTACCCATGAAGAGCAAACGGTAACATCTCGTGCCAATCTTTATAGGTCACTGTCATCTTCTGCACAATCTTTTTGATATTCTTATTAGCTGCCTCTACAGCCCCATTCATCTTCGGCCGGTAAGGAGAAGAGTTGTGGTGCTGTATCTTGAATTTCTCGCAGAGCTCAGTGATCATTTTATTGTTAAGATTGGTACCATTGTCCGTAATGATTCTTTCCGGGATGCCGTACCGACAGATCAGGTTATGCCGAATGAAACGTGACACGACGCTCTTGGTTACCGTGGCGTAGGAAGCTGCCTCAACCCACTTCGTGAAGAAATCGATCGCTACCAAGATGAAGCGATGCTCGTTGGATGCCGTCGGTCGGATCTCACCGATCATATCAATGCCCTACATTGCAAAAGGCCAAGGTGCCGTCAGGACGTTCAGAGGAACCGGAGGGATGTGCACCTTATCTGCATAGATCTGGCATTTATGACAAGTTCGAGAATGTTGATAACAATCGGCTTCCATTGTGGACCAGAAATATCCTGCCCTAAGGATTTTCTTTGCCATGGTGTGTCCACTGGAATGTGTTCCGAATGTACCTTCATGCAGTTCTATCATGATCTTTTCTGCTTCAGCCTTATCCACACAACGCAGTAGAGTTGAATCATGATTCCGTTTGTAGAGAATGCTGTTGCTGAGGAAAAATTTTGCCGCAAACCTTCTCATGAACTTCTTGTCATTAATAGATGCACCTTCAGGGTATTCCTGAGCTTCCAAGTATCTCTTCACCTCATGATACCAGGGTTTTTCAGTCACCTTTTCGGCCTCAAGATCGCAGCAGTATGCCGGTTCGTCCAATTTCCAGATAATGATCCGGGGAGCCTCATTGTCCCATTTGACTTTGAACATTGAAGACATCGTAGCTAGTGCGTCCGCTAGCTGATTCTCCTCTCTTGGGAAGTGTTCAAAAGTTATCTCTTCAAAGTGGGGAAGCAAAGTCGACACATACTCCTTGTAAGGAATAAGATTCGGGTGTTTCGTATCCCACTCGCCTTTGATCTGATTGATCACGAGAGCGGAATCTCCGAAGACACTCAGAAACTTGATCCTTAAGTCGATTGCAGCTTGAAGACCCATGATACATGCCTCATATTCTTCCATGTTGTTGGTGCAGTTGAAACACAATCGGGCGGTGAGTGGAGTATGAGTTCCTTTGGGAGATATTATTACAGTGCCGACGCCATTACCCAAAGCGTTGGAGGCTCCGTCAAAATGCATAGACCATCGGGATCCTTCCTCAGGTCCTTCATCCGGTCCAGGCACTTCACAATCAATTACCACCATGATATCTTCGTCCAGAAATTCAAAGTTCAATGACTGGTAATCATCCACAGGTTGGTGTGCCAAATGATCTGCCAATACACTTCCTTTGATCGCTTTCTGAGTTGTGTACTGGATATCATATTCTGTCAAGATCATTTGCCATCTCGCTATTCTTCCAGACAGAGCAGGCTTTTCGAATATGTACTTGATGGGATCCATCTTTGAAATCAACAAAGTGGTGTGAGTCAGCATATACTGTCTCAGTCGGCGAGCAGCCCATACCAGAGCGCAACAAGTTTTCTCGAGCAGTGAGTAACGAGAATCACAGTCGGTAAACTTTTTGCTCAGGTAATAAATAGCGTGCTCTTTTCGGCCAGACTCGTCATGCTGCCCCAGCACACACCCCATTGAATTGTCAAGTACTGTCAAGTATAGTATCAGAGGTCTCCCTTCCACCGGTGGCATAAGAATGGGTGGCTCTTGGAGATACTCCTTTATTTTTTCAAAAGCGGCCTGACATTCATCGTTCCATCGTACTACTTGATCTTTCTTCAGTAATTTGAAGATTGGCTCACAGGTAGCAGTTAGATGTGAGATGAATCGGGCAATGTAATTCAGTCGTCCCAGAAAGCCTCTGACTTCTTTCTCTGTCCTGGGAGTCGGCATCTCTTGTATGGCTTTCACCTTGGCAGGGTCCACTTGAATACCTTTATCACTTACAATGAAACCTAGCAATTTTCCGGACCTCACCCCAAAGGTGCATTTGTTGGGATTCAACCTCAGCTTGTATAACTTCAGTCGGTCAAACAGCTTCCGCAGATGATCAAGGTGCTCCTCCTCAGTTTGGGACCTTGAAATCATGTCATCAACATATACCTCAATCTCATGATGGATCATATCATGAAATAAAGCAACCATGGCACGTTGGTAGGTTGCCCCAACATTTTTCAACCCGAATGGCATGACCTTGTAGCAGAAGGTGCCCCACTGAGTCACAAAGGTAGTCTTTTCCATATCTTCCGGAGCCATCTTGATCTGATTATACCCTAAAAAACCATCCATGAAGGAGAACACCTTGTGTTGAGCAGTATTGTCGACAAGAACGTCGATGTGAGGCAGAGGGAAGTCATCCTTGGGGCTTGCCTTGTTCAAATCCTTGTAGTCGACACACATTCTGACTTTACCGTCCTTCTTCGGCACTGGCACCACGTTGGCAACCCATTGAGGATAAGAAGTTACTGCTAGAAACCCGGCATCGAATTGCTTCATAACCTCAGCTTTGATCTTTTCGGACATCTCTGGGCGCATACGGCGGACCTTTTGCTTTACCGGAGGGCAGTCTTCCTTGGTAGGCAAGTGATGGACCACAATATCGGCATCCAAATCGGGCATGTCTTCGTAAGACCAAGCAAATATCTCCATGTAATCATGTAGCATCTGGATCAATCGTTGCTTCACGCTGAGCTCTAGATTGGCACCAATCTTGACCTCTTTTCTATCTGTCTCAGTACCCAGGTTCACTGTTTCCACCGGCTCTTCATGCGGCTGAATGGCCCTCTCTTCTTGAAGTAGCAGTCTTGCGAGTTCACCAGGCACTTCGCAATCATCTTCACCTTCGTCCTCGGCCAAGTTGATCGGATTCTCAAAGTCATAACTGGTGGTAGCAGAGTTGTTACCAGTGAGATCCAGAGTGGATTGAAACCTGTATAAGTGAGTGTGTGTAAATATAGCTGTTTTGCAATATATAACACAGAAAGAAAAAGAGCGCAAGATTTGAAATGCAACAAACGTCCAATGTTTTGATTAATGATATATGGAAATGTCATACAAAAAGCCCTCACAAATGGAGCTACGATGCCCCAGGTAGGACACCGAGCCAATAAAAGTTTCAACATATTGTTTGTTACAAATTGAAAATCAAAAGAGTTAATTACTGCGTGACAAATGTGATAGGTGTAAAATCCTTTGCCGTCTAGTTGCTTGGTCCGTTGCTGGTGGTCGGATAGATCCAACTGTCAAACTCTGCTTCCTCTACGTCCTCCTCGATAGCATTCACCCTTGGGTTGGTGATAAACACTGGAGCCTTTCTGATCCTTTCCTTGCGCACAGCCCTCTGAGCCTCTGCAGTGAAGCCCAGCTAAAACTTGTCGTTCTTTTGAGTGAAGTCAGGAAGCTGACCCCAGTTTGCACATTTGCCTTTCTCGATTACAGCTCGGGCATCCTTCAAGGACGCCATTTTCAACGGAAAGTCTTCTTCAACCACTGTTTCAGCTGATGCCAATGTTGGAGGTACCTCCTCAAAATGCTGAAAGGGGGTTTCAATAAACTCCTCGTCCATCTCGATATACCGGAATGAATTCAAGTGACTAACCATGTATTCCTCCTCACCCTGCACAGTAACAATCTTCCCTTTGACAGGGTATTTGAGCTTTTGGTGTAGAGTGGATGTTACTGCCCCAGCCTTGTGAATCCAGGGTCGACCCAACAAGCAGGAATAAGATGGACGAATATCCATTACGTAGAACGCTGAGTCGAAGACTTGGGAACCCACACGAATAGGGATGTCTACCTCACCGTGCACCATCCTCTTAGAACCATCGAAGGCTCTAACAATGATGTTACTAGGTTTCAATTCCAGGCCCTCACAATCCAAGCGATCCAATGCCTTCTTGGGCAAAACATTCAGGGAAGAACCGGTATCCACCAACACGTGTGCGAGAGTAGTGCCACTGCACTCTATAGAGACGTGCAGGGCATCATTGTGATTTTTCCCTTTGGCGGTAAGGTCAGCATCTGAGAACCCCAATCCATTGTCAGCTGTCAAATTAGCTACACAGTCAGTGAATTGATCTGCAGAGGTCTCTTGCGGCACATGGGCCGTTTTCAGAAATGAAATCAGGGCTTTTGCATGGGCCTCTGAGCATAGCAGCAATGATAGCATAGAGATTTTGGAGGGGGTATGTCCCAACTGTTCAACAACATTGAAGTCACTCTTTTTAATGATTTTAAGGATTTCCTCCATCTCTTGTTGGGTGGCTTCAACAGCAGTCTTTTTTGGTGCCTCCGTTCTGGCAGGCAAATCGGTTGTAACTTCTTTGCCCCGAGCATCAGAGGACTCGGCGGCAGTAGTAGACACAGGAACTTGATTTGGAACATGCACACTTGCGGGTGTGATGATGAGAGGTTTTCGGATAATTGGCGGTGCAATGTCAGGCGAGAAAAGCATGCCACTGCGAGTAATCTTGGCGGGACCAGTGATGTTACTGATACCGGTATTGGTGTTGAACTCCTGCTTCACTCCAAGCACATACACGTCTGCCCCATAGTGCCATGGGACAGCCTTGTTAGATTCATAGGGGAGAGGCCCCGGAACAGTAATAGTAATGGGTGCAACAGACATAATTTGGACTGGCTTCCTCGGGGGAGCTTTGGTAGGATTGTAAATTGTGACAACAGATACTTCTTCAGCAGAAACAAACGGAACAACAGTTTTCTTGAACAGAATTTCTTTGCTATCCATCAGGCTTTGGATGCCTGATTTCAGCAGCGGATAACCGGTAGGGATAACAACACACAGGAGGCAACCCTTGCTACAACCCGGAAATAAACCGGCTAGTAGTAAGTTCCTCTTAACAGTCAAAAGAGGGGTAGCAACATCATTCACCGAAACAACATACAAATCTTCCTCGATGGCATTTACTCTATGCTGGGGCATAGGAGCAGTTACAACATTTGGCCTCTCAGGCGCCTCAAACTGAATTTCCTTCGCATCGATAAGGTCTTGCACCTTATTTCTCAAGGCCCAGCAATCATCAGTAGTATGCCCGGGGCTATCGGAATGATAAGCACAACGGGCGTTTGGGTTATACTTAGAAGACGCATTATTCACGACCTTAGGAGCCTCTTTGATGGTCACCAAGTTGGTTGATAACAGTTGTGGTAAGATTTGTGAAAAGGTCATACTCAGCCGAGTATACTGCCTCTTGGGCCTTTCACCTCTTTGTTGATTGTACTGCTGAGGAGCAGCAACAGGTTTTGAAATGACCAAGGCATTGACGGCTTGGCGACTTTCTGGCTTGACTTGTCTTCTAGGACCATAGACTGCACTTGCTTCTTTCTTGAAAGGCCTTTTCTCAGTACTTGTGGAGGCATATTTTTGTATCTTTCCTGACCTGATGCCAGCTTCAATTCTTTCACCCGTCAGAATCAAATCTGTAAACCCAGCTGAGGAATTGCCAACCAAATGATTGAAAAATGGACCCGACAAGGTCCCTAGAAACATATCAACCAGGTCACGATCAGTCAATGGAGGCTGCACCCTGCCAGCCAAATCTCTCCATTTTTGTGTATATTCTTTGAACCCCTCGCCCGTTCCTAGAGACATACCCTGAAGTTGGGTACGCGTAGAAGCGAGATCAGAATTGTATTGATATTGTCTGTAGAATGCGGTTGCCAAATCTTCCCAGTGTCGGATACTAGTTCCATCTAGTTGATAGAACCACTCAAGCTGTGACCCCGAAAGGCTATCTTGGAAGAAGTGAATCCAAAGGTTCTTATCTGCCGTGTAAGGTTGGATCTTCCTTACGTACGACCTTAGATGCAGCTTTGGACAGGAGCCCCCGTCATATTTGGCAAAGGCAGGCGCCTTAAACTTGTGTGGGATTACTACCCCAGAAGATAACCCCAAATCTCCGAAATCCAGCCCCGGCACATTCTGAATCTCCATGGCGCTCAAGCGGTCCTCTAATTGCTTGTATCTGTCAGCAGCAGGTGGGTATTGTTCGTCATTGTAGTCCGTCTCGTTGTCAGAGACTGCAGGACTAGGAGCTCCTCCCCCTTGGGGACTGTCTTTCTCGGCAGAGGAAGTAGTTGGATCAGCTTCATTATGGAGTGTGTTCCCAAACCTGCGTCCGGTGTTGAACAACGCAGTCCTCTTTTTCTTCTTCTTCTTCAGGAGTAGAGCCTTCAACTCTTGCTGACCTTGGGCCAGGCTCAGGACCATTTCTTGAAACTGGGCACTTTGGGCCTGAAGGGCCTTGATTGCTTGCTCACTGGATGAATCTGGATCCATGATGACTGTTCAAATAAACAGCGAAGAAGATTAAGCAACCTGTGGAAAGGGTACCTGCTATGCATATGGTGCAATGAGATGCGTATGTTTTATGTTTTCAAAGACAAACAAGATTCAACCTTGTAGACAAAAGGGAAACACACTTCATTAGATTCAAATTTTAAATTGTTCAACAGCTTTCCCTTAGGCATTACAGAAATGAAAAATACTGAAAAGGAAATAAAAGCTATAAAAGGAAATATCCAAAGCCCATCAATGCTCCCATGGCCTCCTCTTCTCAGTGTGGATGTAGTTATTCAGGACCCGCTCCTCCTCCAATTGCTTAGTCAGTCTCTGGATCTTCCGTTCCTGTTCGTTGAACTTTTCCCGATAAAAATCTCGTTCTTCCTTTAGCTGCGCCCAAGATCTCTTCATTGTGTCAAAATCAGTGGGTATCTGAGGAGGGAGGACAGTTGGAGGAACCCCATCTTCATCAGGAGATTCAAGAATGATAGGTCTGACAGCTTCGTATGGCATACCTAACTTCTGAGCACAGATGCGGACCCATCTGCAATAGGGTTTCATTGGTAGAGAAGTCTTGGGTCCCAACTCATGTGGGTCAGCTTTGTGAATTATGTCCCAAGCCTTAATGAATCCATGGCGTAGTTTGTCACTGTCTACCTGAGATTCAAAATGAAAGTGAGGAACCAACATTTCATGAGGCCCTACTCTTCTGGCTCTTCCAAACTGGCGGAGAGCTAAGAATGGATTATAAGAGATTCCTCCCTGGATACCAATCAATGGGACATTAGGGTATTCTCCGCAACGATCAATAACAGCTACCTCATCCAAACCTCGGAGAGTCCAAGTGATGTCACTATCAGTGAGAGACATTAGCCTATGAGCCCAACCCTTTCCTTCTTCATTCTTCAGCACGAACTTAGGAAGGTGCGAAATAAACCACCTCACTAGCAAAGGAACACAACACCACGGAGTTCCCCGTTTTCGAGCAGTACGAGCATAGAGTTGTTGCAGGATATCACCCAAAAGAGTGGGTACAGGATTCCGAGACATGAAGATCTTTATGGCATGGATACTGATAAAGGTGTTAGGATTGGGAAACAATACCAGACCATAGATTAAGAGAGCCAGAATGTCTTCGTATGCTTTGAAGTCTAAGTCATTCCAGAAATCATTAGCTTTGCCAACTAGAAATTTGACCAAAAAACCCTTAACTCCACTTCTAGTTTCCCAGTTAGCCAATACCTCTTCTTTGGTCAAGGGAAGAATTGCAGCAATCTCTTCAGGCCTAGGAGTCTTTTCCAACCCAGTGAATGGAGTTTGCTCCAAAACAGGGATACCGAGCAAATCAGAGAATTCTTCCAGGGTAGGGACCAGTTGGAAGTCTTGAAAGGTAAAGCAATGATACAGGGGGTCATAAAACTGGGCCAGGACACTTATCAGTTGTTGGTCCCATTTTGCAGTGATCAAGCCAAGGAGAGAACCATGCCTTTTGATGAAGGAAGTAGTGTTTGGAATCCTATCAACCAAATCTTTGAGCAAAGTTGGTGGTTGAACAAAGTTGAGCCGGATAGTATTCCTACGCACGGGCATCATGATGTCCTACAAAACAGAGCAAAGATGAAACTTTTTTGTCTTTGAAATGGGTTAGTCCTTATACAGGATGCATGCAATGGTATGATGGCATGATGCTATGATGAAGCACACCACAAGTATTCACACAGGAAAGCATGATAAGGCACACAAGTCACACAAGACAACCCTTAGGTTTCAGGCCAGCATGAAGTTTAGGTATTACCCTCTTTTGGTTTTGTTGGTTAAAACCTGTCCTATCAAAAGTAACCGGGTTCTAGAGGATCTCAAATCATTGACTACCCTCAATCGGTCATAACTCCAGCATCACAATCTTTTCTTGCGGCCAGAACCATCGCGAGAGTTTAGCCTCAATGAGTGTAGCATACTGCTACTGTTCTAATGGCCAAGTTTGGTCAATTTAGGGTTCTAAGGTTGGTTGGTGTTTAATGACTCCTTAGAAGACCCATATTCTCCTCGTTGCAACACAAGGGATATAGGTACAGACCAAGGTGCCACACCAACGTAGCCACTGCTTCACCCATGTCGGTCTACGCCGGACAGGTCCCTCACAGATTATGCTACCTAAAAAGGGTATTCCCCAGATCCGGGTTAGGATCTATGAAACTCCGATGCAAAGCCCACAAATATAAAAGAAAACAAGGAAAACAATTGAAAACAAGGGTGATCTAAGCCCTAAGGTTACTCCACTTTTAATTTTGATCCCCAGCAGAGTCGCCAGTTCTGTGATACGGTGGGAGAACTTACTTGAGTTTTGCGTTTCTTTTCGCAAATGTTTCGGTTGAGCAAGAGTCGCCACCGACTTTTTATTTTATCCTAAGGAAAGGTTTAAAAAGCACAGCAAAAACCTTTGAGATGTTTTCTTGGGTTCGGGGAGTAGATTATAGAAAGGGAAGGTATTAGCACCCTTTCTATCCATGGTTATCCATGGGCTCTTAGTTACTTGCTTAGATCAACTTGCCTTAATTTTCAATTGTTCGAAATGGTGCTTTGTGTGTGGGTTTGAAAATGTTTTGAAAAGAAGCCAATGTGATGGCAACCTTTGTAATGATCCATGTTGGGATGTATACAAAGGTGTATGTCTTTTTTAAAAGGTTTTCATTTGTTTTCTTGAAAGTTTGTTTTGAAAGTGTTGTGATGTGTGGTTTTAGAAAATAGGCAAGTGTTTTGTTTTGCAAGTTTGATTCAAGTAACTAAGAGGTTATCTACTCCTAAATTTCTCAAAGATTATTGCTATGCTTCAACCCTTTTAACAATTTTGTTCCACCATTGTATTTGGTGGACAATCTTGTGTTAGGATGTGAAAGGGACAGGCACGGGTCATCGTTTAGACCATAATTGCAATGGTGCCAAGTATCTTTGGGCAATGTTTTCTTTAAGGGACTTGATCATTTTTAGGCAACTTTCGAAAGCGTCATTGAGGGACTATGATCATTTGATTGTTTTTATTTTGCCCAAAGAGACCTAACATGCAATATGGCCCATTTATTGAAGGCAACAAGTGGAATACCCTAGGGGTGCAAGTGTGATTAGTGTTGTCCATTTTCATGCTTGTTTATCTTGAAATTAGGTCAAACTATTGTTGTTGTTTTTGATTCGCATACAAATCCTAATTCTAACATGGTATATTTAGAAAGCGATAAAGTGCGAAAAATAAAATTACTAAGCTATTACAACACAATATATGGGAAGGGGGTACAAATGTTCAAATGGGGATTTTGACAAGGAATTTAAACTTAGGCTATTACATCAATATTGAATTATTCACAAGGTAATTGATTGCACAAATTAAATGGAAATAAAATAAATATGCAAGATACAAAAAGGGTTTTTTATATGTATGAAAAAAAGTATTTTTATATGTCAAATAAACAAAATAAAAAATATTATTTTTTTGGAGTTTTTTATGTTTAGGGCAAAACCCTAATTTTATTAAATAAAATGTAATTATTTAATATATACACATTTATTTGTTATATACAAAAATAAAATGAAATGAAGTATATTTATATAAAAAAAAGTATTTTTAATGTCAAATATTACCAAAAATAAAAATGTATATATTTTTACATTATTTGCTAAATATTCTAATAATATATATATATATATATATATATATATATATATATATATATATATATATATATATATATATATATATATATATATATATAAAAATAATAATATTTAATATTTATAAAAAAAAGTATATATTATATAAAATATTTTCAGAAGATAAAATAAAATCAAAATCAAAAAATGAATGTGTTTACATTATTTTTTCTAGTTATTCTAAATAATAATATTATGTATTTATTTGTGTACAAACTAACTAAAGACTAATAAATATCAAAATAAATGCAAAAAATGTGGAAAAAATGATTTTTATATTTTTTCATGCTTAAATAAAAATATAGAAATAAAATCAAAAGGAAAAAATGGAAAATGATAAGTAAAAATCAAAATGGGTCAGGGAGGTTCAAAAGCAAAAGCAAGGTGCAAATAGGAACAATAGAACAAGCCCAGCCCAATAGGTCCTTCTTCAACCTCTGGCCAGAATTGTGACAAAAAACGCGCGCTTGTACCATGATTCAAACATCCTGATTCCTGGCTTTTTAATGAAAACTCATAACATCAAAAATGTTCAGCATCAAACAACGAATCCATACATACCAAAAACTTGATCTAACTCTAAAAAATGAGAGAGAATTTTATCATTCCCAAATCTTAACCTAACTTTTTATCCATATTCAGACCTTAAATTCTCACAGCATATGCAAAATAAATGAAAAGTAAAGGTATGTACAGTTTCAGGGGCATGAGTATAACACTTCTTATTCACAAACTTAGAGCTAATGATGTCTACATTGAGAGATAGAAGTTAAAGAATATACCTGTTCAATTGAAGTTGTATCTGATGATGGAGGTACTTTCAGAGCAAGGTGATGATTGGTACAGCTTCCTTGATGTCCAGGGATGCTATTCCAAGCTTTACTTTGTCTTGAAACCTTTTGAATCGAGCTATGGAACTTCAGCTGCAAAACAAGAAAATGAAAATGGTGGTGTTGCCTGGGAGTGTTACAGGTCGTGTTTGAGGTTTGGATTAGCTTCAAGGGATGTTGTGGGATGTGTTTGATGTGGTTTTAGCAAGAATGCATGAAAGGGGTGAGAGTTGGAACTCAAACTGCAGCAGGTGCTCTGTTTGGGCAGTTTGAGGGTGGTTCTGTGTTCTAGAGGGAAATGGGGATGGTTGGCTCGTGTTTTAGCTTAAGATGGATGTTTAGAATGTGTACCAAGTCTTTGCTTAAGCTTGCCTGTGCTGAGATGAAAGTTGGTAGATGTTATGCTATGTTTCTTCACACTTAAGCAAAAGATGGCCAGTTGGTGTTCCTAGCCTGTACAGGCCCCCTAATGTGCTGCATAACTCAGTCTTGATCAGTGTGATTAACTCATAAACTTGTGCCAAAGAGATTTCAAATGTACTTGCTTGGATTTGCTTTAGACATAAAGTGTAACTTTTCAAGAATGGCTATTTTACTTTTTCCATTTATGGCTTAGCTCTCCATGTAGTGACCAAATGCATAGAACAACATCTTGGCACAATGGTTTTGCATTTAATTATTGAGTGAAAATGGGATTAGAGGCCTGCAATGTAGCTAGCACATGCTGAGTTTGAAAATGCACAAGTTATGGACATGTAATTTGGCCAAGAACAAAGTGAGTTTTCTCCATATTGCCAAATTCGATTCTCTCTAACCATGAGGTTGTTTGATGAGTTCTTGGACATTTTGGAAAGCTTGGAATGTGTAATACAATCCATCTTTGAAATGAAAATTTAAATTCCAAGTGGAAGTATGTGAAAAATTGTCTTGAAGTTAGGTAAAAATCCTGCCTAAAATAGGTCAAATTTTCTCTAAGTTAAGAATGGTTTGGTACCCTTGTTCCAAAAATTGTAACTTTAGCTACAAGCTTCTTTTGGGAAACCTTTGTGAATCAAAGTTGTAGATTATGCAATAGGCTACAACTTTCATGTTTTGACTTTTGCTTGAATCCAAATGAATCTTGGTGAGAAAGTGGGGCAAAGTTAGAAAAATATTAGGGTTTTTCATAACTTAGAAAAATTCTAAGTTATGAAAAATCTTCATTTCAAACCCTAATTTGCAATTCTTGATTTCTTGATGAACAAGTTTCATGATTTGGCATGTTTTGATGAAAAATGAATCTTGACACTTGATTTTGACCAAAAAGTCAAAGTTTGACTTTTCAGTATACAGTCAAAATTGATCAATTGACTGGGAAATTCAACTGTCAATCTTGTGTATTTGGGATCTTCTGAACTTGTTGAGCATGTCAAGACAAATCCATGGGGTCCTTGAGTCCATATGTGAGCTTGGTTTGCCATTGGCTAGGTCAAACAGTCAAAAATTGCCTTTGTGCAGTCAAAACCCTAAAAATGACCATTTTGCCCTTTTGGTGCTCTGATCAAATTTCTTGTGGAATTGTGATCCAAACTTGATCAAATGGTCCATATGAGTTCATAATGTTGATGTGGGTCAATTTTCATGAGATTTGACTGTCAATTGGCCACAGTTGACTTTTCCCCCAATACAGTTGATTTCTAGGTCAACTGTCTAATTGACTGGGCAAAATTTGGAATCAAGACTTGAAACTTGGTATGGATAAACTTGGGAGTCCAACATGAAGCATGAAAGTCATCTTAGGCATTTTAGGTCAAAATACCTTTGTTCAAACACAAACCCTAATTTGGGTCAACAGTGCAAGGAGAAGTCTTGAGCAGAGGAAACCCTAACTGGATCTTGATCTTCAAGGGTTTTGTGGTGAGAAAATGTTGGGGAAATGGGAGGGCAAATTTTGGGGTACAACAGTTGCCCCTGTTCAATCTTCTTGAACCTGAAGAGTTAGATTGGCAAGTTTTCCTTTCGTGACTCGAGGGTAAAAGGAGATTGGACACTAGAGTGCCCGGAAATTTGCACTCGCATGTTGGAGTATCAGCAATGTGATGTCGGGAATGGGCTTATAGATGCCATTTGGAGAGACGGTGGATAGGGAGGTGGGCTTATAGATGCCACCTGGAGATGTGACAGAACCTTGTCGGGAATGGGCTTATAGATGCCATTTGGAAGTGTTGATCGCATAAGAGATTCCTTAGCGAGAACTTGTGTATTTCGAGAAAGACAGATGTTTCCCTGGCTTGTTATAGGTGTTTGATCTTCAATCTCCTCATGCAGATATGCCCTGGCTAGATACAGGTGTCGAATCTACAATTGGTTGCTCACAGATATGCCCTGGCTGGATACAGGAATCGAATCCGGAAATAGTCGTCAACAGATATACCCTGGCTGGATACAGGAATCGAATCCGGAAATAGTCGTCAACAGATATGCCATGGCTGGATACAGGAATCGAATCTTCGAACTCTTCAGACGTGCCCTGGCTAGATACAGGAATCGAGTCTGGAAATGTGATAGTTTCTAGATATGCCTTGGCTGGATACAGGAATCGAATCTTCGAACTCTTCAGACGTGCCCTGGCTAGATACAAGAATCGAGTCTGGAAATGTGGTCAACAGATATGCCCTGGCTAGATGCAGGACTCGAATCTGGAATTGATCACTCACAGATGTGCCCTGGCTAGGTACATGTATTGAATCTGGAATTGTGACAGTTGAAGGTAGTTGTCTTTGGGATTGTCTTTTTCCCTGTTCAGGCAAAAACATCAGTTGTATGCAATGTCATGATGTATGAAATGCATGATGTCATGATGTTCAACATGAGATAGTGTTGTATGCACTTTATCATGTATGTAAGCAATATGTATGAAATGTGAAATGTTTATGAATGTATTTTCGTCTTAGGAAAATAAATCCTTGACGACCGGCCGGGGAATTGCTCTGTGGAAGAGATACTTTGCTGAAGTTTTGATGAGAGGCCTGCTGAGGACATCAATGATGGATTCCGCTGGGGATAATGATGACAAACTCCGCTGGGGATACCAAAGATAAACTCCGCTGGGGATTGTGTTGATAAGTTATGTTGGGGAACTTTGATGAACTCCGTCGGGGATCGAAAGAACTTCGCTGAGGGCGATCTTCCGTGGCAATTAGCTGAGGATAACCCAGTTATAAGCCCTTGTGAGGAATAACTTTTGAATAGAACTCGGGAGAGACGTCCGTATTCTGTAGGGGATAAGCTTCCAGTATCTACTGGGGATAAGCTTCAAGACCTGCTGGGGATATAGTTCAATTTTCGAGGGGAAACTTTTGAACTGTACTGGTAAATGGTTCCACTGGGGGTGTCTGTATTCCGCCGGGGAACAATCTTAGATCAAGACTGCTGGGGATGCTTGCTGATGAATGCCTATACTCCGCTGGGGAATGTTGTGCCTTTTCAGGATTGATAGGGAACCAACTCTGCTTGGGGAAAGTATTGTTGAATCTTGTCTTACTCTGCGGGGAGTTGAGATGATTTGGTCACATTCTTCAGTTGAATTTACCTTGGTACCTTGGCGGACAAAGCAACCAGACTGCATCAGACAACTTTACATTGCCCCTGTTTCTGATGTCACCTGTAATTAGTCTTTTGTTTCATATGCAAATATTTATGAATCAGCAATTTAATGTCAAATGCATATATCAAAAATGAACATTGGACGTTCTTCGCAAGACAAAACCGAAAAAAGAAAAACAATGGGCAATTTGTTCGGAAAAGTGAACTTGTATTGATTTCGAAATTTGCCTGTGAATAGGCGTTTTTGTACAAGAGGTTGACATCCTAGTAAGAGAATGCCGCCGAATAACATAGAGTTTATACAATTTTGAAAAGGAAACAAAACAGCTATGTGCACAATATTCCCACTGGGTTCCAACTCTGCTATCGCCTTTATGTCTTCAAGCGTCTCATCACTTTGCTGCTTAGTTAAAGATGAAGCTGATTGGTCGATGCCGAAGTCTGAGCCAGATAGTGGATGCCGAAATCTGGATGTAAGGTGATCCAATGAGACATAGTGTTACGCTTTATCCCTAACTTTTGCCTGGACCGCCCTTTCGGGTTTTCAGTCCACCGGGATACCCATTTTTGCCCAAGCCGACTTTTCAGGTTTTCGACTTGCCGGGTGTACAGATTATTTTTTATTTCATCCCTTATTTTTGCCCGAACCCTTTTGGTTCGCCGGGAAGCCCTTATTTTTGCCTAGGTATGTCAACCTAGCGGGTCTTTTATTCATGCGTAGTATCTTTTTACTATGTCTGCATTGGCGGGGTGAGGAAGGTCGTCACCATCCATGGTGGTCAGCATCATGGCTCCTCCTGAGAACACATGTTTAACCACAAATGGCCCTTTGTACGTGGGGGTCAATTTTCCCCGGGGATCACTTTGAGGAAGGATGATGCGTTTGATTACCAGGTCCCCAACTTGATACTCTTGTGGTCTGACTTTCTTGTTAAATGCCCTGATCATCCATTTTTGGTACGTCTGACCATGACAGATAGCGATGAGTCTCTTTTCGTCAATCAGGTTTAATTGATCAAGTCGAGTCTAGATCCAGTCATCTTCACTCAGATCTGCATCCTTCATTATCCGGAGAGAAGGTATCTGGACTTCAATTGGCAAGACTGCCTCCATGCCATAGACGAAGGAAAAAGGTGTTGCCCCAGTTGACGTCCTTGCTGAGGTACGGTACCCATGAAGAGCAAACGGTAACATCTCGTGCCAATCTTTATAGGTCACTGTCATCTTCTGCACAATCTTTTTGATATTCTTATTAGCTGCCTCTACAGCCCCATTCATCTTCGGTCGATAAGGAGAAGAGTTGTGGTGCTGTATCTTGAATTGCTCGCAGAGCTCAGTGATAATTTTATTGTTAAGATTGGTACCATTGTCCGTAATGATTCTTTCTGGGATGCCGTACCGACAAATCAGGTTATGCCGAATGAAACGTGCCACGAAGCTCTTGGTTACTGTGGCGTAGGAAGCTGCCTCAACCCACTTCGTGAAGTAATCGATCGCTACCAAGATGAAGCGATGCCCGTTGGATGCCGTCGGTCGGATCTCACCGATCATATCAATGCCCCACATTGCGAAAGGCCACGGTGCCGTCAGGACGTTCAGAGGAACCGGAGGGATGTGCACCTTATCTGCATAGATCTGGCATTTATGACAAGTTCGAGAATGTTGATAACAATCGGCTTCCATTGTGGACCAGAAATATTCTGCCCTAAGGATTTTCTTTGCCATGGTGTGTCCACTGGAATGTGTTCCGAATGTACCTTCATGCAGTTCTATCATGATCTTCTCTGCTTCAGCCTTATCCACACAACGCAGTAGAGTTGAATCATGATTCCGTTTGTAGAGAATGCCGTTGCTGAGGAAAAATTTTGCCGCAAACCTTCTCATGAACTTCTTGTCATTGACAGATGCACCTTCAGGGTATTCCTGAGCTTCCAAGTATCTCTTCACCTCATGATACCAGGGTTTTTCAGTCACCTTTTCAGCCTCAAGATCGCAGCAGTATGCCGGTTCGTCCAATTTCCAGATAATGATCCGGGGAGCCTCATTGTCCCATTTGACTTTGAACATTGAAGACATCGTAGCTAGTGCGTCCGCTAGCTGATTCTCCTCTCTTGGGAAGTGTTCAAAAGTTATCTCTTCAAAGTGGGGAAGCAAAGTCGACACATACTCCTTGTAAGGAATAAGATTCGGGTGTTTCGTATCCCACTCGCCTTTGATCTGATTGATCACGAGAGCGGAATCTCCGAAGACACTCAGAAACTTGATCCTTAAGTCGATTGCAGCTTGAAGACCCATGATACATGCCTCATATTCTTCCATGTTGTTGGTGCAGTTGAAACACAATCGGGCGGTGAGTGGAGTATGAGTTCCTTTGGGAGATATTATTACAGCGCCGACGCCATTACCCAAAGCGTTGGAGGCTCCATCAAAATGCATAGACCATCGGGATCCTTCCTCAGGTCCTTCATCCGGTCCAGGCACTTCACAATCAATTACCACCATGATATCTTCGTCCAGAAATTCAAAGTTCAATGACTGGTAATCATCCACAGGTTGGTGTGCCAAATGATCTGCCAATACACTTCCTTTGATCGCTTTCTGAGTTGTGTACTGGATATCATATTCTGTCAAGATCATTTGCCATCTCGCTATTCTTCCAGACAGAGCAGGCTTTTCGAATATGTACTTGATGGGATCCATCTTTGAAATCAACAAAGTGGTGTGAGTCAGCATATACTGTCTCAGTCGGCGAGCAGCCCATACCAGAGCGCAGCAAGTTTTCTCGAGCAGTAAGTAACGAGACTCACAGTCGGTAAACTTTTTGCTCAGTTAATAAATAGCGTGCTCTTTTCGGCCAGACTCGTCATGCTGCCCCAGCACACACCCCATTGAATTGTCAAGTACTGTCAAGTATAGTATCAGAGGTCTCCCTTCCACCGGTGGCATAAGAATGGGTGGCTCTTGGAGATACTCCTTTATTTTTTCAAAAGCGGCCTGACATTCATCGTTCCATCGTACTACTTGATCTTTCTTCAGTAATTTGAAGATTGGCTCACAGGTAGCAGTTAGATGTGAGATGAATCGGACTGTAATTCAGTCGTCCCAGAAAGCCTCTGACTTCTTTCTCTGTCCTGGGAGTCGGCATCTCTTGTATGGCTTTCACCTTGGCAGGGTCCACTTGAATACCTTTATCACTTACAATGAAACCTAGCAATTTTCCGGACCTCACCCCAAAGGTGCATTTGTTGGGATTCAACCTCAGCTTGTATAACTTCAGTCGGTCAAACAGCTTCCGCAGATGATCAAGGTGCTCCTCCTCAGTTTGGGACCTTGCAATCATGTCATCAACATATACCTCAATCTCATGATGGATCATATCATGAAATAAAGCAACCATGGCACGTTGGTAGGTTGCCCCAACATTTTTCAACCCGAATGGCATGACCTTGTAGCATAAGGTGCCCCACTGAGTCACAAAGGTAGTCTTTTCCATATCTTCCGGAGCCATCTTGATCTGATTATACCCTGAAAAACCATCCATGAAGGAGAACACCTTGTGTTGAGCAGTATTGTCGACAAGAACGTCGATGTGAGGCAGAGGGAAGTCATCCTTGGGGCTTGCCCTGTTCAAATCCTTGTAGTCGACACACATTCTGACTTTACCGTCCTTCTTCGGCACTGGAACCACGTTGGCAACCCATTGAGGATAAGAAGTTACTGCTAGAAACTCGGCATCGAATTGCTTCATAACCTCAGCTTTGATCTTTTCGGACATCTCTGGGCGCATACGGCGGACCTTTTGCTTTACCGGAGGGCAGTCTTCCTAGGTAGGCAGGTGATGGACCACAATATTGGCATCCAAACCGGGCATGTATTCGTAAGACCAAGCAAATATCTCCATGTAATCATGTAGCATCTGGATCAATCGTTGCTTCACGCTGAGCTCTAGATTGGCACCAATCTTGACCTCTTTTCTATCTGTCTCAGTACCCAGGTTCAATGTTTCCACCGGCTCTTCATGCGGCTGAATGGCCCTCTCTTCTTGAAGTAGCAGTCTTGCGAGTTCACCAGGCACTTCGCAATCATCTTCACCTTCGTCCTCAGCCAAGTTGATCGGATTCTCAAAGTCATAACTGGTGGTAGCAGAGCTGTTACCAGTGAGATCCAGAGTGGATTGAAACCTGTATAAGTGAGTGTGTGTAAATATAGCTGTTTTGCAATATATAACACAGAAAGAAAAAGAGCGCAAGATTTGAAATGCAACAAACGTCCAATGTTTTGATTAATGATATATGGAAATGTCATACAAAAAGCCCTCACAAATGGAGCTACGATGCCCCGGGTAGGACACCGAGCCAATAAAAGTTTCAACATATTGTTTGTTACAAATTGAAAATCAAAAGAGTTAATTACTGCGTGACAAATGTGATAGGTGTAAAATCCTTTGCCGTCCAGTTGCTTGGTCCGTTGCTGGTGGTCGGATAGATCCAACTGTCAAACTCTGCTTCCTCTACGTCCTCCTCGATAGCATTCACCCTTGGGTTGGTGATAAACACTGGAGCCTTTCTGATCCTTTCCTTGCGCACAGCCCTCTGAGCCTCTGCAGTGAAGCCCAACCAAAACTTGTCGTTCTTTTGAGTGAAGTCAGGAAGCTGACCCCAGTTTGCACATTTGCCTTTCTCGATTACAGCTCAGACATCCTTTAAGGACGCCATTTTCAACGGAAAGTCTTCTTCAACCACTGTTTCAGCTGATGCCAATGTTGGAGGTACCTCCTCAAAATGCTGAAAGGGGGTTTCAATAAACTCCTCGTCCATCTCGATATACCGGAATGAATTCAAGTGACTAACCATGTATTCCTCCTCACCCTGCACAGTAACAATCTTCCCTTTGACAGGGTATTTGAGCTTTTGGTGTAGAGTGGATGTTACTGCCCCAGCCTTGTGAATCCAGGGTCGACCCAACAAGCAGGAATAAGATGGACGAATATCCATTACGTAGAACGTTGAGTCGAAGACTTGGGAACCCACACGAATAGGGATGTCTACCTCACCGTGCACCATCCTCTTAGAACCGTCGAAGGCTCTAACAATGATGTTACTAGGTTTCAATTCCAGGCCCTCACAATCCAAGCGATCCAATGCCTTCTTGGGCAAAACATTCAGGGAAGAACCGGTATCCACCAACACGTGTGCGAGAGTAGTTCCCCTGCACTCTATAGAGACGTGCAGGGCATCATTGTGATTTTTCCCTTTGGCGGTAAGGTCAGCATCTGAGAACCCCAATCCATTGTCAGCTGTCAAATTAGCTACACAGTCAGTGAATTGATCTGCAGAGGTCTCTTGCGGCACATGGGCCGTTTTTAGAAATGAAATCAGGGCTTTTGCATGGGCCTCTGAGACTGGCAGCAATGATAGCATAGAGATTTTGGAGGGGGTATGTCCCAACTGTTCAACAACATTGAAGTCACTCTTTTTAATGATTTTAAGGATTTCCTCCATCTCTTGTTGGGTGGCTTCAACAGTAGTCTTTTTTGGTGCCTCCGTCCTGGCAGGCAAATCGGTTGTAACTTCTTTGCCCCGAGCATCAGAGGACTCGGCGGCAGTAGTAGACACAGGAACTTGATTTGGAACATGCACACTTGCGGGTGTGATGATGAGAGGTTTTCGGATAACTGGCGGTGCAATGTCAGGCGAGAAAAGCATGCCACTGCGAGTAATCTTGGTGGGACCAGTGATGTTACTGATACTGGTATTGGTGTTGAACTTCTGCTTCACTCCAAGCACATACACGTCTGCCCCATAGTGCCATGGGATAGCCTTGTTAGATTCATAGGGGAGAGGCCCCAGAACAGTAATAGTAATGGGTGCAACAGACATAATTTGGACTGGCTTCCTCGGGGGAGCTTTGGTAGGATTGTAAATTGTGACAACAGATACTTCTTCAGCAGAAACAAACGGAACAACAGTTTTCTTGAACATAATTTCTTTGCTATCCATCAGGCTTTGGATGCCTGATTTCAGCAGCGGACAACCGGTAGGGATAACAGCACACAGGAGGCAACCCTTGCTACAACCCGGAAATAAACCAACTAGTAGTAAGTTCCTCTTAACAGTCAAAAGAGGGGTAGCAACATCATTCACCGAAACATCATACAAATCTTCCTCGATGGCATTTACTCTATGCTGGGGCATAGGAGCAGTTACAACATTTGGCCTCTCAGGCGCCTCAAACTGAATTTCCTTCGCATCGATAAGGTCTTGCACCTTATTTCTCAAGGCCCAGCAATCATCAGTAGTATGCCCGGGGCTATCGGAATGATAAGCACAACGGGCGTTTGGGTTATACTTAGAAGACGCAGTATTCACGACCTTAGGAGCCTCTTTGATGGTCACCAAGTTGGTTGATAACAGTTGTGGTAAGATTTGTGACAAGGTCATACTCAGCCGAGTATACTGCCTCTTGGGCCTTTCACCTCTTTGTTGATTGTACTGCTGAGTAGCAGCAACAGGTTTTAAAATGACCAAGGCATTGACGGCTTGGCGACTTTTTGGCTTGACTTGTCTTCTAGGACCATAGACTACACTTGCTTCTTTCTTGAAAGGCCTTTTCTCAGTACTTGTGGAGGCAACTTTTTGTATCTTTCCTGACCTGATGCCAGCTTCAATTCTTTCACCCGTCAGAATTAAATCTGTAAACCCAGCTGAGGAATTGCCAACCAAATGATTGAAAAATGGACCCGACAAGGTCCCTAGAAACATATCAACCAGGTCACGATCAGTCAATGGAGGCTGCACCCTGCCAGCCAAATCTCTCCATTTTTGTGCATATTCTTTGAACCCCTCGCCCGTTCCTAGAGACATACCCTGAAGTTGGGTACGCGTAGAAGCGAGATCAGAATTGTATTGATATTGTCTGTAGAATGCGGTTGCCAAATCTTCCCAGTGTCGGATACTAGTTCCATCTAGTTGATAGAACCACTCAAGCTGTGACCCCGAAAGGCTATCTTGGAAGAAGTGAATCCAAAGGTTCTTATCTGCCGTGTAAGGTTGGATCTTCCTTACGTACGACCTTAGATGCAGCTTTGGACAGGAGCCCCCGTCATATTTGGCAAAGGCAGGCGCCTTAAACTTGTGTGGGATTACTACCCCAGAAGATAACCCCAAATCTCCGAAATCCAGCCCCGGCACATTCTGAATCTCCATGGCGCTCAAGCGGTCCTCTAATTGCTTGTATCTGTCAGCAGCAGGTGGGTATTGTTCGTCATTGTAGTCCGTCTCGTTGTCAGAGACTGCAGGACTAGGAGCTCCTCCCCCTTGGGGACTGTCTTTCTCGGCAGAGGAAGTAGTTGGATCAGCTTCATTATGGAGTGTGTTCCCAAACCTGCGTCCGGTGTTGAACAACGCAGTCCTCTTTTTCTTCTTCTTCTTCAGGAGTAGAGCCTTCAACTCTTGCTGACCTTGGGCCAGGCTCAGGACCATTTCTTGAAACTGGGCACTTTGGGCCTGAAGGGCCTTGATTGCTTGCTCACTGGATGAATCTGGATCCATGATGACTGTTCAAATAAACAGCGAAGAAGATTAAGCAACCTGTGGAAAGGGTACCTGCTATGCATATGGTGCAATGAGATGCGTATGTTTTATGTTTTCAAAGACAAACAAGATTCAACCTTGTAGACAAAAGGGAAACACACTTCATTAGATTCAAATTTTAAATTGTTCAACAGCTTTCCCTTAGGCATTACAGAAATGAAAAATACTGAAAAGGAAATAAAAGCTATAAAAGGAAATATCCAAAGCCCATCAATGCTCCTATGGCCTCCTCTTCTCAGTGTGGATGTAGTTATTCAGGACCCGCTCCTCCTCCAATTTCTTAGTCAGTCTCTGGATCTTCTGTTCCTGTTCGTTGAACTTTTCCCGATAAAAATCTCGTTCTTCCTTTAGCTGCGCCCAAGATCTCTTCATTGTGTCAAAATCAATGGGTATCTGAGGAGGGAGGACAGTTGGAGGGACCCCATCTTCATCAGGAGATTCAAGAATGATAGGTCTGACAGCTTCGTATGGCATACCTAACTTCTGAGCACGGATGCGGACCCATCTGCAATAGGGTTTCATTGGTAGAGAAGTCTTGGGTCCCAACTCATGTGGGTCACTTTGTGAATTCTGTCCCAAGCCTTAATGAATCCATGGCGTAGTTTGTCACTGTCTACCTGAGATTCAAAATGAAATTGAGGAACCAACATTTCATGAGGCCCTACTCTTCTGGCTCTTCCAAACTGGCGGAGAGCTAAGCATGGATTATAAGAGATTCCTCCCTGGATACCAATCAATGGGACATTAGGGTATTCTCCGCAATGATCAATAACAGCTACCTCATCCAAACTTCGGAGAGTCCAAGTGATGTCACTATCAGTGAGAGACATTAGCCTATGAGCCCAACCCTTTCCTTCTTCATTCTTCAGCACGAACTTAGGAAGGTGCGAAATAAACCACCTCACTAGCAAAGGAACACAACACCACGGAGTTCCCCGTTTTCGAGCAGTACGAGCATAGAGTTGTTGCAGGATATCACCCAAAAGAGTGGGTACAGGATTCCGAGACATGAAGATCTTTATGGCATGGATACTGATAAAGGTGTCAGGATTGGGAAACAATACCAGACCATAGATTAAGAGAGCCAGAATGTCTTCGTATGCTTTGAAGTCTAAGTCATTCCAGAAATCATTAGCTTTGCCAACCAGAAATTTGACCAAAAAACCCTTAACTCCACTTCTAGTTTCCCAGTTAGCCAATACCTCTTCTTTGGTCAAGGGAAGAATTGCAGCAATCTCTTCAGGCCTAGGAGTCTTTTCCCAACCAGTGAATGGAGTTTGCTCCAAAACAGGGATACCGAGCAAATCAGAGAATTCTTCCAGGGTAGGGACCAGCTGGAAGTCTTGAAAGATAAAGCAATGATACAGGGGGTCATAAAACTGGGCCAGGACACTTATCAGTTGTTGGTCCCATTTTGCAGTGATCAAGCCAAGGAGAGAACCATGCCTTTTGATGAAGGAAGTAGTGTTTGGAATCCTATCAACCAAATCTTTGAGCAAAGTTGGTGGTTGAACAAAGTTGAGCCGGATAGTATTCCTACGCACGGGCATCATGATGTCCTACAAAACAGAGCAAAGATGAAACTTTTTTGTCTTTGAAATGGGTTAGTCCTTATACAGGATGCATGCAATGGTATGATGGCATGATGCTATGATGAAGCACACCACAAGTATTCACACAGGCAAGCATGATAAGGCACACAAGTCACACAAGACAACCCTTAGGTTTCAGGCCAGCATGAAGTTTAGGTATTACCCTCTTTTGGTTTTGTTGGTTAAAACCTGTCCTATCAAAAGTAACCAGGTTCTAGAGGATCTCAAATCACCAACTACCCTCAATCGGTCATAACTCCAGCATCGCAATCTTTTCTTGCAGCCAGAACCATCGCGAGAGTTTAGCCTCAATGAGTGTAGCATACTGCTACTGTTCTAATGGCCAAGTTTGGTCAATTTAGGGTTCTAAGGTTGGTTGGTGTTTAATGACTCCTTAGAAGACCCATATTCTCCTTGTTGCAACACAAGGGATATAGGTACAGACCAAGGTGCCACACCAACGTAGCCACTGCTTCACCCATGTCGGTCTACGCCGGACAGGTCCCTCACAGATTATGCTACCTAAAAAGGGTATTCCCCAGATCCAGGTTAGGATCTATGAAACTCCGATGCAAAGCCCACAAATATAAAAGAAAACAAGGCAAACAATTGAAAACAAGGGTGATCTAAGCCCTAAGGTTACTCCACTTTTAATTTTGATCCCCAGCAGAGTCGCCAGTTCTGTGATACGGTGGGAGAACTGACTTGAGTTTTGCGTTTGTTTTCGCAAATGTTTCGGTTGAGCAAGAGTCGCCACCGACTTTTTATTTTATCCTAAGGAAAGGTTTAAAAAGCACAGCAAAAACCTTTGAGATGTTTTCTTGGGTTCGGGGAGTAGATTATAGAAAGGGAAGGTATTAGCACCCTTTCTATCCATGGTTATCCATGGGCTCTTAGTTACTTGCTTAGATCAACTTGCCTTAATTTTCAATTGTTCGAAATGGTGCTTTGTGTGTGGGTTTGAAAATGTTTTGAAAAGAAGCCAATGTGATGGCAACCTTTGTAATGATCCATGTTGGGATGTATACAAAGGTGTATGTCTTTTTAAAAAGGTTTTCATTTGTTTTTTTGAAAGTTTGTTTTGAAAGTGTTGTGATGTGTGGTTTTAGAAAATAGGCAAGTGTTTTGTTTTGCAAGTTTGATTCAAGTAACTAAGAGGTTATCTACTCCTAAATTTCTCAAAGATTATTGCTATGCTTCAACCCTTTTAACAATTTTGTTCCACCATTGTATTTGGTGGACAATCTTGTGTTAGGATGTGAAAGGGACGGGCACGGGTCATCGTTTAGACCATAATTGCAATGGTGCCAAGTATCTTTGGGCAATGTTTTCTTTAAGGGACTTGATCATTTTTAGGCAACTTTCGAAAGCGTCATTGAGGGACTATGATCATTTGATTGTTTTTATTTTGCCCAAAGAGACCTAACATGCAATATGGCCCATTTATTGAAGGCAACAAGTGGAATACCCTAGGGGTGCAAGTATGATTAGTGTTGTCCATTTTCATGCTTGTTTATCTTGAAATTAGGTCAAACTATTGTTGTTGTTTTTGATTCGCATACAAACCCTAATTCTAACATGGTATATTTAGAAAGCGATAAAGTGCGAAAAATAAAATTACTAAGCTATTACAACACAATATATGGGAAGGGGGTACAAATGTTCAAATGGGGATTTTGACAAGGAATTTAAACTTAGGCTATTACATCAATATTGAATTATTCACAAGGTAATTGATTGCACAAATTAAATGGAAATAAAATAAATATGCAAGATGCAAAAAGGGTTTTTTATATGTATGAAAAAAAGTATTTTTATATGTCAAATAAACAAAATAAAAAGTATTATTTTTTTGGAGTTTTTTATGTTTAGGGCAAAACCCTAATTTTATTAAATAAAATGCAATTATTTAATATATACACATTTATTTGTTATATACAAAAATAAAATGAAATGAAGTATATTTATATAAAAAAAGTATTTTTAATGTCAAATATTACCAAAAATAAAAATGTATATATTTTTACATTATTTGCTAAATATTCTAATATATATATATATATATATATATATATATATATATATATATATATATATATATATATATATATATATATATATATATATATATATATATATATATATATATATATATATATATATATATATATATATATATATATATATATATATATATATATATATATATATATATATATATTTGTATTAATTTCTAAATATGTATTATATATATAAAAATAATAATATTTAATATTTATAAAAAAAAGTATATATTATATAAAATATTTTCAGAAGATAAAATAAAATAAAAATCAAAAAATGAATGTGTTTACATTATTTTTTCTAGTTATTCTAAATAAAAATATTATGTATTTATTTGTGTACAAACTAACTAAAGACTAATAAATATCAAAATAAATGCAAAAAATGTGGAAAAAATGATTTTTATATTTTTTCATGCTTAAATAAAAATATAGAAATAAAATCAAAAGGAAAAAATGGAAAATGATAAGTAAAAATCAAAATGGGTCAGGGAGGTTCAAAAGCAAAAGCAAGGTGCAAATAGGAACAATAGAACAAGCCCAGCCCAATAGGTCCTTCTTCAACCTCTGGCCAGAATTGTGACAAAAAACGCGCGCTTGTACCATGATTCAAACATCCTGATTCCTGGCTTTTTAATGAAAACTCACAACATCAAAAATGTTCAGCATCAAACAACGAATCCATACATACCAAAAACTTGATCTAACTCTAAAAAATGAGAGAGAATTTCATCATTCCCAAATCTTAACCTAACTTTTTATCCATATTCAGACCTTAAATTCTCACAGCATATGCAAAATAAATGAAAAGTAAAGGTATGTACAGTTTCAGGGGCATGAGTAGAACACTTCTTATTCACATACTTAGAGCTAATGATGTCTACATTGAGAGATAGAAGTTCAAGAATATACCTGTTCAGTTGAAGTTGTATCTGATGATGGAGGTACTTTCAGAGCAAGGTGATGATTGGTACAACTTCCTTGATGTCCAGGGATGCTATTCCAAGCTTTACTTTGTCTTGAAACCTTTTGAATCGAGCTATGGAACTTCAGCTGCAAAACAAGAAAATGAAAATGGTGGTGTTGCCTGGGAGTGTTACAGGTCGTGTTTGAGGTTTGGATTAGCTTCAAGGGATGTTGTGGGATGTGTTTGATGTGGTTTTAGCAAGAATGCATGAAAGGGATGAGAGTTGGAACTCAAACTGCAGCAGGTGCTCTGTTTGGGCAGTTTGAGGGTGGTTCTGTGTTCTAGAGGGAAATGGGGATGGTTGGCTCGTGTTTTAGCTTAAGATGGATGTTTAGAATGTGTACCAAGTCTTTGCTTAAGCTTGCCTGTGCTGAGATGAAAGTTGGTAGATGTTATGCTATGTTTCTTCACACTTAAGCAAAAGATGGCCAGTTGGAGTTCCTAGCCTGTACAGCCCCCCTAATGTGCTGCATAACTCAGTCTTGATCAGTGTGATTAACTCATAAACTTGTGCCAAAGAGATTTCAAATGTACTTGCTTGGATTTGCTTTAGACATAAAGTGTAACTTTTCAAGAATGGCTATTTTACTTTTTCCATTTATGGCTTAGTTCTCCATGTAATGGCCAAATGCATAGAACAACATCTTGTCACAATGGTTTTGCATTGAATTATTGAGTGAAAATGGGATTAGAGGCCTGCAATGTAGCTAGCACATGCTGAGTTTGAAAATGCACAAGTTATGGACATGTAATTTGGCCAAGAACAAAGTGAGTTTTCTCCATATTGCCAAATTCGATTCTCTCTAAACATGAGGTTGTTTGATGAGTTCTTGGACATTTTGGAAAGCTTGGAATGTGTAATACAATCCATCTTTGAAATGCAAATTTAAATTCCAAGTGGAAGTATGTGAAAAATGGTCTTGAAGTTAGGTAAAAATCCTGCCTAAAATAGGTCAAATTTTCTCTAAGTTAAGAATGGTTTGGTACCCTTGTTCCAAAAATTGTAACTTGAGCTACAAGCTTCTTTTGGGAAAACTTTGTGAATCAAAGTTTTAGATTATGCAATAGGCTACAACTTTCATGTTTTGACTTTTGCTTGAATCCAAATGAATCTTGGTGAGAAAGTGGGGCAAAGTTAGAAAAAAATTAGGGTTTTTCATAACTTAGAAAAATTCTAAGTTATGAAAAATCTTCATTTCAAACCCTAATTTGCAATTCTTGATTTCTTGATGAACAAGTTTCATGATTTGGCATGTTTTGATGAAAAATGAATCTTGACACTTGATTTTGACCAAAAAGTCAAAGTTTGACTTTTCAGTATACAGTCAAAATTGATCAATTGACTGGGAAATTCAACTGTCAATCTTGTGTATTTGGGATCTTCTGAACTTGTTTAGCATGTAAATACAAATCCATGGGGTCCTTGAGTCCATATGTGAGATTGGTTTGCCATTGGCTAGGTCAAACAGTCAAAAATTGCCTTTGTGCAATCAAAACCCTAAAAATGACCATTTTGCCCTTTTGGTGCTCTGATCAAATTTCTTGTGGAATTGTGATCCAAACTTGATCAAATGGTCCATATGAGTTCATAATGTTTATGTGGGTCAATTTTCATGAGATTTGACTGTCAATTGGCCACAATTGACTTTTTCCCCAATATAGTTGATTTCTAGGTCAACTGTCCAATTGACTGGGCAAAATTTGGAATCAAGACTTGAAACTTGGTATGGATAAACTTGGGAGTCCAACATGAAGCATGAAAGTCATCTTAGGCATTTTAGGTCAAAATATCTTTGTTCAAACACAAACCCTAATTTGGGTCAACAGTGCAAGGAGAAGTCTTGAGCAGAGGAAACCCTAACTGGATCTTGATCTTCAAGGGTTTTGTGGTGAGAAAATGTTGGGGAAACGGGAGGGCAAATTTTGGGGTACAACAGTGGTTTATTTCGCACCTTCCACAATCTGTCTTGAAAAATAACCAAGGCTTAAGGTGGTCACAACGGTTGATGGCCCTCACTCACTCTGATGTACATTGGTGTTCTCGGTCCAGAGAAAATGTCATCATCATCGATCATTGTGGAGAGTTCCCTAATGTTCCATTACTTGGCATCAGAGGGGGAATTACCTACAACCCTTGTCTAGCTTTGAGGCAATTTGGATATGCACGGAGGGATGGCCCTCATGACATGCTGATTCCTGACCTAGTTTTTGACTTCGACAATGATGCGCAAGGACTTCGCCAAAGATTCATCAGATCTTGGAGGATGCCTAACAAGGTTGACAGTAAGACACTGGGACACAAGAATTCCATCCCTCTTGAGCCTTACCTCAAGTGGGTATGAGCCCGAGCCCAGAGTCTAAAGATGCCTTATCCTCATGTTCTCCCTGTGATTAAAGAGCCCGTTAAGGAAGGAGAGGTTCCCTACACCATCCTATATCCTGACATGCCTACATCGTGGGAGGAGATGCAGAAGAGTTGGATCCAACTCAAGGAGGAACGGAACACTTTTGAAGCCAGCTTCAACGCCAGTGAGAAGAAGGTTCTAGAGCTTACCCGCCGACTCCATGAGGCAGAGACCCTCAACACCTACATTGCACCAAAAAGGATGCGCAATGTCTTTTTACCTTGAGAAGTTTTTGTAATATTTGGCCCATGGGGAATTTATGTACTGACAAATTTCTTCTTATTAATATGACGTGCGTTCTTTTTGTTTACAACAATTTTGAATTTTCTAAATCCTTGAATGCATTGCATACATAAGCATACCATTCATCATGTGCATAAGCAGGTCTCCACACCAGGTTTCCTTATCTTTCTGCTGTTTATTTCAGTAAGATGGATCTCGAACAGACGGTCAAGGACTTGCAGTCTCAGAACGCACAGTTTCAACAACTCTTAATGACCTTGGCTAAAGATCAGGAAGATCTGAAAGCCCTGCTGGGGAACAAAGACCAAGTGAAGAAGAAGAAGAAGAGAATCGGGGTGGCTACCCTAGGGAGAAGGTTTGAGGGTGAAGCCAGAAGAGTGCTTGAATTTCCCCCTACATCTGAAGAAGGAACCAGTAAAGGGAATGCGGCTGCAGTACCTTCCGAATCCGAGGTTGAAGAAGAGGAGGCTGAAGAGGACGAAGACTACTCTGATCAACAATACCCACCCGCTGATGATAAGTACAAAGGCTTGGAAGACAGGTTGGCAGCTATGGAGCTGCAGAGAGTTCCCGGCTTAGATTTCGAAGACTTGGGATTAGTTGCTGGAATTGTGATCCCCCCGAAGTTCAAAGTGCCAGTTTTTGTAAGGTATGACGGGCTGTCCTGCCCGAAAATGCATCTCAGATCATATGTAAGGAAGATCCAACCTTACACCGCAGACAAGAACCTTTAGATCCATTTCTTTCAGGATAGCCTTTATGGGGCTCAACTCGAGTGGTTCTATCAGCTGGATGGAGCCAGTATCTGAAACTGGGAAGACTTGGCCACCGCATTTTATAAACAATATCAGTATAATTCTGACCTCGCTCCTACGCGTACCCAACTTCAGGGTATGTCACTGGGAACGGGCGAAGGATTCAAGGAGTATGCGCAAAAGTGGAGAGATCTGGCTGGCAGGGTGCAACCACCTTTGACTGACCGTGAACTTGTTGACATGTTCTTAGGGACCTTGTCTGGTCCGTTCTTTAACCATCTGATTGGTAATTCTTCTGCTGGGTTTACAGATTTGATCTTGACTGGTGAGAGGATAGAAGTTGGTATCAAGTCAGGAAAGATACAGAAAGGTGCCGCTGCGAGTACTGAGAAGAAGCCTTTCAAGAAGGAAGCTAGTGTTGTTTATGGTCCCAGAAGACAAGTTAAACCGGAACGCCGCCTAGTTGTCAACGCGGTGGTAATTTCTAAGCCTGCTGCTGCTCCTCAACAATATAACCAGCCAAGAGTTGAGAAGCCCAAAAGACAGTATACTCGGCTCAGCATGACCCTCTCTCAGATATTACCGCAACTGCTGTCAACCAGCCTAGTAACTGTCAAGGAAGCTCCGAAGGTGGTAAACACAGTGTCTCCAAAGTACAACCCCAACGCCCGTTGCGCTTATCACTCTGATAGCCCGGGGCATTCTACTGATGATTCTTGGGCTCTGAGGAATAAGGTTCAGGACCTTATTGACGCTAAGGAAATACAGTTCGAGGCGCCCGAAAGGCCCAACGTTATGACTGCTCCCATGCCCCAGCATGGAGTGAATGCTGTGGAAGAGGATCTGTATGTAGCTTCTGTGGATGATATTCCTACACTGCTGTTGACCGTCAAGAGGAACCTGTTGCTAGCCGGTTTATTTCCGGGATGTAGTAAAGGTTGTCGTTTATGTGCTGTTTCACCTGCTGGTTGTCCTTTGCTGAAGTCAGGCGTCCAAAACCTGATGGATAACAAAGAGATCTTGTTCAAGAAGATTGTTGTTCCTGCTGTCCGTACAGAAGAAGTGTCCATTGTCACCATTTTCAACAACCCTCATAAGGCTCCCTCAAAGAAGCCTGTCAAAATCATGCCTGTTCACAAGGTTGCTCCTATTATCATCACTGTTCCGAGGCCCATCCCCTATAAGTCTGACAAAGCTGTCCCGTGGCACTATGGGGCAAATGTTTATGTTCTGGGAGTGAAACAAGGGTTCGATACTAGTACCGGTGTCACCAACATCACCGGACCTACTAAAGTCACTCGTAGTGGAAGATTGTTCTCACCAGACATTGCACCACCGGCTATTCAGAGGCCTCTTATCACCACACCTGCCAGTGTGCCTGCTTCCCCTCCTGATCAAGTTCCTGTTTCTACCCCTGCTGCCGAGTCATCTGACACTCGGGGCAAAGGGATTGCTACTGATGTGCCTTCCCGGACGGAGGCACCGAAGACAACCAATGTCGAAGCTTCCAAGCAAGAGATGGAAGAGATTCTTAAAATTATCAAGAAAAGTGATTTCAATGTGGTTGAGCAGCTGGGGCACACCCCCTCTAAAATTTCTATGCTATCACTGTTGTTGTGTTTAGAGGCCCATGCCAAGGCCCTGATTGCTTTCCTGAAGACGGCCCACGTGCCACAAGAAACGTCTGCTGATCAATTCACCGACTGTGTGGCCAACTTAACTGCTGATAATGGTCTGGGTTTCTCTGACGTTGATCTGACGGCCAAGGGGAAGAACCATAATGATGCCCTGCATGTCTCCATTGAATGCAGGGGCACTACTCTTGCCCATGTGCTGGTTGACACTGGTTCTTCATTAAACGTACTACCCAAGAAAGCTCTAGACAGGCTAGACTGTGAGGGTTTAGAGCTCAAACCAAGTAACATTGTTGTCCGGGCCTTTGACGGGTCCAAAAGGATGGTACATGGCGAAGTTAACATCCCAATCAGGGTTGGTTCTCAGGTGTTTGATTCAACTTTCTATGTGATGGACATCCGTCCATCCTACTCTTGTTTGTTGGGTCGTCCATGGATCCACAAGGCTGGAGCTGTGACCTCCACACTACATCAAAAGCTTAAGTACCCGGTTAGAGGAAAGATTGTCACAGTTCAAGGGGAAGAAGAGTATATGGTCAGCCACTTAAACTCGTTCCGATACATAGAAATGGACGGGGAGTTCATCGAAACCCCCTTTCAACACTTTGAAGAGGTGCCTCAGACGCTGGCGTCAGCTGAAACTGTAATTGAAGACCCTCCCTTGAAGATGACTTCCTTAAAGGATGCCCGGGCTGTGATTGAGAAGGGTGAGTGCGCAAACTGGGGCCAACTTCCTGACTTTACTCTGAAGACCGACAAGTTTGGTTTAGGCTTCACTGCAGAGGCTCAGAGGGCTGTTCGTAAAGAGAGGATTGGAAGACCTCCTGTGTTCATCACCAACCCAGGAGTGAATGCTATTGAAGACGACGTGGAGGAATCAGAATTTGACAGCTGGATCTACCCAACAACCAACAATGGACCAAGCAACTGGACTGCCAAAGACTTCACCCCTGTTACTTTTGTCACTCAGTAATGAACTCTTTTGTTTTCAATTTGTAACAAACAATATGCTGAAACTTTTATGGCTCGGTGTCCTACCCGGGGCACCAGGGCTTCATTTGTGAGGGCTTTTGTATGACATTTTCATATATCATTAATCAAAGCATTGGACGTTTGTTGCATTTCAAATCTTGTGCTCCTTTTCTTTCTTTATCATATATTGCAAAACAACTATATTTACACACACTCACTTATACAGGTTCCAATCCACTCTGGATCTCACTGGTAACGACTCTGCTACTGTCAGTTATGACTTCGAAAATCCGATCAACTTAACCGAAGACGAAGGTGAAGATGATTGCGAAGTGCCTGGTGAACTTGCAAGACTGCTACTCCAAGAAGAGAGGGCCATTCAGCCGCACGAAGAGCCAGTGGAAACGGTAAATCTGGGTACTGATACAGACAGAAAGGAAGTCAAGATTGGTGCCAACTTAGAGCTCAGTGTGAAACAACGGTTGATTCAGATGCTGCGTGACTACATGGAAATCTTTGCTTGATCTTACGAAGACATGCCTGGTTTGGATGCCGACATTGTGGTTCATCACCTGCCTACCAAGGAAGACTGCCCTCTGGTGAAACAGAAGGTCCGCCGTATGCGTCCAGAGATGTCCGAGAAAATCAAAGCTGAGGTTATGAAACAATTTGATGCCGAGTTTCTAGCAGTGACTTCTTACCCTCAGTGGGTTGCCAATGTGGTTCCAGTGCCGAAGAAAGATGGTAAAGTCAGAATGTGTGTTGATTACAGGGATTTGAACAGGGCCAGCCCCAAGGATGATTTCCCTCTACCTCATATCGACGTTCTGGTTGACAATACCGCTCAGCATAAAGTTTTCTCCTTCATGGACGGCTTCTCCGGTTATAATCAGATCAAGATGGCTCCTGAAGACATGGAGAAGACCACTTTTGTTACTCAGTGGGGTACCTTTTGCTACAAGGTCATGCCATTTGGATTGAAAAATGCTGGGGCAACTTACCAACGTGCCATGGTTGCTTTATTTCATGATATGATCCATCACGAAATAGAAGTGTATGTCGATGATATGATTGCAAGGTCCCAAACAGAGGAGGAACACCTTGACCATCTACGGAAGCTGTTTGACCGTCTGAAGTTGTACAAGCTGAGGTTGAACCCAAACAAATGCACCTTTGGGGTGAGATCTGGAAAAATACTAGGTTTTATTGTCAGCGACAAAGGTATTCAAGTGGACCCTGCCAAAGTGAAAGCCATACAAGAGATGCCAACTCCCAAGACAGAGAAAGAAGTCAGAGGCTTTCTAGGACGGCTGAACTCCATTGCCCGATTCATCTCGCATCTAACTGCTACCTGTGAACCAATCTTCAAGTTACTGAAGAAAGATCAAGTTGTACGTTGGAATGATGAATGTCAGGCTGCTTTCGAAAAGATCAAAGAGTATCTCCAAGAACCACCCATTCTTATGCCGCCGGTTGAAGGGAGACCTCTAATACTATACTTGACAGTGCTTGACAACTCAATGGGGTGTGTGCTGGGGCAGCATGACGAGTCTGGCCGAAAAGAGCACGCTATTTATTACCTGAGCAAAAATTTTACCGACTGTGAGACTCGGTACTCACTGCTCGAGAAAACTTGTTGCGCTCTGGTATGGGCTGCTCGCCGGCTGAGACAGTATATGTTGACTCACACTACTCTGTTGATTTCAAAAATGGATCCAATCAAGTACATATTCGAAAAGCCCGCTCTGTCCGAAAGAATAGCAAGATGGCAAATGATCTTGACGGAATACGACATCCAGTACACGACTCAAAAAGCAATCAAGGGAAGTGTATTGGCAGATCATTTGGCACACCAACCTGTGGATGATTACCAGTCGTTGAACTTTGAATTTCTAGACGAAGACATCATGGTAGTAACTGATTGTGAAGTACCTGGACCGGATGAAGGACCTGAGCAAGGATCCCAATGGTCTATGCATTTTGACGGAGCCTCAAACGCTTTGGGTAATGGCATCGGCGCTATGATCATATCCCCCAAAGGCACTCATACTCCACTCACCGCTCGGTTATGTTTCAACTGCACCAATAACATGGCAGAGTATGAGGCATGTATCATGGGTCGTCAAGCTGCAATTAACTTAAGGATCAAGTTTCTGAGTGTCTTTGGAGATTCCGCTCTCGTGATCAATCAGTTCAAAGGCGAGTGGGATACGAAACACCCGAATCTTATTCCTTACAAGGAGTATGTGCTGACATTGCTTCCCCACTTCGAAGAGATAACTTTTGAACACTTCCCAAGAGAGGAGAATCAGTTAGCGGACGTGTTGGCTACGATGTCTTCTATGTTCAAAGTCAAATGGGACAAAGAAGCTCCCCGGATCATTATTTGGAAACTGGATGAACCGGCACATTGCTGTGATATTGAGACTGAAGAGGTAGCAGATAAACCCTGGTTTCATGAGGTAAAGAGATACCTTGAAACTCAAGAATACCCCGAGGGTGCATCTGTTAATGACAAGAAGTTTCTGAGAAGGTTCGCGGCAAAGTTCTTCCTCGGTAATGACATTCTTTACAAGCGAAACCATGACTCAACCCTACTGCGTTGTGTGGATAAGACTGAAGCAGAAAGGATCATGGCAGAGTTGCATGAAGGTACCTTCGGAACACATTCCAGTGGACATACCATGGCAAAGAAAATCCTTCGGGCAGGATATTACTGGTCCACAATGGAAGCTGACTGTTACCAACATTCTCGAACGTGTCACAAATGCCAGGTCTATGCTGATAAGGTGCACATTCCTCCAATTCCTCTGAATGTCTTGACAGCACCTTGGCCTTTTGCAATGTGGGGCATTGATATGATCGGCGAGATCCGACCAACGGCATCCAACGAGAATCGCTTCATCTTGGTAGCGATTGATTACTTCACCAAGTGGGTTGAAGCAGCCTCCTATGCTACTGTAACCAAGAGCGTCGTGACACGGTTCATTCGGCACAACCTGATCTGTCGATACGGTGTACCCGAGAGGATCATTACGGACAATGGTACCAATCTTAACAACAAGATGATCACTGAGCTCTGCGAGCAATTCAAGATACAGCACCACAACTCTTCTCCCTACCGGCCGAAGATGAATGGGGCTGTCGAAGCGGCAAATAAGAATATCAAGAAGATTGTGCAGAAGATGACAGTGACCTACAAATATTGGCACAAAATGTTACCGTTTGCTCTTCATGGTTATCGCACCTCAGCACGGACGTTGACAGGGGCAACTCCCTTTTCCTTGGTCTATGGCATGGAGGCAGTATTGCCTATTGAATTCCAGATACCCTCTCTCCGGATAATGAAAGATGTAGACTTGAGCGAAGATGACTGGATCCAGACTCGGCTTGATCAGTTAAACCTAATCGACGAAAAGAGACTCACTGTTATTTGTCATGGTCAAACGTACCAAAAACGGATAATCAGGGCATTTAACAAAAAGGCCAGACGACAAGAATATCAAGTCGGAGACCTGGTAATCAAGCGCACCATTCTTCCTCAAAGTGATCCCAGGGGAAAATGGACCCCTACGTACAAAGGTCCATTTATGGTTAAGCATATCTTCTCAGGAGGAGCTATGATTCTAACCACTATGGATGGTGACGACCTTCCTCACCCCGCCAATGCAGACATAGTAAAAAGATACTATGCATGAATTAAAGACCCGTTAGGTTGACACACCTAGGCAAAAATAAGGGCCTCCCGGCGAACCAAAAGGGTTCGGGAAAAAATAGGGGATGAAATGAAAAAATCTGTACACCCGGCAAGTCGAAAACCTGAAAAGGCGGCTTGGGCAAAAATGGGTATCCCGGTGGACTGAAAACCCGAAAGGGTGGTCCAGGCAAAAGTTAGGGATAAAGCGTAATACTATGTCTCATTGGATCACCTTGCATCCAGAATTCGGAATCAACTATCAGGCTCAGACTTCGGCATCGATCAATCAGCTTCATCTTCAACTAAATAGCAAAGTGATGAGACGCTTGAAGACATAAAGGCGATAGCAGAGTTGGAACCCAGTGGGATTATCTTTCACATAGCTGTTTCGTTTCCTTTTCACAAATTGTATAAACTCTATTTTATTCAGGAGGCGTCCTCTTACTAGGACGTCAGCCTCTTGTACAAAAACGCCTCTTTACAGGCAAATTTCAAAATCAATACAAGTTTAATTTTTTCAGAAAAATTATCCATTGTTTTTCCTTTTTCTGTTTTGTTTTGCGAAGAACGTCCAATGTTCATTTATTGATATATGCATTTGACATTAGTTGCTAATCATGAATGGTTGCATGTGAAACAAAAGACTAGTTGTAGATGACATCAGAAACAGGGGCAGTTTAGAATTGTCTGAGCGGTCTAGTTGCTTTGTCCACCAAGGTACCAAGGTAGGTTCGGCTGAAGAACGTAACTGAGTCACTCCCCACAGAGTAAGACAAGATTCAGCAATACTTTCCCCTAAGTTATGAAAAATCTTCATTTCAAACCCTAATTTGCAATTCTTGATTTCTTGATGAACAAGTTTCATGATTTGGCATGTTTTGATGAAAAATGAATCTTGACACTTGATTTTGACCAAAAAGTAAAAGTTTGACTTTTCAGTATACAGTCAAAATTGATCAATTGACTGGGAAATTCAACTGTCAATCTTGTGTATTTGGGATCTTCTGAACTTGTTTAGCATGTAAATACAAATCCATGGGGTCCTTGAGTCCATATGTGAGATTGGTTTGCCATTGGCTAGGTCAAACAGTCAAAAATTGCCTTTGTGCAATCAAAACCCTAAAAATGACCATTTTGCCCTTTTGGTGCTCTGATCAAATTTCTTGTGGAATTGTGATCCAAACTTGATCAAATGGTCCATATGAGTTCATAATGTTTATGTGGGTCAATTTTCATGAGATTTGACTGTCAATTGGCCACAATTGACTTTTTCCCCAATATAGTTGATTTCTAGGTCAACTGTCCAATTGACTGGGCAAAATTTGGAATCAAGACTTGAAACTTGGTATGGATAAACTTGGGAGTCCAACATGAAGCATGAAAGTCATCTTAGGCATTTTAGGTCAAAATATCTTTGTTCAAACACAAACCCTAATTTGGGTCAACAGTGCAAGGAGAAGTCTTGAGCAGAGGAAACCCTAACTGGATCTTGATCTTTAAGGGTTTTGTGGTGAGAAAATGTTGGGGAAACGGGAGGGCAAATTTTGGGGTACAACAGTGGTTTATTTCGCACCTTCCACAATCTGTCTTGAAAAATAACCAAGGCTTAAGGTGGTCACAACGGTTGATGGCCCTCACTCACTCTGATGTACATTGGTGTTCTCGGTCCAGAGAAAATGTCATCATCATCGATCATTGTGGAGAGTTCCCTAATGTTCCATTACTTGGCATCAGAGGGGGAATTACCTACAACCCTTGTCTAGCTTTGAGGCAATTTGGATATGCACGGAGGGATGGCCCTCATGACATGCTGATTCCTGACCTAGTTTTTGACTTCGACAATGATGCGCAAGGACTTCGCCAAAGATTCATCAGATCTTGGAGGATGCCTAACAAGGTTGACAGTAAGACACTGGGGCACAAGAATTCCATCCCTCTTGAGCCTTACCTCAAGTGGGTATGAGCCCGAGCCCAGAGTCTAAAGATGCCTTATCCTCATGTTCTCCCTGTGATTAAAGAGCCCGTTAAGGAAGGAGAGGTTCCCTACACCATCCTATATCCTGACATGCCTACATCGTGGGAGGAGATGCAGAAGAGTTGGATCCAACTCAAGGAGGAACGGAACACTTTTGAAGCCAGCTTCAACGCCAGTGAGAAGAAGGTTCTAGAGCTTACCCGCCGACTCCATGAGGCAGAGACCCTCAACACCTACATTGCACCAAAAAGGATGCGCAATGTCTTTTTACCTTGAGAAGTTTTTGTAATATTTGGCCCATGGGGAATTTATGTACTGACAAATTTCTTCTTATTAATATGACGTGCGTTCTTTTTGTTTACAACAATTTTGAATTTTCTAAATCCTTGAATGCATTGCATACATAAGCATACCATTCATCATGTGCATAAGCAGGTCTCCACACCAGGTTTCCTTATCTTTCTGCTGTTTATTTCAGTAAGATGGATCTCGAACAGACGGTCAAGGACTTGCAGTCTCAGAACGCACAGTTTCAACAACTCTTAATGACCTTGGCTAAAGATCAGGAAGATCTGAAAGCCCTGCTGGGGAACAAAGACCAAGTGAAGAAGAAGAAGAAGAGAATCGGGGTGGCTACCCTAGGGAGAAGGTTTGAGGGTGAAGCCAGAAGAGTGCTTGAATTTCCCCCTACATCTGAAGAAGGAACCAGTAAAGGGAATGCGGCTGCAGTACCTTCCGAATCCGAGGTTGAAGAAGAGGAGGCTGAAGAGGACGAAGACTACTCTGATCAACAATACCCACCCGCTGATGATAAGTACAAAGGCTTGGAAGACAGGTTGGCAGCTATGGAGATGCAGAGAGTTCCCAGCTTAGATTTCGAAGACTTGGGATTAGTTGCTGGAATTGTGATCCCCCCGAAGTTCAAAGTGCCAGTTTTTGTAAGGTATGACGGGCTGTCCTGCCCGAAAATGCATCTCAGATCATATGTAAGGAAGATCCAACCTTACACCGCAGACAAGAACCTTTGGATCCATTTCTTTCAGGATAGCCTTTATGGGGCTCAACTCGAGTGGTTCTATCAGCTGGATGGAGCCAGTATCTGAAACTGGGAAGACTTGGCCACCGCATTTTATAAACAATATCAGTATAATTCTGACCTCGCTCCTACGCGTACCCAACTTCAGGGTATGTCACTGGGAACGGGCGAAGGATTCAAGGAGTATGCGCAAAAGTGGAGAGATCTGGCTGGCAGGGTGCAACCACCTTTGACTGACCGTGAACTTGTTGACATGTTCTTAGGGACCTTGTCTGGTCCGTTCTTTAACCATCTGATTGGTAATTCTTCTGCTGGGTTTACAGATTTGATCTTGACTGGTGAGAGGATAGAAGCTGGTATCAAGTCAGGAAAGATACAGAAAGGTGCCGCTGCGAGTACTGAGAAGAAGCCTTTCAAGAAGGAAGCTAGTGTTGTTTATGGTCCCAGAAGACAAGTTAAACCGGAACGCCGCCTAGTTGTCAACGCGGTGGTAATTTCTAAGCCTGCTGCTGCTCCTCAACAATATAACCAGCCAAGAGTTGAGAAGCCCAAAAGACAGTATACTCGGCTCAGCATGACCCTCTCTCAGATATTACCGCAACTGCTGTCAACCAGCCTAGTAACTGTCAAGGAAGCTCCGAAGGTGGTAAACACAGTGTCTCCAAAGTACAACCCCAACGCCCGTTGCGCTTATCACTCTGATAGCCCGGGGCATTCTACTGATGATTCTTGGGCTCTGAGGAATAAGGTTCAGGACCTTATTGACGCTAAGGAAATACAGTTCGAGGCGCCCGAAAGGCCCAACGTTATGACTGCTCCCATGCCCCAGCATGGAGTGAATGCTGTGGAAGAGGATCTGTATGTAGCTTCTGTGGATGATATTGCTACACTGCTGTTGACCGTCAAGAGGAACCTGTTGCTAGCCGGTTTATTTCCGGGATGTAGTAAAGGTTGTCGTTTATGTGCTGTTTCACCTGCTGGTTGTCCTTTGCTGAAGTCAGGCGTCCAAAACCTGATGGATAACAAAGAGATCTTGTTCAAGAAGATTGTTGTTCCTGCTGTCCGTACAGAAGAAGTGTCCATTGTCACCATTTTCAACAACCCTCATAAGGCTCCCTCAAAGAAGCCTGTCAAAATCATGCCTGTTCACAAGGTTGCTCCTATTATCATCACTGTTCCGAGGCCCATCCCCTATAAGTCTGACAAAGCTGTCCCGTGGCACTATGGGGCAAATGTTTATGTTCTGGGAGTGAAACAAGGGTTCGATACTAGTACCGGTGTCACCAACATCACCGGACCTACTAAAGTCACTCGTAGTGGAAGATTGTTCTCACCAGACATTGCACCACCGGCTATTCAGAGGCCTCTTATCACCACACCTGCCAGTGTGCCTGCTTCCCCTCCTGATCAAGTTCCTGTTTCTACCCCTGCTGCCGAGTCATCTGACACTCGGGGCAAAGGGATTGCTACTGATGTGCCTTCCCGGACGGAGGCACCGAAGACAACCAATGTCGAAGCTTCCAAGCAAGAGATGGAAGAGATTCTTAAAATTATCAAGAAAAGTGATTTCAATGTGGTTGAGCAGCTGGGGCACACCCCCTCTAAAATTTCTATGCTATCACTGTTGTTGTGTTTAGAGGCCCATGCCAAGGCCCTGATTGCTTTCCTGAAGACGGCCCACGTGCCACAAGAAACGTCTGCTGATCAATTCACCGACTGTGTGGCCAACTTAACTGCTGATAATGGTCTGGGTTTCTCTGACGTTGATCTGACGGCCAAGGGGAAGAACCATAATGATGCCCTGCATGTCTCCATTGAATGCAGGGGCACTACTCTTGCCCATGTGCTGGTTGACACTGGTTCTTCATTAAACGTACTACCCAAGAAAGCTCTAGACAGGCTAGACTGTGAGGGTTTAGAGCTCAAACCAAGTAACATTGTTGTCCGGGCCTTTGACGGGTCCAAAAGGATGGTACATGGCGAAGTTAACATCCCAATCAGGGTTGGTTCTCAGGTGTTTGATTCAACTTTCTATGTGATGGACATCCGTCCATCCTACTCTTGTTTGTTGGGTCGTCCATGGATCCACAAGGCTGGAGCTGTGACCTCCACACTACATCAAAAGCTTAAGTACCCGGTTAGAGGAAAGATTGTCACAGTTCAAGGGGAAGAAGAGTATATGGTCAGCCACTTAAACTCGTTCCGATACATAGAAATGGACGGGGAGTTCATCGAAACCCCCTTTCAACACTTTGAAGAGGTGCCTCAGACGCTGGCGTCAGCTGAAACTGTAATTGAAGACCCTCCCTTGAAGATGACTTCCTTAAAGGATGCCCGGGCTGTGATTGAGAAGGGTGAGTGCGCAAACTGGGGCCAACTTCCTGACTTTACTCTGAAGACCGACAAGTTTGGTTTAGGCTTCACTGCAGAGGCTCAGAGGGCTGTTCGTAAAGCGAGGATTGGAAGACCTCCTGTGTTCATCACCAACCCAGGAGTGAATGCTATTGAAGACGACGTGGAGGAATCAGAATTTGACAGCTGGATCTACCCAACAACCAACAATGGACCAAGCAACTGGACTGCCAAAGACTTCACCCCTGTTACTTTTGTCACTCAGTAATGAACTCTTTTGTTTTCAATTTGTAACAAACAATATGCTGAAACTTTTATGGCTCGGTGTCCTACCCGGGGCACCAGGGCTTCATTTGTGAGGGCTTTTGTATGACATTTTCATATATCATTAATCAAAGCATTGGACGTTTGTTGCATTTCAAATCTTGTGCTCCTTTTCTTTCTTTATCATATATTGCAAAACAACTATATTTACACACACTCACTTATACAGGTTCCAATCCACTCTGGATCTCACTGGTAACGACTCTGCTACTGTCAGTTATGACTTCGAAAATCCGATCAACTTAACCGAAGACGAAGGTGAAGATGATTGCGAAGTGCCTGGTGAACTTGCAAGACTGCTACTCCAAGAAGAGAGGGCCATTCAGCCGCACGAAGAGCCAGTGGAAACGGTAAATCTGGGTACTGATACAGACAGAAAGGAAGTCAAGATTGGTGCCAACTTAGAGCTCAGTGTGAAACAACGGTTGATTCAGATGCTGCGTGACTACATGGAAATCTTTGCTTGATCTTACGAAGACATGCCTGGTTTGGATGCCGACATTGTGGTTCATCACCTGCCTACCAAGGAAGACTGCCCTCTGGTGAAACAGAAGGTCCGCCGTATGCGTCCAGAGATGTCCGAGAAAATCAAAGCTGAGGTTATGAAACAATTTGATGCCGAGTTTCTAGCAGTGACTTCTTACCCTCAGTGGGTTGCCAATGTGGTTCCAGTGCCGAAGAAAGATGGTAAAGTCAGAATGTGTGTTGATTACAGGGATTTGAACAGGGCCAGCCCCAAGGATGATTTCCCTCTACCTCATATCGACGTTCTGGTTGACAATACCGCTCAGCATAAAGTTTTCTCCTTCATGGACGGCTTCTCCGGTTATAATCAGATCAAGATGGCTCCTGAAGACATGGAGAAGACCACTTTTGTTACTCAGTGGGGTACCTTTTGCTACAAGGTCATGCCATTTGGATTGAAAAATGCTGGGGCAACTTACCAACGTGCCATGGTTGCTTTATTTCATGATATGATCCATCACGAAATAGAAGTGTATGTCGATGATATGATTGCAAGGTCCCAAACAGAGGAGGAACACCTTGACCATCTACGGAAGCTGTTTGACCGTCTGAAGTTGTACAAGCTGAGGTTGAACCCAAACAAATGCACCTTTGGGGTGAGATCTGGAAAAATACTAGGTTTCATTGTCAGCGACAAAGGTATTCAAGTGGACCCTGCCAAAGTGAAAGCCATACAAGAGATGCCAACTCCCAAGACAGAGAAAGAAGTCAGAGGCTTTCTAGGACGGCTGAACTACATTGCCCGATTCATCTCGCATCTAACTGCTACCTGTGAACCAATCTTCAAGTTACTGAAGAAAGATCAAGTTGTACGTTGGAATGATGAATGTCAGGCTGCTTTCGAAAAGATCAAAGAGTATCTCCAAGAACCACCCATTCTTATGCCGCCGGTTGAAGGGAGACCTCTAATACTATACTTGACAGTGCTTAACAACTCAATGGGGTGTGTGCTGGGGCAGCATGACGAGTCTGGCCGAAAAGAGCACGCTATTTATTACCTGAGCAAAAAGTTTACCGACTGTGAGACTCGGTACTCACTGCTCGAGAAAACTTATTGCGCTCTGGTATGGGCTGCTCGCCGGCTGAGACAGTATATGTTGACTCACACTACTCTGTTGATTTCAAAAATGGATCCAATCAAGTACATATTCGAAAAGCCCGCTCTGTCCGAAAGAATAGCAAGATGGCAAATGATCTTGACGGAATACGACATCCAGTACACGACTCAAAAAGCAATCAAGGGAAGTGTATTGGCAGATCATTTGGCACACCAACCTGTGGATGATTACCAGTCGTTGAACTTTGAATTTCCAGACGAAGACATCATGGTAGTAACTGATTGTGAAGTACCTGGACCGGATGAAGGACCTGAGCAAGGATCCCAATGGTCTATGCATTTTGACGGAGCCTCAAACGCTTTGGGTAATGGCATCGGCGCTATGATCATATCCCCCAAAGGCACTCATACTCCACTCACCGCTCGGTTATGTTTCAACTGCACCAATAACATGGCAGAGTATGAGGCATGTATCATGGGTCGTCAAGCTGCAATTAACTTAAGGATCAAGTTTCTGAGTGTCTTTGGAGATTCCGCTCTCGTGATCAATCAGTTCAAAGGCGAGTGGGATACGAAACACCCGAATCTTATTCCTTACAAGGAGTATGTGCTGACATTGCTTCCCCACTTCGAAGAGATAACTTTTGAACACTTCCCAAGAGAGGAGAATCAGTTAGCGGACGTGTTGGCTACGATGTCTTCTATGTTCAAAGTCAAATGGGACAAAGAAGCTCCCCGGATCATTATTTGGAAACTGGATGAACCGGCACATTGCTGTGATATTGAGACTGAAGAGGTAGCAGATAAACCCTGGTTTCATGAGGTAAAGAGATACCTTGAAACTCAAGAATACCCCGAGGGTGCATCTGTTAATGACAAGAAGTTTCTGAGAAGGTTCGCGGCAAAGTTCTTCCTCGGTAATGACATTCTTTACAAGCGAAACCATGACTCAACCCTACTGCGTTGTGTGGATAAGACTGAAGCAGAAAGGATCATGGCAGAGTTGCATGAAGGTACCTTCGGAACACATTCCAGTGGACATACCATGGCAAAGAAAATCCTTCGGGCAGGATATTACTGGTCCACAATGGAAGCTGACTGTTACCAACATTCTCGAACGTGTCACAAATGCCAGGTCTATGCTGATAAGGTGCACATTCCTCCAATTCCTCTGAATGTCTTGACAGCACCTTGGCCTTTTGCAATGTGGGGCATTGATATGATCGGCGAGATCCGACCAACGGCATCCAACGGGAATCGCTTCATCTTGGTAGCGATTGATTACTTCACCAAGTGGGTTGAAGCAGCCTCCTATGCTACTGTAACCAAGAGCGTCGTGACACGGTTCATTCGGCACAACCTGATCTGTCGATACGGTGTACCCGAGAGGATCATTACGGACAATGGTACCAATCTTAACAACAAGATGATCACTGAGCTCTGCGAGCAATTCAAGATACAGCACCACAACTCTTCTCCCTACCGGCCGAAGATGAATGGGGCTGTCGAAGCGGCAAATAAGAATATCAAGAAGATTGTGCAGAAGATGACAGTGACCTACAAATATTGGCACAAAATGTTATCGTTTGCTCTTCATGGTTATCGCACCTCAGCACGGACGTTGACAGGGGCAACTCCCTTTTCCTTGGTCTATGGCATGGAGGCAGTATTGCCTATTGAATTCCAGATACCCTCTCTCCGGATAATGAAAGATGTAGACTTGAGCGAAGATGACTGGATCCAGACTCGGCTTGATCAGTTAAACCTAATCGACGAAAAGAGACTCACTGTTATTTGTCATGGTCAAACGTACCAAAAACGGATAATCAGGGCATTTAACAAAAAGGCCAGACGACAAGAATATCAAGTCGGAGACCTGGTAATCAAGCGCACCATTCTTCCTCAAAGTGATCCCAGGGGCAAATGGACCCCTACGTACGAAGGTCCATTTATGGTTAAGCATATCTTCTCAGGAGGAGCTATGATTCTAACCACTATGGATGGTGACGACCTTCCTCACCCCGCCAATGCAGACATAGTAAAAAGATACTATGCATGAATTAAAGACCCGTTAGGTTGACACACCTAGGCAAAAATAAGGGCCTCCCGGCGAACCAAAAGGGTTCGGGAAAAAATAGGGGATGAAATGAAAAAATCTGTACACCCGGCAAGTCGAAAACCTGAAAAGGCGGCTTGGGCAAAAATGGGTATCCCGGTGGACTGAAAACCCGAAAGGGTGGTCCAGGCAAAAGTTAGGGATAAAGCGTAATACTATGTCTCATTGGATCACCTTGCATCCAGAATTCGGAATCAACTATCAGGCTCAGACTTCGGCATCGATCAATCAGCTTCATCTTCAACTAAATAGCAAAGTGATGAGACGCTTGAAGACATAAAGGCGATAGCAGAGTTGGAACCCAGTGGGATTATCTTTCACATAGCTGTTTCGTTTCCTTTTCACAAATTGTATAAACTCTATTTTATTCAGGAGGCGTCCTCTTACTAGGACGTCAGCCTCTTGTACAAAAACGCCTCTTTACATGCAAATTTCAAAATCAATACAAGTTTAATTTTTTCAGAAAAATTATCCATTGTTTTTCCTTTTTCTGTTTTGTTTTGCGAAGAACGTCCAATGTTCATTTATTGATATATGCATTTGACATTAGTTGCTAATCATGAATGGTTGCATGTGAAACAAAAGACTAGTTGTAGATGACATCAGAAACAGGGGCAGTTTAGAATTGTCTGAGCGGTCTAGTTGCTTTGTCCACCAAGGTACCAAGGTAGGTTCGGCTGAAGAACGTAACTGAGTCACTCCCCACAGAGTAAGACAAGATTCAGCAATACTTTCCCCAAGCAGAGTTGGTTTCCTATCAGCCCTGGAAAGGCACAGTTCCCCTAGCAAGTCAGCAATACTCTCCTCAAGCAGAGTTAGTCTACTGTCAGTCTTAAGGAAGTTGGGTATCCCCAGAAGATCTCAACATTCCCCAGCGGAGTACATACATTCCTCAACAAGCATCCCCGGCAGTCTTAATCTAAGATTGTTCCCCGGCGGAATACCGACACCCCAGTACAGTCTGAAAAGTTTCCCCAAGAGAGTGGAATCCATATCCCCAGCAGGTCTTGGAGCTTATCCCCAGTAGATTCTGGAAGCTTACCCCCTACAGAGTACGGTCGTCTCTCCCAGACTCAATTCAAAGTTATTCCTCACAAGAGCTTATAACTGGGTTATCCTCAGCTAATTACCACGGAGAGATCGTCCTCGGCGAAGTTCCTCCTATCCCCAGCGGAGTTCATCAAAGTTCCCCAACATAACTTATCAACGATCCCCAGTGGAGTTTATCGTTGAAATCCCCAGCGGAGTTTATCGTTGAAATCCCCAGCGGAGCTCTCATCAAAACCTCAGCGAAGTATCTCTTCCCACAGAGTAATTCCCCTCAGAGTAATCTCTCCAACAAAGTTGTTCCCCAACGGAGTCATCTTCTCCTGCCGGTTTATTCTTGCAACCATCATCCCCAGTGGAAGCGAAGAACTCTACTCTTCAACATCAACCCAGGATTTGATTCCCCGGCCAGTCGTCAAGGATTTATTTTCCTAGACGAAAATACATTCATAAACATTTCGCGTTTCATACATCCTGCTTGCATACATGATAAAGTGCATACAACACTGTCTCATTTTGAGCATCATGACATCATGCATCTCATACATCATGACATTTCATACAACTAATGTTTTGCCTTTTCAGGAAAAGTCAATCCAAGGATGATTACTATCAACTATCACAATTCCAGATTCGATACCTGTATCTAGCCAGGGCATATCTGTGAGTGATTGATTGTAGATTCGATACCTGTATCTAGCCAGGGCATATCTACATGAAGAGTTTGAAGATCAAACACCTGTAACAGGCCAGGAAATTATCTTTCATTCTCATGTCAGAGGTCTACGCCTGTATCCAGCCAGGAAAGCTATCTCTACCAACCTTTTGCAATTCCATATTCGATACCTGTATCCAGCCAGGGCATATCTGTAGACAACAATTCTAGATTCGATACCTGTATCTAGCCAGGGCATATCTGTGAGTGATTAATTGTAGATTCAATACCTGTATCTAGCCAGGGCATATCTACATGAAGAGTTTGAAGATCAAACACCTGTAACAGGCCAGGAAATTATCTTTCATTCTCAGGTCAGAGGTCTACGCCTGTATCCAGCCAGGAAAGCTATCTCTACCAACCTTTTGCAATTCCAGATTCGATACCTGTATCCAGCCAGGGCATATCTGTAGACAACAATTCCAGATTCGATACTTGTATCTAGCTAGGGCATATCTGTGAGTGATTGATTGTAGATTCGATACCTGTATCTAGCCAGGGCATATCTACATGAAGAGTTTGAAGATCAAACACCTGTAACAGGCTAGGAAATTATCTTTCATTCTCAGGTCAGAGGTCTACGCCTGTATCCAGCCAGGAAAGCTATCTCTACCAACCTTTTGCAATTCCATATTCGATACCTGTATCCAGCCAGGGCATATCTGTAGATGACAATTCCAGATTCGATACCTGTATCCAGCCAGGGCATATCTGTAGACGACAATTCCAGATTTGATTCTTGTATCCAGCCAGGGCATATCTGTAGACAACAGTTCCAGATTCGATTCCTGTATCTAGCCAGGGCACATCTGTGAGCAACCAATTGTAGATTCGATACCTGTATCTAGCCAGGGCATATCTGCATGAAGAGACTGAAGATCAACACCTATAACAGGCCAGGAAACCATCTTCCTTTCTCAAAATACGCAAGTTCTCGCTAAGGAATCTCTTATGCGATCAATACTTCCAAATGGAATCTATAAGCCCATTCCCGACAAGGTTCTGTCACGTCTCCAGATGGCATCTATAAGCCCATCTCCCTATCCACCATCTCTCCAAATGGCATCTATAAGCCCATTCCCGCCATCACATTGCTGATACTCTATCATGCGAGTGCAAATTTCCGGGCACTCTAGTGCCCAATCTCCTTTTACCTTCGAGTCGCGAAAGGCAAACTCGCCAATCTAACTCTTCAGGTTCAAGAAGATTGAACAGGGGAAACTGTTGCACCCCAAAATTTGCCCTCTCCTTCTTCAGGAAATCATCTTGAATTCACAGAGTCCCTCTGAAACAAATCCAAATCCTGAATTGTCCACTTTTGCCCAAGCAAACCATCTTACAAGAGCAAGATGATCACACAAGCTTTAAAGACGACGCTTTTATCTTAAGAAATATTAGATTCTAATTACTTGGAATTTTTCTCTAAAAAATGAGTGTTTAAGAAGAAATCAGCGCTTCAGAACTTCTGGACCAAACTCCAGATAGAAACGGTCAGAAGTTGCAAGCTTAGCTCAACGCAGTCAGAAGTTGGCTCTTCAGCAGCTACATCAGCTCAATCAGAAGTTGTAAATGTGGTTCAATACGTAAGCCTCAGACAGAACATGACTCTTTCAGCAGTTACACAAGCTCGGCCAGAATTTGCTAAAGGAATGCAAAAGAAGCAAGGGAGTCTGAAGGCTCTTTCAGAACATGCTGAAATCAGAAGATGAAAAGGTCAGAAGAGTGGGTGTTACACTGATACAGAATCTCTAAGCCCAGGAGGTCCAGAAGCAAATCCAAGGAACGTGTCAGAAAATCAGGAGAATCCCCACTAACAAACTTCTGTCTTGCAGCGCAGGGGGGTCAGAACTTCTGATTTCCCCACTAACAGGTTTCTGTTTTGCAGGTGCCAGGGTCAGAAGTTCTGACTCATACAATTTAACTAAAAGGTTGATCATCTGGCAGCGGATCTGAGTCAGAACTTCTGATCACCTCTCAGCAGCGCGCTGGCTCCCTCTCTCTTTCTCTCTATCTTGTTTTTTGCTATTTTCTTTTTTGTCTATTTTTCTCGTTGAACCCCCCATGTACAAATGTGTACCCCCACTCCCTAATTGTTGTAATAGCGTAGGATTTTATATTTCCGCTTCTTATTGCTAGTAATTAGGATGTGTATGGCAAGATAAAATCAATGAAATAGAAAATCCCAATTCAAAGATAAACTCTTGTATGCAATAAAACACACTTGCACACTAACACCCCTAGGGTTACATCCACTTTTTGCCTTTCAAAAAATAGGCCATGTTACGCATGCAAAGTATCTTAGTAAAACAAACAAAATCAAAAGATCATAGTCCCTCGATGACGCTTTCGAAAGTTGCCTTACAAAAAATGATCTTAGTCCCTCAAAAGAAAAACTAAGATGCTTTGCAACATTGCTATCATGGTCTATACGATGACCCGCACCCGTCCCGTTCACATCCTAACACAAGATTGTCCACCAAATACAATGGTGGAACAAAATTGTTAAAAGGGTTAAAACATAGCAAAATCTTTGAGAAATTTAGAGTAGACAAACTCTTAGTTACTTGATCAAACTTGCGAAAACACTTGCCATTTTTCAAAATCACACATCACAACACACTTTCAAAACAACTTTCAAAAACATTGAAAACTTTTCAAAAGACATACACCTTTGTATACATCCCAACATGGATCATTATAAAGGTTGCCACCACATTGGCCTCTTTTAAAAACATTTTCAAAATCCACACACACAAAGCACCATTTCAAACAATTGAAAATCAAGGCAAGTTAATCTAAGCAAGTAACTAAGAGCCCATGGATAACCATGGATAGAAAGGGTGCTAATACCTTCCCTTTCTATAATCTACTCCCCGAACCCAAGAAAACATCTCAAAGGTTTTTGCTGTGCTTTTTAACCTTTCCTTAGGATAAAATAAAAAGTCGGTGGCGACTCTTGCTCAACCGAAACATTTGCGAAAACAAACGCAAAACCTCAAGTCAGTTCTCCCACCGTATCACACCAGGTCCTGAAGCTCTTTCCACGCCCTCACTACCACTGCACCACTAGTGTTCGTTTGTACATAATGTAAACAACAAATATTATAAAATAAGTAAGCGAATCAAAGAGATAACGCACACGAATTTTCAAACGGACGAGTGAGGTGATGCCACACCATCATCCTTGTCCTTGGTCCGTTGGTAAAAAGTCCCAGACTTTTACCTACGGACGTTTGTCCGTCGCTATAAGCCTGCACATTCTCAAAATCAATTATGGGCAAGATAAATCAAAACTAAAGTCGTGAATGATTTCGTCTGGACTTACTGAGTTCAATGATGGCCCTTTCATGGCCTAATTTTGCCTGTAAACAAAGATCCCAATTTGAAGCAAGGAACCCTAATAATGGTGAAATCCACTACAGGCCATATAAATGCAATTAAACAATACAGAAAGCTTGCATATGTCTTAAGGATCAAGAATATACCATTAGTTCATCCTATCAATGCCTAAATCATGGGATTCGATTTCAAGAAAAGTTAGGTATCGTGACTGACTTACAGTGCGATATGAGGCCTGGAAACGCTTGCTTTTGATTGCTTTTGCTTGCTAGGGATCCCAGGAATCAATTGGAATGGGTAAAGAGTCTTGAATTAGCCTGGAACAATGAAATCGTGTTTGCACTTTTTCTTGATTTTTTCAAGTTTTATTCTTGATGCTGCGCCTCCTTCTCTAGCTTCTTTTGGTCTGCCTCGCTTCTATATGTATCAAGGAATGGATTAGGGTTGATAGAATATACTCAATCTTCTTCCATTATTGAATTTGATTTTGATTTGATTATCTTGAATATCATTCCTAAATTGGCCTAAAATCAATCTTTTTGTCCACCCTAATGCCTTGCACGATTTCAAATACTTGCCAACTGGATTTGTGACCTGAAACAAGTATAAAATCTTGAGTTTTCAATGCTTTAGATTTTCTCATGATTTATTTTGATTAAAATTGATTTAATTCAAATAAAAATCAAAATAAATAATAAAAACATGATAATGACAAGTGGAAATGGCTAGGGCTCGTGGGCTATGCTTGGTCAAAGTTGAGTTGACTTTTCCTACAAAACCCTAATTTAGCAACTTTTGAGCCTTGATGAATTATGAGCAATCCTTGATGAATCATGATAAACCATTGATCAAATGATGAAATATCCTTCAAAATGAGAATGTTGACTAAAAATCTTGAAGTTTGATTGTATGTGGGCCACAATTGACTTTTTCCCTAGCACAGTCGATTTTCAGGCCTTTGAGCAATTGACTTAGCAAACTTCCTCTGCAAGGCTTGAAACTTGACATGGATGATCTTGATAACATATTAAGACATTTGTGAGCATTTGGGATCCCTTGTACTTAAGTATCTTGATGCAACATGAAACCCTAACTTGAGGTAGACTGCCTTAGGAGGGAGCTTGTCTGGCCAACCCTTGGACTACCTTGAACAACTTGGGGATCTTTCTTGAAATGTTTTGAGAAATATGGGAGGGCAAATTTTGGGGTACAACACCCTGTACTCAGAAACATCTCGAAAAAGATTTTTTCTATTCTTTTTCCTTTTCCTGATTGGATAAAATAAAAGTCGGTGGCGACTCTTGCTTACCGCGACATTTTGCGAACACAAAATGCAAAACGCAAACCAGCATTTCAAAACCGTCGGTTCTGCCACCGTATCACAATACTTTATAATAATTTGTCTGTGTGTTTTCGTTTAACAGAATTCCTATGACATTAAAAAAAAGCAAACAAAATAAGAGTGTGTGTTTATGAGGCCAAAAGGAATACTTACAGAGATTGTTGGTTGTTGTTACGGTGACTCCACACTTTTCTTTGACAGGGAAGTTTGATTTCTGTGAACCTTCATTAGGCTTTCTATATTCTTGAATATAATCTTTCTGAAGGGTTATGTGAGGGAAGATGATGATAATGGTTAAGACTTATGTATGCTGTTATTTGGTGGCTACGGTTATTGTATGAACTATTTTTTTTTGTGTATTTGATGAAGTTGTTGCTGGTTGTAGGGTGATGTTCTGTATTCTGGTTTTTTGTATGTTATTATATGGATATGAGTGAGTAATGGAGGGAAAAATATAAGCTTGATTTTTTGAATGTAACAAAGGATTTTATGCCAAACTGTTTTATTGCTTTGTTGATGCAGACTTTGGTTTTTGCTGAAATTATGCAATTGCTAGACTGTCTTGGACTAATCTGTAGGCTGGTTTTGCAGCAGGTTTTCAGACTGCCAACTTCTTTTTTTGTTGCAGCAGTGTAGGCCGTAATGCAGTCCGCTTTTCTCTTTACAATATTTTCTTTATTTGTGAACCAAAAGACATATTTTTGTGATTTGCAATGAACATATTTATTTAGGCCAATGACAGGACAAAGTTGAGGCTTTAATCTTTGATTTGTAATGCTGCTATTTCTAAATTTTGTATTTGCCTATTGTGATTTCATTACACCGCCTCTTTTTCTTTTGTGAACCAAGGTTCACCTTTGTGATTTGCAATTGGAAAAGAAAGCCCATGATTGAAACTGATTTGTATGAGGCTTTGAGCTTTAGCACATGATTAAATGACTTCTTAATTTTTCTGATTCTAAGCATAACCCTCATGATGAGAAAAAGTTGTTCTAAACAAAAGTTCTTGAATTTTTCACATGCTTGCTAATTTTTCTCTCTTGTTTCATGTATGAGCAACTTGGGCAATGAGGGAGAATTGGTGAGGAATGACTTGAAGTAATTGGTCAAGACTTAAAGATGAAGAAGTTCCCTTTTAGCTTAGTATATTGTTAGGAATTTTAGTAACATCACGAATCTTGTAATTTGAATTACGTGGTTTAGAAACTTGTAAAGCGCATTCCAATTCACTTGCAAATTTAAACGACGAATTCCGCTTTATTTTGTAAAATTCAAATAATGCAGTCTTGTTGTAATCCTTCATTCTTGATTCAATTTGAATTTGTTTCTAAGACTTGCAAAACTTGAATATTCTTTGATACAATTTAAATTACGAGCATGATTTGGATTCTTCTCTGTGGCCCATGAAATTTAAAATACCTCTTGAGAAAAGAATGAGACTTGAATCTTGATGAAATATGAAACCCTTATTTGTGTGATTTGAACACATGTCTTTCTTGGTAACTTGAACCTCAAGAAAATCCAATGCCTTTATGATTTGTATTTCAAGTAAAACCAGAGCGCCTTATGTTTCAAACTTCAAATCAAATTCATTCAAAATGACATCGTCTGCCATGCCCGATTAGAATGGAACTTCGTTTCCAAACAAATATGTTTTGGAGAATATTTGTCAATCTTGTAGAATTAACCAACTTCAACAAACTGCTGTTAAGAACACTTAGAAATCAACTAAAGTCTTGCGACGATTCAAAATTTTTTTTAAAAGTCTTCCAACACAATTTTCTTTCGATCTTTGGAGATAAACTCATGTGCGACATCACTTATGACCATAAACAGGAATAATCGTCTCAAGGTCTTGTAATTTGAAGAAATTACAATTCTTAGAAATCAGACGACTTATTTGAAATTAGGTCAAATTTCACGACACGACTTCTAACGCACTCGAATTTTGGTGATCTTCTACGCGTAATCAGTTCTTGATTTGTGAAGAGAAATTGGAGATAACGTCAAGGAGAATCGTACGCAAGAAAAACCACTCAAAAATATTGAATAATGAAGAAGTTTACAAGCACTTGAACTTGTTCTCGCAAAAGGATTGATTTTGGGGTTGCTGTAGTTGTTTTCAGTTATCTGGACCACTGATTGAGCAAACTTTCAATACAAGGTTTGAAAACTGGCTTAAAAAACTGGAAGAGATATAAAAACCCATGAAGACCAATTGAGACCTTGAAAACTCAACTTTCTTTAAGAAATGCAAAACCCTAATTGCTGATTTACTGCTTAGGGAGAGAATTCGTCTGCTCAAATTCTGAGCCAAATTGAGTATCCGAGAAACCCTAGGATAGTATCTTGTATGAAAAATGGGAGTGAAAATTTTGGGGTACAACACCTTGCAGGAAGATTCCAACCTTCATTGTTTGATAGGGAGCTAGTGGACATGTTCTTGGGCACGTTATTCGGGCCGTTCTTTAACCATCTGATTGGAAGTTTGTCTACTAGGTTCACTGACTTGATACTGACTGGTGAACATGTAGAGGCTAGTATTAAAAGTGGAAAATCCAAAGAGATGCATCCTCCAATGCTACAAGGAAGCCTTTCATAGGAAAGAAGGAGGTCAATGCTGCTTATAGCCAAAGAAATCACAACAAAATTGAGCGTCGTCCGACGGTAAGGGCTGTTATGATTTCCAATCCTACATCAAACCAGCAAAAAAACAATCAACACATACCAGATGCTCCTAGAAGACAGTTTACCCAGATCAACATGACTTTATCCCAAGTTTTACCACATATGCTGAAGTCCAATCTGGTGACTCTGATGGAGGCCCCAAAGAATCCTAATACTACCTCTCCCCTCTACAATCCGAATGCTCGATGTGCTTACCATTATGAGACTCCTAGGCATGATACAAATGATTGTTGGGCTCTAAAGAATAAAGTACAATATCTCATTAAGGCGAAAGAGATTGAGTTTGACCTTCCCGAGACACCTAACGTAATAACAGCGCCAATGCCCAAACATGGTCAAGGTGTCAATGCTATTGATGATGGCCGTTTTGTTTCTTTCGTGGATGAATTAACTACTCCTCTTCTGACTGTCAAAGAGAATCTTTTGAGTGCCAGTTTATTTCCGGGTTATGATGAAGGTTTCCACTTATGTATGTCTCTACCAGATGGCTGTTTATTGTTGAAGATAGGCGTCCAACGCCTGATGGTTAATAAATAAATCTTGTTCGAGAAAGTTCCTCTTGCCAAAAATTCATATGAAGATGTGTCAATAATCACCATTTCTGACAATCCTCCCAGGGTCTCCACCAAAAGACCCATCAGGATTACATCTGTTCCGAAGTTTTCTCCCCTGATCATCACCATCCCGGGGCCAATACCATATTCCTTAGATAAAGTTGTTCCCTAGAATTATGGGGATGACGTCTATTACCATGGTGTCTAGCAAGACCTATATCCTATCAAAGACAAAGTTGCTGAAGGTACTGATCCTGACGTCGCCAATATCGTTGAGACCAATAAGATAACAAGAAGCAGAAGAGTTTTCTCTCCCGAGATCTCTCCTAAAACTGTTGCTACTCCCGTAATCATCCCTGCTGCTGCTTCTTCTCTTGCTAGTACTCCTATTACCACTCTAGTGATTATTCTTGCTGCAGCTCCTGTCACTATTCCCATGGTTACTTCTACTGTTAGTCCTACTGTTATCCCTGTTACCAAGTCGGCTGAGACTCGGGGAAAACAGGTATTGGTTGAGCCTTTCCGGATAAAGGCGCATCCATAAGCCATCCCTGAGGCTTCTAAAAAGGAGATGGAAGAGATATTGAAAATAATCAAGAAGAGTAACTACAATATGGTTGAAAAACTGGGGAATACCCCTTCCAAGATCTCAATGTTGGCCCTGTTATTGTGCTCTAAAGCCTATGCTAAGGCTTTGGTAAATTTTTTGAAGTCTGCCCATGTGCCTCAGAAGACCTCCGCTGATCAATTCGAGAATTGTGTGGCTAGTTTGACAGCTGACAATGGCCTGGGATTCTCTAATGTAGACCTAACTCCCAAGGGGAGGAAACACAATGATGCTCTACATGTCTCTATCGAGTGCAGGGGCACTGCTTTGGCCCATGTTCTAGTGGATACAAGTTCATCACTGAATGTTCTTCCCAAGAAGGCCCTTGACAGATTAGATTGCGAAGGATTGACTCTGAAACCCAGTAACATTGTGGTGAGGGCTTTCGATGGTTCCAAAAGAATGGTGCATGGGGAGGTGGACATCCCTATTAAAGTGGGTACTCATACTTTTAATTCCACTTTTTATGTGATGGACATCCGCCCATCTTACTCCTGTTTATTGGGTCGACCCTGGATCAATGGGGCTGGTGATGTGACTTCCACCCTACATCAGATGATGAAGTACCCAGTCAATGGGAAGATTATCACAATCCATGGGGAGGAAGAGTACATGGTGAGCCACTTGAACTCTTTCAGGTATGTCGAAATGGACGGCGAGTTCATTGAGACTCCCTGTCAGAACTTTGAGGAGGTTCCACAGACCATTGTTGCAACCAAGACCACTGTCAGTGATCCTAAGACTACCAGGCCTCCGCTGAAGGTGGCTTCTCTGAAAGATGCCATGGCAGTAGTTGAAGAATATGGGTGTACAATTTGGGGCCAACTTCAGGATATTCCCTACAAATCTGACAAATTTGGTTTAAGTTTTACTTCAGGAACTCAGAGAGCTGTTCGTCGTGCTCGCACCGGGGGACCACCTTTGTGGATCAGCAACCATGGAGTTAATGCTCTAGAAGACAGTGATAGTGACCATGACCTGGACAAGTGGATCTTCCCAACCATCAACGGTGGACTCAACAATTGGGAGGCTAAAGATTTTGTTCCCATCTCTTTTATTCAAGAGTACTTTGTCTTTTTGTTTTAAGGAAATGTAATATTTGAACAATTGAAACGTTAAAGCCTTGTGTCTTACACGAGGCACAATGGTATATTTGTGAGGGTCATTGTTTCATTTTCATATGTCATCAATAAAACATTGGAAGTTTCACATGCAAATTTTACACTCTTTGTATTTCTTTTCTGCTTCTATATAGCTACGCTCTTACATACACCCACATATCAAACTACATATCCACATCCACTATGGATCCCATTGATAATAGCTCTTCTATTGCTAATTATGAGTTTAAAAATCCTATCTACCAAGTCGAGGATGAGGGGGAGGAAGATTGTGAAGTACCAGGAGAACTTGTCAGACTGTTACAACAGGAAGAAAGGGCAATACAGCCTAATGGAGAGCCTGTTAAGACATTTAACCTAGGTACTGAAGAGGACAAGAAAGAAGTCACGATAGGTACCAATCTGGAGCATAGTGTCAAAAATTGGTTAATACAGATGCTACATGACTATGTTGAGGTTTTTTCCTGGTCGTACGAAGACATGCCGGGACTTGACACCAATATTGTGGTTTATCGCCTACCTGCAAAAGAGGATTGCCCTTAAGTGAAACAGAAGGTTCATCTTATATGGCCGAATATGTCAGAAAAGATCAAGGCTAAAGTCATGAAACAGTTCAATGTCGGTTTCTTAGCTGTCATATCTTATCCCTAATGGGTTGCTAATATCGTTCCAGTACCTAAGAAGGATGGTAAGGTAGGTATGTGTGTGGATTACAGAGACCTGAACAGGGCAAGCCCCAAGGATAACTTTCCGCTTCCCCACATTGATGTTCTGATTGATAACACCGTACAACATAAGGTATTCTCCTTCATGGATGGATTCTCGGGGTACAATCAGATCAAAATGGCACCCGAGGACATGGAGAAGACACCTTTGTCACACAGTGGGGCACTTTCTACTACAAAGTTATGCCCTTTGGACTAAAGAACGTCGGGGAAACCTATCAGCGCGCCATGATAACTTTGTTTCACGATATGATCCATCGCGAGATAGAGGTCTACGTTGATGATATGATAGCCAGGTCTCAGACTGAAGAGGAGAACCTTGATCACCTACAGAAGCTGTTTGAAAGGTTGAAGAAGTACAAGCTGAGGCTGAACCCGAATAAGTGCACTTTTGGAGTAAGATCCGGTAAACTCAGGATTCGCGTCATCAGCAGAGGCATTGAAATGGACCCTGCAAAGGTCAAAGATATACAAGAAATGCCAACTCCTTTCATCGAGAAGGAAGTTAGGGGATTCTTGGGATGCTTAAACTACATTTCCAGATTCGTTTCCCATCTGACCGCTACTTATGAGCCAATCTTTAAATTATTGAAGAAAGATCAAGCAGTGAAGTAGAATGACGACTGCCAAAACGCCTTTGATAAAATCAAGGAATATCTTCAACAACCTCCAATATTGATGCCTCCAATTGAAGGAAGACCTCTGATCATGTACTTAACAATATTAGAGAACTCAATGTGATGTGTGTTAGGGAAGCATGATGAGTCTCGTCGAAAAGAGCATGTAATATACTACCTTAGCAAAAAGTTTACCGACTGTGAAACAAGATACTCACTGCTCGAGAAAACTTGTTACGCTTTGGCATGGGCTGCTCACCAACTAAGACAATATATGTTGACTCACACTACCTTGTTGATATCTAAAATGGATCCTATCAAGTACATCTTTGAGAAGCCCGCTCTCTCTGGAAGAATAGAAAGATGGAAGATGATCCTGACTGAATACGACATTCAGTATACAACCCATAAAGCATAAGGGAAGTGTACTAGTTGATCATTTGGATCATTAGGCTGTGGACGACTACCAATCCATGAATTTTGAGTTCCCAGATGAGAACATCATGTTAGTAACTAATTGTGAAGAACCTGGACTGGATGAAGGACCTGAAAAAGGATCCCGATGAACTATGGTTTTTGATGGAGCTTCTGACGCTCTTGGCAATGGCATCAGTGTTATGATCATATCTCCTAAATCCTGTCATACTCCTTTCACTGCCAGGTTATGTTTCAATTGTACCAACAATATGGCTGAGTATGAAGCATGTATCATGGGTCTCAAAGTTGCTATCGACTTAAGGATCAGATTCTTGACTGTATTTGGAGACTCGGCTCTAGTAATCAGTCAGATCAAAGGAGAATGGGACACGAAGCATCCTAATCTCATCCCTTACAAAGAGCATGTGTTGACATTGATTCCGCATTTTAAAGAAATTACCTTTGAGCATTTTCCATGAGAGGAAAATCAATTAGCAGACGCCCTAGCTACGATGTCATCCATGTTCAAGGTTAGGTGGGCAATGAAGCTCTTCAAATCAACATTGAGAGGATGAACGAGCCAACATACTTTCACGAGATTGATATTGAAGAAGTAGTGGACAAGCATTGGTTCCATGAAGTCAAAATATATCTTGAAGCCCAAGAGTATCCCGAGGGAGCTTCAGTCAACGATAAGAAGTTCCTAAGAAGGTTCTCTGCCAAATTCTTTCTCAGTAACGGGATCCTTTACAAGCACAATTATGATTCTACCTTGCTTCAGTGTGTAGATAAAAGTGAGGCAGAAAATATTATGGCTGATTTACACGAAGGTACCTTCAGCACCCACTCTAGTGGGCACTCAATGGCTAAAAAGATCCTACGGGAAGGATACTACTAGTCCACCATAGAGGCAGATTGTTATCAGCATTCACGAACTTTCCATAAATTCCAGATCTATGCTGATAAGGTGCATGTACCCCCAGTTCCTTTAAATGTATCGACTTCTCCTTGGTCGTTCGCAATGTGGGGCATCGATATGATTGGGGAAATCAGGCCTACAACTTCTAATAGGCACCGTTTCATCCTGGTCGCCATTGATTACTTTATGAAGTAGGTTGGAGTAGCTTCATTTACTTCTGTTACCAAGAGCGTGGTAGCCCGATTCATCATACACAACCTTATTTGTCGGTACGGTACTCCAGAAAGAATCATTGCACATAATAGTATCAATCTCAACAACACTATGATCATCGAGCTTTGTATGCAATTCAAGATCCAACATCTTAACTATTCTCCTTATCGGCCGAAGATGAATGGCACTGTAGAAGCTGCTAAAAAAATATCAAGAAGATCATACAGAAGATGGCAATGACATATAAAGACTGGCATGGGATGTTACCAATTGCTCTACATGGTTACCGCACCACAATGCGCTCATCAACTGGGGCAACTCCTTTTTCTTTGGCATACGGTATGGAAGTTGTCCTACCCATAGAAGTCTAGATCCCTTCTTTGAGAATCATGAAGGATGCAGGGCTGAGCGAAGACGAATGGGTTCAGACTCGACTTGACCAATTAAACTTGATTGATGAAAAGAGGCATGCAGCTGTCTGTCATGGTCAGATGTACCAAACGCGTATGATTAAAGCTTTTAACAAGAAGGTCAGGCGTCAGGAATATCAGGTCGGTGATCTGGTAATCAAGCGCATTATACTGCCGCAAAGTGATCCCAGGGGAAAATGGACTCCCACATACGATGGGCCATTTATGATCAAGAGCATATTTTCTGGTGGAGCCATGATCTTAACCACTATGGACGGTGACGACCTTCCGCACCCTGTAAATGTGGACATAGTTAAAATATACTACGCATAAACCAAGACCCGCTAGATCGACTGGCCTAGGCAAAAATTAGGGCATCCCGGAGAACCAAAAGGGTTCGGGTAAAAATTAGGGATATACATAAAAAAATATGTACACCCGGCAAGTCGAAAACCTGAAAAGGCAGCTTGGGCAAAAAAATGGCATCCCGGTGGACTGAAAACCCGAACGGACGGTCCAGGAAAAATTTAAGGATTTAAAGCATATAACTATGTCCCGTTGGATCACCTTTGAGTCAATATTCAGTATCAACTATCAAGCTCAAGTGGTACTAATCAATCCAGTCAACTTCGAACAAGCAGCGAAAGAGATGATACGCTCAAAGACATAAGGGCAATAGTGGAATGGGAACCCAATGGGATTATTTCACATGGCTGTTTTTTCTTTGTATACTATCTTTGTATGGTTTCTATTCTTACGACAACATTCTCTTACTAGGATATTCATCTCCTTGTATAAAAACTCTTATTCAAGTTAATACAAAACTATTCCTTTGAAAGTGAAAAACTTCTGTTTTTTATTTTTCTGTTTTGTGTGCAAAAATGTCCAGTGATTATTTTTGAACATATGCATTTGAATATGATTACTGCTTACAAATATACACCTAAAAATAGAAAGACAGTTGCTAATGACTTTAAGAGACGGGAAAATATCTAAGGGCCATCCACAAAATCTCTACAGATGTTTTCCCCAGTAGATACCTTCTCCAACATGTACAGAGGTAGGGACATCCTACTACAAGGTCACCACCATATTCTCAACATGCAATCTAATGGTGTCGGGTGCTCTCGTATCCCCAACGGAGCAAGAATCTCCAATTTACTGCTCCAACAAAAGATCCTCCAGCAAAGTCGCCAAGCTTCTCAAGATTCCCCAATAGGATTTCAACAAGATCCCCAAACAATTCACGGAGTTTATCTTCCCCAACAAATTTTATTTCTCTAACAACAGAAGTTCATCTCCCAGCGTTTCAACTTCAACAAATTGGAAGACCTGCATTCTTCCCCCCATCAACAGTCAGGGATTTAGTTTCCCTAATCCAACAATGGAACGACTGACACATTCATACATTGCATTCATACATCATTTCTACAAACATCATAGCATATGTAGCACAAATACATATATCACAATTTCATTTATTTTTAAGAGCATCCTGCAATTCAGACATCATGACATCGCATGAAACTGACTTTACCTTTTCAGATTAAATTAGCAGACATACAAACACTATCAACCTATACAGTAGGTCAAATATTAATGCCCAAAAACAGACGGGGAAGCTATCTACACAACCAAGTGGTATGAACTCCCTAAGCAAGACGAGTTTACCAACAAAGACAAGTTCCAGATTAATACATGTAACAAGCCAGGAGAACTATCTGTGGACAAGAGATTGAAGACTAATACCTGTAACAAGCCAGGAAAACTATCTTTCTTTCTCAGGGCAGAGATTAATACCTGAAACTAGACAGGACAACTATCTCAATGACCAATAAAAACAAGTTCCAGATTAATACCTGTAACAAGCTAGGACAAATATCTGTGGATGACCGATTGTAGATTAATACCTGTAACAAGCCAGGGAAACTATCTACATGAGCAGATTGAAGATTAATACTTGTAACAAGCCAGGTGTTGCACCCCAAAATTTACTCTCTTGATTTAAGCTTATGTTTCATCATGAATATCATATTGCATTGCATTCATACATTGTGATAGGATCAAAGTACTTTGGTTATCAAGTCTTCCTCAAGCTTTGAAGGTTGATTGCATTGGAAAGTTGTTCAAGTAGAATATTTATCATCTAAACCTCTGGATCTTTCAAGCTCAAAAGTTATTGCATATCTCAAGATATTCTATCCATTTCTTTGGATCATCATAGGATTGAAGTTTGTGTTTGATTATAAGAAGAATCACTCCTTTGATTCACCAGTCAAATTAGGGTTTTGCTTGATCAAGGCTATTGATCAATGTACAAGTCTTGATTTGGAAGCTACAACATCTCATTGGTATTTGGAAAGTCTTTGTACATGAAATTGGTCAAGATGCCCAGAGGATTTGAAGTTTTGGAGATGATTTATCAGTCTCCTAAGGTGTTGACCAAAACTAGGGTTTGGGATTTCATCAAGATTTCTTGAGAATTTTGAAGTAAAACTTTGTACATGGCCTCTATATGTTTGAAAGATCATATGTTTGAAGTTTTGATCATCAATTTTAAAGGGAAGTGGATTAATTGATTCAGAGGGGCAAATTGGTCATTTTGGTCAAAATCAGTCAAAGTCAAGGTTGACCAAGTGAACTTTTGGCCAACCATCAATTCAAGGATGTACTTTTCATATTTCAAGTCCATTTTGACCATTGTATCAAAGAGATTGAGGTTTGGGTTGAAAATTGTTCTTGAAGAAACCCTAAAAGTTTCTAATTTTGGAAAATAAGGACTTAATTTAAAAAATTCACATTTTATTCACCTTTGATCAAAAAATGAAAATTAAACATTCTTTGAAAGATAGGAGGATTATCTTTCATCTCCTTTTGGTCTCATGTCCAAATTAGCAAGGAATCAAGAATTATGGTCTTTGTGGAAGTCACAAAATTATAGGTCATTTTCCAAAATTAGTGAATTTCAAGTTCAATTTTGAGAAACTTAATGAAGTCAATTGCAAAAACTCAAAACTAAGGGATTGTAGATCTTTTCAATATCTTTTCAGATTATTCTCATTTGTTCTCAAATTCAAAAGTATGAGCAAGTTATGGACTTTGGAATTTTGAGGCATTTTATTAAAACTTGACAAATATGCAAAATGCCCATTTCTTGCAAACTCAAGTTTTAGCCATTCCTTTTGCTTCTAATCAAGCCCATGAGAAATTTGTGACATGCTGAGGCCCATCACACTCACCATTTCGTGCCACATTTGGTTTTGCACTTGTTGGATTGAAAAAATCACAAACTTGCTAAATTTGCAAAAACAATAGCATGAGCTCATCATAAGGAATCAAGGGCCAAGATTTGGTGGATCCAAATCTGAGTAAGAAAGGCCTCAAAGGCAACTGAAATGAGGAAAAATGCACGAGGCATTGGCATGTTTAGAATCTCACTTTTCAACATAGCAAAATTTCCAATTGGGCAATGCACTCATTTTAAAGCCCATTTCTCTTGAAAAACCTATTCTACATGCCATATATAATGAGAAGCAAGCATTAAAGGCGAGAGAGAGAGAGAGATCATAACGTCCAAATTCCAGATCTGAATTCAGAATTTCCATAGCTGCATTTTTTTTCGAATCTCAAGTTTCAGTGGTGCATTTGGAGTTTTTCTTCTTGCTTCTTCATCCTCAAGTGCTAAGGAAGCTAAAGCAAGCTTTGAATTGCATCTGGAGCAAGAGAATTGAGCTTTCAGATTTTGAATTAAGGTAGGATCATTCAACTTCAATTCTTGAAATGTAGCCGTTTATTGTTGAAATTAAGCATGAATGTCTGTTTGTGGATGTTATATGAATGATTCTGAAGCAATTTGAGTTCTCATTTTGGTGTATAATGCGTGTTTAAAATCTCTGCAACTCTGAATTTTCAGTGAGTTTTTGACAATTTCATGCTGAGATTTCTGGATCCATGGTTGTCTATTTGATGTGATTCGAATTGTGTTTAATTCCTTGCCATGTTAACTTTAATTTGCACTTGATTTCATTGATTTTGGTGGAGAAATGAGTATGTATGATGGATCTGAATATGAGGCCTAGAACAAGTCTTGCATGCGTTTTGAGTTGGTCCAGAGGTTGAAGATGATGTGGTGGCGCATTTTGATTGGTCCATTTGAATAATTGTCTTATTTGAATTATTTGTTTTATTTAGTATTATGTTTGATTTTATTTTATGATCAAAAACATTTTCAAAAATCCTGAAAAAGTTACCATAGGCCAATAATAATTTCTAGTTTTTTTTCATATTTTTTTGGAATTTTTCAAAATGTTTTGATTGGTTTAAAAATTAATGATTTTAATAATTTGTTTGTTTAAATATTATTTTTATTTTAATAGTCCCTTTGATCTAAAAATTCTACAAAAAATATTTTGGACTCATAAAATCACGTAGAATTTGATTCTGAAATTTGTTTAGCTCTTTTTCTATTTTTGATTATGAATTTAATTTGAGAAATTTATTTTGAATTTTTGCTCTATAATTTTTATTTTAATACTTCCATTAATTCAAAACATCTCAAAAAAAATCATGCAAGCTTGTTTTTAATCATAGAATCTTAATATATTTTTATTTTGACCATTTTGTGATTTTTTGCTAGGGTTTGCATTTTTGCCCTTAAATAATGGTTTAATTGTTAATTGTTTGTATAATTTTTATTTTAATATTTCCTTTAATTCAAAAATTCCAAAAAAAAATCATAGATGTGTGTTTTTAGTTCTAATATTTGAATATAATTTTGGTTGGACTTTTTTCTGAATTTTTGTTTAGAATTTTATTTTGAGATGTGATTATTGGATTAATTGATTAATTGTTTGAATTTAATTTTATTTTTGACTTTTCCTTAATTCAAAAAATGTGAAAAAATATGTATTCTGACATTTAGGGTTTATTTGTGATTTTTATGATCTTGGTTTGAATTGTTTAAATTTTGATCTAACTTAATCAATATTTAAGATTAAAACTCAAAAATTAGGGTTTTGTTACTTCTTGTGCAAGTTTCTTTTTCAAAACCCTTATGCCCTGGACTTTCAATAGAATTCAAGTCTTGATTATGGTTCATGAATGCATTGAGGATCTGAAAACCATTTTTCTTGAATTATTTGACTTGGTTTGACATTTTTCCACAAATTATTTTTGAAAACTTGCCTAGTTTGGTAGTTTTGCCAACTAGTCTTGAGCTTTGGGCCTCATTTGATCCCCTCCTCAACCATTCATGAACTAAGACTTACTTTCTGACTTCTACACACTTCAAAGATACTAAAATTTTTTTGGTTTAAATTATTGATCCTTGTTTCTATTTTTGATGCATTTTTAAAGTGAAGGTACCCAATTAGTGTTGCATATCTTGTTGCAATTTTCTTGATGGCCAATGAACTTGAATGAGGCCTGTAATTGGGCACCTAATGATCATGTTGAATATGTTTGTTCAAAATAAACTCAAGTAATTTCACTTATTTCCCCATGTTTGAATGATTGAACCTTCTGATGCATTGTGTGGGCTTCATCTTCTGTTGTGCTTGTGAGCTGTGGTTGAATTAATTGTGCATGATTGATTTCTGGTTGCTATTGACCTTCATGGTCTTTGATTGTATTCTTCTCAAGCTCCCATGATCCTTGATTGGTATTCAATTATAAATTCAACATGGTGATAGAAAGGAGCAACATTCCTCTGATTCTTTTGACTTAATTGTACATATGTCTGTTTCTTTTCTGTCTACCATACCTAATGCTTTGATAATTGTTATCATGTTTTCCTCACTTCATCATGTTTCATCCATCTCTTATGTGATTCATTATTCACTTTATGGAATACTAACTTGGTTGTTAAATGTGCGAGGTACTTTGAGAAAAGTTTTCCAATTTCGACTTGAGGCTGGTGTTTCACTTTAATTGTGGAACACAATTTATTATATTGGCACTACTCTTGTGCTTGGCATGTTTGATAGTTTATGCAGGATATATGTATATGTGGTTATGAATTCCATACATTGCCCATGGGATCAGTTCATATTTGATAATCTCAATATTTACATCCTGATGGCGTAATTTCTGACTTGATTTGTCTACTGATGCCAGCTTGCTTGAAGTTCTCTGGGTTTATTTTATTCTTGCTTAGTTGCTAAAATAGTTATCCGTTTGGTATTGCACTATTTCCTTTCTTTCATTTTCATTTTGCATAGTTCTCTGATTGCATGATGGGATCTCTGTTGCTTATATATGTCAGGAGGCCCTCTGTTTTTTGTCTGATATATGTGTTGTGTTTGCTTTTGATCAATGAGTCACTCAATTTAGAAATTGAGATCACGACTTCACTCTCATTACATGTTCCCTATAGGATGTTTATTGCTTTTCTTCTTTAACTCTTGATCGATGAGTCACTCAATTTAGAAATTGAGATCACGACTTCTCTCTCATTGCATGTTCCCTATAGGATGTTTATTGCTTTTCTTCTTTAACTTTTGATCGATGAGTCACTCAATTTGGAAATTGAGATCACGACTTTGCTCTCAGTGCATGTTCCCCATAGGATAGTTTTGTTAAGCTTCCTTTAACATGTTAATTAAGGTAGGATTCTCCTTTATCCTCAACCTTAGGATCAATCATTGTATGATAACACTAGGGATAGTACTAGGCTAGTTTCCCTTAGTTGTTTTTCCTTTCTATGCATTCTGCATCTTAAAACAAAAATTGTTTTCTTGGCAAATCATAAAACACCTCTAATAAACTCAAACCCTTCTTCAAGGTAAAAGATACAAATCAATCTTATTTTGTCTGTGTGCCTCTTGGCATTGTTTTTTAAATCTCTTAGCCGAGGTTTCGCCATCGCACATTTGTTTGAAGTTGATGTTTCGCCATCGCACATTTGTTTGAAGCCGATGTTTCGCCATCGCACATGTTTGTTATCCTACTTTGATTCTCAATACCATTGTTAGGTGTGATGTTTCGTCATCCGATTTATTGATGTTTTGCCATCTCTGCCATGATAATGTGCTATCTTTTAGCCGATGTTTCACCATCGCACATTTGTTTGAAGCCGATGTTTCGCCATCGCACATGTTTGTTATCCTACTTTGATTCTCAATATCATTGTTAGATGTGATGTTTTGTCATCTGTTTTATCGATGTTTCGCCATCTTTGCCATGATACCTTGTTATCTCTTAGCCAATGTTTCGCCATCGCACATTTGTTTGAAGCTGATGTTTCGCCATCGCATCTGTTTGTTATCCTGCTTTGATTCTCAATATCATTACTAGGTGTGATGTTTTGTCATATGTTTGTGATGTTTCGCCATCTTTGACATGTTACCTTGTTATTATTTAGTCGATGTTTGACCATCTCATGCGTTTGTTATTTTATTTGATGTTTTGCCATCTTGACTGTTTTTGTTGTCTTAATTAAAAAACACAAACCAACCAAAATATGTAAGCCGAACTACGGCTGCTCTGATTCCTTAAAAGGGATACGTAGGCATTGGGGTAGGGCCCGATCGAGCACAAATTTTATTTTCCCTAAATTGTTTTCTTTTTCTTTCGCATGCATTCCCTTTTCAGCTTTAAGCCATAGACATAGGATTTGACCACACCCATTAGATTAGACAACAAGAGTGGATACCGTAGAGTACTACGGGCGTGTGGGGTTCTAATACCTTCCCCTCACATAACAGACTCCCTTACCCAATATCCCGGTCGAAAGACCGTGATTTCTCCCTCTTCAAGTTTTCTCAATGTTTACCTTTCCCTTTCGGCGGGATAAAAGACGTTCGATGGCGGCTTCATTGATGTTTCATTATATCCAGATGACAGGTTCCGACCGGGTGGTTTCAGCTGGCGACTTCATTGGGGACAGATTGACCTTTTGCTGGTCCATCTCGGAGTCGATCCTAGCTCTTGTTTGTTTTCATTTTTTTTTGGTGTTTATTTTACCGCTTTGCATACTTATCTGTTTGCATTGCATCCTATGTGCGCTTTACTTTCTGCATACTGGATTTGGCTGGACTGTTTGGTTTCTGGATTTCTTGGTGGGTGGGTTGTTCCATGAGGTAAAAGGCCTCGTACCCAGGCTATGAGAGAATTCCATAGGAACTAGGAATAGAGTGGCCATGGCATATATGAGGCGGATGCTTTGTAGACCTGACCATGAGACCCATGACTTCGGAGGTAGTTCGGATAGATGTTATCGTATGATGATACCGACATTCGAGCTCTTGTACTCTGATTTGGCTTTTAACCTTACCTTGACCTAGAATACACCCGTGAGAGGGGTGGGAAAACTTTTCTTACAGGTACAGGTACTGTTGGTGACTTTGTGTTGTGAAGGTGACTCAGGTTCCCATGATAGTTGTGAAGCTTTGGGATTTTCTTTCGATCTTGAGTGGTGTTGTTCTGTAATGGTCCAGCCATGATCCAGTGTGAAACTTTGATCATGTCATGTTGTATCATAGCATATTTATTTCTAAAAAATGGTGTAAAAAAATAACTAGCATGTGCATGTCATCTTCCAGGGACATTCAAGAGTCTTCTTTCCATCAGAAATGGCTGGCCTCCCGTCAGGTGAGTTTGATTCAGTTCGTGTTAAAGAGCCCACTAGGCATACATTCGCTTATCAGATTCCTACTATTGATGTGTCCAAATTGAAGAGGTTGAGTCCTTATCTGAAGGATGATGTTCTGAATAATTTCAACAAAAAGTATGGCAATTTGTTACTAGTCCTTAATACTCCAGTTGACCCAATGGCTTTGATCACTCTCTTCCAGTTCTATGATAAGGAATTATGGTGTTTTACTTTTCAAGATTATCAACTGGTTCCCACACTAGAAGAGTATGCGTACCTGCTTAATATCGAGTTGTCCGATGAAGTTCCTTTTGTCCAAGTGCCAGAGAAGCCGAAGTTCGAAGTTATTGCTGAAATTCTTCATTTGAGTTGGAAAGAGGTGAAAGACAATTGGAAATCAAGTGGGGATACTACAAGGTTTTATTTGGATTTCTTAGTGAAGAAACTGAAGACTGGTCCGAGAAAGGGAATTGGAGTAACTTCAGCACTATGTTTGCTCTCATGATATACGGGATCATCCTCTTCCCTCGCAATAGAAATTTTGTGGATTTGATGGCTATTTGTATTTTTAGAAACAAGAACCCGGTACCGACATTCTTGGCAGATACTCTTTACACCATTCATTCCAGGCATGGAAAAGGAGGTAATTTAAGTTTATGTCATTCGATGTTGTATCAATGGTTTAAATTGCACCTACCAGTAAGTGGTCCTTTCATGGATACCGGGCATTCTCTCCGATGGCCATCAAGACTTGTCAACCTTACTTCATTTGATACCCGGCGGAATTATGACATGGGGGAAGTATGAAGTATTATCACTAGCTGCAGAGATTTCCCTAATGTTTCCTTCATAGGAACTAAGGGATGTATCAACTATAATCCTGTGCTTGCTTATCATCAATTGGGATATGCAATGGATGGACCGCCGAAGGTTGAAGAGGTGTCTGAGTCAGCGTATTTTGTTAGAGGAAGTGATCATATGATGTTAAAAAGAGTGACAAGTTCTTGGAAGGGAATTCACAAGAAGGATAGAACTACTTTTGGCAAGAAGGTTCCTATTGCTAGGGTTCCTTATTTGGAATGGATTAGAGCCAGGGTTAAGATTTTACGATTAGCATTTGCAAGGTCGGCCCCTATATGTGAGCAACCTCCATCTATTCTGAGTAACACATTGCCTACCGAGGTGTTCACCTAGGTTCATGTTGAGAACATTCAACTTCGTGCAAAAGACCAAGAAGCAGGGATGAAACTTTATTGGTTAGATCAAGAAAGGGCCGACTTAGTTCGCAAACTCAGAGAAGCTCAAGGGGAAACTTCAGATACAACCAGTTTTAGGAAGAGATCTCATGCTAAAATGGAAGAAGAGTTGAGTAAAACCCAGCAAGAGTACCAGAAGCTTCAGGCATCGGAGAATAGCTATAGGAAGAAGATTCAAAGCTTAGAGAAACAGCTCAAAGACAAAGATGCTCATCTTAAGAAGGAAGTATCCCAGAAGCGTGTCGCAGAAGATCGATTTCAAGAAAGCAAAATAGTCGCATCACAAATTTTGAAGGAAAATCCAGGCTTGAAGAGTATTGTCAACACCTTGAAGCGTGTCTTGTGCCAAAGATTTAGTTTCATTGCTTACCTTTGGTGTATTTGGTCACCCCCAGGATTGTTGGAAGGGACCATTTGTTTGTTTTTATTATTCAGTTTTTTTTATAAGTTTACTTTGAAACACGTGTTTTGTTGTTTATCGTTACACTCTTAAAATGTCCGAAGTCACTTGAACATCGTTTCTTTTGTTTGTAAATAATTGAAGTGTTTGTCTTTTTGTCCTTTTTTTGTATACTTGTTTATTGGTTGTGCACCGTGATTGATGAATAAAAGGACTCTTGAATACCTGGAAATGACAAACATATCATGCACATCATGCATTTCATAACATTACAGGTTATCTCAAGACGGTTTTCTTATTCTGCTGCTTTTCTTATTCAGAATTCAAGACGACTACTCATCAGTATTCCACCAGAAACAATTTGCCAAGACAGATGGAACAAGTTCAAGCTAAACTCGCTGAAATGAGAGCCCAGATGGCTACTCAAATGACTCAGTTCATGGAGGTCATCACCAATGTGAATTGCCGATAGGAGGAACTGGCTGCCATTGTCAATAACCAGTGCTGCTATCTAGGGGATGGTGGAAATCAAGGGCTCTATCAGCACATTTATGTAGGATTGGGGGATGTGCAAGATCAGCCTGTTGGAAATTTTCAAGGGATGTCTGGAAACCCTTTTGTGTGCAACGCAGGGCAGTTTCCCCCGTCTCTGAGACCTCGTCTTGTGGGTAACAGAAGAGATAATCAGGGTGGTGTAAGGAACTATCAGGAGCAGGATTATGACTTTGATCAGGATGAAGATTAGTTTTCTGTTTGCGTTCAGAGCCGGAGGTTCAGATTGAGGATAGGAAGTATCAGTTGTTGGAAGAACGTTTGAAGGCTGTGGAAGGGTAATGAGTCCTTGGTATGGATGCTAATGATCTCGGGTTGGTGTCTGGGGTGAAAGTTCCTCCAAAGTTCAAGCCTCCTACCTTTCAAAAGTACAACGGAACGTCATGTCCCATTAGCCATGCAACTTCTTATTTCCAAAAGATATCGGTACATACTGAGAATCAGGGGCTTTCGATTCACTTTTTCCAGGATAGCCTATCTGGGGCATCCCTGGAGTGGTACATGAAGTTGGATAAAACTCATATTCGTTGCTGGAATGATCTTGCTCGGGCCTTTGTCAAGCATAATCAGTACAATATGGATATGGCACCTAATCGCACTCAGTTACAGAATATGTCATAGGGACCAAAAGAATCTTTCAAGGAATACGCTCAGAAGTGGCGTGAGTTAGCTACAAGGGTTCAACATCCACTCATGGAGAGAGAACTCATTGATATGTTTATGAGTACCCTGCAAGGGCCATTCTATGAGCACATGATAGGAAGTACTTCGGAAGGATTTGCAGACTTGGTTATGGCTGGTGAAAGGATTGAGGTAGGTTTGAAATTGGGGAAAATCCAGGTTGGAGGTTCTAGTGGCTCATCAGGGGGCAGTAAGAAACCATTCAACACTTACACTAAGAAAATAGAAGGCGGCGCAAGCGCGGTTTACTCGCATAGAGGAAGAAGAGAGGATTGTCAGAATCAACAAATCAATGATGTTTCTATTCCTGTTAATGCTCCTCCGCGGCAGAGACCGAATGCAGTGCCTCAACAACAAAGACATCCAGATGCTCCCCGTCAGTATAATAATCAACAGCAGAGACAGCCTAGAAAATTTGATCCCTTGCCAGTATCTCTTACTGAAGCACTCCACCATTTGATTGATTTGAAGTTGATCGGTTTGAGAAATATGCCACCACCATCCACAAGACTTCCTCCTAATTATGATGCTAACGCAAGATGTGAATTCCATTCAGGCGGAGTTGGCCATTCTACTGACAATTGTTTTGCATTGAAGTGTAAAATACAAGACTTGTTGGATGCCAAGGCGATTGAGTTTACTCCAGTGAATAGTCCGAATGTTAATCATAACCCAATGCCTAGGCATGGAGGGGGTGTTGTTAATATGATTGATGATAATGGTGAAGTGTTGAATTTAATCATGGATGTGGAACAAGTAAATACTCCATTGTGGTATGTTAAGAGGTATTTGCTTGACAATTCTATTTTCCCGGGTTGTACTTCAGAGTGTACCAAGTGTAGAGAGCAACCGAAGGGCTGTGATGATTTAAAAGCCAGTATCCAGTTGATGATAAAGGAAGGTTCCCTACAGTTTGATAGAAAACCGAGCTGCCGTAAGGTTACCGAAGAAGATGTTGCTGTGGTATCTATTCCTTACACCCCTGTGCGCATTCCTGCCCCATCTAGGGCACCCCCTTTGATGATTATGGTACCTGGTCCCATGGCGTATACCAATGAGAAGGCCATCCCATGGCATTACGGTGCTGATGTTTATTACCATGGGGTGAAGCAGGAAGTAAGTGCTCATTTTTCTGAAGAAGAACATGCTGAAGGTAATGAAGAGGAAGTTCATAACTTTTCTGGTGTGGGTCGAATGACTAGAAGTGGGAGAGTATTTGGTCCTTCCAATGTGCAAGATACGGCAGGTGCTTCTGCAAGAGAAAAAGGAAAACAGCAGGCGATGATTGGTAATCCAAGGGTTACGCCAGCCAATGTGACTCAACCAATTCCGATACCAGAGGCTTCTTCAGTTCCTGATGAGGTTGAAGAGTTGATGCGAATTATCAGAAAAAGTGATTATAGCATAATTGATCATCTGAGCCATACTCCTTCCAAGATGTCTATCTTGTCTCTGTTGATTTATTCGGAACCTCACAAAAATGCTTTGATGAAGTTGTTAAAGAATGCGTTTGTGCCACATGAGATAACAATCAATCAGTTTGAGAATGTTTGTGCTAACATATCTGCCGGGAATGGTCTGGGCTTTATAGATTTTGATCTTCCTCCGGAGGGGCCAGACCATAACAAAGCGTTTCATATTTCAATGGAGTGCATGGGCACTACTTTATCCCGGGTTTTGGTGGATACAGGGTCCTCTTTGAATGTATTACCTAAGTCAGCATTAATGAAAATTGATTATTCCGGACTGGAGCTGCGCCCTAGTGATTTAATGGTGAAGGCATTTGATGGGTCTCGAAGGTCAGTGTTTGGGGAAGTAGAGTTACCAATCAAGGTTGGTCCGCGCATCTTTACGGCTACATTTTTTGTGATGGATATACAGCCAGCATATTTTTGTTTGTTGGGGAGGCCGTGGATTCATAGAGCAGGGGCGGTCACTTCTAATCTTTATCAGAAACTCAAGTATCCTGCAGAGGGAAAGGTAATAACTGTGTGCAGCAAGGAAGAGTACATCGTGAGTCATTTGACATCACTCCGCTATGTTGAAGTTGAAGGCGAGATACATGAAACTCTGTTTCAAGCGTTTGAGACAGTTCATGCTGTCAATTTTCCTCCTCTAGAGCAGAAAAGGAAACCTGAAACTGTTATGTCTTCTCTCAAGGATGCGAAAGCTATGGTGGGAAATGGTAACCCTGAGGGTTGGGGTCAGGTGCTGGACGTTACCCCAAAATTTGATAAATTTGGTCTTGGTTTTAGCCCAGGTCAGCAGAGTTCAACTCCCAGAGCATCTAGTTTATCAACTCTTGTGAAGTTTTCCCGTCCTTGTGCTACTCAAGAAGGACACGTCAATGCAATTGGTGACGATAGGGTTGATGGCTACAATATCAAAGATTGGATTCGTCCGAGTATTCTAGGCCATACACTCAACAATTGGACTTCTGTGGATGTTATCCAAGTTTCAAGCGCTGAGGAGTAATTTTCTTTTTTCTTTTATTATCATATCATAATTCCTACGCTCTGCCCAAGGCGTAGTGGATCATTTGTGTAGGGCCACCATGTTTATTTTTCAAGTTTATCATGAAATAAAGGACGTTTTTGCATTCAAAATTTTGTTCCATTTCTTTTTATTTCTATGGCAATGTTTTCTCTTTTAACACACTGTCAGTAAAAAACGCCAAAATGTCATTCATGCAGATGCACTTCCACCACCGATTATATTGATAACGACTCTGCTATGGCCCATTATGACTTTGATACTCCTATTTATCAAGCTGAAGAAGAAGCATATAAGTATTGTGACCTTCCTGAGGAATTAGCAAGATTGTTAAAACAAGAGGAGAAGGTTATCTAGCTGAATCAAGATTCGATTGAGGTGGTGAATATTGGCACAGAAGAGGTAAGAAGAGAAGTCAAGATAGGGACAGATATCGAAGAAAGTATAAAGGTCAGATTGATTGAGCTACTCCGTGAGTATTCTGATATCTTCGCTTGGTCGTATGAGGATATGCCTGGGTTGGATATGGACATAGTGGTGCATCGACTACCGCTCAGAGAAGGTTGTTCCCCTGTCAAGCAAAAGCTCCAAAGAACTCATCCTGAGATGTCCAAGAAGATCAAGGAGGAGGTCCATAAGCAGTTGGACGCAAATTTCTTAAAGGTCATCAATTATCCGCCATGGATTGCAAATATTGTGCATGTTCCCAAGAAGGATGGTAAGGTCAGGATGTGCATGGATTATAGGGACTTGAACAGGGCCAACCCTAAAGATGATTTCCCTCTTCTGCATATTGATGTGTTGGTCGATAACACTGCTCACTCCAAAGTGTTTTCGTTCATGGATGGTTTTTCGGGTTACAATCAAATTAAGATGGCTCCGAAGGATATGGAGAAGACAACATTTATCACGCCTTGGGGAACTTTTTTCTATAAAGTGATGTCGTTTGTTTTGAAAAATGTCAGGGCAACATATCAGCGCGCCATGGTCACTCTCTTTCATGATTTGATTCACAAAGAGATTGAGGTATATGTGGACGATATGATTTCTAAGTCTGATACAGAAGAGGAACATCTCGTTCATCTGGAAAACTTGTTAGAGAGACTGAGGCAGTTCTTGCTAAGGTTGAAGCCGAATAAGTGCACCTTCGGGGTAAGATCCGACAAGCTGTTGGGTTTTATTGTAAGTGAAAAAGGTATCGAGGTAGACCCAGCCAAAGTAAAAGCGATACAGGAAATTCCTGAGCCAAGGACAGAGAAGGAAGTATGTGGTTTCTTGGGAAGGTTAAACTACATTTCTAAATTTATTTCTCATCTCACAACCACCTGTGAACCTTTGTTCAAGTTGTTGAAGAAAAGTCAGACAGTGAAATGGAATGAGGATTGTCATAAGGCCTTTGACAAAATAAAGGAGTATTTGCAGGAACCTCTGATACTCATGCCGCCAGTGGAAGGAAGGCCACTAATCATGTATCTAACTGTGTTGGAGAGCTCAATGGGTTGCGTCCTCGGTCAGCACGACGAGACGGGGAAGAAAGAGCAGGCTATTTACTACTTGAGTAAGAAGTTTATGGAATGCGAGTCGAGGTACTCATTGCTGGAAAAGACTTGTTGTGCGCTTGCCTGGGCCGCCACACGTTTGAGGCAGTACATGTTAACTCACACCACCTACTTGATATCCAAAATGGATCCAATCAAGTACATTTTTGAGAAGCCAGCTCTTACAGGCAGGGTAGCCCATTTGCAGATGATACTCACCGAATATGATATCCAATACACTACTCAAAAAGCAATCAAGGGTAGTGTACTAGCCGACCATCTTGCTCATCAGCCCATGAACGATTATGAACCGATGAAGTTTGATTTTCCAGATGAGGAAATTGTGTATATTTGGGATTGTAACATACCAGACCCAGACGAAGGACCCGAGCCGGGATCACGTTGGACGCTTGTTTTTGATGGTGCCTCCAATTCCATGGGCAACGACGTCATAGCTATTATCACTTCCCCTGAGGGATACCATATTCCTTTCACGGCTCGTATTTGTTTCAATTTCACTAACAACATGGCCGAATATGAGGCTTGCATTTATGGCATTGAAGCGACGATCGACCTGCACATCAAATTTTTGAAAGTTTACGGGGATTCCAATCTTGTTATCAGCCAGATTAATGGAGATTGGGAGACTCGCCATCAGAACCTAATTCCATATCGTGAGCATGTTATAAAGCTGATTCCGTATTTCGAAGACATCACGTTTGAGCACATTCCCATAGAAGAAAATAATCTAGCTGATGCATTGGAAACTTTGTCCTCCATGTTCAAGGTTAAGTAGGCTAATGAAGCACCTTTCATTACCATCAGAAGTTTGAGTGAGCCAGCTTTCTGTTTTGAGGACAGTTTGGAGTCAGATGGTAATCCTTGGTTTTATGATGTTAAACGATATCTTGAAATGCAGGAGTACCCTGAAGAGGCATCTGTTACAGATAATAAGTTCTTGAGAAGATTTTCAGCCAAGTTCTTTCTCAGTGGTGGTGTGTTGTATAGAAGGCATCATGACGGTTTACTGCTCAGATGCATTGACAAGAAAGAAGCAGCCAGAATCATTGAGGAGATACATGAAGGTGATTTTGGGACCCATTCCAACGGGCATACTGTTGTACCCCAAAATTTTCCCTCCCATATTCTTCAAGATTTGCCAAGATCATGGTTCAAAATCCCTCAAGAATTGCACAGTCCAATTGCCTCCTAACACAGTCAAAATTAGGGTTTTGGTTCTGGCAAAGAAATTGAGGCTTCCAAGGGTCCAAACAAGTCCCACATGCCTATATACATTGTCAAGCATCCATATGTCAAGTTTCAAGACTCACAGCATCAAGTTGCACAGTCAAAAACCCTAAATGCTTCACAATCAACTGCAGGGGCAAAATGGTCATTTGACAGTCAAAAGTCAAAATTTTGGTCAATCTTATTTTGAAGCCAAAATCATCATTTGATCAATTCTTGATCATGATTCCACAAGCATGGCTCAAAAAATCTCAAGATGCAAAAGTTTCTATTTTTGGACAGTTGGAAAAGTCAACTGCAAATTGACTAGGGCATAACTTCCTCATGGTTTATCAGAAAAATCCCATCCAAAGCTCATTTTGAAGGGGATGTCATTTCCTACAACTCATATTCACACTTCAAGTCCAAGAAATGCTCTCACAAAAAGTTATCAATTTCAACATTATAGGTCATTTTCAAAAGTAAAAAAAAAGGCACTTTAAGTCAAAGACCATAACTTGAGATGGGTAAATCAAAATGACATGGGACCAAAGGCATTGGTTAGAGGACTTCAAGACCTTTCCAAAATGTCCAAGAACATGATCATAGCCTCAAAATTGAGCAAGATATGCATTGGAGAAGTTGGGAAATTTTTGGGAATTTTGAAAAGTCAACTTTGCCTAAAACCCTTCAAATTTGCTAATGGGCCTCAATTTCTTCCTTGAATCATTACCCAAAGCCTATGCACGACCCATTGAGCTCAAAGGGATTTATTTTCTTATTCTTAATTAATTAATTGAATTTTTATTCTTATTAATTCATTTAATTAGATTTAATTATGAGAAAAATATCAAATAATGCTCTTCAAATCCTTTTGTGCAGCAAATATTCTCATTATAGGCTAAAGATTTCGTGCACCAATCAACAAGACAAGATCATCCATATTTGGCAAGATTTGCATGAAAAAAAGATTGAAAAAGATATGAAAAAATCAAATATTGAAATCATCAATTCATGGACTTATGGGCTTGTTTCTTGACCTAATTTCGTTCACTTACTTATGCACAACTCAACCCTATTCTAAAGCACACGAAAAAGCTGCTGAAAGCACATATTCACTTTGCAAATTTTTCTTAAAAAACTCAAAAACTGTTTTCTGATTTACAGTCCAATTCAGGGAAGATTGTTGATTCCAAACCCTTGCCGAGACTTCTTTGAACGTGTTGCAACCATTTTCCAGTCCCCATACTCAAAGAAACGGTAAAATATGGTTATGGTTTGAACGAATATGTTGATAATCGAAACATGATTTCCATGCATTATTCATATATTTTGATTGTTGATTTACACTAATAATGATCTTCTGAAGCGATTGGTACCGTTTAATTGGACTAACACGGCTTGTATCAAAATCTACCATTGATGAAACCTAGGGTTTCAGAAGCTCCAAAATAGGGCTTTCCTTGTATGGAAAAATTGGACCTTGAGACCTATGCCATTGAATTCAGGAGCTCCATACGAATTGAATGATGACCTCGCGCCCTTTTTATATTAAGGCATCTTCTATTCGCTATTTTTCATGGTTGTGCTTAGTGGGGGTTTAAAACCCCCGCTACTTGTTTTATAATTTGCATGCAAACGAAGACGAAGCACGCGTGGCCTATGATGACTGGAGCATTTGAAATCTGGCGCGTTTTCGTTTGTTCTATATCACTAGCGTTTGTTTTTTTTTATATTATTTGTTTTCCACTAACATTACAAACGCACGCAATAGTTCAGTTGGTTGATGAGGTGTCTTGCAGGTATAGGGACCTGGGTTCGATTCCCAGGTCCCCCCATATGCTTAATAATTTTTGTTTCAAAGTGTTCTAGTGCAGCACTCATTCCATGGCCTACCATATACGCCCACGCCTACGCTTGCCAAGTGGCCCTGATGAGTAATCCAATGGTCAGAAGGTGGATTCTATGGTGCACTCCAGTCAACAATCATACACATGATCAGAAAATTTAAACGAGCTTATGCTTCAGTCGGCCTGAATTGCTGCAAGCACCTCCATTCTGGGCCTGATACCCCCTTTGTTTGTATTCTTTTTAATCTTCTTTTCTTTTCTTTTTTTGTTTTAATTGTTTTAATTGTTTTCTTTAATTCCAAAAAATAATTTTTCATAATATAAAAAACAAAAAAATCAAAAAATATAATATATTTAATTATTATTAATTCATCACTAATTTATTTTTGTAAATAAATAATTAATAATTAACTTAGTTTAATTTATGTCTTAAGCTTTCATCTTTTCTTAATAAATAAAATATATAGAATTAGGTTTTAACATTTTATCTTTCTTTTAATTAAATTATTTTTCTCATTATTTATTATTATAATTACTATTTATTTTGTAAATAAACATGTATATTAATTAATTAGTAAATTAGAGTAACTTTAATATTTCTTTTTATTAATAATTAAAATATTTAGAACTAGGGTTTCCTTCTAATTTTAATTTTCCTTATTTTCATAAATACCAAAAACATAAAAAACAATTTCTTTTCTTTAATTAAATAATTAATTAGCTCTTAATTTCATTTAATTTCAAAAGGGTCAAAACCCTCGGACGTCCAATTTTAATTCCGCGCATTATTTTCTTTTGAATATTATGTAACTGCTCAAGGATTGTAATAGTAATTAGGAATTTATTTACTTTCCGCATTTTTACCAAACGGGTCTTTGTAATTTGGCGATGTATAGACCTGCGCCTTGTAATAGCGTAGGATTTATCTTTCCGCATTTAAATTTCCGCACTCTTAAATTCTAATTACATGAAAGAATGTATGGTTAATTAAAAACAATGCGTAGCTCACAATGCCATGATCAAAGATAAACTTAACATGAAAACAACACACAAATTCACACACCAGTCTTAGGGTACGCCTCACCTGTTGCCTTCGAAACGTGGTCGTCAAGTATAGGACGTCTTAGTAAGTCTTTATGTCCATGATCCAGTTGCCTCAAAACAAGTTGCCTCGAAACGGTTGCCTCAGAATAGTTGCCTCGAAACGGTTGCCTCGGATTAAAAAAGGATCAAGGACATAAGGGTAGCTTCTAAGGTGTCCTGCCGTTGCTTCGGTGACCACACTGTCCCTAAACTCGAATTGACCCGAACACCTCCAACGGTGGTGCTACCTACCTCTCAATGGTGGGATGGCACTACCTCAAGGACATTTACACAGCCTAATTCCTTAGGGTAGGTAGATGACTCATAGATACTTGCTCTATTCAAAAACAAATCAAAACTCTTTTCACACCGACACTTTCAAAAAGATTTCAAAACAATTTTTCAAACACTCTTGAGGACTGATACAAGAGTCATTCTGAAAATCTTTAAACGAAACTTTTTCAAACCCACTCACAATTGAAAAGCAAACATTTTGAAAACATAAAGAGCAAGTATCTAAGAGCCCATGGATAACCATGGATAGAAAGGGTGATAATACCTTCCCTTTCTATAAATCTACCTCCCGAACCGAGAAACTATCTCATAAGGAATTTTGCTGTGCTTTTGTCCTGTCCATGTTGGAGAAAATAAAAGATGGTGGCGACTCTTGCTTCCGCGACATTTCGCGAACCAGTGTTAAACAGTCAGTTCTCATTCCCACCGATCACAGAACTGGCGACTCTGCTGGGGACATTTAAAAGTGAGGTGTACCTTAGGATAGATCATACTTATGTTTTCAATTGCCTGTTTTGATTGCTTTAATATTGTGGGCCTGTTTTGGGAGTTCTATAGATCCTAACCCGGATCTGGGGGATACCTTCTTAGAAAGTAGCAACAAGGCTGTGAGGGAACTGTGCGGGGTATACCGACACGGTTGAAGCAGTCTGCTACGTTGATGTGGCACTTTGGTGAGTACCGGTAACCCTTGAGTCAAGTCAAGGAGAGTACGGGGCCGTCGCGTGGTGTCATGAAGCATCAACTGACCTTAGGAACCTTAATTGAACCATCTTGGCCTCTTTAGGGGTAGTGAGATAACTGACTTTGGTGCAGTCCGAAGTTAGTTGATACTCGATACTACACTCAGTTGAGGGTTGTTTTCTTGGAATATTTCGGTCGCCAGTTCAGTGGCTAAATCGAAACGATGAACACAGAAAGCAATCCAATGATATTGAGATCCTTAGAACCCGGTTACTTCTGATAGGACAGGTTTTGAGCCCACCAACTTCAAGAGGGTAGTACCCCAGACCCCATGTTGGCCTAAACTCTAAGGGCTCTCTTGTGTGACTTGTGTGCCTTCCAACTTGACTATTTGCATGCTTGTTATCTGACACTTGAGTTTCTTGCAGGTTTTGTTTACAGTCCTTAATTGGGACTCATAATAGGGTTTACCTACATTACTCCACGCATAGCATAACATCATAACATCATACCATTGCATGCATCCTACATAAGGACTCATCCATTTAAAGGATCTCAAGGGCTTGTGATGCAGGTCATGATGAACCAACTGTGCAACAAGGGGCAAAGAGGATTTATTTTCCTCTAGCCAAGGTTGTCAGGGGCTATGACCCACTCGATATGGTGAGCCTTGACTCTTGAAGAAGGCCTCTCAAAAATATGCAGTTCCTTCCATCAAGCTACAAAATGCAAATTCTAACAATTTTCTTGTCTACCCCGCGAGATCCTTGAAAATATTGCATGCATATCAAACATATCATTGCATTACAGGTACTCTTTTCTGCAGGTCGCTTACCTTTTTCGCTGTTTATTTCAGCAATGGCTTCCCAACAAGATAACCAGGGTCTGCACGCTCAAGAGACTCAGTTCAGGGAGATCTTCCTAAGCCTATCCAAGGGGCAGGAAGAGTTAAGGACACTCCTCATGGGGAATTTGGCCAAGAAAAGTCCCGAAGATGACAAGGACGAATGGCTGAAACGTCTGCAAGATAAGGTGGATACAATGAGAACCCAGATGCTGGGGCAAACGACTCTCATTCAAGGTTTAGCTCGGGAGCAAGAAGAATTGAGGACCATGATCAGTCAGCTTCATCAAGACAGACACAACATGAAGCAACCAGTCCAAGTCAGGGACCAGGTCATTGATCAACTTCCAAGAGGACAAGAGTCTGGTATGGTGAAGAGTAGACCTCTCCAAATTGCTACCACTTTACAAGCCCAACATCAACCTCGCGCAGAGCAACAGGTTGATCAGATTAAGCCAAGCAGGTCCAAGAGGCAATTCACCCAGCTTAACAGGTCGCTGTTTCAAGCTTTACAACACCTGTTGAGGTTGAATCTGATTACACTAAGAGCTCCTCCCCGGAATCCCAACATCTCTGCTCCTAACTATCATCCCAACAAAAGATGTGCATACCATTCCGATAGTCCTGGACATGACACTGCCGACTGCTGGGCTCTGGAGAACAAGGTCCAGGACCTGATTAATGAAGGAACTGTGGATTTCACTCAAGTGGGTCAGGCTGAATGCTTCTACCATCCCTACAGGATTCACCATTTGAAGTAACAAGTCCCGAAATGAGAGGACTTTTTGTCCATTAGAATTTTCAAGTTGTAATTTTCTTTTGATTGTTCAAACAATTATCATGTCAAACGCTGTTATTTCATTAATGCATCGCATATGTCTGTTTTGAATCAATATATTCGCATTCGCTATATTCAAACTGTTTTCATTTTTTGATGTCAACTCTCAATTAATAATTCTAAGCCTCTTGAGGGAGGATGACGAAAACGATACCACAATCTACAGTATGCTTTTGAATAGACCCCGCTGATGAGGTACAGGCATTGTTTCAATTCCTAAACACTGGAGTTATAAGGAAGATAATCCCTCGTTAACCCCTTCGAGCCAAAGAAGTTAGAGTTTTTCTTTTTGAAAATTAAAACCCTTAATCATAACCTGGGGTAGGGTAGTTCTCTCAGTTGATCCAAGTGCACAACGAATGGTACCAAAGGAATTCTTACAAAACAAAAGACAGTGATGGTTCCGAATAATCATAAAGACAGACAGTCATTACCAAAAAAAAAAACTAAAGCCCAACAAGTCAAAACCTATGAAGGAGACTTACAAAACTAGGGCATCCCGCTGACTGTAATCGCAAAAGAAACAGTTCAGGCAAAAACAGGGATAACAAAATCAAAAAAGAAAGAGGTCCTACAAACCCTCAACCAAAAAAGGAATGACTGCCTATTCAAAATAAACTGTCAATATCCGAACCATCATTGGAATATCAGGACAAAGACTCCAACAAGGTCTAATGCATGATTAACTGAGTTTAGGATCGAAGAACATCACGAAGAGCGGGTGGGTACAAATAAAAATTTGAGCCTTTATCCTTTGTTTCTTAAACCGTGAACCAGGCCACGTTACAACCCTTAAAAGTCCTAGCTGAAGCATGGGTTAGTTCGAAAGCATACTGTTACAAAAGGTATCCTGACTCCTTAAGGCTTGCGGTAAAATAACGAGTTGACATCACAGTTTACAAAAAAATTCACTTGTTTTTATGAAAAAATGCATTTTCAAAAACCTCAAGACAGACATAAGCTTTGCATTCTTGATATAACACTGTTTGCATATGACTATTTGTTTGAACAGCATAGAAGTTTGCACAACGAATATCTGGTGAAAAAAAATCTTCTCAACAAAAGTTCAAATAGAGGAAACACTTCCAATCAAGGGGCAAGGCATGAGCATTATCCATAATCTGGGGCAGTCAAGTCAAGACTCAGAGAATCTCTCAAATGCCAAAATAACCAGGGGAAAATCTCCGCCTGAGTCACTTGGGGCAGTACACATGAATTCCAGCTATGAATCTTGCCTGATCAAACGAAGATCTTCTGGCAATACAACAACAAGGGGCACCTCCCTACATTCTGAGAGCATGGACATAGTCGAAAAAATACTACGCGCAATCAAAGACCCGCTAGGTTGACACACCTAGGCAAAAATAAGGGCTTCCCGGCAAACCAAAAGGGTTCGGGCAAAAATAAGGGATGAAATGGAAAAAAATTTGTACACCCGGCAAGTCGAAAACCTGAAAAGGCGGCTTGGGCAAAAATGGGTACCCCGGTGGACTGAAAACCCGAAAGGGCGGTCCAGGCAAAAGTTAGGGATCAAAAGCGTAAGACTATGTCCCGGCATCCCGTCACCTGTCTACCAGAAGAAGATTTGTCGGTCGGCAGTTATCAAGCACCTCTACAAGGTACCTTCTTCTCCCACATCAGAAACAGGGGCAATCAGAGTTGTCTGAGCAACCTAGTTGCGTTGTCCACCAAGGTACCAAGGTAGGTTCAGCTGAAGAACAATCGGATGCCTCCACTCCCCGTAGAGTAAAACAAGATTCAACAATACTCCCCGAGCAGAGTTGGTCTCCCGTAAACCCTACAAGGCACAATATCTACAGCAAGTCGGCAACACTCTCCCCGGGCAGAGTTATCCTCAGTCAGCCTTAAGGAAGTTGGATTATCCCCCGCAGATCTCAATATTCCCCAACGGAATAGACAAACATTCCTAACAAGCATCCCCAGCAATCTTGATCTAAGATTGTTCCCCGGCGGTATACCAGACGTTCAATGGAGCCATTCCCCAGTCCAATCTGAAAAGTTTCCCCAGGAGAGTGGAATCCATATCCCCAGCAGGTCTTGAAGCTTATCCCCAGTAGATTCTGGAAGCTTGTCACCTTCAGAGCACGAACGCCTCTCCCCGTCCTTATTCAAAGGTTATTTCCCCACCAGGATATAACTGGGTTATCCTCAGCCACTTGCCCCGGAAAGATCGTCCCCGGTGAAATCTTCCTATCCCCCGTGGAGTTCATCAAATCTTCCAACAAAGCTCAACAATGGTATCCCCAGCGGAGTTATCATCAATGTCAACAAAGTGCCTCTTTCCCCACAGAGCATTCCCCGCAGAGTAATCTATTCGCCAAGTTTATTCCCCAACGGAGTCATCTTCTCCTACCGGTATTCTTACAACTATCATCCCCAGCGGAAACGAAGCTCTACTCTTCCACATCAGCCCAGGATTCAACTTCCCGGCATTCGTCAAGGATTTATTTTCCGAGACAAAAATACGTTCACAAACATCACATCTTCATACATTATAGCATGCACATACGCATCATGAACATACAATCTCATTCATTCTGAGAACATCACGCATGTCATACATCATGACATCGCATACAACTAACGTTTTGCCTTTTCAGGACAAAGGTCGATACAAAGATGATTACTAACAACGGTCGCAACTAAAGATCTGATTCCTGTATCTTGCCAGGGTGTATCTGTTGACGACTAATTCCAGACTCGATTCCTGTATCCTTCCAGGGCACGTCTGAAGAGTTTGAAGATCCGATTCATGTATCTTGCCAGGGTGTATCTGTTGATGACTAATTCCAGACTCGATTCCTGTATCCTTCCAGGGCACGTCTGAAGAGTTTGAAGATCTGATTCCTGTATCTTGCCAGGGTGTATCTGTTGATGACTAATTCCAGACTCGATTCCTGTATCTTGCTAGGGCACGTCTGAAGAGTTCGAAGATCCTATTCCTGTATCTTGCCAGGGTGTATCTGTTGACGACTAATTCCAGACTCGATTCCTGTATCTTGCCAGGGCACGTCTGAAGAGTTCGAAGATCCGATTCCTGTATCTTGCCAGGGTGTATCTGTTGACGACTAATTCCAGACTCGATTCCTGTATCCTTCCAGGGCACGTCTGAAGAGTTCGAAGATCCGATTCCTGTATCTTGCCAGGGTGTATCTGTTGACAACTAATTCCAGACTCGATTCCTGTATCCTTCCAGGGCACGTCTGAAGAGTTTGAAGATCTAATTCCTGTATCTTGCCAGGGTGTATCTGTTGACGACTAATTCCAGACTCGATTCCTGTATCCTGCCAGGGCACGTCTCAAGAGTTCGAAGATCCGACTCCTGTATCTTGCCAGGGTGTATCTGTTGACGACTATTCTCTGGACTCGATTCCTGTATCTTGCCAGGGTACATCTGAAGAGTTTAAAGATTCGATACCTGTATCCAGCCAGGGCACATCTACACAAAGAGTTTGAAGATCAACCCCTGTAACAGGCCAGGTAATTATTTTTCTTTCTCAGGTACGCACGCTCTCGCTATGGAATCTCTTACGCGATCGACAACCTCCCGATGGCATCTATAAGCCCATCTCTCCACTTACCAACAGTTCCAAATGGCATCTATAAGTCCATTCCCGACAAGGTTCTGTCACATCTCCAGATGGCATCTATAAGCCCATCCTCCTATCCATCATCTCTCCAAATGGCATCTGTAAGCCCATTCCCGCCATCACTCTACTATGTGAGTGCAAATTTCTGGGCACTCTAGTGTTCAATCATCTTCCACCTTCGGATTACGAAAGGCACGCCAGCCAATCTACATCCTCGGGTCTAAGAAGATTGAACAGGGGCAACTGTTGTACCCCAAAATTTTCCCTCCCATATTCTTCAAGATTTTCCAAGATCATGGTTCAAAATCCCTCAAGAATTGCACAGTCCAATTGCCTCCTAACACAGTCAAAATTAGGGTTTTGGTTCTGGCAAAGAAATTGAGGCTTCCAAGGGTCCAAACAAGTCCCACATGCCTATATACATTGTCAAGCATCCATATGTCAAGTTTCAAGACTCACAGCATCAAGTTGCACAGTCAAAAACCCTAAATGCTTCACAATCAACTGCAGGGGCAAAATGGTCATTTGACAGTCAAAAGTCAAAATTTTGGTCAACATCTTATTTTGAAGCCACAATCATCATTTGATCAATTCTTGATCATGATTCCACAAGCATGGCTAAAAAAATCTCAAGATCCAAAAGTTTCTATTTTTGGACAGTTGGAAAAGTCAACTGCAGATTGACCAGGGCATAACTTCCTCATGGTTTATCAGAAAAATCCCATCCAAAGCTCATTTTTAAGGGGATGACATTTTCCTACAACTCATCTTCACACTTCAAGTCCAAGAAATGCTCTCACAAAAATTTATCAATTTCAACATTATAGGTCATTTTCAAAAGTCAACAAAAAGGCACTTTAAGTCAAAGACCATAACTTGAGATTGGTAAATCAAAATGACATGGGACCAAAGGCATTGGTTAGAGGACTTCAATACCTTTCCAAAATGTCCAAGAACATGATCATAGCCTCAAAATTGAGCAAGATATGCATTGGAGAAGTTGGGAAATTTTTGGGAATTTTGAAAAGTCAACTTTGCCTAAAACCCTTCAAATTTGCTAATGGGCCTCAATTTCTTCCTTGAATCATTACCCAAAGCCTATGCACGACCCATTGAGCTCAAAGGGATTTATTTTATTATTCTTAATTAATTAATTGAATTTTTATTCTTATTAATTCATTTAATTAGATTTAATTATGAGAAAAATATCAAATAATGCTCTTCAAATCCTTTTGTGCAGCAAATATTCTCATTATAGGCTAAAGATTTCGTGCACCAATCAACAAGACAAGATCATCCATATTTGGCAAGATTTGCATGAAAAAAAGATTGAAAAAGATATGAAAAAAATCAAATATTGAAATCATCAATTCATGGACTTATGGGCTTGTTTCTTGACCTAATTTCGTTCACTTACTTATGCACAACTCAACCCTATTCTAAAGCACACGAAAAAGCTGCTGAAAGCACATATTCACTTTGCAAAATTTTCATAAAAAACTCAAAAACTGTTTTCTGATTTACAGTCCAATTCAGGGAAGATTGTTGATTCCAAACCCTTGCTGAGACTTCTTTGAACGTGTTGCAACCATTTTCCAGTCCCCATACTCAAAGAAACGGTAAAATATGGTTATGGTTTGAACGAATATGTTGATAATCGAAACATGATTTCCATGCATTATTCATATATTTTGATTGTTGATTTACACTAATAATGATCTTCTGAAGCGATTGGTACCGTTTAATTGGACTAACACTGCTTGTATCAAAATCTACCATTGATGAAACCTAGGGTTTCAGAAGCTCCAAAATAGGGCTTTCCTTGTATGGAAAAATTGGACCTTGAGACCTATGCCATTGAATTCAGGAGCTCCATACGAATTGAATGATGACCTCGCGCCCTTTTTATATTAAGGCATCTTCTATTCGCTATTTTTCATGGCTGTGCTTAGTGGGGGTTTAAAACCCCCGCTACTTGTTTTATAATTTGCAGGCAAACGAAGACGAAGTACGCGTGGCCTATGATGACTGGAGCATTTGAAATCTGGCGCGTTTTCGTTTGTTCTATATCACTAGCGTTTGTTTTTTTTATATTATTTGTTTTCCACTAACATTACAAATGCACGCAATAGTTCAGTTGGTTGATGAGGTGTCTTGCAGGTATAGGGACCTGGGTTCGATTCCCAGGTCCCCCCATATGCTTAATAATTTTTGTTTCAAAGTGTTCTAGTGCAGCACTCATTCCATGGCCTACCATATACGCCCACGCCTACGCTTGCCAAGTGGCCCTGATGAGTAATCCAATGGTCAGAAGGTAGATTCTATGGTGCACTCCAGTCAACAATCATACACATGATCAGAAAAGTCAAACGAGCTTATGCTTCAGTGGGCCTGAATTGCTGCAAGCACCTCCATTCTGGGCCTGATACCCCCTTTGTTTGTATTCTTTTTAATCTTCTTTTCTTTTCTTTTTTTGTTTTAATTGTTTTAATTGTTTTATTTAATTCCATAAAATAATTTTTCATAATATAAAAAACAAAAAAATCAAAAAATACAATATATTTAATTATTATTAATTCATCACTAATTTATTTTTGTAAATAAATAATTAATAATTAACTTAGTTTAATTTATGTCTTAAGCTTTCATCTTTTCTTAATAAATAAAATATATAGAATTAGGTTTTAACATTTTATCTTTCTTTTAATTAAATTATTTTTCTCATTATTTATTATTATAATTATTATTTATTTTGTAAATAAACATGTATATTAATTAATTAGTAAATTAGAGTAACTTTAATATTTCTTTTTATTAATAATTAAAATATTTAGAACTAGGGTTTCCTTCTAATTTTAATTTTCCTTATTTTCATAAATACCAAAAACATAAAAAACAATTTCTTTTCTTTAATTAAATAATTAATTAGCTCTTAATTTCGTTTAATTTCAAAAGGGTCAAAACCCTCGGACGTCCAATTTTAATTTCACGCATTATTTTCTTTTGAATATTATGTAACTGCTCAAGGATTGTAATAGTAATTAGGAATTTATTTACTTTCCGCATTTTTACCAAACGGGTCTTTGTAATTTGGCGATGTATAGACCCGCGCCTTGTAATAGCATAGGATTTATCTTTCCGCATTTAAATTTCCGCACTCTTAAATTCTAATTACATGAAAGAATGTATGGTTAATTAAAAACAATGCGTAGCTCACAATGCCATGATCAAAGATAAACTTAACATGAAAACAACACACAAATTCACACACCACTCTTAGGGTACGCCTCACCTGTTGCCTTCGAAACGTGGTCGTCAAGTATAGGACGTCTTAGTAAGTCTTTATGTCCATGATCCAGTTGCCTCGAAACGGTTGCCTCGGAATAGTTGCCTCGAAACGGTTGCCTCGGATTAAAAAAGGATCAAGAACATACGGGTAGCTTCTAAGGTGTCCTGTCGTTGCTTCGGTGACCACACTGTCCCTAAACTCGAATTGACCCGAACACCTCCAACGGTGGTGCTACCTACCTCTCAATGGTGGGATGGCACTACCTCAAGGACATTTACACAACCTAATTCCTTAGAGTAGGTAGATGACTCATAGATACTTGCTCTATTCAAAAACAAATCAAAACTCTTTTCACACCGACACTTTCAAAAAGCTTTCAAAACAATTTTTCAAACACTCTTGAGGACTGATACAAGAGTCATTCTGAAAATCTTTAAACGAAACTTTTTCAAACCCACTCACAATTGAAAAGCAAACATTTTGAAAACATAAAGAGAAAGTATCTAAGAGCCCATGGATAACCATGTATAGAAAGGGTGCTAACACCTTCCCTTTCTATAAATCTACCTCCCGAACCGAGAAACTATCTCATAAGGAATTTTGCTGTGCTTTTGTCCTGTCCATGTTGGAGAAAATAAAAGACGGTGGCGACTCTTGCTTCCGCGACATTTCGCGAACCAGCGTTAAACAGTCAGTTCTCATTCCCACCGATCACACATACCATGGCTAAAAAGATTTTGTGAGCAGGTTATTATTGGTGCACCATGGAGACTGACTGTTACAATCATGCACAGGTTTGCCATAGATGTCAAGTTTATGTTGACAAAGTGCATATGCCGCCAATACCTTTGAATGTCTTGACTTCCCCTTGGCCGTTTGCAATGTGGGGAATTGATATGATTAGCAAAATTGAACCGACTACGTCCAACGGACACCGTCTCATTCTGGTTGCCATCGATTATTTTACAAAATGGGTCGAAGCTGCATCTTATGCCAATGTCACCAAGCAGGTGGTAACTCGGTTCATTAAGCACAATATTATCTGTCGCTACGGAGTGCCTAAAAAGATCATTATCGATAATGGGTCTAATCTGAACAACAAAATGATGAAGGAGCTTTGTGAGTCCTTCAAAATCAAGCATCATAACTCTTCCCCATACCGACCAAAGATGAACGGTGTTGTCGAAGAGGCCAATAAGAATATCAAGAAAATCATGAAGAAGATGGTGGTAACCTATAAAGATTGGCATGAGATGCTACCTTTCGGGTTGCATGGTTATCGCACCACTATGCATACTTCGACTGGGGCAACCCCATTTTCATTGGTTTACGGCATGGAAGCAGTATTGCTGGTAGAAGTCGAGATTCCTTCTCTTAGGATCATGAGGGATGTTGAGTTGGATGAAAGTGAATGGGTACAGAATCGGCTGGATCAGTTAGAACTTATTGACGAGAAGAGGTTGACGGTTGTATGTCATGGTCAGGTATATCAGCAAAGGATGAGGAAAGCTTTTGATAAGAGGGTACGGCCTCAGTGTTATAAGCCAGGTGACCTTGTGCTAAAAAGGATAATTCTTCCCCAGGGAGATCCCAGGGGCAAGTGAGTTTCGACTTATGAAGGTCCTTTCGTGGTCAGAAAAGTTTTCTCCAGAGGAGCGATGATGCTCACGACTATGGATGGAGAGTACTTCCCTCTCTCTGTGAATGATGACGTAGTTAAAAAATACTTTGCATAAAAAATAAAAAAAAACCCGTTAAACTGAAAACCCGAAAGGGCGGTTTAGGCAAAAAGAGGGTGTCCTGGTGAATCGAAAACCCGAAAGGGCGATTCAGGAAAAAGTTAGGGACTTAACGCAAATGACTATGCTCAGCATGAGATTCTATGTTTCTTTCCTTCATTTTGTCACCTGGCATAAGCTCGAAGCCAATCCAAGATTGATTTGTCCGAAAGCAGGAAGTGTGAAAGTTATAGGAGTTATAGCAGAGTCGGGACTTGATGGAGATTCACATTCACATTGCCATTTGCAAACACTTGTTTGTTTTGATTTTGTAATTACTTGCTTCCAAATGTAAACGCCTTTTTCACAGGCTGATTTCTAAAAATCAATAGAATATCTTCTTTCAAGTATACGTATATGTTTCTTTTCTCCCTTTTACTATTTTGTTTGCAAAAACGTCCAATATTTTTGATAAACATGTGCATATAAACTTTGTGGGCCTTACACGGAAATGGTAATACAAGTCCTGATTGGTTGATCGCTTGAAATGCGGACAACACCACTGCTACCTGTGCAAGGGGCATGTTTGGTTCTATGATTTATGGATTTCTCTTTCACTTTACTGGTGGACGCCTTGCCAATTTTGTTTCACAGCTCCGTGCTGTTGGTGAAGGTCATGGGTCAGGGTAATGTCAAGATTACGGCAGGTCGGCGAGATCGGCGAACCTAGTTAGAAACATTTCTTCCCTATAATGGCTTTTATTACGTTTCTTTGCCGCATTTTCATGTGTTATCTTGATTGATTGTTTTAGCATTGTCTGCATATAGGATTTTGTTTATAGTCGAATTTCATTCTTGATGCGTTGAATATTTTTGCCTAAAAAAAATAATATTGTTTCATTTTACTTAACCCATCCAGTATCACTCTTTAATCATTTTTTCGGGCATTTTGATACCAATTGTGCCAATTCTTTTGCTTAGCCAAGAGTTTGGAGGAAGGAGTTTAGCTAAAAACAATGACTGTAGTGGTATGCTTTTGGGTAGAACCTCGTTGACGATGTACATAAATTGTTTCAATCCCCAAACACAGGAGATATAAGGGAGTTAGACCCTCGTTAACCCCTCTGAGCCTTCGAAGTAGGAGTTTCTTTTTCATTCAAAAAATTTTTTTTTAACCCAGGGCAGGGTAGATGTTCAGTTGATTTGACCAAGCATTCAAATTTCAGAAGGAATGTCCCATATGAGGATCACCACATTTTATATTTCGCATCATGAGATCAGGAAAAATGTCTAAACCACGATGTTCATTTCCTCACAAAGCCCTGAGGTCGAGATCGGATCGATACAATAATGGTTATCCCTCGCCGACCAAGGAATGAGGCTTTTGTTTTCTTCAAAAAAAAACAAAAAAGAGAGAAAGAAAGAAAAAGTTCAAAAACCTAAAGTCACATTGACTTATTCGAAGTGGAAAGTATGGATAAGAAAGAAACAAAAAGCCCCGCTAAGTCGAAACTTGAAAACAAGTCGCTTAGGAAAAAGTTAGGGCGTCCCGCTGGACTCCCAAAATTGAAATTCAAAAGATTTTGTCCAGGAAAAAGTTAGGGAAAAGAGAGCCTAAAAGGCGGGAAAAAAAGATTATTCAATAAATTTTTCATCAAAAGAAGAAGAACAATAATATCAAAAACAAAAGCAGCAAAAGTGACAATCATGGTGGAGAATTTTTCGTGATCACTCAACCATTATAAATCCTTTTGAAAGATGAATGCTTGTGATGAGTCAGCTGAATTTAGGACAGGAGAATATCACGAAGGGGGTGGGCACCAAATAACTTGAGCCTTGAAAAACTTTTTTCTAAAAAAAAAAACCTCGAACCAGGCCACGTTACAACCTTTAAAAGTCCTAACTGAAACAAGGGTTTAACTCGAAAGCATACTACAACAGGATAGCTTTGCTTAAAACTCCAAAATATGTGTTGCACATCCATGTTGGTATCTTATCACCCGCATTTTGAATCATTTTTCTATAAAAAAGGGGGAGGGAGAAAAGTTTTGGAAATTTTTTACACTCTAGCCAGTGATTCATTCACAACAGAGATGCGACACTTTGTTAAGGTTTTCGACTTCAAGGCTTAAATAATCGTCGCATCAGGTCTGTCATTCCCAAAATAAACATCTTCCTGCATGCAAAACATTTGTTTGACATCAAAAAAAGAGTTTGCACGTTGAACAACTGTAAAGAGTTTAATGATTGTCAGGAAGGGAATATTTGGTTTTCTTTTGTAGACAGAGCCCATGTTTGAATAGGACTTTACCTATCCCCAGTGAAGTTTCGTTTCTGCAGCGAAGTTTTGTTGCCCCAGGAATCTTCTTTTAAAGGCTTCATTCTGAGACTTCAAGTTTGGATATGTCGCACATCCCTAGTGGAGTTGTTTAAATGGGAACTCACATTCTGAAGAAGTTTTAACTCCCCAACAGAATTGCCAACAGAGATCCCTCGCCTTGACCTCTCATTTCCCAGCCGATCTGTTGACTGAAGCATCCTTATGTTAAGATCTTTCCTTATCCCCAGTAAGGTCGATACTGTGTGACCATCTGCATGATCCATCCATTGGTTGCATTCCAAGAGAATATTTCTCTAACAAAAATCTTCAACAGAGTTCTATCTCCCCGATGAAGTCCTGTTTCCTCAGCAGAGCTTTGTTGCCCCAGCAAAGGGTTTCATCCCTCACGTCAGGTTTATTGTCTTGGCGTCATCCTCAACACGGCCGCGCACTGTCTTTTCCAAAGATTACAGTCTTACCCTGATCTTTTCCCTCAATGTCTAATCTTCTCCAGAAGCTACAGTGTCGATCTGATCTTCTCTGAGAGTTTGCAATTTATTTTTGCAGCTCCTCTCATTGTTTGTGGCCCGTTTCTACTGGTTGCTTGGTTGTTATTCCCCGCGAAGCTCTGTCTCTTCGAGGTTCCCTCTCTAGTGGTTCCCCATATTTTCTCCTCTCCTTTGGATTTTGCAATTTATTTTTGCAAGTCTTGTCAGATCCTGATTTCTTAGTTATTGGCTTCTCAGTTGGCCATTCCCCAGTGAAACTTTTAAACATGCATCATTACATTGCATCTACCAAAACGCGTAGCATTTCCATTATATGGAGCATTGCGCTATATAAAAAGAATTCAAACATGCATCGGAACATAAGCCATTTTTATTTCTATTGTCCCCAGTGAATTTGCTAATACTTCGGGTTAAAACCCCAACGAGGTCTTCGTCCTCATTATCTCAGTTTCCTCCCCATACCAATATCCTTTTGACGTCAATCATTTGTTTGTTTGAGTGTCTACTCTTGACTGCAGTTCAGTTTCGCCCTGGCGCGGTCTTCTCGGGTTTAGTCTTCACTACCCCCTCCGGTCCATTCCAATGACTATTGATGTACCTTTAAAATACCTGTTTCGTCCTGATATTTGCTTTCAGCAGGTTTTTAGGTGTACGCCCTGATCTCCTTGCTTTGGGTCGAGCTTAGAGTTTTGTCTCCTCGCATGTGCATGAAATCCAGTTTCGTCCTGGTACTCATCTAGTTTAGTTTCGCCTAACTAGTTATTGAGTCGAGTTTCGTCTCATTTTTGCTTTCATACCTTGGACCCTTTGACGGTGTTCATTTACCGAGTGCAGTGTTCGTATTGCGTCACTGGTTTGAAATCAGTCTCCTTTGTTCCTTGGATTTTTCTATCAGTTTTCGTTACTGTTTATCCATTGATCTGAGACCAGCAGGTGCTCTGAGAAACATGCACTCTCATCACTTTGCTTTGGGTCGAGTTTCGCCTCGTTACCCGTGCGTGAAATCCGGTTTCGTCCTGGTACTCATCTAGTTTGGTTTTGTCTAACTGGTTATCGAGTCGAGTTTCGTCTCGCTTTCGTTCCTCATTTCTGAGATTCTTTCAGTTCCTTCATACTATCTATCTTAGTTTATATTAGCAAGTTCCACTAGAATCACGCACTCTAGCCACTTTTGCTTTGGGTCGAGCTCAGAGTTTTTCCTCCTCACCCGCGTACGTTTCCTTTTCCAGAGCTTAGTTTTGCCTAATTCTGTGGTTTGAGTTTTATCTCACCCTTTTTTGAAGCCCAGTTTTGCCTTGGAAACTTTTGGCCGGAAGTTTAGTTACGTCTACTCTTCCTTTTTTTTGGTTCTATTTCAACCTGCATTACAGTTTCATCCTGGCGCATGTCTTGGGGGGTTTCCTGATTCTTTTTTCTTTCTTCTTCAAGAGTGTAAATTTTCGGGTTCTTTTGTATTCAATCATCTTCAACTCTGAACGCTCGAAAGTTGTCACTTTTCTCACTTATCATGTTGAAGATATTTGAATAGGGGCAGCTGTTGCACCCTAAAATTTACTCTCTTTGATTTAAGCTTATGTTTCATCATGAATATCATATTGCGTTGCATTCATACATTGTGATAGGACCAAAGTACTTTGGTTATCAAGTCTTCCTCAAGCTTTGAAGGTTGATTGCATTGGCAAGTTGTTCAAGTAGAATCTTTATCATCTAAGCCTCTGGATCTTTCAATCTCAAAATTTATTGCATATCTCAAGATATTCTATCCATTTCTTTGGATCATCAGAGGATTGAAGTTTGTGTTTGATTATAAGAAGAATCACTCCTTTGATTCACCAGTCAAATTAGGGTTTTGCTTGATCAAGGCTATTGATCAATGTACAAGTCTTGATTTGGAAGCTACAACATCTCATTGGTATTTGGAAAGTCTTTGTACATGAAATTGGTCAAGATTCCCAGAGGATTTGAAGTTTTGGAGATGATTCATCAGTCTCCTAAAGTGTTGACCAAAACTAGGGTTTGGGATTTCATCAAGATTTCTTGAGAATTTTGAAGTGAAACTTTGTACATGGCCTCTGTGATCGGTGGAAATAGAACTGACTGTTTTTAGCTGGTTTCGCGAAATGTCGCGGTAAGCAAGAGTCGCCACCGTCTTTTATGTTCTCCAATATGGAAAGGACAAAAGCACAGCAAAATTCCTTCTTTGAGAATGTTTCTCGGTTCGGGAGGTAGATTTATAGAAAGGGAAGGTGTTAGCACCCTTTCTATCCATGGTTATCCATGGGCTCTTAGGTACTTGCTCTTATGTTTTCAAAATTTGTTTGCTTTTCAAGTGTGTGTGGGTTTTGAAAAAGTTTCGTTTGAAAAATTTCTAAGTAACTCTTGTATCTGTCCTCAAGAGTGTATGAAAAATTGTTTGAAAACCTTTTGAAAGTGTGAGGTGTGAAAAGATGTTTTTGTTTGTTTGAAAGAGCAAGTACCCATGAGAATCTACCTACTCTAAGGAATTAAGCTGTGTAAGAGTCCTTTAGATAGTGCTAACCCACCATTGAGAGGTAGGTAGCACCATCGTTGGAGGTGTTCGGGTCAATTCGATTATCGGGACATGTGTGGTCACCAAAGCAACGGTAGGACATCTTAGAAGTAACCCTAGCGTCTTAGATCCTTTTTAATCCGAGGCAACCGTTTCGAGGCAACTGGATCTTAGACATAAGGGCTACCTCTAAAACATCCTATACTTGATGACCACGTTTCGAGGCAACCAGTGAGGCGTACCCTAGAAGTGGCATGTGCTTTGTGTGTTGTTTTTCAGTTAATTGTTTTTGTACATGTTATTTGTGAGCTACGGATTAATTTTATTTACATACATTCTTTCATGCATTTTTTAACAGTTAGGAGTGCGGAAAATAAATTGCGGAAATGTAAATCTAGCTATTACAAGGCGTGGGTCTATACATCGCCAAAGACAAAAACCCGTTTTGGTAAATAAAGTGCAGGAAAATAAATAAAGCAATAAAGGAGGTCCTAGTTAACTATTACACTTCCAGAAGCATTTACAAAAATAATCAAAATAAATAAATACGCGCGAATAGAAAATTAATCGGGAATGTCTTAAGGGTTTTGACCCTTTTAAGAAAAGAAATGAATTTTTTTGTCTTTTTTTGTAATTAATGAAATTAAAACTAATAACTAATTAATTAATTAATTAAGAAAATGATATTTTTGTGTTTTTATGTTTTTAATGAAATAAAATAAAAAGGAATTAAAATTAAAAGTTAATAAAATCTAATTCTAAATTTATTTTAGTTATTAAAAAAAAGATTAAAATTGCCTAATTAAACTAATTAATTAATTATAATTTAATTACAAAACAATGAATTAAAGTGAAATTAATAAATAAGAATAATAAAAATATTAGTTTTTTTTATTTTTTTGTTTATGAAAATAATTATCTATGAATTAAATAATAATAATAATAATAGTTAATAATAATAATTAGTTAAAAGAAAATAAAAAAGGAAAAGAAAACAAAAGAAAATATGAAAGAACCATGGGGGTGTTGGCCCAGGTATGGAGGTTTGAGGAAGCAATATGGCCCAATAAGCTTAAGCCTTTGTTGACTTTAGGAATTGCCTGCACGTGCTTTGACTTGGAGCATGGTATCCAACATCTCATAGCCCCTGGATTGATCTTTGAGGCCACTTGGCGCATGATCGTTTGATGCACATGGTGGAAAGCCTTTGTGAAACATGCACAGGAACATATTATGGAAAAATAGAAATAAGCATTTGGGGGACCTGGGATGTTGATGGAGTGCTTGGAAGTAGTTGAATCTGGCTAGATCAGGTCTTTCGAGCTTGACAACTTCAAGGAAATTTTTGCAATTTTGGGGCGTTCTCTAGGCTGTGTGTATTTGTCTGTAATGCTTTCTCATGGCTTGTATTTATAGAGGATATGGAGGGGACAAAGAAATAAGGCCAGAATCCAAGCCATAAAGCCATGCTTTCAAACCAAAATCCAACAAATTAAAAAGCTTCCAAAATTTGCAAAACTTTCCCTTTCCATGCTTACATGTATTTGGACATCTTGGCACAAATTTAAAATTTTGTGTATAAAAAATAGCTTGCACGAATTTGGCAGCTAGTAAATGGCATATAAAGGTCATTCAAACCACAAAGATCCCCTTTAATTAATTTTTTTGATTTTATTTGAATTTTATGGATTTAAAATGGATTAAATCAATAAAAATTAAATAAAATAGAAAAATTAATGTTTAATCTTGAAATTAATCATGGGACACGTGGGTGGCATGACAAGGCTGAATCAAGTGGAAAAAAGTGGGCCCTTTTGTCAAAAATTGAAGTTTCAAGGATAGTTGACTTTTTCCATTTCACAAAAATTTCCCAACTTCTCCAATGCATATCTTGCTCAATTTTGATCATATGAACATGTTCTTGGACATTTTGGAAAGTTCTTGAAGTCCTCTAACCAATTCCTTTGGTCCCATGTCATTTTGATTTACCAATATCAAGTTATGATCTTTGACTTAAAATGCCTTTTTGTTGACTTTTGAAAATGACCTATAATGTTGAAATTGGTAACTTTTTGTGATAGCATTTCTTGGACTTGGAATGTGAAGATGAGTTGTAGGAAATGTCATCCCCTTCAAAATGAGCATTGGATGGGATTTTTCTGATGAACCATGAAAAAGTTATGCTTTGGTCAAGTTACAGTTGACTTTTCAACTGTCCAAAAATGGAAACTTTTGCATCTTGATGATTTTTGAGCCATTCTTGTAGAATCATGATCAAGACTTGATCAAATGATGATTATGGCTTCAAAATAATATGTTGACCAAAAATTTTGACTTTTGACTGCCAAATGACCATTTTACCCCTACAGTTGATTGTGAAGCAATTAGGGTTTTTGACTGTGCAACTTGACCTTGTGAGCCTTGAAACTTGACATGTAGGTGCTTGACAATGTATATGAGCATATGGGACTTGATTGAGCCCTTTAAAACCTCAACTTCCTTGCAAGAACCAAAACCCTAATTTGACTGGCTCAGGAGGGTGTTTGAACTGTGCAACCCTTGAGTAGACTTGAGCAAATTGAGATGATGCTTGTCAAAACTTTGAAGAATATGGGAGGGCAAATTTTGGGGTACAACAGTTGCCCCTGTTCAATCTTCTTAGACCTGAGGATGTAGATTGGCTTGTGTTCCTTTCGTGATCCGAAGGTGGAAGATGATTGAACACTAGAGTGCCCAGAAATTTGCACTCACATAGTGGAGTATCAGCAGTGTGATGTCGGGAATGGGCTTACAGATACATTTGGAGAGATGGTGGATAGGAGGATGGGCTTATAGATGCCATCTGGAGATATGACAGAACCTTGTCGGGAATGGGCTTATAGATGCCATTTGGAAAGATGGTATGGGAGGGTGGGCTTATAGATGCCATCTGGAGATGTGACAGAACCTTGTCGGGAATGGGCTTATAGATGCCATTTGGAAAGATAGTATGGGAGGATGGGCTTATAGATGCCATCTGGAGATGTGACAGAACCTTGTCGGGAATGGGCTTATAGATGCCATTTGGAGACTGTTGACAGGTGGATGGGCTTATAGATGCCATCTGGAGGTGTGATGGATAGGAGGATGGGCTTATAGATGCCATCTAGAAGTGTGACAGAACCTTGTCGGGAATGGGCTTATAGATTCCATTTGGAGATATGATGGGTAGGAGGATGGGCTTATAGATGACATCCGGGGATGTGACAGAACCTTGTCGGGAATGGGCTTATAGATGCCATTTGGAGACTGTTGGTAGGCGGATGGGCTTATAGATGCCATCTGGAGGTTGTCTGTTGAATTGTAATTTTTGTAAGTTGAAAGAGGGAACTTGTTGTAGGGTTGCCTGATGGTGAGCTCGTGTAAAGCTGTATCTTGGAAAGAAGGACACCTGTGTAGGGTTGACTGATGATGAGCTCGTGTAAAACTGCATCTTTGGAGGAAGGAAACCTGTGTAGGGTTTACTGATAATGAGTATGTATAAGACTGCATCTGAAATGGAGAAGGAACCTGTGTAGGGTTACTTTGATGATGAGTCCGTGTAAAACCGCATCTAGAGCTGAGAAGGAAACCTGTGTAGGGTTTACTGATGACGAGTCCGTGTAAAACTACGTCTGGAGTTTGAGAAGGGAACCTGTGTGGGGTTACTTTGATGCTGAGTCCGTGTAAAACTGCATCCTGGAAGAAGTAAAACCTGGGTAGGGTTTCTGATGACGAGTCCGTGTAAAACTGCATCTTTGGGAAGAGAGAACCTGTATAGGGTTTCTTCGGGATAAGTTCGTGTAAAACTTCTGGAGGAACCGGGGTAAGGTTACTTCGGGATAAGTCTATGTAAGACTTCTGGAGGAACCGGGGTAAGGTTACCTTGAGATAAGTCCGTGTAAAACTTCTTGATGAACCGGGGTAAGGTCATCTTGAGATAAGTCCGTGTAAGACTTCTGGAGGAACCGGGGTAAGGTTACTGTAGGATAAGTTTGTGTAAAACTTCTGGATGAACCGGGGTAAGGTCATCTTGAGATAAGTCCGTGTAAGACTTCTAGAGGAACCGGGGTGAGGTTACTGCAGGATAAGTTCGTGTAAAACTTTTGGATGAACCGGGGTAAGGTCATCTTGAGATAAGTCCGTGTAAGACTTCTGGAGGAACCGGGGTAAGGTTACTGCAGGATAAGTTCGTGTAAAACTTCTGGATGAACCAGGGTAAGGTCATCTTGAGATAAGTCCATGTAAGACTTCTGGAGTAACCAGGGTAAGGTTACTGCAGGATAAGTTCGTGTAAAACTTCTGGATGAACCGGGGTAAGGTCATCTTGAGATAAGTCCGTGTAAGACTTCTGGAGGAACCGGGGTAAGGTTACTGTAGGATAAGTTCGTGTAAAACTTCTGGATGAACTGGGGTAAGGTCATCTTGAGATAAGTCCGTGTAAGACTTCTGGAGGAACCGGGGTAAGGTTACTGCAGGATAAGTTCGTGTAAAACTTCTGGATGAACCGGGGTAAGTTCATCTTGAGATAAGTCCGTGTAAGACTTCTGGAGGAACCGGGGTGAGGTTACTGCAGGATAAGTTCGTGTAAAACTTCTGGATGAACCGGGGTAAGGTCATCTTAAGATAAGTCCGTGTAAGTCTTTTTCTGAAAGAAAAGGAACCGGTGTAGGGTTTCCTGTTGATGAGCCCGTGTAACACTTCTTCTGAAAGAAAAGGAACCGGTGTAGGGTTGCCTGAGGATGATCAAGTAGATAATTGTCCTGTTTGGTTTCGGATATTAACCCACGATCAGTCGTCCAAAGAATTTTCCTGGCTTGTTACCGGTGTTGATCTGGAACTGTAAAGGTAGATGGTAATCATCTTTTGATTGACTTTTTTCTGAAAAGGCAAAGTATTAGTCGTATGCAATGTCATGACGCATGAACTGCATGATTTTAAGATGTTCTCAAAAATAAATGAGATTTGTGTTGTATGATGCGTATGCATGCTATAATGTATGAAGATGTGATGTTTATGAATGTATTCTCGTCTGGGAAAATAAATCCTTGACGAATGGCGGGAGTTTGTTGAATCCTGGGCTGATGTTGAAGAGTAGAGTTCTTCGTTTCCGCTGGGGATGATGATTGCAAGAATAAACCGGTAGGAGAAGATGACTCCGTTGGGGAATTAACTTGGCGAAGAGATTACTCTGCGGGGAATTACTCTGTGGGAAGAGATACTTCGTTGAGGTTTTGATGATAACTCCACTGGGGATTCCGTTGATATGTTTCATTGAGGATTCTGATGAACTCCGCTTGGGGTAGGAAGAGCTTCGCCGAGGACGATCTTTCCGTGGTAATTAGCTGAGGATAACCCAGTTATAAGCCCTGGTGGGGAATAACTTTGAATAAAGCCGGGGAGAAGCGTTCGTACTCTGCCGGTGATAAGCTTCCAGAATCTACTGTGGATGAGCTCCCAGAATCTACTAGGGAGATTGATTAAACTCTCCTGGGGAGACCTTTGAACTGTACTGGGGAATGGCTCCACTGGGGTGTCTGGTATTCCGACGGGGAACAATCTTAGATCAAGACTGTCGGGGATGCTTGTTAAGGAATATCTGCATACTCCGCTGGGGAATATTGAGATCTTCTAGGGATATCCAACTTCCATAAGGTTGACTGTAGGCTAACTCTGCTTGGGGAGAGTGTTGACTTGCTGAAGATACTATGCCTTTTCAGGACTGATGGGAGACCAACTCTGCTCGGGGGAGAGTATTGCTGAATCTTATCTTACTCAGCGGGGAGTGAAGGTATCTTGGTCACATTCTTCAGCTGAACCTACCTTAGTACCTTGGTGGACAGAGCAACTAGATCGCTTAGACAACTCATATTGCCCCTGTTTCTGTGGGAGAAGATACCTGTGGAGGCGCTTGATGACTGCCGGTTGACAAATATTCTTCTGGTAGGCAAGTGACGAGATGACGGAACATAGTCGTACGCTTTTGATCCCTAACTTTTGCCTGGACCGCCCTTTCGGGTTTTCAGTCCACCGGGATACCCATTTTTGCCCAAGCCACCTTTTCAGGTTTTCGACTTGCCGGGTGTACAGATTTTTTTCATTTCATCCCTTATTTTTGCCCGAACCCTTTTGGTTCGCCGGGAAGCCCTTATTTTTGCCTAGGTGCGTCAATCTAGCGGGTCTTTGCTTATGCGTAGTGTTTTTTCGACTATGTCTGTGCTCTCAGGATGTAAGGAGTTGTCACTGTCAGTAGTGTTGTGTTGCCATACTACCATAAGATCTTCGTTTGATCGTCCAATGCCCCAAGTGATCCAGATGGAGATTTGCCCCAAGCTGGTTGGCCTTTTGAGAGATTCTCCGAATCTTGACCTAACTGCCCCAGATGATGCACAATGATCATGTCTTCCCCTTGGTTGGAAGTACTTTTGTTCACTAGATATTCTTCGTGCGAATTTCTTTGTTGTTCGAACAAAAAAGTCATATGCAAACAATGTTATTTTAAAAAATGCAAAGCTTATGTCTGTCTTGAAGTTTTTGAAAATGCATTTTTTCATAAAAACAAGTGAATTTTTTGTAAACCGTGATGTCAACTCGTTATTTTACCGCAAGCCTTAAGGAGTCAGGATACCTTTCGTAACAGTATGCTTTCGAACTAACCCATGCTTCAGCTAGGACTTTTAAGGGTTGTAGCGTGGCCTGGTTCACGGTTTAAGAAACAAAGGATAAAGGCTCAAATTTTATTTGTACCCACCCGTTCTTCGTGATGTTCTTCAAACCTAAACTCAGCTGATTGTGCGTTAGACCTTGTTTGAGTCTTTTGCTCTGATATACCTGTGATGGTTCGGATATTGACAGTTTATCTTAAATAGGCAGTCATTTCCTTTTGTGTTGAGGGTTTATAGGACCTCTTTATTTTTTGATTTCGTTATCCCTATTTTTGCCTGAACTGTTTCTTTTGTGATTACAGTCAGCGGGATGCCCCAGTTTTGTAAGTCTCCTTCATAGGTTTTGACTTATTGGGCTCTAGTTTTTTTTTGTAATGACTGCCTGTCTCTATGATTATTTAGGACCATCACTGTCTTTTGTTTTGTAAGGACTTCTTTGGTGCCACTCGTTGTGTACCTGGATCAAACTGAGAGAACCACCCTGCCCCAGGTTATGATTAAGGGTTTTGATTTTGAAAAGAAAAACTCCTACTTCTTTGGCTCAAAGGGGTTGACGAGGGATTATCTTCCTTATAACTCCGGTGTTTAGGAATTGAAACAATGCCTGTACCTCATCAGCGGGGTCTGTTCAAAAGCATATTGTAAAGATCATGGTATCGTTTTCGTCATCCTCCCTCAAGAGGCTTAGAATTATTAATCGAGCGTTGAACATCAAGAAAAAATAAAAGCAATTTTGAATATAGAGAACACAATTACTTCAAAACAGACACGTGTAATGCATTAATGAAATAATAGAGTTTGATATGAATAAAATGTTTAAACAATCAAAGAAAAATACAACTTGAACATTCGAATGAACAAAAGTTTCTTAGTTTGAACTAGTCATCTCAGATGGAAGATTCTCAGCAGAAGATGTTCATTTTACCACCCGGCATGAACTCCAGCACCCTTCCGTCGATCAAGTCTTGGATCTTGCTCCTCAGGCTCCAACAGTCGTCAGTGTCATGTCCAGGACTGTTAGAATGGTAGGCACACCTTTCATCAGGATTGTACTTTAGGGAGGTTATGTTGAGATTCTTAGGAGGATCTTTTAAAGCAATCAGCTTGACCTCCAACAAGCGTCTCAGTATTAGTGATGATGGTATACCAGTCTCCGAGAAATTTCTTCCAGACGTATTTCGCTTACGCCGATTACCCTGTTGACGCTGGTGAGGTTGATGCTGGGCTTGTGACCCTGAAGCAAACTGAGGAGCTTTTCCCTTGTCTTCTTGCACCACAGGTGATTGAATGATGTCTTGCTTTTCAACCTTAGATGTTTTCCCCAGTTGGTTATCCCGAAGTAGTTGGTTGATGAGAACCCTGAGCTCTCCTTGTCTTTGAGATAAGTCTTGGATAAGAGCCATTTGCCCCAGCATCTGGGTTCTCATTGTATCCACCTCAGCTTGTAGACGTTTCAGCCGTTCGTCCTTATCGTCTTCAGAACTATTCCTGACCAAAGTCCCCATGAGGAGTGTTCTCAGCTCTTCCTGCCCCTTGGATAGGTTTAGGAGGATCTCCCCGAACCGAGTCTCTTGAGCATGAAGATCCTGGTTGTCTTGTTGGCAAGCCATTGCTGAAATGAGCAGCGAGGAGGGTAAGTGACCTGTGACAAGGGTACCTGTTATGCAATGATATGTATGTATGCATGCAATGTTTTCAAGGATCTCGCGGGGTAAACAAGAAAATTGTTAGAATTTGAGTCTGGTAGCTTGATTGAAGGAAGCTCATGTTGTTGAGAGCCCTTCTTCAAGGGTCAAAGGCTCACCATATCCAGTGGGTCATAGCCCCTGACTCAAGTCACCATGTTTTGATCTCTGAACAACCTTGGCTAGAGGAAAATAAATCCCCTTTGCCCCTTGCTAGACAGTTGGTTCATCATGACCTGCATCACAAGCCCTTGAGATCCTTGAAATGGGTTAGTCCTTATGCAGGATGTATGCAATGGTATGATGGTATGATGTTATGCTATGCATGGAGTGATGTAAGTAGGCCCTGTAATGAGTCCCAATTAAGGACTGTAAACAAAACCTGCAAGGAACTCGTGTTGTTAGATAACAAGCATGCAAGTAGTCAAGTTTGAAGGCACACAAGTCACACAAGATAACCCTTAGAGTTCAGGCCAGCATGAAGTTTGGGGTACTACCCTCTTGAAGTTGGTGGGCTCAAAAAACCTGTCCTATCAAAAGTAACCGGGTTCTAAGGAGCTCAATATCATTGGGTTGTTTCCTGTGTTCATTGTTTTGATTTAGCCACTGAACTGGCAATCAAAATATCCCAAGAAAACAACCCTCAATGAGTGTAGTATCGAGTATCAACCAACTTCGGACTGCACCAAAGTCAGCCATCTCACTACCCCTAAAGAGGCCAGGATGGTTCAAGTAAGGTTCCTAAGGTCAGTTGATGCTTCACGACACCACGCGGCGGCCCCGTACTCTCCTTGACTTGACTCAAGGGTTACCGGTACTCACCAAAGCGCCACATCAACGTAGCAAACTGCTTCAACCGTGTCAGTATATCCCGCACAGTTCCCTCACAGTTTTGTTGCTACTTTCTAAAAGGTATTCCCCAGATCCGGGTTAGGATCTATGAAACTCCCAAAACAGGCCCACAATTTTAAAGCAAACAAAGCAAGCAATTGAAAACATAAGAGTGGTCTAATTCCTAAGGTACACCTCACTTTATATATCCCCAGCAGAGTCGCCAGTTCTGTGATCGGTGGAAATAGAACTGACTGTTTTTAGCTGGTTTCGCGAAATGTCGCGGTAAGCAAGAGTCGCCACCGTCTTTTATATTCTCCAATATGGAAAGGACAAAAGCACAGCAAAATTCCTTCTTTGAGAATGTTTCTCGGTTCGGGAGGTAGATTTATAGAAAGGGAAGGTGTTAGCACCCTTTCTATCCATGGTTATCCATGGGCTCTTAGGTACTTGCTCTTATGTTTTCAAAATTTGTTTGCTTTTCAAGTGTGTGTGGGTTTTGAAAAAGTTTCGTTTGAAAAATTTCTAAGTAACTCTTGTATCTGTCCTCAAGAGTGTATGAAAAATTGTTTGAAAACCTTTTGAAAGTGTGAGGTGTGAAAAGATGTTTTTTTTTGTTTGAAAGAGCAAGTACCCATGAGAATCTACCTACTCTAAGGAATTAAGCTGTGTAAGAGTCCTTTAGATAGTGCTAACCCACCATTGAGAGGTAGGTAGCACCATCGTTGAAGGTGTTCGGGTCAATTCGATTATCGGGACATGTGTGGTCACCAAAGCAACGGTAGGACATCTTAGAAGTAACCCTAGCGTCTTAGATCCTTTTTAATCCGAGGCAACCGTTTCGAGGCAACTGGATCTTAGACATAAGGGCTACCTCTAAAACATCCTATACTTGATGACCACGTTTCGAGGCAACCAGTGAGGCGTACCCTAGAAGTGGCATGTGCTTTGTGTGTTGTTTTTCAGTTAATTGTTTTTGTACATGTTATTTGTGAGCTACGGATTAATTTTATTTACATACATTCTTTCATGCATTTTTTAACAGTTAGGAGTGCGGAAAATAAATTGCGGAAATGTAAATCTAGCTATTACAAGGCGCGGGTCTATACATCGCCAAAGACAAAAACCCGTTTTGGTAAATAAAGTGCAGGAAAATAAATAAAGCAATAAAGGAGGTCCTAGTTAACTATTACACTTCCAGAAGCATTTACAAAAATAATCAAAATAAATAAATACGCGCGAATAGAAAATTAATCGGGAATGTCTTAAGGGTTTTGACCCTTTTAAGAAAAGAAATGAATTTTTTTGTCTTTTTTTGTAATTAACGAAATTAAAACTAATAACTAATAAATTAATTAATTAAGAAAATGATATTTTTGTGTTTTTATGTTTTTAATGAAATAAAATAAAAATGAATTAAAATTAAAAGTTAATAAAATCTAATTCTAAATTTATTTTAGTTATTAAAAAAAAGATTAAAATTGCCTAATTAAACTAATTAATTAATTATAATTTAATTACAAAACAATGAATTAAAGTGAAATTAATAAATAAGAATAATAAAAATATTAGTTTTTTTTATTTTTTTGTTTATGAAAATAATTATCTATGAATTAAATAATAATAATAATAATAGTTAATAATAATAATTAGTTAAAAGAAAATAAAAAAGGAAAAGAAAACAAAAGAAAATATGAAAGAACCATGGGGGTGTTGGCCCAGGTATGGAGGTTTGAGGAAGCAATATGGCCCAATAAGCTTAAGCCTTTGTTGACTTTAGGAATTGCCTGCACGTGCTTTGACTTGGAGCATGGTATCCAACATCTCATAGCCCCTGGATTGATCTTTGAGGCCACTTGGCGCATGATCGTTTGATGCACATGGTGGAAAGCCTTTGTGAAACCTGCACAGGAACATATTATGGAAAAATAGAAATAAGCATTTGGGGGACCTGGGATGTTGATGGAGTGCTTGGAAGTAGTTGAATCTGGCTAGATCAGGTCTTTCGAGCTTGACAACTTCAAGGAAATTTTTGCAATTTTGGGGCGTTCTCTAGGCTGTGTGTATTTGTCTGTAATGCTTTCTCATGGCTTGTATTTATAGAGGAGATGGAGGGGACAAAGAAATAAGGCCAGAATCCAAGTCATAAAGCCATGCTTTCAAACCAAAATCCAACAAATTAAAAAGCTTCCAAAATTTGCAAAACTTTCCCTTTCCATGCTTACATGTATCTGGACATCTTGGCACAAATTCAAAATTTTGTGTATAAAAAATAGCTTGCACGAATTTGGCAGCTAGTAAATGGCATATAAAGGTCATTCAAACCACAAAGATCCCCTTTAATTAATTTTTTTGATTTTATTTGAATTTTATGGATTTAAAATGGATTAAATCAATAAAAATTAAATAAAATAGAAAAATTAATGTTTAATCTTGAAATTAATCATGGGACACGTGGGTGGCATGACAAGGCTGAATCAAGTGGAAAAAAGTGGGCCCTTTTGTCAAAAATTGAAGTTTCAAGGATAGTTGACTTTTGCCATTTCACAAAAATTTCCCAACTTCTCCAATGCATATCTTGCTCAATTTTGATCATATGAACATGTTCTTGGACATTTTGGAAAGTTCTTGAAGTCCTCTAACCAATTCCTTTGGTCCCATGTCATTTTGATTTACCAATATCAAGTTATGGTCTTTGACTTAAAATGCCTTTTTGTTGACTTTTAAAAATGACCTATAATGTTGAAATTGGTAACTTTTTGCGAGAGCATTTCTTGGACTTGGAATGTGAAGATGAGTTGTAGGAAATGTCATCCCCTTCAAAATGAGCATTGGATGGGATTTTTCTGATGAACCATGAAAAAGTTATGCTTTGGTCAAGTTACAGTTGACTTTTCAACTGTCCAAAAATGGAAACTTTTGCATCTTGATGATTTTTGAGCCATTCTTGTAGAATCATGATCAAGACTTGATCAAATGATGATTGTGGCTTCAAAATAAGATGTTGACCAAAATTTTTGACTTTTGACTGCCAAATGACCATTTTACCCCTACAGTTGATTGTGAAGCAATTAGGGTTTTTGACTGTGCAACTTGACCTTGTGAGCCTTGAAACTTGACATGTAGGTGCTTGACAATGTATATTAGCATATGGGACTTGATTGAGCCCTCGAAAACCTCAACTTCCTTGCAAGAACCAAAACCCTAATTTGACTGGCTTAGGAGGGTGTTTGAACTGTGCAACCCTTGAGTAGACTTGAGCAAATTGAGATGATGCTTGTCAAAACTTTGAATAATATGGGAGGGCAAATTTTGGGGTACAACAGCCTCTATATGTTTGAAAGATCATATGTTTGAAGTTTTGATCAACAATTTTGAAGGGAAGTGGATTAATTGATTCAGAGAGGAAAATTGGTCATTTTGGTCAAAATCAGTCAAAGTCAAGGTTGGGCAAGTGAAATTTTGGCCAACCATCAATTCAAGGATGTAATTTTCATATTTCAAGTCCATTTTGATCATTGGATCAAAGAGATTGAGGTTTGGGTTGAAACTTGTTCTTGAAGAAACCCTAAAAGTTTCTAATTTTGGAAAATAAGGACTTAATTTCAAAAATTCACATTTTATTCACCTTTGATCAAAAAAATGCAAATGAAACATGCTTGGAAAGATAAGAGGATTATATTTCATGTCCTTTTGGTCTCATGTCCAAATTGGCAAGGAATCAATAATTATGGTCTTTGGAAGTCACAAAATTATAGGTCATTTTCCAAAATTAGTGAATTTCAAGCTCAATTTTGAGAAACTTAATGGAGTCAATTGTAAAAAATCAAAACTAAGGGATTGTAGATCTTTTCAATACCTTTTTAGATTGTGCTCATTTGTGCTCAAATTCAAAAGTATGAGCAAGTTATGGACTTTGGAATTTTGAGGCATTTTATTGAAACTTGACAAATATGCAAAATGGCCATTTCTTGAAAACTCAAGTTTTAGCCATTCCTTTTTCTTCTAATCAAGCCCATGAGCAATTTGTCACATGCTGAGGCCCATCACACTCACCATTTCGTGCCACATTTGGTTTTGCACTTGTTGGATTGAAAAAATCACAAACTTGCTAAATTTGCAAAAACAATAGCATGAGCTCATCATAAGGAATCAAGGGCCAAGATTTGGTGGATCAAAATATGAGTAAGAAAGGCCTTAAAGGCAACTGAAATAAGGAAAAACACACGAGGCATTGGCATGTTCAGAATCTCACTTTTCAACATAGCAAAATTTCCAATTGGGAAATGCACTCATTTTAAAGCCCATTTCTCTTGAAAAACCTATTCTACATGTCATATATAATGAGAAGCAAGCACTGAAGGAGAGAGAGAGAGAGAGCTCATAACGTCCAAATTCCATATCTGAATTCAGAATTTCCGTAGCTGCATTTTTTTCCGAATCTCAAGTTTCAGTGGTGCATTTGGAGTTTTTCTTCTTGCTTCTTCATCCTCAAGTGCTAAGGAAGATAAAGCAAGCTTTGAATCACATCTGGAACAAGATAATTGAGCTTTCAGATTTTGAATTGAGGTAGGATCATTCAACTTCGGTTCTTGAAATGTAGTCGTTTATTGTTGAAATTAAGCATGAATATCTATTTGTGGATGTTATGTGAATGATTCTGAAGCAATTTGAGTTTTCATGTTGGTGTATAATGTGTGTTTGAAATCTTTGCAACTCTGAATTTTCAGTGAGTTTTTGACAATTTCATGCTGAGATTTATGAATCCATGGCTGTCTATTTGATGTGATTCGAGTTGTGTTTAATTCCTTGCCATGTTAACTTTAATTTGCACTTGATTTCATTGATTTTGGTGGAGAAATGAGTATGTATGATAGATCTGAACATGAGTCTTAGAACAAGTCTTGCGCGCGTTTTGAGTTGGTCCGGAGGTTGAAGATGATGTGGTGGCGCATTTTGATTGGTCCATTTGAATAATTGTCTTATTTGAATTATTTGTTTTATTTAGTATTATGTTTGATTTTATTTTGTGATCAAAACATTTTCAAAAATTATGAAAAAATTACCATAGGCCAATAAAAATTTCTAGTTTTTTTTCATATTTTTTTTGGAATTTTTCAAAATGTTTTGATTGGTCTAAAAATTAATGAGTTTAATTATTTGTTTGTTTAAAGATTATTTTTATTTTAATAGTCCCTTTGATCTAAAAATTCTACAAAAAATATTTTGGACTCATAAAATCATGTAAAATTTGATTCTGAAATTTGTTTAGCTCTTTTTCTATTTTTGATTATGAATTTAATTTGAGAAGTTTATTTTGAATTTTTGCTCTATAATTTTTATTTTAATACTTCCATTAATTCAAAAAATCTCAAAAAAAATCATGCAAGCTTGTTTTTAATCATAGAATCTGAATATATTTTTATTTTGACCTTTTTGTAATTTTTAGCTAGGGTTTACATTTTTGCCCTTAAATAATGGTTTAATTGTTAATTGTTTGTATAATTTTTATTTTAATATTTCCTTTAATTCAAAAATTCCAAAAAAAATCAGAGATGTGTGTTTTTAGTTCTAATATTTGAATATAATTTTGGTTGGACTTTTTTATGAATTTTTGTTTAGAATTTTATTTTGAGATGTGATTATTGGATTAATTGATTAATTGTTTGAATTTAATTTTATTTTTGACTTTTCCTTAATTCAAAAAATGTGAAAAAATATGTATTCTAACATTTAGGGTTTCTTTATGATTTGTATGATCTTCATTTGAATTGTTTGAATTTTGATCTTACTTAACCAATATTTAAGATTAAAACTCAAAAATTAGGGTTTTGTTACTTCTTGTGCAAGTCTCTTTTTCAAAACCCTTATGCCCTAGACTTTCAATAGAATTCAAGTCTTGATTATGGTTCATGAATGCATTGAGGATCTGAAAACCATTTTTCTTGAATTATTTGACTTGGTTTGACTTTTTTCCACAAATTATTTTGAATACTTGCCTAGTTTGGTAGTTTTGCCAACTAGTCTTGAGCTTTGGGCCTCATTTGATCCCCTCCTCAACCATTCATTAACCTAAGACTTACTTTCTGACTTCTACACACTTCAAAGATACTAAGATTTTTTTGGTTTGAATTATTAATCCTTGTTTCTATTTTTGATGCATTTTTGAAGTGAAGGTACCCAATTAGTGTTGCATATCTTGTTGCAATTTGCTTGATGGCCAATGAACTTGAATGAGGTCTGTAATTGGGCACCTAATGATCATGTTGAATATGTTTGTTGAAAATAAACTCAAGTCATTTCACTTATTGCCCCATGTTTGAATGATTGAACCTTCTGATGCATTCTGTGGGCTTCATCTTCTGTTGTGCTTGTGAGTTGTGGTTGAATTAATTGTGCATGATTGATTTATGGTTGCTACTTACCTTCATGGTCTTTGATTGTATTATTCTCAAGCTCCCATGATCCTTGATTGGTATTCAATTATCAATTCAACATGGTGATTGAAAGGAGCAACATTCCTCTGATTCTTTTGACTTAATTGTACATATGTCTGTTTCTTTTCTGTCTACCATACCTAATGCTTTGATAATTGTTATCATGTTTTCCTCACTTCACATGTTTCATCCATCCCTTATGTGAGTCATCATTCACTTTATAGAATACTAAATTGGTTGTTAAATGTGCGAGGTACTTTGAGAAAAGTTTTCCAATTTTGACTTGAGGTTGGTGTTTCACTTTATTTGTGGAACACAATTTATTATATTGGCACTACTCTTGTGCTTGGCATGTTTGATAGTTTATGAAGGATATATGTATATATGGTTATGAATGCCATACATTGCCCATGGGATCATTTCATATATGATAATCTCAATATTTACATCCTGATGGCGTAATTTCTGACTTGATTTGTCTACTGATGTCAGCTTGCTTGAAGTTCTCTGGGTTTATTTTATTCTTGCTTAGTTGCTACGGATAGTTATCCGTTTGGTATTGCACTATTTCCTTTCTTCCATTTTCATTTTGCATAGTTCTCTGATTGCATGATGGGATCTCTGTTGCTGATATATGTCAGGAGGCCCTCTGTTTTTTGTCTGATACATGTGTTGTGTTTGCTTTTGATCGATGAGTCACTCAATTTAGAAATTGAGATCACGACTTCGCTCTCATTGCATGTTCCCTATAGGATGTTTATTGCTTTTCTTCTTTAACTCTTGATCGATGAGTCACTAAATTTAGAAATTGAGATCACGACTTCGCTCTCATTGCATGTTCCCTATATGATGTTTATTGCTTTTCTTCTTTAACTTTTGATCGATGAGTCACTCAATTTGGAAATTGAGATCACGACTTCGCTCTCAGTGTATGTTCCCCATATGATAGTTTTGTTAAACTTCCTTTAACATGTTAATTAAGGTAGGATTCTCCTTTATCCTCAACCTTAGGATCAATCATTGTATGATAACACTAGGGATAGTACTAGGCTAGTTACCCTTAGTTGTTTTTCCTTTCTATGCATTCTGCATCTTAAAACAAAAATTGTTTTCTTGGAAAATCATAAAACACCTCTAATAAACTCAAACCCTTCTTCAAGGTAAAAGATACAAATCAATCTTATTTTGTCTGTGTGCCTCTTGGCTTTGTTTTTTAAATCTCTTAGCCGATGTTTCGCCATCGCACATGTTTGTTATCCTACTTTGATTCTCAATATCATTGTTAGGTATGATGTTTCGTCATCCGATTTATTGATGTTTTGCCATCTCTTCCATGATACTGTGCCATCTTTTAACCGATGTTTCACCATCGCACATTTGTTTGAAGCCGATGTTTCACCATCGCACGTGTTTGTTATCCTACTTTGATTCTCAATATCATTGTTAGGTGTGATGTTTTGTCATCTGTTTTATCGATGTTTCGCCATCTTTGCCATGATACCTTGTTATCTCTTAGTCGATGTTTCTCCATCACACATTTGTTTGAAGTCGATGTTTCGCCATTGCATCTGTTTGTTATCCTGCTTTGATTCTCAATATCATTGCTAGGTGTGATGTTTTGTCATCCGTTTTTGATGTTTCGCCATCTTTGACATGTTACCTTGTTATTATTTAATCGATATTTGACCATCTCATGCGTTTGTTGTTTTATTTGATGTTTTGCCATCTTGACTGTTTTTGTTGTCTTAATTAAAAAACACAAACCAACCAAAATATGTAAGCCGAACTACGGCTGCTCTGATTCCTTAAAAGGGATACGTAGGCATTGGGGTAGGGCCCGATCGAGCACAACTTTTATTTTCCCTACATTGTTTTCTTTTTCTTTCGCATGCATTCCCTTTTCAGCTTTAAGCCATAGACATAGGATTTGACCACACCCATTAAATTAGACTACAAGAGTGGATACCGTAGAGTACTACGAGTGTGTGGGGGTGCTAATACCTTCCCTTCACGTAACAGACTCCCTTACCCAATCTCTCGGTCGAAAGACCGTGATTTCTCCCTCTTCAGGTTTTCTCGATGTTTACCTTTCCTTTTCGGCGGGATAAAAGACGTTCGGTGGCGGCTTCATTGATGTTTCATTACATCCAGATGACAGGTTCCGGCCGGGTGGTTTTAGCAGGAAAACTATCTTTCTTTCTAAAGTCAGAGATTAATACCTTAAACCAGATAGGACAACTATCTAGATGACCAATGTTGCAAAGTCCCAGATTAATACCTGTAATAAGCCAAGACAACTATTTATGGATGAACGATTGTAGATTAATACCTGTAACAAGCCAGGAAAACTATCTACATGAGCTGATTGAAGATTAATACCTGTAACAAGCCAGGAAAACTATATTTCTTTCTCAGGGAAGAGATTAATACCTGAAACCAGACAGGACAACTATCTCAAACGACCGACAATTTTCAAGTTCCATATTAATACTTGAAACCAGATAGGACAACTATCTGTGAACAACTGATTTGTAGATTAACACCTAAAACCAGACATGAAAACTATCTACATGACCAGACGAAGCAATCTTACATGGGTTCCTTCTCATCATCCAGATGTTGTCTGACATAGACTCATCCTGAGACAGCCCTACACAGGCTCTTTCTAATACATTTTCAGGTAACGCTTAATTTCATTATCCCCAGCAAGTTACTCTAAAGCCTGGATTTCAACCAAAAAGCAGCAAACTCTCATCTCTCCAGTACAGAGATAACTACTCAGTAGAGTCTTGGACAACTGAAGCTCCTAGACTTTATTCCCTACAGAGTTTTCTTCAAGCGGGAGAACAACAGAAACTCACATTCCCCAACAGAGTCCTCCTCAGACAGCAAGAACAGAATTCCCCATAAGGGGACCATTGATGAAATCAGAATCTACTTTGGATGGCATCTTTAAACCCATCTCCGGCGACTCTCAGTCATCTCCTCCAAATGGCATCTGTAAGCCTATTCCCGGCGGCATCAACCATCAATGTTACTTCATGCGAGTGAAAATTTATGGTCACTCTAGTGTTCAATCATCTTCCACCTTCAGATCACGAAAGACAGACGAGCCAATCTGAATCCTCAGGTTTAAGAAGATTGAACAGGGGCAGTTGTTGTACCCCAAAATTTGCCCTCTCATATTTTTCCAAATTTTTTCTCTTACATAGGTGAGCACAAACACTTGCCTAAAGAAAATGAATTTTTTGAATGATGTTTAAGTATCCTTTGATTAGCATGTCAGTAATATCCTTCGACTGGCAGGTGAACAAAAGGGTCTTCAATTGGCATGTCAGCAATATCCTTCGATTGGCATCTAGATAAGGAGTTTTGACTGGGCTTCTAAAACCCTTCGACCGAGCATTGGCCCATCAGCTTCATTTGCGTGTTGGTTCCCCTTCGAGCAAGCCTTAGTCCAAGTTTCATTAAGGCGAGAACCCCCCTACAAGTTCCCTTTGATCCACCAGCAGTGGCCTCCTGTATGTTTATTTCGACTCACAAGGCGAAAGGCTTCTACATGAAACCTTCGATTCACAAGGTCGAAAGCTCCTTTCAACTTGCCTTCAATGTATAAAACAAAGAATTCCTTTGTGCTTGCCTTTAATACACAAGGCCAAGACTCCTCAACACAATTTCTGCACTATGGCACACAATATAGCCCCTTCAAAAGAGCATTCTAAAGGTCCAGTAGAAGGACACACATTGGAGAGTCATTCGAAGAAGGCACAAAGCATGCATGTGGTCCCTTAAAAAGAACACACACATTGGGTTAAAACGAAGAATACACAAAGGGCCCATTCAAAGGACACTTTGATGGGAAACACATATTGTTGTCTAAAAAGGGGGTCTGGTTGAAGGATGGATCTAGTTAGTCAAAACGAAATAAAAATATTCAAAGAGGCCTGCTGGCCCCAAATCCAACATACTGCCAGTTTCAAACCAACGTGCACAAGCGCATTCATGCCAAAAGAAGCTTCGACTGACCAAAATGAAGGATTTCGATTGGGATCAATCGAAAGAGTTATAAGAATGAAACCAGAGCCATTCGAAGGAGGAAACTCAAGGCCAATCGAAGGGCATGGCTGGAAGGTATTCGAAGGAATAACATGTCCAGGTTCATCCAAGGCTCAAAGAGGCATGAATATTTCAAAAATGGAAGTCTTTCAATATGCTGAATTCTTGTGTCATGGTCTTCAAAGTCTAGTTAATGGTTGTCCCTTACCATTTCCTGCACAAGCACATTCATGCCAAAGGAAGCTTCGATTGACCAGAATGATGTCTTTAGATTGGGCTCAATTGAAAGAGTTATAAGAATGAAACTAGGGCCATTCGAAGGAGGAAACTCAAAGCCAATCGAAGGGCATGGTTGGAAGGCATTCGAAGGAGCCAAACATGTCTAGGTTCATCCCGAGACCCAAAAGGGTAGGAATCCCTCAAAAAAGGCAATCTCTTAATGTGTCTGATTTGGCCTTCAAAGCCTAGTTAATGGTTGTCCCTTGCCATTTCTATGCTATGACCCTCTCCTCATCTCCTATAAATACACAAGGTACATGCACAGAAAGAGGACATAAATACGCACAAGGAAAGACTGCACGCACACACTGCCTCATAAGCCACACCAAAGTTATCAAAAATCTCATAAGTGATCCAAATCAAAGCAATCCTCAACAACACTCTACTCGCCCCCTGAAGCTTGCAAGAGGCGTTCCCAAGCACTAGGCAGGCCCAACATACATTGGAGCATCACTCACACAATCAGTCCATTGGTAACTTATCTTCAATCTCAAACTAGCTAAGCATGCAATTTTTAAATTCATGTTAACCATACATTCATGTTATTGCTAATGTTTGTTATTGCTTTCATGTGCAACATGCAAGATTAAGAGCAGGGTTTGGGATCGTGCCATGGCTTGGGCACGATCCATATTTTCTTTCGAATCTCAGGGTTTATGAGGTTGTAAGACAGACGAAGTAGCTTTTGATTCAGACCCAGAGGATCCTAATTAGGATTATGCAGCCACAGGCTGTCGAATCTAAGACTAGATTTGATCCAAATCTGGATTTTTATCTTGTTTTCTCTAATAAATTTCTTGCAGGAGTACAACATACACCTCTAACAATATCCTTAACTGGATCGAAGGCCATCTTTCACTGGATCAAAGACTACCTCTTCCTAGATCGAAGGATGACACCCTTCATTGGATCGAAAGCTATCTTTTCTTTGGATCGAAAGATTCTTCTTCTTGTATTTTTATTTTTGTTGCTCATTTCTTTTTTATAGTTTCCTTTTTTTAAAATTAACATAAAATATAAAATCATCATAAAAATTAGGATTAGATTTTATTAATTAAATCAATTTCTGAATTAATTAATTATTTAATTTTAATATCTTTTTCTCAAAAAATTAAAATAAATTAGAATTTAGGTTTATTTTTATTTTTATCCATTTGTTTTCTTTTCATAAAAACCAAAAACAAAACATAAAGATTTTATTCTTAAGATTTTAGACGTCTTTTCAAATTCGCGCGTTATTTTTCTTTCGCATTGTTTCATATTATTGTATCTGCCTCCTGGTTCTAATAGAATGTAATTAGGACTCTTTTGTTTTACTTCTTTCTTATTTTCCCCACAGTTTGGACATGTAAATACCCCCTCCCTGAAAAGCTTTATAATAGCGTAGATTTAAATTCCTGCAATTTAAATTCCTGTACCAATTAACTGCTAAACTAATAGGATTGTATGACAAGATTGAAAATCAACGCTAGAAAACTTAACACAAGATAAATAAACTGAATTAAATCACATGCACATATACACCTCTAGGGTACTCCCACTTTGGTTGCCTTTGGAAAAACAGTCATGTCCCTCGGAACGGGGACGCTTTAGCAAAGACCTGTAAATCAAAAGATCATAGTCCCTCGATGACCCTATAGTTGCCTTTCGGTAAATGATCTAGTCCCTAAACAGAAATTGCTAAAGCGTCTCTACATGTTGCCTTTATGATTGTACATCCCTTCAAATGTACCTCAAAACATCCAAACGACTAAGGCTACCTACTCACTAATAGTAGGATAGCAATGTCTAAAGGAAAAGAGAAAAAGAACGATCCTTTTTTAGTACAAAGTAGATAGCTGTTAGAAGTTTGCTCAAAACATTTTACACTTACATAAGTACTACTTTTCAAAAAAATAGTTTCAAAACACTTTGTATACTTTCTCCACTATCCCGAGAAACATTACAAAGTTCTCCATACTAAGGCATTTTCAAAACATTTTCAAACACACAAAGCACAAAGGTATTTAAAAATGAACAAACCTCTAAGAGCCCGTAGAAAACTACGGATGGAAAGGGTGCTAACACCTTCCCTTTCCATAATCTACCCCCTTACTCAAAACTCTCGAAAAGGTATTTTTTCTGTTCTTTTCACCCTTTCCTTAATTTGGATAAAAGAAAAGTCGGTGGCGACTCTTGCTTACCGCAACATTTACGAATACAAAATGCAAAACCAGTATTAAACAGTCGGTTCTGCCACCGTATCACACCATGCACTAGGCAGGTCCAACATATACTGGAGCATCACTCACATACTCTGTCCGTTGATAATTTGCTTTCGATCTCAATCTAGATAAATGTGCAATTTTTAAATTCATGTCAATCATACATTCATGTTATTGCTAATGTTTATGCTACATGCAAGATTAAGCGCAGGGGTTGAGATTGTGCCATGGCTTGGGCACGATCCACATTTTATTTCGAATCTCGGGGTTCATGAGGTTGTAAGATGAAGTAGTTTTCGATTCAGACCCAGAGGATTCGATTTAGGATTGTGCATCTACAGGATGTCGAATCTAAGACCGGATTCGACCCAAGTCTGGATTTTATCTTTTTTTCTCTAATAAATTTCATGCAGGAGTACAACATACACCTCCAAAAATATTCTCTACTGGATCGAAGGCCACCCTTCATTTGGATCGAAAGCCATTTTTTCTTTAGATCGAAAGGCTTTTGCTTCTTGTATTTTTACTCATTTCTTTTTTTGTTTCCCTTTATTATTTAAATTAACTTTAAATAAAAAAATCACAAAAACATTAGGTTAGTTTTCTTTTTAATTAAGTTAATTTTGTAAATAAATTAATTAATTAATTTAACGTTTTATTTAAATTAAAATTAAATAGACTTAAGTTTTATTTTCTTTTATAATTAAAAACAAACTAAAAGATTTTTACACCTTAGGATTTTCAGACGTCTTTTCTACTTCGCACGCATTTATTTATTTTCGCATTTTTCATATTATTGTATCTGCCTACTGGATGTAATAGATTAAAACTAGGATATTTACTGCTTTATCCCCCTCATTCTTGGACATGTAATTAATCCCCAAAGCCCTGTAATAGCGTAGGATTTATGTTTCCACACTTTACATTTCTGCATTTTTAATTACTGTATATATATATTAACTACTAAACTAATAGGATTGTATAACAAGACTAAAAATCAATGCTAGAAAACTTAACACAAGATAAATAAACCGAGTTGAATCACATGCACATATACAACTCTAGGGTATCCCTACTTTGGTTACCTTCGGAAATAAAACAGTCACGTCCCTCGAAACGGGGACGCTTTAGAAAAGACCCGTAAATCAAAAGATCGTAGTCCCTCGATGACCCTATAGTTGCCTTTCGGTAAATGATCTAGTCCCTAAACAGAAATTTCTAAAGTGCCTCTACATGTTGGCTTTATGACTGTACGTCCCTTCGAACATCCCTCAAACATCCAACGATAGGGCTACCTACTCACTAATAGTACGATATCACTGTCTAAAGGAAAAGAGGAAAAGAACGATCCTTTTCGAGTACAAAGTAGATAGATGTTAGATGTTTGCTCAAAACATTTTGCACTTACACAAGTACTACTTTTCAAAAAAATAGTTTCAAAACACTTTGTATACTTTCTCCTTTATCCCGAGAAACATTACAAAGTTCGCCATACTAAGGAAATTTCAAAACCTTTATAAACACACAAAGCACAAAGGTATTTCCAAATGAGCAAACCTCTAGAGCCCGTAGATAACTATAGATGGAAAGGGTGCTAACACCTTCCCTTTCCATAATCTACCCCCTTACTCAGAAAACTCTCGAAAAGGTCTTTTTCTGTTCTTTTCACCCTTTCCTTAATTTGGATAAAAGAAAAGTTGGTGGCGACTATTGCTTACCACAACATTTGCAAACACAAACACAAAACCAGTATTAAACAGTCGGTTCTGCCACCGTATCACAGCAACCCATTGATCCTTCGAGCACTGTCAGATACATGATGAGTGGTATTCCAGAAACTGGTGGCATTAAGATCGGTGGTTCTTGCAGATACTATTTTATTGTCTCGAAGGCTGTTTGGCAATCATCATTCCATACTACCGGTTGATCTTTTCGTAATAATTTGAATATAGGCTCACACGTAGCTGTTAGATGCAATATAAACCTTGAGATGTAATTCAATCCCCCTAATAAAACCACGAACTTATTTTTCTGTCTTCGGTGCTGGCATCCCTTGTATAGCTTTTACTTTGTCGGAGGCTACCTTGATACCACGCTGGCTTACAATGAAACCTAGCAACTTTCCTGATCTGACGCCAAATGTACATTTGTTCGGATTTAACCTCAGTCTGAACTTGCACAGCCACTCGAATAACTTTTGTAAATGTATGATGTGTTCCTCCTCCATATGGGATTTAGAGATAATATCATCTATATACACTTCAACCTCTTTGTGGATCATATCATGGAATAGCGTGACCATGGATCTTTGATAGGTTGCCCCTGCATTTTTGAGACCGAATGACATTTCTTTGTAGCTGAAGGTTCCCTAAGGTGTCATGAAAGTAGTCTTCTCCATGTCTTCGGGTGCCATTTTGATTTGATTATAGCCCGAGAAACCATCCATCAATGATAATCCTGAGGCTTGAGTTGTGTTGTCTACCAAAACATCTATGTGAGGTAGCGGGAAGTCGTCCTTGGGACTTGCTTTGTTCATATCTAGATAACCCATAAACATGCGTACCTTTCCATATTTCTTGAGTACTGGCACAATGTTATCTATCCATGGAGGATAATCCACCACTACTAAGAACCCTGCGTCGAACTGCTTGAGAACCTCTTCTCTAATCTTACTGGACATACCTGGACGAGTACTTCTGAGTTTTTGCCTAACTAGAGAACAACCTTCCTTGAGAGGTAGTCTATGCACCACAATGTCTGTATCTAACTCTGGTATATCCCTGTAGGACCAAGCGAATATATCCATGTATTCATGTAATAACTTGATCAGCCTTTCTTTGATGCTCTGCTCTAACATTGCCCCTAGCTTGATTTCTTTTGGATCTTCCTCTGTGCCTAGATTAATGGTCTCTATAGCCTCTTGATCCGCTCTATTTCTCTTGTCATTTCCTTAGAGAGTTCAAGATCTTTATCACCTTCCTCTTCAGCTTGGTTGATGGGAGCACCAAAATAATATCGGATTGCAGTAGTAACATTATCGGTGGTTTTGGGCATGGATCTGCATGTTTATCATGTTTTGGTGCATATTTTAGTATATGAAATTTGGAAATGCATATGAAGATAAAGTATTGCCATCTTTTAAACTTAAGAGATAAATGCAAGAGAAAGACAAGGATCTTAATTGAACACAAAATATAATTTTTATTAATTGTAAATATTATTTGAAACAAAACAGGGGGATCCTTACAAGCAATCTATATGCCTCGAGCTTGACATAGGTTCTTTCAAAAACAAGAAAAATTACTTAGGAAGGAAAAAGATCTCTAAAATCTCCACAACAATCCAACTTTTGAGTTCTTCTCTTGAGGCGCATTCTCGGATGAAGTCAGTTGCCCTTTTGATGTTGACTTTGTTGGATATCATCGCCACATGTACACCATGCTCTATTCCCTTATTGACAAAGGTCTCTTGGATCGGAGGAAACCGTTCTTTACCATTCAGAGTAGCTTTCGATAGTTCATAGCCCAAACCGAAGCGATTCTTTTTCTCAAGAATTTTTGGGAGCTTTCCCCAACCTTTCGAGGCACTACCTTCCATGGTAGTTTGAAAATCTCTCCACGAGGCTACCTTAGGCTTATTTTTTTTCTCCACTGGTAAAGTCGCTATTGAAGCAACTTCTAGGACTTGAAACGGGGTGGCTATACAATCTTCGTTGGCACTAATATATCTGTATGATTTGATGTGACTTACAAATATGTCCTCCTCACCATCGATTATGATTAATTTCCCTTCCACTAAGAACTTCAACTTTTGATGTAAGGCCGAAGTAACTGCCTCTGCTGCATGAATCCAAGGTCTCCCCAGTAAGCAAGTGTACGCTGGTTCTATATATATGACTTAGAAAGTGATATAAAAGATATGTGGCCCAATTTTGACTGGAAGGTCCACCTCTCCCAATACCGATCTTTGAGAACCATCGAACTCTTTCACTATTGTAGAGCTTGGCCTCATGACAATGTCATCTAATGTTAACTTCATTAGACTTTATTTTGGCAACACGTTAAGGGCATAGCCAGTATCAGTGAGTACTCTGGATAGGTTGGTAGTACCTATTTGCATAGAGATATGGAGTGCTTTGTTGTGAGCTCGGCCTTGAGGTGGCAACTCATTGTTACTAAAACCCAGGTATGATCCAGATGTTAGGTTTGTTACAACATTGTCAAATTGATTCACAGTAATCTCTTCCGCAACGTGGGCTGAACTCAGTACCTTCATTAAGGAGTCTCAGTGTGCTTCAGAGTTGATGAGTAGCGAGAGTATAGAGATTTTATCCGGGGTTTGGTGAAGCTGGTCTACCACCCTGTAGTCACTTCTTTTGATTATTTTCATAAACTCCTTAGCCTCTTGATCAGTAAAGTTTTTGCTATGAGGTTATTTCTCTTGACTCTTTTCCACCACTGCTTTTCCCTTGTCCTTTATTGAGGGCTCATATTTCTTCTTTGGTGGTTCAGATCCAAAGACTTGACCACTTTGGGTCATACCCCATGTCCCTGCAATATTTGAAATTGTAGGTCCTTGACTTGGCGATGGCTCATTTTCTTGTTTCACTCTGTTAATGTATACAAATGAGTCATAACTCCACGACACTGCTTTGTTACTTTCATAAGGACAAGTGATGATCCCTTAATTATCATTGTGGCCTTTGGAACTGCTGATATCTAGAGACCCTTCTTTGGTGCCACCCCTGGGGTTTTTGCTGATTCTTCCCACGAGATCACCATAGTCTTCTTGTTAGGATTTGGGCCTTGGCAAGGAATTACCAATGGCTTCTTTCCTTCAATCGCTGCTACACATTTTTCTTCAGGGTATGGTCCGAATTGACTATCCCCTGGTCCACTAGCTTCTGCAGAGTTCTCTCGAAGGCTTCATTATGCTTCAATAGGAACCTGCATTCCAACATATATTCTTTTAACAAGTTTATCGAGGCTTTTGCTTGTCTGGTTGCCCCAAATTTAGTGACTACTTCAATTGCATTTATTGTTGGTCCACCATGCGAAGGCATAGGGTTTGATTTGATGTTAGGCTTCTCAAAAGTGGTGTCTTGAGATTCTAACAAATCTTGAACTTTATGCTTGAATTTTCAAAACTGCTCTATGGTGTGCCCAGGAGAATTAGCATGATACTCGCATCTGGCGTCGTCATTGTACTTTCATGGGAGTGGCCCGACTGGATGAGCTATAGGTTTTAGTTCCACCAAGGATTCCTTGACCAAGTGTTGTAATAATTGGCTAGGTGGCATGGGGAGCAGATCAAAAATTCTTTACATCCTTTCAAATCTGCCTTGCTGCTGTCCTTGTAGGATCATTAATGGTTGTTGTGTCCTTGGTTCTGAGGCTACAACATTAATTTCTCCCTCTTTTCTTTTCAGGAAGTTTGAAGCAAGTCTTCTTGAATTGTAGGGTGCATTTGATGGTCCCCCTGGTATCTTCCCACTCCTTATTACAGTCTCAATTCTTTCTCCGACAGTCACTAGATCTACGAAACCCAAAGAGATACTTCCAACCATCTTATCATAATATAACCCTTTCAAGGTTCCCATGAACATGTCTACTAACTCCTTCTCCAACAGTGGTGGTTGCACACAGGATGCCATCTGCCTCCATCTCTGAGCGTATTCTTTAAAGGACTCTTCTTACTTTTGGGACAGGTTCTAGAGTTGCATGCGAGTAGGCTCCATGTCCAGATTATATTTGTAATGCTTTAAGAAAGCATTAGCAACACCTGCCCATGTTAGAATATGTGCTCACTCCAATTGCATATACCAGTCTAAAGATGCTCCACGTAAGCTATCTTGAAAATAGTGAACCATTAGCTTTTGATCATGGCATGCATCTTCCTGAAATACATGCGCAAATGATTTCTTGGATTAGTGAGCCCTTCGTATTTTCCAAAGTTAGGCACTTTGAACTTCGGCAGAATTACCATATAAGGGACTAGGCCCATTTCCAGAGCATCCACTTTGAAAGCATCAAAACCTTCCACAGCTTTCAACCTTTCTTCCGGAGCCTTATATTTATTCATCACCAGTAGATTATCGACAACATGAGTACCATTCGTCTTCACGGGTGCCTGATTGACATCCTCTAGGCAATGGTCTCCATACTGCAGGTCCAAATAGTTGTCTGCATTGTTGATTGGAATTTGTAGGTTATGTGATGCCCCCTGCTTTTGATTGTGGTAGGACAAACCCTTCGGTCTTATCTTCTCTTGTTTCTTGTTGGGCCATGACAGATTTTTGGGGTCCCGTCTCTAGCTCTTTTCTTAGTTGGTGACCGCTCGATTCACCAATCGTTTGAGCTACTTCTTCGAAAGCTACCCTGGGAATCTGATCCTGTCTGTCAATGATGTTCTTTAAAGCTAGGAGAACATGACTTAGATCTCCTTTCATTGAACTCACATCACCCTTTACTTGGTTGAGATCCTCTTTGAATGCAGCCTAATTCTCCTCAATTTGCTCCATTGCTTTTTTCTGGTAGGCCCTTATTTGATATGGAGGCCAAGGAGGTGGTGATCTTCTTCTACCAATGGTTTAACTGGAGAGATTTTTGAAAAACCGAGATGAGCTTTGATATGATATGTGAGTGTTTGCGAATGCATGCATGCGTATGATTATGTATGAACCTGAAATGGTTTTTTTGCTTTAAATGTCTTATTCACTTGGGTATATACTTATCTTTCGCTTCTTTTATCTTTATTATTTGGTGAATATCTTAAAAATAGATACGCAAACGAGATATGGAAACAAAATTCCTTTATTGAAAGTAACATAATCCAGATATTGAAAAATATTACAACTTTAAATCAAAACTTGTTTTCATAAACATAAACATAAACAAAGGGAAATAAATCTTCTAGGTGCGCTTGCGGATGTCTGCTCTGAATCCATCAACCATTGCTCGACAAAGCTTGAGAAAATCTTCAACATCCTTTGGAAGAGGAAACATTAAACTTTTTACGTCTCTCAAACTTCTAGGGATATCCTCGATGAGATTGTTGGCTAGGAAGGCGAGTCTTTCATGCTTATCTTTATAGTACTGATACTCTTGATAAGGATGTGGGATTATCTTATGGTTATCTCTCCCGACTTGGGCAATCTTTGTATACTGCTATTCCTAGTACATCTTTTCATCCCTCAACTCCGTATAAAGTCTCTATTGGATAAGGAAATCTTTTTGGAGACCTTTTATCTCTAAGCATATATGCTCATATTCTTCAGTTCTTTGAGCCAGGAGTCTTCTACCTCTATCCTATCAAGGCGTTCTTTGACCTCTGATTCTTGGTTGTCTTGAAGTTCGGTGGTAAGGTACTTTATTTGCTCTTCTTGATCTAAAGAAGCTTGTGCCAAACTTTGGACCTGGGCTCTTAGGTTTTCCTCTAGCACCTTCTTGTCATGTGTTACCTTTTCGTACCATCTGGTTAACCTCCCGATTTCAGTAGCAGCATCTTCTAACCTTTGGTTGTGGGAATCTAGATTGAAAGTCGCACTTAAAATTCCTTCAGTTGTACGCTTCCGTTTGAGACTCTCCTTTTCCAATGCCTTTTGATATCTCTCAATTTGTTGGTCCTTTGATTCAATTAGGAGCTGTATCTGCTTCTTTTCTTTGGTCAGATTGAGGAGGTTGAGTTCAAGTTCTTCTTTTTCCCTCTGAGCTTACTTTAGGGCACTCTTCAGATCTTCGATTTCTTCCAAGGATATAGGCACTACTTCTGGGACCTCTGACTTGTACTCTTGATCTATATCGAATGGCAGCTTGATAATTTGTAGCCAATCTCGGACCCATCTAGTGTAGGGTTCTCTTTCTATGGCATTCTTTCTTTCAGTTTTCCTCTTATTAACCTTATTCCAAGCCCGGATAACCTTTTTGAGCAACCCTTGGTCCTTTATACCCATGTCGTGGATGATCAATGGTTGTAGTTGTTCGTCCAAAGGTCTGTCTTCCAAAGGATACCCTAACTGTCCTAGGGCCAAAGTAGGGTTATAATTAATACAGCCACGAGATTCGATCAACAGAACATTAGGAAAGTCTCCGCAACTAATATTGATGTGACCAATATCCAGCTTCCTTGCGTACCATAATACCGAGTTTGCAGTGAGAGAACTTAATTTCTGAGGCCACTCGCGCTTGGTAAAGTTTGGAATCATATAATCTTCTTTGTAAAGATAGGTCATGAACCAAGTATACATAAGTTGAGTGCAACAATTTAGAGTGCATTTTCTCTTTTTGTGCATTGTATGCAAGGTGTAATAAATGTCAGCAAGCAAAGAGGGAGTTGGATCCGTATTAAAGACTTTTGCACCCCAAAATATGCTAATGGCCACAGGGTCAATATAGTCCACAGTCCGAGGAAATAAAATTACACCAAACACAAGAAATCCTAAACAATCGACACAAGGCTCCCATTCTTTATAATTAGCAAATTTGAGCGCCTTGGCTTCTAGGTATATTCTTTTAATTCCTTGTATCGGTCCTTCTCTTTGATAATTTTGAGCTAACTCAAAATAAGGGATCCCTAAGACCTTTGCCAAGACTTTGACTTCAATAGTTTGTCTGATACCCACATAGGCCTTCTCTTTAGAAAATTTCAGAATTCTATTAAATTCTTCCAGAGCCGGCGCTAGCTGGAAGTCTTGGAAGGTGAAACATCTCAGTGGAGGGTCGTAGAACAGAACGAGGGCTGAAACAACGTCTATTTGAACCTCTACTCTGGTCAAGTCAAGGGTATCCCAATAGCAGCGAGCGTACATCTTCATAGCTCTTTTGTATAATTTCCATTTTATGGCTTTGATTTCAGAAATATCAGGCTTGAGGGCACTGACGCAGACAAGTTGTTTCCCTTTGGTATCCATTTTCAAAGATAATCACCAAAATCTTGATTTTATTGCTTTTTGTTTTTTACCCTATGAATAAGACAAATAAAAGAAACAGATGATGAATATATGAAATGTATGAATGCATGGATGGATGCTTTAGTGACGGGATTTTGTAATAGGTACCCTTATAAGGTAGGCTCTTAATTTTGACCTACGGTTAGTCTACCCTCCCAAAAGGTGGTTTCCTTAAGGGTATCATGAATAACACCAGAGGGAAAGGGAACAAGGGCCTCCCTTAGGTGGAGCCTCTTTACGGACCGAGACTTTCGTCTCGAAGTCGTGAAAGGTCTCGTCATGAGATTTTAGTTAAGGTCGTTACAAAGAGTCTTGGGTGGCATTCCAAAGTCCTACTCGTCAAGAGGATATCTCTCGATAAGTATTCCTTTCGTGGAATTCCACCGACTCTAGGAAAAGTCCTCACATAAACCCGTAGGGATGATGTATCCCCTAAGCTAATAGACGAACCTTCTTTCTAAGGGTTATTTGAAAATATTTTTTTTTTTAAAATAAAATCCCGCCACGCAGTAAATATATAATGATAAACAATATACAAGAATAAAAAGTGCAATAAATAAATAAATAAAAACCCAAAATAAACCTAAAACCTAGGGTTAAGGGTCCCCAGCAGAGTCGCCAGCTATTGCGACTGGTTTTTTATCAAGAGTCGCCAGTACTAGTTTTTATCCTAAGGAAGGGCATCTAATAGGAAACCCTAATTTGTAAAGACGGAGATTCTAAGTTTCAGACCTCTTTAGAGGAAAGGAAGGTTTTAGGCACCTTTTATCTACCTTATTCTTAAGGATACTAGGTTTAGGTTTAGGTTTCGGGTTAAACAGGGTTTTAATTTTTAATAGGGGAACTCGCCACGATTTTAGTCGTATGCCTACGTATCCTCTTAGGAGGAATTAGAGTCCCAATTCGTAGTTCGTATGGGTTTGTGTTTTTTAGGGGTTGCAAAAGTATTTTGAATTACCTCGTATTTGATTGGGTGTAGAGATTGCGGAATTTTGGACTAAATGCGTGATTAGTCAAAATATATTTGAAACCCTTTAGTAAAAGATAATTGTTTAGATTAGTTTATTTTGAAAAATAGATTTAAAATTTGTTGAATATTTTTTAGTCATATCAATTGCAAAATATTCTTAATTAATGCATGATATAAAAATATTTTAATGCAATAATATAGAAAATATATACGTGAGTTTTGAATAAAAATAATATTTACATGTGATATTAAATAATATATAAAAATAACATACTAATAATAACTATTATAAAAAAAGAAATAAATAGTAATAATAATAGGAATAAAAAATGTATAAAAAAATAGATAAAAAGTATAATATAAAAGAAATAAATAATATAATATAAAAAATAGAAAAATTTAATTAATTTCAGGGGGATGCGTTTTAAGTTGGTAAGCGAAAATGGTGGGGTGTGAAGAGTCAGGGCCTGAATTCAGATAGTGAATTCAGGATCAGTAAGCCTGGGGGTGCAATTTTTGAACTAATGAGTAAAACAGGGGGTGTTCTTAGAAGCTGGGCTTGGCCCATTATACACTTTTGGCAAGCCTGAGTGATTGTCTACACGAGGGAGTATGGGCGTTACAGTGGACTTGGCCTCACGGCCGTCCACTGATGATCAAAGGGACATGATGAGAGGGAACATGTTATTACGGTAGGCGCGCGGGTACATGATACGGCGAAGTAGAATTTTGTTTTAATACATTTTAGAATTTATTTTTTGTTTTACAGCCCCTTCCTCATTTTTTCTCTCCCAACCCTTATCTTCTTCTTCTCTAACCTAGCCTCCAAACCCTAACCTACTACCCACCACCGCGGCAGCGTAACCCCTAAACTCAATCCCCTCTATTTTGACCTACTCAACAAACCCAAAATATAAGAACAAAATGAGAGATGAGTTCAATTACCCCTTTGTGATTTCGTTTTCTATTCTTGAGCTTTTGTCTGATTTCAAGCTAATCTCTTTTCGTGTTCTTTGATTTGCAGGTCATGGTGGAGCTCGAAGTTGATGGCCGGCGGTGCGGTAGCAACGAAGATTAGGGTTTTAGATGTTGAAACCATAATCGTCCTCCTTTTGGATCTTCAACAACAACTTGGTTCGTTCTTCGTATTCAAGTGTCTTTTTTTGTTCTGCAATCTTTCGTTCTTCCCATCCTCTCCTACTGTATTTTTCTTGTATTTATAGGGTTTGATTAGGGTTTCAAGCAATTTCTTAGACTTATGGATTTAGCATAGAATTAGGGATTAATGTTGTTGTAATTGATTCGGAAATTCCTTATAAACTACAATTGATTTGCTCTTGTAATATGATTCGTGAGATTCTATCAAGACTCTATTGTATTTTTAGATGACGATTTGATTGATTTTTGCAATAATGTAATTCTGGGCTTGGACTTTGAATTCTGAAGATTTGATTCGTACAATAAATGTTATTTGATAAAAACGTGCTTAATTCTCTCACGATTGAAACAATAGCATTGTTTCCAATTTGGGCCTCGCATTGTTTAATTTGAGTTGGGCTTTGTGTTTGTATAATTGAATTGGGCCTTGTACTGTGACAACAATCAACAAAAATTTTTTTTATAACAAACACATTTTTCCTTTCAACGCAGATTGGGCCTAATTGGCTTTAACAAATTGATCCAGCAGATTTTTTTTTCTAAAATAGAAACACTTCATAAAAAATGTTGAACAGATCAATTTACAAAAAAATGTTTTTGATAATAAATGACAAACTAGATCTCTCACTAATTTGTGAAGGCAGGTTTTTAGTAATAAAAAGAGTTTTAATAATATTATTTTTTCTTTTAAAATGAGACAGCAAATACCAAAAAGACAAATGGGCTGACTAAAAAAACCTTAATGGGCTTCATATTCATAATTTCACCTTTTTCTTTTTACTAACAACAATAACATTTAAGCGGACTTTATAATTAAAAACTTAATTTCTCTTTTGAAATAATTTCCAATATTCGAATTTCATGGGCCATTCGCCAACATGCTTCGCAAATGGGCCCACAGGTATATGGGTCTTTCTGATTTAGAAAGCCCCACTTCCCTGAATTAAAATACACCCCCTAGTTAACTTGGATTTAAGAATGAGCCATCAGATATTGCTGGACCATCTTTAATTAAACATTTTTCTTTCATTTTTAACCTTGAAAATATGATCATAAAGGTAGGGCAAATTTGGGGTACGACATCTGGTGTTATTGAGATGCTTCTCAGATAATAAAGAATTTCCAAGACATTAATATCCTCTTCTCAAAATATCTTCTCTACCTGTAGGACACCTTCATCCATTAGTTGTTGGATAGCGGTCTTAAAACTAGTATACTCTTCAGGTTTAGAGGAACATGTTAAGCAAAAATCATGGAGTTCCTGCAACACCTCATGCTCCAACAAATGTTCTCTAACAATTCCTAATGACATCTTGATCTCGTCCACCTTGGTTACCAGAGTCTATTCACTACTTTCTTCAATAGCATTGACCGCTTCCCCTGGGTGAGGAGGCATGTGATTATTCTGAGTATTGGGACCAACAGGGTTGAAATTTATGGCCTTTACATCGAGGAGGTCTTGGACTTTACATTTAAATGCTCTACAATTCTCAATCGTGTATCCTGGGGCTCTAGAATGAAATTCACAATGAGCATTAATTTCATACCCCTTGGGGAGAGGATATGGTGGTGGACCAAGTTCACGCAGTTGAACCAACTGATTGGCATGTCACTGAGGGAGAAGCTGAGCATATGACATAGGAATGGGATCAAATCTTCTTTCGGGCGCTCTTTGTCTTTATTGAGCTCTCAGACCTTGAGGTTGATGATTCTGTTGTTGATAATTTGGAGGTTGTGCAAATTGTTGTTTTGGAAGATATTATGGTTGAGGAGTGAAAGGTCGTTGTTGGGCCATCCACTGTGCTGGAGTTGTAGCAGCATACACTTGAGGAATAAATTGATTAGGAACAACAGCAAGTGTTGGGAAATAAGGGAATCAAATTTGAGGATATGCAGGAGCCTTTCCTTGGTTGATGGTGACAGCACTAGTCTTACCCTTTTTCTTCTTGACGAAACCAGAAAATAGCTTTCTCCCAATGCCAAAATTGTTGTTGTTATTGTTAGGGATACCTTGGATCATTCCAGCCTTAATACAAGTTTCAACATGTTCTCCAATAATAACCATATCAGAGAAAGAAATAGAGGTACTATTGAGAATGTGTTGGACATAAGGACCTCGTAAAGTACCTGTTGTACCCCAAAATTTTCCCTCTCATTTCTCAAGACATTTCCCAAAAGATCTTCAATAGCTCAAGCTTGCACAAGGATTGACTAGGTCAAGACATCTCCTCAACACTGATGCCTCAAATTAGGGTTTAAGTTTTCACAAGGACAATTAGACTTTTAATGCCTCATATGACTTTCATGGATCATTATGGACTTTCAAGATTTCTCATGTCAAGTTTCAAGTCTTGCAGTTCAAGTTTGCTCAGTCAATTAATCAAATGACATAAAATCAATTGTATTGGGTAAAAAGTCAACTATGGTCAACTTACAGTAAAACTTCAATATTTTTGACCCATATTAACATTTTTGAACTCATATGTCTCATTTTATCAAGTTTGTATCACAATTCTACAAGAAAATTACTCAGATCATCAAAAGGGCAAAATGGTCAAAATTAGGGTTTTGATTGAGAAGGCTTAATTTTTGACTTTTGACGTAATACATAAATTATTGGTTTGAAACATGATATCAAGGATTCAAATGCATCATATTTACCTAATTTCATGGTTCAATTCATTTCCCAAGATCAATTGATTGATAGTTAAAATTTGGTCAACTGATGAAAAAGTCAATTGTACACTGAAAAGTGAAACATTGAATTTTTTATCAAAATTAAGTTTAAAAGGTCACAATTCATCAAGAAATTCAAAAATATGAAGCTTGATCATCAAGAAATCAAGAAAGTCAAAAGTCAATGTGCAAATTCAAACTTCTCAATACTTAGAAATTTTTCTAAGTGTTTTTTATACATGATAATTTCATTACTTCATGCCAATCTTTCACCAAGATGCAAGATGATTCAAGAAAAACTCCCAACATAAAAGTTGTAGATATGGATGAATTCTATAAATTTGATTTTTGTGGTGATGTCAAAAAATGGTCAGATTTGAATATATGAGCCCATGAAGTCAAGACATTTTTGTATAAATACTTAGTGAAATTTTCAACAGATTTTGGTTAGTTTTTATCTCAACTTCTTGGTCATTTTTCATCAAGTTCCAATTTGATTTATCCAAAATGATCAACATGAAAGATGTAGACAATGTTTCAAGATTTCCAAAATGTCCAAGAGCATGAGTTTATCATACTTTAGCTAGGAGATTCAAGGTCCTGAAGTAGGGCATCCATTCTTGAATTGCATGTCATTTTGTTGAAGAACATATAACAAAATCCTTATGCCATGCTGCATAATCTTACTTTGCAGGCCTTTTGACTTGCAAATATATCCATAATCAGATGTTTACACAATTTATTGAACCATTATCCAAGTGATTCAAGTATTGTCCATTGCATCATTCCATTTATGGCACAAAGGCACCATTGCCAGTCATATAAAGCATACTGTGATACGGTGGAAGAACTGACTTGAGGTTTTGCGTTTGTTTTTGCAAATGTTTCGGTTGAGCAAGAGTCGCCACCGACTTTTTATTTTATCCTAAGGAAAGGTTAAAAAGCACAACAAAAACCTTTGAGATGTTTTCTTGGGTTCGGGGAGTAGATTATAGAAAGGGAAGGTATTAGCACCCTTTCTATCCATGGGCTCTTAGTTACTTGCTTAGATCAACTTGCCTTGATTTTCAATTGTTTGAAATGGTGCTTTCAATTGTTTGAAATGGTGCTTTGTGTGTGGGTTTTGAAAATGTTTTGAAAAGAGGCCAATGTGGTGGCAACCTTTGTAATGATCCATGTTGGGATGTATACAAAGGTGTACTTATCTTTTGAAAAGTTTTCAATGTTTTTGAAAGTGTGTTGTGATGTGTGGTTTTGAAAAATAGGCAAGTGTTTTTGTTTTGCAAGTTGGCAAGTAACCAAGAGCTATCTACCCTAAATTTCTCAAAGATCTTTCTTGTGTTTTTAACCCTTTTAACAATTTTGTTCCACCATTGTATTTGGTGGACAATCTTGTATTAGGATGTGAACGGGACGGGCGCGGGTCATCGTTTAGACCATGATTGCAATGGTGCCAAGTGTCTTTGGGAAATTTTTCCTTTAAGGGACTTGATCATTTTTTAGGCAACTTTTGAAAGCGTCATCGAGGGACTATGATCATTTGAATTTGTTTTGTTTTGCCAAAGACACCCAACATGCAATATGGCCCATTATTGAAGGCAACAAGTGGAATAACCCTAGGCGTGTTAGTGTGCAAGTGTGTTTTATTGCATACAAGAGTTTATCTTTGAATTAAGATTTTCTATTTCATTGATTTTATCTTGCCATACATATCCTAATTACTAGCAATAAGAAGTGGAAATATAAAATCCTACGCTATTACAACAATTAGGGAGTGGGGATCCACATTTGTACATGGGGGGTTCAACGAGAAAAATAGACAAAAAAGAAAATAGCAAAAAACAAGATAGAGAGAAAGAGAGAGGGAGCCAGCGCGCTGCTGAGAGGTCATCAGAAGTTCTGACTCAGACCCGCTACCAGATGATCAACCTTTTGGTTAAACTGTATGAGTCAGAACTTCTGACTCTGGCACCTGCAAAACATAAACCTGTTAGTGGGGAAATCAGAAGTTCTGACCCCCCCTGCGCTGCAAGACAAAAGTTTGTTAGTGGGGAACTCAGAAGTTCTGATCCTGCTAGAATGACAATAACTCTCAGAGGTTCTGATATTATTGACAGCAAAACAGGCTTCAAATGTGCTAACGTCAAAGTCAGCACTTGGCTTCTCCCTGTACTAATCAGAACATCTGCAATTTTGTTATTATTCCACAAAACAAGAAACATATTTGGAACAGCTCCAGCAAATGTCAAAGTGTTTCAGAGGGCAGAACCAACAAGGTCACAGGCAGGTTCTACACTGGCTCAGAACGTTCTGAGGTATGAAAATCCTCAGAACACAAACAGCAACAACATGATATTTACATTATGTTTATTTAAGCATGCACATCTGATGATGCGTAGCAGCGTGATGAAGGTCAGCAGGTGCTTACCTGGCTGTTGGAAAAGTTTGTGGATGAGAGCTAGCTTTTGGCTCTGATGGTATTCTGGACAGATTCTTTTTGAAAAGGGTAGGTGAAGGTGTATGCGTATATAGGGTCAGAAGTTTGAAAATGGTGTTTTTACTTCACAAAGAAAACTGGGTATTTGATGAAGTTTGAAGGTAAGAAATTTAAAGTTATGAAACACTGGAGATTTTGGCAGAGTTTCACAACACTTTCTTGCTAAAGATTTCTGTTTTTCTTCTAGCAATTTTTTTGTTTCTTTTGGACGCCTCCTTTCAGTGGGCAATGATTCTCTATTTATAGGCAAAAACTCTTGTGGATTTCTTGAACATTAAAGCGCCAACAGAGGATGAGTTGTTCTTTGAAAGAAATTCCTGGGAATTTGTGATAACAGATAGCCTTTCAGCCTAGGCTGGAATAGCAGGTGTGGATTGGAGAGAAGTGACCCCTTAGGTGGACGGTGGCGTGTAGACCCATGCCAGAACCTGCATAAAGGCATTTTCCAAGCCACACGTGAAGGGATTACTTGGATGAATGTTCAGGAGTGGTTGGGAGCATTAATGAGCACTAAATGGTGATGAGACTTATCAACACCAATATTCTGGTAATGGAAACCAAACTTTGAACCAGCAGTTCTGTTTCACCAAGAACAACGTAAACCATGCTCTGGTCTTGGCCTCTTGTTGTCTTAGCAAGTTCTAGGGATTCTCCTGATTTTCTGACACGTTCCTTGGATTTGCTTCTGGAACTCCTGGGCTTAGAGATTCTGTATCAGTGTAACACCCACTCTTCTGACCTTTTCATATTCTGATTTCAGCATGTTCTGAAAGAGCCTTCAGACTTCCTTGCTTCTTTTGCATTCCTTTAGCAAATTCTGGCTGAGCTTGCGTAACTGCTGAAAGAGTCATGTTCTGTCTGAGACTTACGTATTGAGCCACGTTTACAACTTCTGATTGAACTGATGTAGTTGTTGAAGAGCCAACTTCTGACTACGCTGAGCCAAGCTTGCAACTTCTGACCGTTTCTATCTGGAGTTTGGTCCAGAAGTTCTGAAGCGCTGATTTCTTCTTAAACACTCATTTTTTAGAGAAAAATTCCAAGTACTTAGAATTTAATTTTTCTCAAGATAAAAGCGTTGTCTTTAGAGCTTGTGTGATCATCTTGCTCTTGTAAATGGTTTGCTTGGGCAAAAATGACAATTCAGGACTTGGATTTGTTTCAGAGGGAACTCTGAAAGTCCAAGATGACTTCCTGAAGAAAGAGAGGGCAAATTTTGGGGTACAACAGTTGCCCCTGTTCAATCTTCTTGAACCTGAAGAGTTAGATTGGCAAGTTTTCCTTTTGTGACTCGAAGGTAAAAGGAGATTGGACACTAGAGTGCCCGGAAATTTGCACTCGCATAGTGGAGTATTAGCAATGTGATGTCGGGAATGGGCTTATAGATGCCATTTGGGAAGAGATGGATAGGAGGATGGGCTTATAGATGCCATCTGGAGACGTGACAGAACCTTGTCGGGAATGGGCTTATAGATGCCATAGGGGGTGTTGATCGCGTAAGAGATTCCTTAGCAAGAACTTGCGCATTTTGAGAAAGGAAGATGGTTTCCTGGCCTGTTACAGGTGTTTGATCTTCAAACTCTTCATGCAGATATGCCCGGCTAGGTACAGGTATCGAATCTACAATCAATTGCTCACAGATATGCCCTGGCTAGATACAAGAATCGAATCCGGAACTTCAAAAGGTTGCTTACATACGTGCCCTGGCTGGATACAGGTATAGAATCTCTAAACTATTCATGCAGACATGCCCTGGCTAGATACAGGTGTCGAATCCACAATCGAAAACTCACAGATATGCCCTGGCTGGATACAGGAATCGAATCTGGAATTGGTCGTCTACAGATATGCCCTGGCTGGATGCAGGTATCGAATCTCTAAACTCTTCATGCAGATATGCCCTGGCTGGATACAGGTATCAAATCTACAATCAAACACTCACAGATATGCCCTGGCTAGATACAGGTATCGAATCTGGAATTAGTCGTCTACAGATATGCCCTGGCTGGATGCAGGTATCGAATCTGGAATTAATCGTCTACAGATATGCCCTGGCTGGATACAGGTATCGAATCTCTAAACTCTTCATGCAGATATGCCCTGGCTGGATACAGGTATCGAATCTACAATCAAACACTCACAAATATGCCCTGGCTAGATACAGGAATCGAATCTGGAATTGCGATACTTGATAGTAATCATCTTTGGATTGATCTTTTCCTGAAAAGGCAAGACATCAGTTGTATGCAATGTCATGATGTATGAAATGCATGATGTCATGATGTTTTAAAATGAGATAGTGTTGTATGAACTTTATCATGTATGTAAGCAGGATGTATGAAATGTGAGATGTCTATGAATGTATTTTCGTCTAGGAAAATAAATCCTTGACGACTTCCAGGAACTTGTTGAATCCTGAGCTGATGTTGAAGAGTAGAGTCCTTCGTTTCCGCTGGGGATGATGATTGCAAGAATAAACCGGTAGGAGAAGATGACTCCGTTGGGGAATAAACTTGTTGGAGAGATTACTCTGCGGGGAATTACTCTGTGGGAAGAGATACTTCGCTGAGGTTTTGATGAGAACTTCGCTGGGGATTCCACTGGTAAGTTATGTTGGGGAATTTAATGAACTCTGCTGGGGATAGGAAGAACTTCACTGAGGACGATCTTTCCGTGGCAATTAGCTGAGGATAACCCAATTATACCCTGGTGGGGAAATAACCTTTAAATAAAGTCGGGGAGAGACGTATGTTCTCTGCAGGGGATAAGCTTCCAGAATCTACTGGTGACAAGCTTCAGAATCTACTGGGGAGATTGATTCAAATTTCCTGGGGAAACTTTTCAGACTGTACTGGAAAGGGGCTCCACTAGATGTCGGTATTCCACCGGGGAACAATCTTATATTAAGACTGCCGGGGATGCTTGCTGAGGAATGTCTATACTCCACTGGGGAATGTTAAGATCTTCTGGGGATACCCAACTTCCTTAAAGCTGACAGTAGGCTAACTCTGCTTGGGGAGAGTATCGCTGACTTGCTAGGGGAACATTGTGCCTTTTCAGGGCTGATGGGAGACCAACTCTTCCTGGGGAAAGTATTGCTGAATCTGGTCTTACTCTGTGGGGAGTTGAGGTGACTTAGTTACGTTCTTCAGCCGAACTTACCTTGGTACCTTGGTGGATAGAGCGACTAGATTGCTTAGACAATTCTAAATTGCCCCTGTTTCTGATGTCACCTGTAATCAGTCCTTTGTTTCGCATGCACCTATTCGTGATTAGCAATTAATGTCAAATGCATATATCAAAAATGAACATTGGACGTTCTTCGCAAAACAAAACAGAAAAAAGGGAAAACACAGGGTAATTTGTCTGAAAAATTGAACTTGTATTGATTTTGAAATTTGCCTGTAAATAGGTTTTTTATGTACAGGAGACTGACGTCCTAGTAAGAGAATGTCGCCGAGCAAAATAGAGTTTATACAATTTTGAAAAGGAAACAAAACAGCTATGTGAAAAATAATCCCACTGGGTTCCAACTCTGCTATCGCCTCTATGTCTTCAAACGTCTCATCACTTTGCTGCTTAGTTGAAGATGAAGCTGATTGATTGTAGCCGAAGTCTGATAGTTGATGTCGAATTCTGGATGCCAGGTGATCCAATGAGACATAGTATTGCGCTTTATCCCTAACTTTTGCCTGGACCGCTCTTTCGGGTTTTCAGTCCACCGGGATACCCATTTTTGCCCAAGCCGCCTTTTCAGGTTTTCGACTTGTCGGGTGTACAGATTTTTCATTTCATCCCTTAATTTTGCCCAAACCCTTTTGGTTCGCCGGGAAGCCCTTATTTTTGCCTAGGTGTGTCAACCTAGCGGGTCTTTAAGTCATGCGTAGTATCTTTTTACTATGTCTGCATTGGCGGGGTGAGGAAGGTCGTCACCATCCATGGTGGTTAGAATCATAGCTCCTCCTGAGAAGATATGTTTAACCACAAATGGCCCTTCGTACGTAGGGGGTCCATTTGCCCCTGGGATCACTTTGAGGAAGAATGATGCGCTTGATTACCAGGTCTCCGACTTGATAGTCTTGTCGTCTGACCTTCTTGTTAAATGCCCTGATCATCCGTTTTTGGTACGTCTGACCATGACAAATAGCAGCGAGTCTCTTTTCGTCGATTAGGTTTAATTGATCAAGCTGAGTCTGGATCCAGTCGTCTTCGCTCAAACCTGCATCCTTCATTATCCGGAGAGAGGGTATCTGGACTTCAATAGGCAATACTGCCTCCATGCCATAGACCAAGGAAAAGGGAGTTGCCCTGTTGACGTTCGTGCTGAGGTACGGTACCCATGAAGAGCAAACGGTAACATTTCGTTCCAATCTTTGTAGGTCACTGTCATCTTCTGCATAATCTTCTTGATGTTTTTATTCGCTGCTTCTACAGCCCCATTCATCTTCGGCCGGTAGGGAGAAGAGTTGTGGTGCTGTATCTTGAATTGCTCGCAGAGCTCAGTGATCATCTTGTTGTTAAGATTGGTACCATTGTCCGTAATGATCCTCTCAGGTACACCGTATCGATAGATCAGGTTGTGCCGAATGAAACGTGCTACTACGTTCTTGGTTACGGTAGCGTAGGAAGCTGCTTCAACCCACTTTGTGAAGTAATCAATCGCTACTAGGATGAAGCGATGCCCATTAGATGCCGTAGGCCGGATCTCGCCGATCATATCAATGCCCCACATTGCAAAAGGCCAAGGTGTTGTCAAGACGTTAAGAGGAACCGGAGGAATGTGCACCTTATCTGCATAAATCTGGCACTTGTGACATGTCCGAGAATGTTGGTAACAGTCCGCTTCCATTGTGGACTAGAAATATCCTGCCCAAAGGATTTTCTTTGCCATGGTATGTCCACTGGAATGTGTTCCTAAGGTATCTTCATGTAGCTCTGCCATGATCCTTTCTGCTTCAGTCTTATCCACACAATGCAGTAAGGTTGAATCATGGTTTCGCTTATAGAGAAAGCCATTGCTGAGGAAGAACTTTGCCGCAAACCTTCTCAGGAACTTCTTGTCATTAACAGATGCACCTTAGGGGTATTCTTGAGCTTCAAGGTACCTCTTCACTTCATGATACCAGGGTTTTTTAGTTACCTCTTCGGCCTCAAGATCACAGCAATATGCAGGTTCATCCAACTTCCAGATAATGATCCAGGGAGCCTCGTTATCCCATTTGACTTTGAACATAGAAGACATCGTAGCCAACGCGTCCGCCAACTGATTCTCCTCTCTTGGGAAGTGTTCAAAGGTTATCTCCTCGAAGTGGGGAAGCAATGTCAGCACATACTCCTTGTAGGGAATAAGGTTTGGGTGTTTCGTATCCCACTCGCCTTTGACCTGATTGATCACGAGAGCGGAATCTCCAAAGACACTCAGAAACTTGATCCTTAAGTCAATTGCAGCTTGAAGACCCATGGTACATGCCTCATACTCTGCCATGTTATTGGTGCAGTTGAAACATAGCCGGGCGGTGAGTGGAGTATGAGTACCTTTAGGGGATATGATCACAGCGCCGATACCATTACCCAAAGCGTTCGAGGCTCCGTCAAAGTGCATGGACCATCGGGATCCTTCCTCAGGTCCTTCATCCGGTCCAGGTACTTCACAATCAGTCACTACCATGATATCCTCGTCTGGAAATTCAAAGTTCATCGACTGGTAATCGTCCACTGCCTGGTGTGCCAAATGGTCTGCCAATACACTTCCCTTGATTGCCTTTTGAGTCGTGTACTGAATGTCATATTCCGTCAAGATCATTTGCCATCTTGCTAGACAGAGCGGGCTTTTCGAATATGTACTTTATTGGATCCATTTTTGAAATCAACAGAGTAGTGTGAGTCAACATATACTGTCTCAGCCGGCGAGCAGCCCATACCAAAGCGCAGCAAGTTTTCTCAAGCAGTGAGTATCGGGTCTCACAGTCGGTAAACTTTTTGCTAAGGTAATAAATGGCGTGTTCTTTTCGGCCAGACTCGTCATGCTTCCCCAGCACACACCCCATTGAGTTGTCAAGTACTGTCAAGTATAAGATTAGAGGTCTCCCTTTAACCGGCGGCATAAGAATGGGTGGTTCTTGGAGATGCTCTTTGATCTTTTAGAAAGCGGCCTGACATTCATCATTCCAATGTACTACTTGATCTTTCTTCAGCAGCTTGAAGATTGGTTCACAGGTAGCAGTTAGATGCGAGATGAATCGGGCAATGTAGTTCAATCGTCCTAGAAAGCCTCTGACTTCTTTCTCTGTCTTGGGAGTTGGCATCTCTTGTATGGATTTCACTTTGGCAGGGTCCACTTGAATGCCTTTGTCGCTTACGATGAAGCCTAACAATTTTCCAGATCTCACCCCAAAGGTGCACTTGTTTGGGTTCAACCTCAACTTGTACAACTTCAGACGGTCAAACAGCTTTCATAGATGGTCAAGGTGTTCCTCCTCAGTTTGGGACCTTGCAATCATATCGTTGACGTATACTTCTATTTCGTGATGGATCATGTCATGAAATAAAGCAACCATGGCACGTTGGTAGGTTGCCCCAGCATTCTTCAACCCAAAAGGCATGACCTTGTAGCAAAAGGTGCCCCACTGAGTAACAAAAGTGGTTTTCTCCATGTCTTCAGGAGCCATCTTGATCTGATTATAACTGGAGAAGCCGTCCATGAAGGAGAATACCTTATGCTGAGCAGTGTTGTCAACCAGAACGTCGATATGAGGCAGAGGGAAATCATCCTTAGGGCTCGCCCTGTTCAAATCCCTGTAATCAACACACATTCGGATCTTACCATCATTCTTCGGCACTGGAACTACGTTGGCAATCCACTGAGGGTAAGCAGTCACTGCTAGAAACTCGGCATCAAATTGTTTCATAACCTCGACTTTGATTTTCTCGAACATTTCTGGACGCATACGGCGGACTTTCTGTTTTACCGAAGGACAATCTTCCTTGGTAGGCAGGTGATGAACCACAATGTCGGTATCCAACCCAGGCATGTCTTCGTAAGGCCAGGCAAAGATTTCCACATAGTCATGCAGCATCTGAATCAACCGTTGTTTCACACTGAGCTCTAGATTGGCACCAATCTTGACTTCCTTTCTGTCTGTCTCAGTACCCAGATTTACCGTTTCCACTGGCTCTTCATGTGGCTGAATGGCCCTCTCTTCCTGGAGTAGCAGTATTGCAAGTTCACCAGGCACTTCGCAATCATCTTCACCTTCGTCTTCGGCTAAGTTGATCGGATTTTCAAAGTCATAACTGGCAGTAGCAGAGTCGTTACCAGTGAGATCCAGAGTGGATTGGAACCTGTATAAGTGAGTGTGTGTAAATATAGCTGTTTTGCAATATATAACAAAGAAAGAAAAGGAGCGCAAGATTTTGAAATGCAACAAACGTCCAATGTTTTTATTGATGATATATGAAAATGACACACAAAAGCCCTCACAAATGAAGCCACGGTGCCCCGGGTAGGACACTGAGCCATAAAAGTTTCAACATATTGTTTGTTACAAATTGAAAACAAAAGAGTTCATTACTGAGTGACAAAAGTAATAGGTGTGAAGTCTTTGGCAGTCCAGTTGCTTGGTCCATCGTCGGTTGTTGGGTAGATCCAGCTATCGAATTCAGATTCCTCCATGTTGTCTTCAATAGCATTCACTCCCGGGTTGGTGATGAACACAGGAGATTTTCCAATCCTTGCCTTACGAACAGCCCTTTGAGCCTCTGTAGTGAAACCCAGACCAAACTTGTCAGTCTTTGGAGTGAAATCAGGAAGTCGGCCCCAGTTTGTGCACTCACCCTTCTCAATCACAGTCCGGGCATCCTTTAAGGAAGCCATCTTCAAAGGAGGGTCTTCAATCACAATTTCAGCTGATGCCAGTGTCTGAGGCACCTCTTCAAAGTGCTGGAATGGAGTCTCAATGAATTCCCCATCCATTTCTATGTACCGGAACGAGTTTAGGTGGCTGACCATATATTCTTCCTCCCCCTGAACTGTCACAATCTTTCCTCTGACTGGGTACTTAAGCTTTTGATGTAATGTAGAGGTCACAGCTCCAGCCTTGTGGATCCATGGACGACCCAGCAAACAAGAATAGGATGGACGGATGTCCATCACAAGAAAGTTGAATCAAAAACTTGAGAACCAACCCTGATTAGAATATCAACTTCACCATGTACCATCCTTTTCGAACCGTCAAAGGCTCGGACAACAATGTTACTGGGCTTGAGCTCCAGACCCTCACAATCCAACCTGTCTAGGGCCTTCTTGGGCAATACATTCAATGAAGAACCGGTGTCTACCAACACATGGGCAAGAGTAGTGCCCCTGCATTCAATGGAGACATGCAGGGCGTCGTTATGGTTCTTTCCCTTGGCAGTCAGATCGGTGTCAGAGAAGCCCAAACCATTATCAGCAGTCAAGTTGGCCACATAATCAGTAAATTGATCAGCAGATGTCTCTTGTGGCACATGGGCCGTCTTTAGGAAGGAAATCAGGGCCTTGGCATGGGCCTCTGAACACAACAACAACGATAGCATAGAAATCTTTGATGGGGTGTGTCCCAATTGCTCAACTACATTGAAATCACTTTTCTTGATAATCTTGAGGATCTCCTCCATCTCTTGCTGGGAGGCTTCAACAGTGGTTGTCTTCGGTGCCTCCGTCAGGGCAGGCAAATCAGTAGCAATCCCTTTGCCCCGAGTGTCAGACGACTCGGCAGTAGGGGTAGAAACAGGAACTTGACCAGGAAGGGGAACAGGCACACCTGCAGGTGTGATGATAAGAGGTTTCTGAATAGCTGGTGGCGTAATATCTGGTGAAAACAGCCTACCACTGCGAGTAATTTTGGCAGGCCGGTGATGTTACTGACGCTGGTACTGGTATCAAACTCTTGTTTAACTCCAAGCACATAAACATCTGGCCCATAGTGCCACGGGACAGCTTTGTCAGACGTATAGGGGAGGGGCCCCGGAATAGTGATGATGATAGGAGCAATATTCTGAGTGGACATGATTTTGACAGGCTTTTTTGAAGGAGCCTTGGGAGGTTTGTTGAAAATAGTGACAATAGAAATTTCTTCAGTAGGGACAGCAGGAACAGCAATCTTCTCGAACAAGATTTCTTTGCTATCCATCAGGCTTTGGATACCTGATTTCAGCAAAGGACAACCAACAGGTGAAACAACACATAGAAGGCAACCTTTACCACAACCCGGAAATAAACCGGCTAGCAACAGGTTCTGTGATTGGTGGATCTGGAACTGACTGTTTAATGCTGGTTCGCGAAATGTCGCGGAAGCAAGAGTCACCACCGTCTTTTATTTTCTCCAACATGGACAGGACAAAAGCACAGCAAAATTTCTTATGAGATTGTCTCTCGGTTCGGGAGGTAGATTTATAGAAATGGAAGGTGTTAGCACCCTTTCTATCCATGGTTATCCATGGGCTCTTAGATACTTGCTCACTGTGTTTTCAAAAGTGTTTGCTTTTCAAAATGTGAATGGGTTTGAAAAAGTTTCGTTTAAAGATTTCAGATCGACTCTTGTATCAGTCCTCAAGAGTGTTTGAAAAATTGTTTTGAAAGCTTTTTTGAAAGTGTCGGTGTGAAAAGAGTTTTGATTTGTTTTTTAGAGCAAGTATCTATGAGTCATCTACCTACCCTAAGGAATTAGGCTATGTAAATGTCCTTAAGGTAGTGCCATCCCACCATTGAGAGGTAGGTAGCACCACCGTTGGAGGTGTTCGGGTCAATTCGAGGGTTAGGGACAGTGTGGTCACCAGAGCAACAGTAGGACACCTTAGAAGCTACCCTTATGCCATTGATCCTTTTTAATTCGAGGCAACCGTTTCGAGGCAACTGGATCATGTTATGGACATAAGGACTTACTAAGACGTCCTATGCTCGACGACCACGTTTCGAGGGCAAGGCAACAGTGGGGTGTACCCTAAGAGTGGTGTGTGAATTTGTGTGTTATTTTCAGTTTAACCATTATCTTTGATCATGCCTTTGGTGAGTTACGCATTGTTTTTAATTTAGCATGCATTCTTTCATACAAGTTAACAATTAAGGGGGTACGGAAAGTAAATTGCGGAAAACATAAATCCTACGCTATTACAAGGCGCGGGTCTATACATCGCCAAATTAACAAAGACCCGTTTTAGGTAAATAAGTACGAAAAATAAATGAAAATGGTAAAAGCCCTATTTTCTATTACATATCCGGAGCAATTACATAAAAATAAGGAATTAAAATTAAAATGCGCGCGAATAAAATTAAATCGGAATGTTCTAAGGGTTTTGACCCTTTTAAGAAAAGGAAATTAATTTTTTGGTCTTTTTTAGAATTAAAATGAAATTAAAAACTGATTAATGACTAATTAATTATTTTAATTACAAGAAAATATTTTTTGTTTTTTTATATTTTTTATGAAATAAAATAGAAAAAGAAATAAAATTCTAGGTTAACCTAAATCTAAATCTATTTTAATTATTAAAATATTAAAATGGCCTAATTGAAAAACTAGTTCAATTATGGTTTATTTACAAAATAATAAATAATAATAATAAAAGTGTTAATTATATTTATTTTTTTGGGTTTTTTATGAAAATGGTTAATTAAATTAATTATTAGTAATAAAATAAAAGGGTTAAAAATAATAGGAAATAACAAAAACAAATAAATAATAAAAGAAAAGAAATGAAAACCAAGGGGGTGTGGGCCAAATAGGAGAGTGTGATGTTGAATCTGGGCCCATTAAGAAGCCAGCTCGTTGACTTTTCCAGTTGAGTGTAATGCTGTTGACTAGGGTGCATCATGGATTGCATGTTCTGGCCTTCAGATTGGTCTTGAAGCCACTTGTCAGGCCAGCGTATGAGTGTGCATGGTGGGGTTCTGAGCATATGCTGCATGGAAACATTTGAAACAAAATAATAGAAATTATTTGGGGGACCTGGGATTCGAACCCAGGTCCCAAGGGTCAATGCCTGTACGCCTAACCAATTGAGCTGTGTGACTTAACTCTTAATATTATGGAACATAATTATTATAAGAAAAAAAACAAAGTCAATGATATAAAATAAAAAAACACGCTGGAATTCAAACCCCCCAGTCAGGTCTTGCCACGCCAGCATTCTTCTTCATCGTGTACCTGTAACATAAGCAAATAGCGGGGGTTTTAAACCCCCACTAAACACGACCTGCAAAAAATAGCGAATAGCTCATGCTTGAACATAAATTGAGCGCGAGGTCATGGTTGTGTTCGTTTGGATGTCACGATTTCAATGGTATACGTTTGGTTGTCCAATTTTTCCATATGGGGAAAGCCCCAATTTGGAGCTCTGAAAAACCTAGCTTTTGACAATGGTGGATCCTGATACACGCATCATTAGTTCAATCAAATGCTACCAATAGCTTCAGAATGTTAAAATGAGTATAAATCAATTCAAAAAGAATGTTAAAAGCGCATGGAAATGGAGTTTTGATTTTCACATATTGGACAAACCGTGGGGTGTCGTGAGGATGATTATTTGCGTGTTTGGGCTTGATTTTGATTGCTAGAGAATCCTGGCAATGCAAGGAAGGTGTTTAGATTGGAATAGAGGCTTGAGAGGCACTGCAACTAGGTTTTCAGTTTCTCCTTTTTCTTTGAAATTTTTGAAAAGTGTATGGCCGTTTTTTGTGTCTCTAGCTCGTGAATCCCATTGTGATAGCTTGCATATAGGTTATGTAATGTGTTTCAATCAGAATTAAGGCCAATAACACAATGCATTCATGTTTGAGATTTGCTATGAACTCCATTAAAACACCTTCCATTTTTGTGCCAAAATTTGAATTCTTGCTTCATTTAGATCTTTGCACGAAATTGGAATGATCATGATGATGTATCAAAGCATTTCAATACAAGAAATATCCCCTAATTAACTTCTTTGATTTTATTTGATTTTAAAAGATTTAAAATGAATTAAATCAAATAAAATTAAATAAAAAATGAAAAAAATTAATTTTAAATCTTGAAATAATTTGTGGGACACGTGGGAAGCATGGCCAAGCTGAAACAAGTGGAAAAAGTGGGGTCCTTTTGTCAAAAATGAAGTTTCAAAGATAATTGTTTTTGGCCTTTTCACAAAAATTTCCCAACTTCTCCAATGCATATCTTGCTCGATTTTGAAGTTATGAACATGTTCTTGGACATTTTGGAAAGGTATTGAAGTCCTCTAACCAATGTCTTTGGTCCCATGTCATTTTGATTTACCAATCTCAAGTTATGGTCTTTGACTTAAAGTCCCTTTTTGTTGACTTTTGAAAATGACCTATAATGTTGAAATTGATAACTTTTTGTGAGAGCATTTCTTGGACTTGGAATGTGAAGATTAATTGTAGGAAATGTCTTCCCCTTCAAGATGAGCGTTGGATGGGATTTTTCTGATGAACCATGAAAAAGTTATGCCTTGGTCAAGTTACAGTTGACTTTTCAACTGTCCAAAAATAGAAACTTTTGACACCTTGATGATTTTTGAGCCATTCTTGTGAAATCATGATAAAGAATTGATCAAATGATGATTTTGGCTTCAAAATAATATGTTGACCAAAAATTTTGACTTTTGACTACCAAATGACCATTTTGCCCCTACAGTTGACTGTGGAGCAATTAGGGTTTTTGACTGTGCAACTTGACCTTGTGAGCCTTGAAACTTGACATGTAGGTGCTTGACAATGTGTATAGGCATATGTGACTTGATTGAGCCTTTGAAAACTTCAACTTCCTTGCAAGAACCAAAACCCTAATTTGACTGGCTTAGGAGGATGGTTGACTGTGTAGCCCTTGAGTAGATTTTGAACCATTTGAGGTGATGCTTGTCAAAAATTTGAAGATTATGGGAGGGCAAATTTTGGGGTACAACAGTTGCCCCTGTTCAATCTTCTTAGACCTGAGGATGTAGATTGGCTTGTGTGCCTTTCATGATCCGAGGGTGGAAGAGGATTGAACACTAGAGTGCCCAGAAATTTGCACTCACATAGTAGCATGTCAGCAGTGTGATGGCGGGAATGGGCTTACAGATGCCATTTGGAAAGATGATGGATAGGGGGATGGGCTTATAGATGCCATCTGGGTGTCGATCGCGTAAGAGATTCCTTAGCGAGAACTTGCGTACCTGAGAAAGAAAATAATTACCTGGCCTGTTACAGGAGTTGGTCTTCAAACTCTTTATGTAGATGTGCCCTGGCTGGATATAGGAATCGAATCTTTAAACTCTTCAGACGTGCCCTGGCAGGATACAGGAATCGAGTCTGGAATCAGTCGTCAACAGATACACCCTGGCAAGATACAGGAATCGGATCTTCGAACTCTTCAGACGTGCCCTGGCAGGATACAGGAATCGAGTCTGGTAATGTAGTCGTCAACAGATACACCCTGGCAAGATACAGGAATCGGATCTTCGAACTCTTCAGACGTGCCCTGGCAGGATACAGGAATCGAGTCTGGTAATGTAGTCGTCAACAGATACACCCTGGCGAGATACAGGAATCAGATCTTCGAACTCTTCAGACGTGCCCTGGCAGGATATAGGAATTGAGTCTGGTAATGTAGTCGTCAACAGATACACCCTGGCAAGATATAGGAATCGGATCCTCCAACTCTTCAGACGTGCCCTGGCAGGATACAGGAATCGAGTCTGGTAATGTAGTCGTCAACAGATACACCCTGGCAAGATACAGGAATCGGATCTTCGAACTCTTCAGACGTGCCTTGGCAAGATACAGGAATCGAGTCTGGTAATGTAGTCGTCAACAGATACACCCTGGCAAGATACAGGAATCGGATCCTCAAACTCTTCAGACGTGCCCTGGCAAGATACATGAATCGAGTCTGGTAATGTTAGTCGTCAACAGATACACCCTGGCAAGATACAGGAATCGGATCTTCAAACTCTTCAGACGTGCCCTGGCAGGATACAGGAATCGAGTTTGGTAATGTAGTCGTCAACAGATACACCCTGGCAAGATACAGGAATCGGATCTTCGAACTCTTCAGACGTGCCCTGGCAGGATACAGGAATCGAGTCTGGTAATGTAGTCGTCAACAGATACACCCTGGCAAGATACAGGAATCGGATCCTCCAACTCTTCAGACGTGCCCTGGCAAGATACAGGAATCGAGTCTGGTAATGTTAGTCGTCAACAGATACACCCTGGCAAGATACAGGAATCAGATCTTCGAACTCTTCAGACGTGCCCTGGCAGGATACAGGAATCGAGTCTGGTAATGTAGTCGTCAACAGATACACCCTGGCAAGATACAGGAATCGGATCTTCGAACTCTTCAGACGTGCCCTGGCAGGATACAGGAATCGAGTCTGGTAATGTAGTCGTCAACAGATACACCCTGGCGAGATACAGGAATCAGATCTTTAGTTGCGACCGTTGATAGTAATTATCTTTGTTTTAACCTTTGTCCTGAAAAGACAAAACGTTAGTTGTATGCGATGTCATGTTGTATGACATGCGTGAGGTTCTCGAAATAAATGAGATTGTAGGTTCATGATGCGTATGTGCATGCTATAATGTATGAAGATGTGATGTTTATGAAATGTGTTTTTGTCTAGGAAAGTAAATCCTTGACGGGTGCCGGGAAGTTAAATCACGGGCTTGATGTTTGAAGGATAATGCTTCGTTGTTTCCGCTGGGGCTGGTGGTTGCAAGAATACCGATAGGAGAAGATGACTTCGTTGGGGAATAAACTTGGCGAGTAGATTACTCTGCGGGGAGTGAACTCTGTGGAGAAAGAGATGTACTTTGCTTGAGATGTTGATAACTCCGCTGGGGATACCATTGTTATGTTATGTTGAAGGAATTGATGAACTCCGCTGGGGGATAGGAAGACTCCGTCGGGGACGATCTTTCCGTGGCAAATGGCTGAGGATAACCCAGTTATATCCTGGTGGGGAAATAACCTTTAAATAAAAAGTCTGGGAGACGCGTTCGTGCTCTGCGAGGGATAAGCTTCCCGAATCTACTAGGGATAAGCTTACTACTGGGGAGATTGATTGGACTTTCCTGGGGAAACTTTTTCAGATTGCACTGGGGAATGGCTCCACTGAATGTCTGGTATACCACCGGGGAACAATCTTAGATCAAGACTGCCGGGGATGCTTGTTAAGAATGTTCGTATATTACGCTGGGGAATGTTGAGATCTGCTGGAGGATACCCAACTTCCTTAAGGCTGACATGATAACTCTGCTTGGGGAGAGTGTATTGACTTGCTGGCTCACTCTCTGGGGATTTAAGATATCTTGGTTACGTTCTTCAGCTGAATTTACCTTGGTACCTTGGTGGACAGAGCAATTAGATCGCTTAGACGACTCATTATTGCCCCTGTTTCTAATGTTACCTGTAATTAATCCTTTGTTTCGTATGCAGATATTTATGAGTTAACAATTATTGTCAAATGCATATATCACAAATTGAACCTTGGACGTTCTTCGCAAAACAAAACAGAAAAGGAAAAACAATTGGCAATTTTAGCTAAAAAGTGAATTTATATTGATTTTTGAATTTGCCTGTAAATAGGCGTTTATGTACAAGAGGCTGACGTCCTAGTAGGAGAACGCCGCCGAATAAAAGAGTTTATACAATTTGTGAAAACGGGAAAACAAAACAGCTATGTGAAAAGAATAATCCCACTGGGTTTCAACTCTGCTATCGCCTTTATATCTTCGAGCGTCTTATCACTTTGTTGCTCAGTTGACGATGAAACTGATTGATCGATGCCGTCTGAACTTGATGTAGATACCAGATTCTGGATGCAAGGTGATCTAATGAGACATAGTATTACGCTTTATCCCTAACTTTTGCCTGGACCGCCCTTTCGGGTTTTCAGTCCACCGGGATACCCATTTTTGCCCAAGCCGCCTTTTCAGGTTTTCGACTTGCCGGGTGTACAGATTTTTTTTATTTCATCCCTCATTTTGCCCGAACCCTTTTGGTTCACCGGGAAGCCCTAACTTTTGCCTAGGTATGTCAACCTAGCGGGTCCTTTATCATGCGTAGTATCTTTTTACTATGTCTGCATTGGCGGGGTGAGGAAGGTCGTCACCATCCATGGTGGTTAGGATCATGGCTCCTCCTGAGAACACATGTTTAACCACAAATGGCCCTTCGTACGTAGGGGTCCATTTGCCCCTGGGATCACTTTGAGTAAGGATGATGCGTTTGATTACCAGGTCCCCAACTTGATACTCTTGTGGTCTGACTTTCTTGTTAAATTCCCTGATCATCCGTTTTTGGTACGTTTGACCATGATAAATAGCAGCGAGTCTCTTTTCGTCAATTAGGTTTAATTGATCAAGTCGAGTCTGGATCCAGTCATCTTCGCTCAGATCTGCATCCTTCATTATCCGGAGAGAGGTTATTTGCACTTCAATCGGTAAGACTGCCTCCATGCCGTAGACCAAGGAAAAAGGAGTTGCCCCGGTTGACGTCCTTGCTGAGGTACGATACCCATGAAGAGCAAACGGTAACATCTCGTGCCAATCTTTATAGGTCACTGTCATCTTCTGCACAATCTTCTTGATATTCTTGTTCGCTGCTTCTATAGCCCCATTCATCTTCGGCCGGTAAGGAGAAGAGTTGTGGTGTTGTATCTTGAATTGCCCGCATAGCTCAGTGATCATCTTGTTGTTGAGATTGATACCGTTGTCCGTAATGATTCTTTACGGGACGCCGTATCGACAGATCAGGTTATGCCGAATGAACCGTGCCACGACATTCTTGGTTACTATAGCATAGGAAGCTGCTTCAACCCACTTTGTAAAATAATCGATCGCCACTAGAATGAAGTGATGCCCGTTAGATGCCGTAGGTCTGATCTCGCTGATCATATCAATGCCCCACATTGCAAAAGGCCAAGGTGCTGTCAAGACATTCAGAGGAACTGGAGGAACGTGCACCTTATCTTCATAAATCTGGCATTTGTGACATGTCCAAGAATGTTGGTAACAATCAGCTTCCATTGTGGACCAGAAGTATCCTGCCCGAAGGATCTTCTTTGCCATGGTATGTCCACTGGAATGTGTTCCGAAAGTACCCTCATGTAGTTCTGCCATGATCTTTTCTGCTTCAGTTTTATCCACACAATGCAGTAGGGTCGAGTCATGGTTTCGCTTGTACAGAATGCCGTTGCTGAGGAAGAACTTCGCTGCGAACCTTCTCAGAAACTTTTTGTCGTTGACCGATGCACCTTCAGGGTATTCTTGGGCTTCCAAGTACCTTTTCACCTCATGATACCAGGGTTTTTCAGTTACTGTCTCAGCCTCAAGGTCACAACAATATGCAGGTTCGTCTAATTTCCAAATGATGATCCGGGGAGCCTCATTGTCCCACTTGACTTTGAACATAGAAGATATCGTAGCTAACGCGTCCGCCAACTGATTCTCCTCTCTTGGAAAGTGTTCAAAAGTGATCTCTGTGAAATGGGGGATCAATGTCAACACACATTCTCTGTAAGGAATAAGATTTGGGTGTTTCGTATCCCACTCGCCTTTGATCTGATTGATCACGAGAGCGGAATCTCCGAAGACACTCAAAAACTTGATCCTTAATTCAATCGCAGCTTGAAGACCCATGATGCACGCCTCATACTCTACCATGTTATTGGTGCAGTTGAAACATAGCCGGGCAGTAAGTGGAGTATGAGTGCCTTGGGGGGATATGATCACAGCGCCGATACCGTTACCCAAAGTGTTGGAGGCTCCGTCAAAGTGCATGGACCATCGGGATCCTTCCTCAGGTCCTTTATCCGGTCCAGGTACTTCACAATCAGTCACTATCATGATGCTCTTGTCTGGAAACTCGAAGTTCATTGACTGGTAGTCGTCTACTGCCTGGTGTGCCAAGTGGTCTGCCAATACACTTCCTTTGATAGCTTTCTGAGTTGTGTACTGGATGTCGTATTCTGTCAAGATCATTTTCCATCTTGCTATTCTCCCAGACAGAGCAGGCTTTTTAAATATGTACTTGATCGGGTCCATTTTTGAAATCAACAGAGTAGTGTGAGTCAGCATATATTGTCTCAGCCGGCGAGCAGCCCATACCAAAGTGCAGCAAGTTTTCTCGAGCAGTGAGTATCGGGTCTCACAGTCGGTAAACTTTTTGCTAAGGTAATAAATGGCGTGCTCTTTTCGGCCAGACTCGTCATGCTGCCCCAGCACACACCCCATTGAGTTGTCAAGTACTGTCAAGTATAGTATTAGAGGTCTCCCTTCAACCGGTGGCATAAGGATGGGTGGTTCTTGGAGATACTCTTTGATTCTGTCAAAAGCGGCATGGCATTCATCGTTCCAACGTACCACCTGATCTTTCTTCAGCAGCTTGAAGATTGGTTCACAGGTAGCTGTTAGATGCGAGATGAATCGGGCAATGTAATTCAGACGTCCTAGAAAGCCTCTGACTTCTTTCTCTGTCTTGGGAACTGGCATCTCTTGTATGGCTTTAACCTTGGCAGGGTCCACTTGAATACCTTTGTCGCTCACGACGAAGCCTAGCAACTTCCCAGATCTTACCCCGAAGGTGCACTTGTTCGGGTTCAACCTCAGCTTGTACAACTTCAACCGGTCAAACAGCTTCTGTAGATGGTCAAGGTGCTCCTCCTCAGTTTGAGACCTTGCAATCATATCATCGACATACACTTCAATCTCATGGTGGATCATGTCATGAAATAAAGCAACCATGGCACGTTGGTAGGTTGCCCCAGCATTTTTCAACCCGAATGGCATGACCTTGTAGCAGAAGGTGCCCCACTGAGTAACAAATGTAGTCTTCTCCATGTCTTCCGGAGCCATCTTGATCTGATTGTAACCTGAAAAACCATCCATGAAGGAGAACACTTTATGTTGGGCAGTATTGTCAACCAGAACGTCAATGTGAGGTAGGGGAAATCATCCTTGGGGCTTGCCCTGTTAAAATCCCTGTAATCGACACACATTCTGACCTTTCTATCTTTCTTTGGCACTGGAACCACGTTGGCAACCCACTGAGGGTAAGAAGTCACTGCGAGAAAACCGGCGTCAAATTGCTTCATAACCCCAGCTTTGATCTTCTCGGACATCTCTGGACGCATACGGCGAACCTTTTGTTTAACCGGAGGGCAGTCTTCCTTGGTAGGCAGATGATGGACCACAATGTCGGTATCCAACCCAGGCATGTCTTCGTAGGACCAGGCAAAGATTTCCATGTAGTCATGCAGCATCTGGATCAGCCGTTGTTTCACACTGAGCTCTAGATTAGCACCAATCTTGACTTCCTTTCTGTCTGTCTCAGTACCCAGATTTACCGTTTCCACTGGCTCTTCATGTGGTTGAATGGCCCTCTCTTCCTGGAGTAACAGTCTTGCAAGTTCGCCAGGAACTTCGCAATCATCTTCACCTTCGTCTTCGGCTAAGTTGATCGGATTTTCGAAGTCATAACTGGCAGTAGCAGAGTCGTTACCAGTGAGATCCATAGTGGATTGAAACCTGTACGAGTGACTGTGTGTAAATACAGCTGTTTTGCAATATATAAAGAAAGAAAGAAAGGGAGCACAAGATTTGAAATGTGAAAAACGTCCAATGCTTTTATTCATGATATATGAAAGTGACAAACAAAAGCCCTCATAAATAAAACCACGGTGCCCCGGGTAAGACACCGGGCCATAAAGTTTCAAATTATTGTTTATTACAAATCCAAAACAAAGAAGTTCATTACTGGGTGACAAAAGTAATGGGTGTAAAGTCTTTTGCGGTCCAATTTCTAGGTCCACCGTTAGTCGTTGGGTAGATCCAGCTGTCGAACTCGGATTCTTCCACTTCGTCTTCATCCCCAATAGCATTCACTCCTGGATTGGTGATAAGAACAGGAGGTCTTCCAATCCTTGCCTTGCGCACAACCTTCTGAGCTTCTGCAGTGAAACCCAAGCCAAATTTGTCAGTCTTTGGAGTAAAATCAGGGAGCCTGCCCCAGTTTGCACATTCACCTTTTTCAATCACAGCCCGAGCGTCCTTTAAGGAGGCCATCTTCAAAGGAGAACCCTCTTCAGTCACTGCTTCTGATGCTGCCAATGTTTGTGGAACCTCTTCAAAATGTTGAAAGGGGGTCTCAATGAACTCCCCGTCCATTTCCACGTACCTGAAGGAGTTGAGGTGGCTGACCATGTATTCCTCTTCCCCTTGCACTGTTACAATCTTCCCCCTGACCGGGTATTTGAGCTTCTGATGTAAAGTTAAAGTCACAGCTCCAGCCTTGTGGATCCACGGGCGACCCAGCAAACAAGAATAGGATGGACGGATGTCCATCACATAGAATTTAGAATCAAATACCTGCGAACCAACCCTGATCGGGATGTCAACCTCACCATGTACCATCCTTTTGGACCCGTCAAAGGCCCGGACAACAATGTTACTTGGTTTGAGTTCTAAACCCTCATAGTCCAGCCTGTCTAAAGCTTTCTTGGGCAACACGTTTAATGAGGAACCCGTGTCAACCAGCACGTGAGCAAGAGTAGTGCCCCTGCATTCAATGGAGACATGCAGGGCATCATTATGGTTCTTCCCCTTGGCTGTCAGATCAGCATCAGAGAAACCCAGACCATTATCAGCAGTTAGGTTGGCCACACAGTCGGTGAATTGATCAGCAGACGTTTCTTGGGGTACGTGAGCCGTCTTCAAGAAAGCAATCAGGGCCTTGGCATGGGCCTCTGAACACAACAGCAGTGATAGCATGGAGATTTTGGAGGGGGTGTGCCCCAACTGTTCGACAACGTTGAAATCACTTTTCTTTATAATCTTGAGGATTTCTTCCATCTCTTGCTTGGAAGCCTCAACAATGGTCTTTGGTGCCTCCGTCCGTGCAGGCATATTAGCAGCAATTCCCTTGCCCCGAGCGTCAGATGACTCGGCAGTAGGGGTGGAAACTTGATCAGGGGGGGGGGGGGGGGGAAACAGGCACACTGGCAGGTGTGATGACCAGAGGCCTTTGAATTGTTGGAGGAGCGATGTCTGGTGAGAACAGTCTTCCACTACGAGTGACCTTAGCAGGCCCAGTGATGTTGGTGACACTGGTACCAGCGTTGAACTCTTGTTTCACTCCCAGAACATAAACATCTGCCCCATAGTGTCATGGGACAGCTTTATCAGACTTGTAGGGGATGGGCCCCGGAACAGTAATGGTGATGGGAGCAATCTTGTGAACAGGCAAAATTTGGACAGGCTTCTTTGAAGGAGCCTTGGAAGGGTTATTGAAAATGGTAACAATTGAAACTTCTTCAACAGGGGCAGCAGGAACAACAGTCTTCTTGAACAAGATCTCTTTACTATCCATCAGGTTTTGGACGCCTGATTTCAGCAAAGAACAACCAGCAGGGGAATCAGCACATAAAGGGCAACCTTTGCTACATCCCGGAAATAAACCGGCTAGCAACAGGTTCCTCTTGACGGTCAGCAGCGGAGTAGCAACATCATCCATAGAAGCTACATACAAATCCTCCTCAACAGCATTCACTCCATGCTGGGGCATGGGAGCGGTCACAACATTTGTCCTCTCGGGTGCCTCGAACTGTATCTCCTTGGCATCAATAAGGTCCTGAACCTTATTCCTCAGGGCCCAGCAATCATCAGTAGAATGTCCCGGGCTATCAGAGTGATACGCGCAACGGGCGTTGGGGTTGTATTTCGGAGATGCTGTGTTTACCATCTTCAGAGCCTCTTTGACAGTTACCAGGCTAGTTGACAGCAGTTGCGGCAGAATCTGAGAGAGAGTCATGCTGAGCCGAGTATACTGCCGTTTGGGCCTCTCAACTCTGGGTTGGTTGTACTATTGTGGAGCAGCAGCAGGCTTAGAAATAACCACCGCGTTGACAGCTTGGCGGCGTTCAGGTTTGTTTTGCCTTCTTGGACCAAACACAACACTTGCCTCCTTCTTAAAGGGTTTCTTTTCAACATTTGAGGAGGCGCCCTTCTGTATCTTCCCCGATTTTATACCAGCCTCGATCCTCTTACCAGTCAGGATCAGATCAGTAAACCCGGCTGAGGAATTACCAATGAGATGATTGAAAAATGGACCAGATAGGGTCCCCAAGAACATATCCACCAGCTCCCGGTCCGTCAATGGTGGCTGCACCCTGCCAGCCAGATCTCTCCATTTCTCTGCGTACTCCTTAAAACCTTCTCCCGATCCTAGCGACATACCCTGGAGTTGGGTACGCGTAGGAGCGAGGTCGGAATTATATTGATACTGCTTGTAAAAAGCAGTGGCCAGATCCTCCCAGTTACGAATGTTGGTTCCATCCAGCTGATAGAACCATTCGAGATGAGTCCCTGAAAGACTCTCCTGGAAGAAGTGGATCCATAAGTTCTTGTCTGCTGTGTAAGGCTGGATCTTCCTTACATAAGAACGGAGGTGCATCTTAGGACATGAAGCCCCGTCATACTTCACAAAGGCAGGTGCCTTGAACTTGTGTGGGATCACCACCCCAGAAGATAACCCCAAGTCTTCGAAATCCAACCCAGGTACACGTTGAATCTCCATAGCATTTAATTTGTCCTCCAGCTGCTTGTACCGGTCCTCAGCAGGAGGGTACTGTTCGTCATTGAAGTCTGTCTCAGTGTCAGAGACCACAGGACTAGGGACCTCTCTCCCTTGGTGACTACCTTCCCCCACAGATGGAGTAGTCCTCTCAGCTTCATTCTGCAATGTGTTCCCGAGTCTGCGCCCAGTGTTGAATAGCACAGTCCTCTTCTTCTTCTTATTCTTCTTCAGGAGCAAAGCCTTCAGCTCTTGTTGTCCCTGGGCCAAGTTCATGACCATCTCCTGAAATTGGGCGTTCTGGGCCTGGAGGGCCTTGATAGCTTGCTCGGTAGTGAGTTCAGGATTCATGATGCTTGAGTGCTGAAATAAACAGCAAAGAAGATTAAGCAACCTGTAGAAAAAGGGTACCTGTAATGCATATGATGAATGAAATGCGTATGAATTATGTTTTCAAAGACAATCGGGAATCAACTTTGTAAACAAAAGGAACACACTTTATTAGATTAAACTTTAAATTGTTCAACAATCTGCCCTTAGGCGTTACAAGAATGAAAATACTGAAAAGGAAATAAAGCTGTAAAAGAAACATCCAAAGCCCATCAGTGCTCCCATGGCCTCCTCTTCTCAGTGCGGAAATAGTCATTCAGGGTTCGCTCGTTCTCCAGTTGCTTGGTCAGCTTCTGGATCTTCTGTTCCTGTTCGTTGAACTTTTCCCGATAATAATCCCGCTCTTCCTGTAGTTGCTCCCAAGACCTCTTTAGTGTATCAACATCAGTGGGTATCTGAGGAGGGAGAACAGTTGGAGGAACCCCATCTCCATCAGGACCTTCAAGAATGATAGGCCTGACAGCTTCATATGGCATTCCTAACTTCTGAGCACGGATGCGGGCACATTTGTAATAGGCTTCCATAGGTAGAGAAGTCTTCGGTCCCAGCTCTTATGGGTCAGCTTTGTGAATTCTGTCCCAAGCTTTGATGAATCTACGGCGCAGTTTGTCACTATCTTTCTGAAACTCAAAACTGATGTGAGGCACCAGCATCTCATGAGGCCCTGTTCTTCTGGATCTTCCAAACTGACGGAGAGCTAGACATGGATTATAAGAGATTCCTCCTTGGGTACCAATCAAAGGAACGTTGGGATATTCTCCGCAACGATCAATAACAGCTATTTCATCCAAACCTATGAGAGTCCAAATGATGTCCTTATCAGTGAGAGACATTAACCTATGAGCCCAGCCTCTTCCTTCTTGGTTCTTTAGCACGAACTTGGGGAGGTGCGAAATAAACCACCTCGCCAACAAAGGAGTACAGCACCACAGAGTTCCTCGTCTTCGGGCAGTACGAGCATAGAGTTGTTGCAGGACATCACCCAGGAGAGTGGGCACAGGGTTCCGAGACATGAAGATCCTTATGGCAGTGACGTTAATGAAGCTATCAGGATTAGGAAACAAGACTAAACCATAGATTAAGAGAGCTAGAATGTATTCATACGCCCTAAAGTCCAGGTCACTCCAGAAACTGTTAGCTTTTCCAATCAAAAACTTAGCCAAGAAGCCCTTAACTCCGCTTCTAGTCTCCCAGTTGTCCATTACCTCCTGGTTGGTCAAGGGAAGGGCTGCAGCAATCTCCTCGAGCTTAAGAGTCTTTTCCCAACCAGTGAAGGGAGTTTGATCCAAGATAGGGATACCTAGCAAACCAGAGAACTCTTCCAGGGTAGGGACCAGCTGGAAGTCTTGAAAGGTGAAGCACTGATACAGAGGGTCATAAAACTGGGTCAGGACACTCATCAGTTGTTGGTCCCATTTTGCCGTGACTAAACCGAGAAGAGAACCATGCCTCTGGATGAAGGAAGTAGTATTTGGAATTCTGCTAACCAACTCTTCAAGAAACTCAGGTGGGTGAACAAAATTGAACCGGATAGTGTTCCTTCGCATAGGCATCATGATGTCCTACAAAACAGAGCAAAGATGAAACCCTCTTGTCTTTGAAATGGTCAGTCCTTATGCAGGATGCATGCAATGTTATGATGGCATGATGTTATGATAAAGCACACCACGAGTATTCACAAAGGCAAACATGATAAGGCACACAAGTCACACCACAACCCTTAGAGTTTAGGCCAGCACGGAGTTCAGGTACTACCCTCTTTCAGTTTGTTGGTTAAGACCTGTCCTAATCAAAAGTAACCGGGTTCTAGAGGATCCCAATATCACTGACTACCCTCAATCGGTCATAACTCCAGCATCGCAATCTTTTCTTGCGGCCAGAACCATCGCGAGAGTTTAGCTTCAATGGGTGTAGCATACTGCTACTGTTCTATTGGCCAAGTTGGGTCATTTAAGGTTCTAAGGTCGGTTGGTGCTTAATGACTCCTCAGAAGACCCATATTCTCCTCGTTGCGACACAAGGGATATCGGTACAGACCAAGGCACCACACCAACGTAGCCACTGCTTCACCCGTGTCGGTCTACACCGGACAGGTCCCTCACAGCTTATGCTACCTAACAGGGTATCCCCAGATCCGGGTTAGGATCTATGTAACTCCGAAACAGCCCACAATAATAAAGCAAACAAACACAGCAATTGAAAACACAAGTGATCTATCCTAAGGTACACCTCACTTTAAGTTATCCCCAGCAGAGTCGCCAGTTCTGTGATCGGTGGATCTGGAACTGACTGTTTAACGCTGGTTCGCGAAATGCCGCGGAAGCAAGAGTCGCCGCCGTCTTTTATTTTCTCCAACATGGACAGGACAAAAGCACAACAAAATTCCTTATGAGATTGTCTCTCGGTTCGGGAGGTAGATTTATAGAAAGGGAAGGTGTTAGCACCCTTTCTATCCATGGTTATCCATGGGCTCTTAGATACTTGCTCATTGTGTTTTCAAAAGTGTTTGCTTTTCAAAATGTGAGTGGGTTTGAAAAAGTTTCGTTTAAAGATTTCAGATCGACTCTTGTATCAGTCCTCAAGAGTGTTTGAAAAATTGTTTTGAAAGCTTTTTTGAAAGTGTCGGTGTGAAAAGAGTTTTGATTTGTTTTTTAGAGCAAGTATCTATGAGTCATCTACCTACCCTAAGGAATTAGGCTGTGTAAATGTCCTTAAGGTAGTGCCATCCCACCATTGAGAGGTAGGTAGCACCACCGTTGGAGGTGTTCGGGTCAATTCGAGGGTTAGGGACAGTGTGGTCACCAGAGCAACAGTAGGACACCTTAGAAGCTACCCTTATGCCACTGATCCTTTTTAATTCGAGGCAACCGTTTCGAGGCAACTGGATCGTGTTATTGACATAAGGACTTACTAAGACGTCCTATGCTCGACGACCACGTTTCGAGGGCAAGGCAACAGTGGGGCGTACCCTAAGAGTGGTGTGTGAATTTGTGTGTTATTTTCAATTTAACCATTATCTTTGATCATGCCTTTCGTGAGCTACGCATTGTTTTTAATTTAGCATGCATTCTTTCATACAAGTTAACAGTTAAGGGGGTGCGGAAAGTAAATTGCGGAAAACGTAAATCCTACGCTATTACAAGGCGCGGGTCTATACATCGCCAAATTAACAAAGACCCGTTTTAGGTAAATAAGTACGAAAAATAAATGAAAACGGTAAAAGCCCTATTTACTATTACATATCCGGAGCAATTACATAAAAATAAGGAATTAAAATTAAAATGCGCGCGAATAAAATTAAATCGGAATGTTCTAAGGGTTTTGACCCTTTTAAGAAAAGGAAATTAATTTTTTGGTCTTTTTTAGAACTAAAATGAAATTAAAAACTGATTAATGACTAATTAATTATTTTAATTACAAGAAAATATTTTTTGTTTTTTTATATTTTTTATGAAATAAAATAGAAAAAGAAATAAAATTCTAGGTTAACCTAAATCTAAATCTATTTTAATTATTAAAATGTTAAAATGGCCTAATTGAAAAACTAGTTCAATTATGGTTTATTTACAAAATAATAAATAATAATAATAAAAGTGTTAATTATATTTATTTTTTTGGGTTTTTTATGAAAATGGTTAATTAAATTAATTATTAGTAATAAAATAAAAGGGTTAAAAATAATAGGAAATAACAAAAACAAATAAATAATAAAAGAAAAGAAATGAAAACCAAGGGGGTGTGGGCCAAATAGGAGAGTGTGATGTTGAATCTGGGCCCATTAAGAAGCCAGCTCGTTGACTTTTCCAGTTGAGTGTAATGCTGTTGACTAGGGTGCATCATGGATTGCATGTTCTGGCCTTCAGATTGGTCTTGAAGCCACTTGTCAGGCCAGCGTATGAGTGTGCATGGTGGGGTTCTGAGCATATGCTGCATGGAAACATTTGAAACAAAATAATAGAAATTATTTGGGGGACCTGGGATTCGAACCCAGGTCCCAAGGGTCAATGCCTGTACGCCTAACCAATTGAGCTGTGTGACTTAACTCTTAATATTATGGAACATAATTATTATAAGAAAAAAAACAAAGTCAATGATATAAAATAAAAAAACACGCTGGAATTCAAACCCCCCAGTCAGGTCTTGCCACGCCAGCATTCTTCTTCATCGTGTACCTGTAACATAAGCAAATAGCGGGGGTTTTAAACCCCCACTAAACACGACCTGCAAAAAATAGCGAATAGCTCATGCTTGAACATAAATTGAGCGCGAGGTCATGGTTGTGTTCGTTTGGATGTCACGATTTCAATGGTATACGTTTGGTTGTCCAATTTTTCCATATGGGGAAAGCCCCAATTTGGAGCTCTGAAAAACCTAGCTTTTGACAATGGTGGATCCTGATACACGCATCATTAGTTCAATCAAATGCTACCAATAGCTTCAGAATGTTAAAATGAGTATAAATCAATTCAAAAAGAATGTTAAAAGCGCATGGAAATGGAGTTTTGATTTTCACATATTGGACAAACCGTGGGGTGTCGTGAGGATGATTATTTGCGTGTTTGGGCTTGATTTTGATTGCTAGAGAATCCTGGCAATGCAAGGAAGGTGTTTAGATTGGAATAGAGGCTTGAGAGGCACTGCAACTAGGTTTTCAGTTTCTCCTTTTTCTTTGAAATTTTTGAAAAGTGTATGGCCGTTTTTTGTGTCTCTAGCTCGTGAATCCCATTGTGATAGCTTGCATATAGGTTATGTAATGTGTTTCAATCAGAATTAAGGCCAATAACACAATGCATTCATGTTTGAGATTTGCTATGAACTCCATTAAAACACCTTCCATTTTTGTGCCAAAATTTGAATTCTTGCTTCATTTAGATCTTTGCACGAAATTGGAATGATCATGATGATGTATCAAAGCATTTCAATACAAGAAATATCCCCTAATTAACTTCTTTGATTTTATTTGATTTTAAAAGATTTAAAATGAATTAAATCAAATAAAATTAAATAAAAAATGAAAAAAATTAATTTTAAATCTTGAAATAATTTGTGGGACACGTGGGAAGCATGGCCAAGCTGAAACAAGTGGAAAAAGTGGGGCCCTTTTGTCAAAAATGAAGTTTCAAAGATAATTGTTTTTGGCCTTTTCACAAAAATTTCCCAACTTCTCCAATGCATATCTTGCTCGATTTTGAAGTTATGAACATGTTCTTGGACATTTTGGAAAGGTATTGAAGTCCTCTAACCAATGTCTTTGGTCCCATGTCATTTTGATTTACCAATCTCAAGTTATGGTCTTTGACTTAAAGTCCCTTTTTGTTGACTTTTGAAAATGACCTATAATGTTGAAATTGATAACTTTTTGTGAGAGCATTTCTTGGACTTGGAATGTGAAGATTAATTGTAGGAAATGTCTTCCCCTTCAAGATGAGCGTTGGATGGGATTTTTCTGATGAACCATGAAAAAGTTATGCCTTGGTCAAGTTACAGTTGACTTTTCAACTGTCCAAAAATAGAAACTTTTGACACCTTGATGATTTTTGAGCCATTCTTGTGAAATCATGATAAAGAATTGATCAAATGATGATTTTGGCTTCAAAATAATATGTTGACCAAAATTTTTGACTTTTGACTACCAAATGACCATTTTGCCCCTACAGTTGACTGTGGAGCAATTAGGGTTTTTGACTGTGCAACTTGACCTTGTGAGCCTTGAAACTTGACATGTAGGTGCTTGACAATGTGTATAGGCATATGTGACTTGATTGAGCCTTTGAAAACTTCAACTTCCTTGCAAGAACCAAAACCCTAATTTGACTGGCTTAGGAGGATGGTTGACTGTGTAGCCCTTGAGTAGATTTTGAACCATTTGAGGTGATGCTTGTCAAAAATTTGAAGATTATGGGAGGGCAAATTTTGGGGTACAACAGGTTCCTTTTGATAGTCAACAACGGAGTGACAATATCATCCACGGAGGCCACATACAGGTCTTCTTCCACAGCATTCACTCCATGCTGGGGCATGGGAGCAGTCACAACATTGGGCCTTTCGGGCGCCTCAAACTGTATTTATTTAGCATCAATAAGGTCTTGAACCTTATTCCTCAGAGCCCAGCAATCATCCGTAGTATGCCCCGGGCTATCAGAGTGATAAGCGCAACGGGCATTGGGGTTGTACTTTGGAGAAGCTGTGTTCACCACCTTCAGAGCTTCTTTGACAGTTACCAGATTGGTTGACAACAGTTGCGGCAAAATCTGAGACAGGGTCATACTGAGCCAAGTGTACTGCCTTTTGGGCCTCTCCCCTCTTGGTTGGTTGAACTGCTGAGGAGCAGCAACAGGCTTTGAAATTACCAATGCATAAACAGCACTGGCTTCCTTCTTGAAGGGCTTCTTTTCAGTATTCGCGGAGGCACCTTTCTGTATCTTTCCCGACTTGATACCAACTTCTATCCTTTCCCCGGTTAAGATCAGGTATGTGAACCCAGCTGAAGAATTACCAATCAGATGGTTGAAGAACGGATCGGACAGGGTCCCCAGGAACATGTCAACAAGTTCACGGTCAGTCAAAGGTGGTTGCACCCTACTAGCCAGGTCTCTCCACTTTTGCGCATACTCCTTGAATCCTTTGCCCGTCCCCAGTGACATACCCTGGAGTTGGGTACGCGTAGGAGCAAGGTCAGAATTGTACTGATACTGTTTATAAAATACGGTAGCCAAGTCCTCCCAGTTTCGAATACTGGCTCCATCCAGCTGATAGAACCACTCGAGTTGAGCCCCTGAAAGGCTATCCTGAAAGAAATGGATCCATAGGTTCTTGTCTGCAGCGTAAGGTTGGATCTTCCTTACATATGATCTGAGATGCATTTTTGGGCAAGACAGCCCGTCATATCTTGCAAAAACTGGCACTTTGAACTTCGGGGGGATCACAATTCCAGCAACTAATCCCAAATCTTTGAAATCTAAGCCGAGAACTCTCTGCAGCTCCATAGCTGCCAACTTGTCTTCCAAGCCTTTGTAATTATCATCGGTGGGCGGGTATTATTGCTCAGAGTAGTCTTCGTCTTCTTCAGCCTCTCTTTCTTCAGCTTCGGATTCGGAAGGTACCGCAGTTGCATTCCCTTTACTGGTTCCCTCTTCAGATGTAGGGGGAAATTCAAGCACTCTTCTGGCCTCACCCTCAAACCTTCTTCCTAGGGTAGCCACCCCGATTCTCTTCTTCTTCTTTTTCACTTGCTCTTTGTTCCCCAGCAGGGCTTTCAGATCCTCCTGACTTTTAGCCAAGGTCATCAGGAGATGTTGAAACTGTGAGTTCTGAGACTGCAAGTCCTTGACCGTCTATTCGAGATCCATCTTACTGAAATAAACAGCAGAAAGATAAGGAAACCTGGTGTAGAGACCTGCTTATGCGCATGATGAATGATATGCTTATGTATGCAATGTATTCAAGGATTTAGAAAATTCAAAATTGTTGCAAACAAAAAGAACGCACGTCATATTAATAAGAAGAAATTTGTCAGTACATAAATGCCCCATGGGCCAAATATTACAAAAAACTTCTCAAGGTAAAAAGACGTTGCGCATCCTCTTTGGTGCGATGTAGGTGTTGAGGGTCTCTTCCTCGTGGAGTCGGCGGGTAAGCTCCAAAACCTTCTTCTCACTGGCGTAGAAGCTGGCTTCAAAAGTGTTCCATTCCTCCTTGAGTTGGATCCAACTCTTCTGCATCTCTTCCCACGATGTAGGCATGTCAGGATATAGGATGGTGTAGGGAACCTCTCCTTCCTTAACGGGCTCTTTAATCACAGGGAGAACATGAGGGTAAGGCATCATTAAACTCTGGGCTCGGGTTCGTACCCACTTGAGATAAGGCTCAAGAGGGATGGAGTTCTTGTGCCCCAGTGTCTTGCTGTCTACCTTGTTAGGCATCCTCCAAGCTCTGATGAATCTTTGGCGAAGTCCTTGCGCATCGTTGTCGAAGTCAAAAACTGAGTCAGGAATCAACATGTCGTGAGGGCCATCCCTCCGTGCATATCCAAATTGTCTCAAAGCTAGACAAGGGTTGTAGGTAATGCCTTCCCTAATTCCAAGTAATGGGACATTAGGGAACTCTCCACAATGATCGACGATGATGACATTTTCTCTGGACCAAGAACACCAATGTACATCAGAGTGAGTGAGGGTCATCAACCGTTGTGACCACCTTAAGCCTTGGTCATTCTTCAAGACAGATTGTGGAAGGTGCAAAATAAACCACCTTGCAAGGAGAGGAGTACAGCACATGAGAACACCCCTCTTTCTCATTGTTCGTGTGTAAAATGAGTGAAGAATGTCCCCAAGCAATGTTGGTATTGGATTCCTGGATAAGAAGATCTTGACGGCGTTGACATCTACAAGCTGGTCAGGATTTGGGAACAAGACCAACCCATAAATGAGGAGTGCCACAATTTCTTCAAAGGCTTGTAGGTCCAATGAATTCCAACACTCTTGTGCCTTCTCAAACAAGAATTTTGCCAAGAAGCCTTTGACACCGCTTCTAGTTTCCCAATGCCCCTTGATGTCAGATGGTTGCAAGTGTAGTGCTTGAGCAACATCTTCAGGCTTTGGTTCTTTTTCCGTACCGTTGTAGGGTAGTTGATTAAGAATAGGAATTCTCAAGAGTTGAGAAAATTCCTCCAAAGTGGGCACCAATTGATAGTCGGGGAAAGTGAAACAGTGGTGAAGGGGGTCAAAGAACTGGAACAACACCTTTACCATGTCTTCTTCAATGCTGGTGTTGACTAGGCTGAGCAGTCTACCATGTCTTTCACTGAAGGGAGAGCTTTCCGGAATTCTGGACGTGAGCTCCTTGAGTTGAGAAGGGATTCTCACAAGGTTGACTTGGATAGTTTTCCTGCGAAGAATTTACATGACCTACAAAACAAGAACAAAGATGAAGATCCAAACCCTTGAAATGGTTAGTGTATGCATATGATGCTTTATGATGTTTATGATGTATGCACAAACATATGCACAAGCAATTCACACAAAACCCTAGTTTTAGGCTTGCATGCGGTTTCATAGGTAAGTACCCTCTTGAGTGTAGTTGGCTTAAAAACCTGTCCTATAAATAGTAACCGGGTTCTAAGGAGCTCAATATCATTGGATTGTTTTCCATGTTCATTGTTTTGGTTTAGCCACTTAACTAGCGACCAAAATATTCCAAGAAAACAAACCTCAATGAGTGTAGTATCGAGTATCTACCAACTTCGGACTGCACCAAAGCCGGTCATCTCACTACCCCTAATGAAAGGCCAAGATGGTCAAGTAAGGTTCTAGGTCATTAGTGCTTAGTGACATCACTCAGCGGCCCCGTACTCTCCTTGATTGAACTCAAGGGTTACCGGTACTCACAAATATGTCGCACTAATATAGCTATTGCTTCAACCGTGTCGGTATACCCCGCACAGTTTCCACAACGTATTGCTATCTATGAATGTTTCCCCAAATCCGGGTGTAGGATTTCAAACCCAAACAAGAGAGCCAAGATGTAAAGCAATCAAAGCAAACAATTAGTCATGCAAGAGGGTGATCTAAGCCCTAAGGTTACTCCACTTTAAAAGTTCTTCCTATCCCCAGCAGAGTCGCCAGTTCTGTGATACGGTGGGAGAACTGACTTGAGGTTTTGCGTTTGTTTTCGCAAATGTTTCGGTTGAGCAAGAGTCGCCACCGACTTTTTATTTTATCCTAAGGAAAGGTTAAAAAGCACAGCAAAAACCTTTGAGATGTTTTCTTGGGTTCGGGGAGTAGATTATAGAAAGGGAAGGTATTAGCACCCTTTCTATCCATGGTTATCCATGGGCTCTTAGTTACTTTCTTAGATCAACTTGCCTTGATTTTCAATTGTTTGAAATGGTGCTTTCAATTGTTTGAAATGGTGCTTTGTGTGTGGGTTTTGAAAATGTTTTGAAAAGAGGCCAATGTGGTGGCAACCTTTGTAATGATCCATGTTGGGATGTATACAAAGGTGTACTTATCTTTTGAAAAGTTTTCAATGTTTTTGAAAGTTGTTTTGAAAGTGTGTTGTGATGTGTGGTTTTGAAAAATAGGCAAGTGTTTTTGTTTTGCAAGTTGGCAAGTAACCAAGAGCTATCTACCCTAAATTTCTCAAAGATCTTTCTTGTGTTTTTAACCCTTTTAACAATTTTGTTCCACCATTGTATTTGGTGGACAATATTGTGTTAGGATGTGAACGGGACGGGCGCGGGTCATCGTTTAGACCATGATTGCAATGGTGCCAAGTGTCTTTGGGCAATTTTTCCTTTAAGGGACTTGATCATTTTTTAGGCAACTTTTGAAAGCGTCATCGAGGGACTATGATCATTTGAATTTGTTTTGTTTTGCCAAAGACACCCAACATGCAATATGGCCCATTATTGAAGGCAACAAGTGGAATAACCCTAGGGGTGTTAGTGTGCAAGTGTGTTTTATTGCATACAAGAGTTTATCTCTGAATTAGGATTTTCTATTTCATTGATTTTATCTTGCCATACATATCGTAATTACTAGCAATAAGAAGCGGAAATATAAAATCCTACGCTATTACAACAATTAGGGAGTGGGGATACACATTTGTACATGGGGGGTTCAACGAGAAAAATAGACAAAAAAGAAAATAGCAAAAAACAAGATAGAGAGAAAGAGAGAGGGAGCCAGCGCGCTGCTGAGAGGTCATCAGAAGTTCTGACTCAGACCCGCTACCAGATGATCAACCTTTTGGTTAAACTGTATGAGTCAGAACTTCTGACTCTGGCACCTGCAAAACAGAAACCTGTTAGTGGGGAAATCAGAAGTTCTGACCCCCCTGCGCTGCAAGACAGAAGTTTGTTAGTGGGGAACTCAGAAGTTCTGATCCTGCTGGAAAGACAATAACTCTCAGAGGTTCTGATATTATTGACAGCAAAACAGACTTCATATGTGCTAACGTCAAAGTCAGCACTTGGCTTCTCCCTGTACTAATCAGAACATCTGCAGTTTTGTTATTATTCCACAAAACAGGAAACATATTTGGAACAGCTCCAGCAAATGTCAAAGTGTTTCAGAGGGCAGAACCAACAAGGTCACAGGCAGGTTCTACACTGGCTCAGAACGTTCTGAGGTATGAAAATCCTCAGAACACAAACAACAACAACATGATATTTACATTATGTTTATTTAAGCATGCACAGCTGATGATGCGTAGCAGCGTGATGAAGGTCAGCAGGTGCTTACCTGGCTGTTGGAAAAGTTTGTGGATGAGAGCTAGCTTTTGGCTCTGATGGTATTCTGGACAAATTCTTTTTGAAAAGGGTAGGTGAAGGTGTATGCATATATAGGGTCAGAAGTTTGAAAAGGGTGTTTTTAGTTCACAAAGAAAACTGGGTATTTGATGAAGTTTGAAGGTAAGAAATTCAAAGTTATGAAACACTGGAGATTTTGGCAGAGTTTCACAACACTTTCTTGCTAAAGATTTCTGTTTTTCTTCTAGCAATTTTTTTGTTTCTTTTGGACGCCTCCTTTCAGTGGGCAATGATTCTCTATTTATAGGCAAAAACTCTTGTGGATTTCTTGAACATTAAAGCGCCAACAGAGGCTGGGTTGTTCTTTGAAAGAAATTCCTGGGAAGTTGTGATAACAGATAGCCTTTCAGCCTAGGCTGGAATAGCAGGCGTGGATTGGAGAGAAGTGACCCCTTAGGTGGACGGTGGCGTGTAGACCCATGCCAAAACCTGCATAAAGGCATTTTCCAAGCCACACGTGAAGGGATTACTTGGATGAATGTTCAGGAGTGGTTGGGAGCATTAATGAGCATTAAATGGTGATGAGACTTATCAACACCAATATTCTGGTAATGGAAACCAAACTTAGAACCAGCAGTTATGTTTCACCAAGAACAACGTAAACCATGCTCTGGTCTTGGCCTCCTATTGTCTTAGCAAGTTCTGGGGATTCTCCTGATTTTCTGACACGTTCCTTGGATTTGCTTCTGGAACTCCTGGGCTTATAGATTCTGTATCAGTGTAACACCCACTCTTCTGAACTTTTCATATTCTGATTTCAGCATGTTCTGAAAGAGCCTTCAGACTTCCTTGCTTCTTTTGCATTCCTTTAGCAAATTCTGGCTGAGCTTGCGTAACTGCTGAAAGAGTCATGTTTTGTCTGAGACTTACGTATTGAGCCACGTTTACAACTTCTGATTGAACTGATGTAGCTGTTGAAGAGCCAACTTCTGACTGCGCTGAGCCAAGCTTGCAACTTCTGACCGTTTCTATCTGGAGTTTGGTCCAAAAGTTCTGAAGCGTTGATTTCTTCTTAAACACTCATTTTTTAGAGAAAAATTCCAAGTACTTAGAATTTAATTTTTCTCAAGATAAAAGCGTTGTCTTTAGAGCTTGTGTGATCATCTTGCTCTTGTAAATGGTTTGCTTGGGCAAAAATGACAATTCAGGACTTGGATTTGTTTCAGAGGGAACTCTGAAAGTCCAAGATGACTTCCTGAAGAAAGAAAGGGCAAATTTTGGGGTACAACACATACTTTATACAAAGTCAACTCTCCTTGAGCCTCTCAACTGTTTTTTCTGCACACACAATGTTAAAGAAAGAAGGAAGATTCCTAAAAAATCCTAGCCACTTCAGATCCCTTTTGTACCATGCATTGGGACATAAAATTTCACATAACTTGGTTGTTTCATCCCAACCAAACTAGAATTTTGATAGCTTGTAAAACAAACTCTCTCATCCTCTCAAACCTTCTATATAAATAGAGAGGCCATTTGCAAGCTAAAGAGTAGAAGTTTTTGTTGTATAGACAAGTTTCTCAAAACCCCTCATACTCTCAAAAAAACCACAACTGTCCACAAAACCTCCACTCTTGAGCTTAGAAACCAAAATCTTCAAATCTCTCAAACCTTGCATTTCTGTCCAAACAAACCATCCACATACTTCATATACATCATATAGAAGTTGTTCAAACACAAGAGAAACTTCTATAGCATCATTATCACCATTCTCAAAACTAAAAAACAAGCACTTGACTTCTCCAAGACAATACAAGAACTCTAAATCAAAATACAAATTTCAGCTTCAAGGTAAGTTTTTTTGACTTTAAACTCTTCATACAAGCATCATTAGTGGTTCATTTGTGATGATAAAATGTAGATATCATTGCCCTGAAGCTAACCATGTGTTTACTTTTCATTTTCATTAACCATGTGTTAAGAACTAACTCATATATGCAGCAGAAAAGTGTTAGTAAAAAACAGCAGTATGAGTCAAACATATCATTATGATTCGACACATATTAAGTACAAAACAGGTTATGAGTCGATACAAAACAAGAATAAGTCGACACATAACAGAAATGAGTCGATACAAACCATTATGTGTCGACTCATACTGAGTTGTTTTTGACTTCCAGGAGCAAATAAATGATATGTATCGGTACATAAGTGCACGTGTCGATGCAAAACAGGTTATGAGCCGACACAAACCTTTATGTATCGACTCATACTAAGTTAGTTTTGATTTCTAGGAGCAAGGAATGATATGTATCGATGCATAAGTACATGTGTCGATACAAAATATATATGAGCCAATGCATAAGTGCATGTGTCAATGCATAAAAAAAATTTGTGTCAATGCGTAAGTGCATGTGTCAATACATAAAAGTTTTCTTAAAACAATTTTTCTTTTTTTACATTATCTTTATATTTGTTTAAATTTTTATTGTTATTCATTATTCAATATGGTTGTAATAGTGACTTAGGGTTTAATTACTTGTCATCTCCCCTTTTGTAAATTTGTACCTCCATCCCCAAATGATGTAATAGCGTAGAATCTTTACAGTTCGCAATTTATCGCTTTCAAATATAAATGCTAGTAATTAGGGTTTTTATGGAAAGACTTAAAATCAACAAGTAGACAACCTTAATTCAAGACAAAAATGCATGAAATCAATACACTCGCACACGCGCACCTCTAGGGTAATCCACACTTGTTGCCACTTATTTAAATAGTCGTGTATCTCGAACGTGGTATGATTTAGCTAAGACACTCGAATACAAGATTGTAGTCCCTCAATGAGCCTTCGATGTTGCCTTTGGTAAAACGATCTTAGACCCTTACGAAAAATCGCTAAGGTATCCTACAATGTTGCCTTCTATGACTATACGACGACCCACGCACATCCCTTCACATCCAATGATAGGGCTTCTTATCAATCAATGTTAAGATAGCAATATATAAAGGAGGAGGAAAAGAAATAAGACTTTTTGAGTAGGTAGAACGCTCGTAGTTGCTTGCTCATAACCATCTCCAAAACATCTTTCAAAACACACTAACACTTTCAAATGAAATATTTTCAAAAGTTAACACTTTGTATGCATTCTTATAGAGACGAGAATCATTACAAAGTTCGCCTAAGCAAAGGCACTTTCAAAAACACTTTAAAATGAATTATTTTAAAAAGTCATAACTTTGTATGCATTCTTATAGAGACGAGAATCATTACAAAGTTCGCCTAAGCAAAGGCACTTTCAAAAACCATCACAAACACATTTCAAACAAAGCATTTCTAAGTGAGCTAGAAACCAAGAGCCCGTAGATAACTACGGATGAAAAGGGTCTTTCCTGTTCTTTTCACCCTTTCCTTTATTGGATAAAAGAAAAGTCGGTAGAGACTCTTGCAATCTGCAACAATTGCGATAAAACGCAAAATGCCCGAGTGAGTTCTCCCACCGTATCATAGAACTGGAGACTCTGATAGGGATTAGATTAACTTAAAATTGGGGTTACCTTAGAGACTATATTACCTTTAAATGCTTTCATTGTTTGACTTGTTTGCTTTACATTTTGGGTCCTTGTTTGGGTTTTGTGTTGATCCTCTACCCGGATCGGGGAACATTATCAGGTAAGTAGCAATAGATCATGGGGACTATGCGGGGTATACCAACATGGTTGAAGCGATGGCTACGTTAGTGTGACACATTTGTTGGTACCGGTATCCCTTGAGTCCAGTAAAGGAGAATACGGGGCCGCTGTGTGGTGTCATGAAGCACTAACTGACCGTAGAACCTTTAATTAAACAACTTGGCCATTAGGAAGTAGTGAGATAGCCGGATTTGGTGCAGTCTGAAGTTAGTTGATACTCGATGCTACGCTCATTGAGATTGGACTTTCAGGATATTTCAGTCACCAATAAAGAGGCTTGCGCTGAAAAAATGCCCGATGAAGAAAGATCAGTGATATTGAGATTCTCTAGAACTCAGTTACTTTCTAGGATAGGTTGAACCAACTAAACTTCAAGAGGATACTTACCTATAAACCCCATGCAAGCCTAAACCTAAGGACTTGTTTGTGTGCTTGTATATGATTATTTGTACATAACATCATGGCATCATACCATAGCATTTTTAATAACCATTTCAAGGGTCTTAAGGGTTTGTGATGCAGGGTTTCGAGAGGCAAGATGATTTATTTTCCTCTAGCCAAATGCTGTCAAAAACCAAAGCACGATAGCTTTATCAAGGGATATGACCCACTTGACATGGTGAGCTTGATTCTCGTAGAAGGACATTCAACGATACAAAGTTATTCAAAGTTGTAATCAAAGTTCAACTTCTAACATTTTATGGTGTTTACCCCACGAGATCCTTGAAAACATCGCATCCGCATACCATGCATCATATCATGACAGGTTTTTCCTATACAAGTTTTCTCATCCGTTTACTGTTTATTTCAAGTAAAGATGGCTCTCTAGAAGACTGTCCAAGATCTTTAGACCCAAAATGATCAGCTTCAAGATATGTTCCTAGACCTGTCCAAGGGGCAAGAAGAAGTGAAAGCGCTTCTCATTGACAGCATGACCAATGGCAATCCTGAAGACGACAAGGAGGGCCATATGAGACAATTGCAAGCGGAGATAGCAATGATAAGAATTCATATGTTGGGACAGATGGCTCTTATCCAAAACTTAGCTCGGGGCCAAGAAGAGTTGAGAATTCTTGTCAACAAGCTTCATCAAGACGAACGCAACCGTATGAAACAAACAGTTAAGATTGTGGGATCAAGTCATTAATCATCTCCCGATGAGACAAGAAGTTGGCTTGGTGGAGAGTAGACCTTTCCAAATTTCTGCTACACAAGCCCAACAACGACCTCACCAACAACGACAGGGTAGTCAGCGTAAGCAGGATACATCCAATAGGAAATATACCAAACTTAACATGCTGATGTGGCAAGCCTTGCAACACATGTTGAAGATGAATTTGGTAACATTGAAGGATCCTCCTCAGAATCCTAATACTTCTGCTCCTAACTACAATCCTGATGTAAGGTGTGCATATCACTCCAACAGTTCGGGGCATGATACGGATAGCTGTTGGATGTTGAAATATAAGATTCAAGACATGATTGACGAAGGAGTATTGGAACTCACACAAGATGGGCAAATTAAGTTTTTCTATCACCCTTCAAAGACACACCATCTGAAGTGACAAATTTAAGCGAAGAAATTTTTGTTCATTCGAATTTTCAGTTTTAATTTTTTTATTTACTTAAACATTTATCTTTATGCCAGACCTTGGTTGTTCTCACTAATGCATTGCATATGTTTGTCTTGAGTTAATCCATTCGATTTCACTATACTGAAATTATGCTTTTACCTCTTTTTATATGATATTTAACTCTCGACTGCAAGCCTTAAGCCTTTAGAAGGAGGATGACGAAAACAATACCATAATCTCATACAATATTCTTTTAGATAGACCTTGCTGACGATGTACATACGCTCTTTCAATTCCTAAATAGTGGAGTTGTAAGGAAGATAATCCCTAGTCAAGCTCTTTGAGCCAAAGAAGTAGGAGTTTTCTTTTTTGCACAAACTGAAACCTTTAATCATAACCTGGGGCAGGGTAGTTTCTCAGTTAATTCAAATGCGCGTTCAGTCGCAAGCTTTCACTTCGTACACAATGAATTACATTAAAAAAATCCTTCTAATTAAAAGACGGTGATGGTTCACTGTAAAATAGTTAGTCGTTGTTTCTCAAAAGAAAAACCCATTGAATCAAAACCTATGAAGAAAACTTTAAAAAAACTGGGGCATCCCGCTGATTGTGGTCACAAAACAAAAAAAAGTCAGGCAAAAATTAGGGACAATAAATAAATAAAAAAGCGGTCGTTACAAATCTTCAACAACAGAAAAATGTTGCAAAATTGACTGCCTTCCCAAATAGACTTCCAGTATCCGAACCATCACCAAAATATTATTCCAGATTCTAGTAAGAGATAAATGTGCGATCAACTGAGTATAAGAATGGAGAACATCATGGAGAACGGGTTGGGTACAAATAAACTTTGATCCTTATCTTTTATTTCTTAAACCATGAACCAGGCCACTTTACAGCCCTTTATAAGTCCTAATTGAAGCATAGGTTAGTCTGAAAGCATGCTGTTACAAAAGGTATCCAGACTCTTGTAAGGCTTACTCTAAATCATGAGTTGAATTCATATTCTTACAAAATTTTGTTGCTCTTTAAAAGTTCATTTTTTATTAAAAAAAAATCTCAAGACAAACATAAACTTTGCATTGTTTGAATACCGCTGTTTACATATGGCTAATTGTTTGACAACAGAGAAATTCACACGATGAATATCCAATGAACGAAAACTCTCTCAATAAACCGAATCACTTCAAATGGAAAGACGCTTCCAAATGACAAATCTCTCATAATCAAGGGGGAATGACATGTTATTTTCCAACTCACGAGTGGCAGTGTAGTCAAGATTCCAAGAAATATCTCATAAAGTCCTGAATAGCCAGGCGCATGTCTCCATCGGAATCACTTATGGAATTGAACATGAATTCCAGTAAAGGGTCACGTACGACCAAGAAAACATTTTCTGGCAGTACTATAACACTTACTACCATAGACAATAAAAATTCTCCACACCTTGTAAACATGGACATGGTCGAAAAATATTATGCATGAAAAGAGACCCGCTAGGTTGACATACCTAGGTAAAAATAAGGGCATCCTGGCGAACCAAAAGGTTCAGGAAAAAATTAAGGATATATACAAAAGATTGTACACCCGGCAAGTCAAAAACCTGAAAAGGCGAACTGGGGAAAAAAAGGGTATCCCGTTGGACTGAAAATTTGAATAAACGGTCCAGGCAAAAGTTAGGGATTAAAGCTTACGACTATGTCCCGTTATCTCATCATTTTGTCTATCAGTAAAATATTTGTCACTCTGATCAACGTTTACTAATGACTCTAGGAGAAGATAGAGTTAAAGCTATCAACTAATCCCCACGAGACCAAAATTCATGGATATCCCTACAGAGTTACTTCAACAAGATTATCCCCACAAAGTATAATCTCCTAAAAACCCTCTCCCCAACTGAGTGTGGCCTTAACTGAAAAAATGAACCTTGCATGAAAGAATTCATGTCCCCAGTAAGGTCTCAAAAATATCCTTCTCAATAGAGTTTATTTCCCCAACAGACTACAAATTCCCAAGCTCGAGGTCTTTTCTCGGACTATTACAAATCAATGGACAAAATCCCTTATCACCAATAGAGTCGATATTATCCCCGGTAAGTTGCTGCGAAGCCTGGAAACCGACCAGATAACAGTTAACTTCAACTTTTTGCGAAGCCTAGAATCCAACCATATAATAGTTAATTTCATCTAAGTTGTTGCAAAGCCTGGAATCCGACCAAATAACAATTAACTTCAATTTTCTACGAAGCCTGGAATTCGACCAGATAACAGTTAATTTCATCTAAGTTGTTGCGAAGCCTGGAATCCGACCAGATAACAATTAATTTTAATTTTCTGTGAAGCCTGGAATCCGACCAGATAAGAGTTGATTTCATCTAAGTTGCTGCAAAGCCTGGAATCCGACCAGATAACAGTTAATTTCATCTAAGTTGCTGCGAAGCTTGGAATCCGACCAGATAATAGTTAACTTCAATTTTCTGTGAAGCCTGGAAACCGACCAGGTAACAGTTAATTTCATCTAAGTTGCTGCGAAGCCTGGAATCCGACCAGATAACAGTTACCTTCAATTTTCTGTGAAGCCTGGAATCCGACCAAATAACTGTTAACTTCATCTAAGTTGTTGCGAAGCTTGGAATCGGACCAGATAACAGTTTACTTCAATTTTTTGGGAAGCCTGGAATTCGACCAGATAACAGTTAATTTCATCTAAGTTGTTGTGAAGCCTGGAATCTGACCAGATAACAGTTAACTTCAATTTTCTGTGAAGTCTGGAATCTGACCAGATACTAGCTAATTTCATATAAGTTGCGACGAAGCCTGGAATCCGACCAGATAACAGTTTAACTTCAATTTTCTGCGAAGCCTGGAATCTGACCAGATAATAGTTAATTTCATCTAAGTTGCTGCGAAGCCTGGAATCCAACCAGATAACAGTTTAACTTCAATTTTCTGTGAAGCCTGAAATCCCATATAACAGTTAATTTCATCTAAGTTTTTGCGAAGCCTGGAATCCTACCAGATAATAGTTAACTTCAATTTTCTGCAAAGCCTGCAATCCGACCAGATAACAGTTAATTTAATCTTCCCCAACAAGTTGCTGCGAAGCCTAGATTTCGACCAGATAATAACTAACTTTTATTCTCCCCAGTCAAGAAGTAACTCCACTGTAGAGCAATGGACAACTAAAACTCTTGAACATTATTCCCCAAGCAGAAATCAACACTCCCCTGAGAGTTTTCTCAAGCAAAGACAATGTTTCCCTGCGGAATTCTCCTTATATAAAAAAGCAGGAATCCCCAGCAGAAACACTCTAAACAAGATTTAAAGATGCACATACTCTTCATCCCAAACAATAATCCAGGATTTAACTTCCCAAAATTCCCCAGCATTTGTTAAGTATTTATTTTCCAGACAAAGATACACTTCAACAATATTTCATATTCATACATAATACTAAATGGGATATCGAGGAGTTGCCCCCAAGTATCGCAGTTTCCTTCTTCAATTGCCGCACGGGCGTCTTTGACTGAAACCATCTTTGGCGTGGCCCTAACAGCTTTAGACTCATCAGAAGAACATTTGGTAGCAGCAATCATTGGTGGCATGACTTCAAAGGCTTGACATGGGGTTTCAATGAATTCTCCATCCATCTCTACGTACTTGAAAGAGTTAAGGTGGCTCACCATAAACTCTTCTTCTCCACAGAAGGTGACTATTCTGCCCTTGACTGGATATTTGAGTTTCTGATGGAGAGTTGAGGTTATTGCACCAGCTTTATGGATCCACGGGCGACCTAACAAACAAGAATAGCCAGGTTAAATATCCATAATATAGAAGGTGGACTTGAAGATTTGGGAGCCCACTTTGATCGGAAGATCTACTTCCCCATGAACAGTCCTCTTTGATCCATCAAATGCCCTTACAATTATATCACTTGGCTTCAAGACTAAATCTTCACATTCAAGATGGTCTAACGCCCCCTTGGGTAATACATTCAGAGAAGAACCAGTGTCGACTAGCACATGTGCTAAGGTAGTCCCCTTGCACTCAACAGAAACATGTAAAGCTTTATTGTGATTCTTCCCAAAAAGGGTTAAGTCAGCATCTGAAAATCCCAAGCCATTATCAGCTGTCAGGCTAGCCATGCAATTGTCAAATTGGTCTATTATTGTCTCATGGGGGACATAAGCCTTTTTTAGGAACTTGATTAACGTCTGAGCATGGGCATCGAAACAAAGCAGTAATGACAATATTGAAATCTTAGAAGGGGTTTTCCCCAACTGCTCCACAATCTTGAAGTCGCTTCTTTTTATTATCTTCAAGATCTCGTCCATCTCACGGGCGGAGGGTTCTTCATTAGATATGTCCTTGGAGGGTACTTCAATCACATCAGGCTCAACAACCTTCTCTTTCCCTCTTGTATCAGTACTTGGCTTGGCAGCAGTAATGCAGATTGGTGTCCTTGTAACAACTGGTGGTGAGATATTGGGTGAAAATATTCTCCCAGTTCTAGTTACTTTGCTTGAACCATCTATGTTACCAACATTGTCATCGTTTTCCTCTTCGGTCTAAGCGTCTTGTTTAATCCCATGATAGAACACCTCGGCACCATAATTCCATGGTATTGCCTTATTCGAAGAATAGGGAAACGGCCCGGGATTGGTAATTATTAAGGGATCAATAGTGTGTTCATTTGAAATCCTAATAGGACCTTTGGAGGCGATCCTAAGAAGCTTGTTTGAGATGGTAATAATGGAGAGGTCTTCACAGTTGTTAGTCAAACTTTTAGCAAGTGGAGTTTTCTCGAATAGAATTGCGTGGCTATCCATTAGGCGTTGTATGCCTTTCTTCAGCCCTTCACATCCATTGAGTTGTCTTGTACAGCACACACAGTCCTTTACGCAGCCAGGGAAAATCCCTACTTTCAACAGATTATTTTTGATTATATTCAGCGGAGTAGTCAATTCTTCAATAGAGGCAACAAAAATTGTATCTTCAACAGCATTAACACTTTTATCATGCTTCGGCATTGGATCGGTAATTACATCTGGCGTCGGAGGAGGATCAAACTCAATAGTCTTATTGTCAATCAAATCTTGGATTTTGTTCTTCAAGGCCCAACACTGGTCATTCTCGTTCCCGGGGATGCTTGAATGGTAAGCGCGCTTAGCGTTTGGATTATACTTTGGTGAAGAGGTATCAGGGTTGGCGGGAGGATCGCACAATGTCACTAAATTAGCCTTGAGCAAATGTTGCAGGGCTTGAGACAATGACATGCCTAACCTCATAAATTTTCTTCTTGGAGTTTCAAAACGTTGATGATTTGTAGATGGTCTTGGAGTAGGAGTTGGATTAGAGATTCAGACAGCATTGACAGACAGGTGATCATTCTTCTTAGTATGGGCCCTTACCCCGTACACAACATTGACTTCCTTCTTTGCAGCAAAAGGTTTCTTGATAGGATTGGGAGTGGAGGTAGATGCCACATAGATCTTCCCACTTTTGATGCCACTTTCAACTCTTTCACCGGTTAAGATTAATTCGGTGAAACCAGAAGAAGAGCAACCAACCAATAGATTAAAGAAGGGACCAGATAAAGTTCCCATGAACATGTTGATGTGCTCCCTATTAGTCAGGGTCGGTTGGACCCTACTAGCAAGGTCTCTCCATTTTTGTGCATATTCCTTAAATACTTCATTCTTTCCCATTGTCATATCTTGTAATTGAACCCTCGTTGGCGCCAAGTCGGTGTTGTACTGATACTAATGGTAGAAGGCAGTATCTAAATCCTCCCAAGTATTGATATGAGAACCGTCTAACTGATAAAACCATTCAAGTTGCATTCCAGTTAAGCTTTCTTGGAAAAAGTGAACCTAGAGCTTCTTATCAGAGGTGTGCGGTTGTATCTTGCACACATAAGACTTTAGGTGGAGTTTTGGACAAGAAACTCCATCATATTTTGAAAATAATGGTATTTTGAATTTGTGGGGGATGACTACCCCAGAGATCAAACCCAAATCATCAAAATCTAAACCGGGGACGACTTGGATTTCAACAGCTTTCAATATGTCTTCTAACTGCTTGTATTTGATATCGACGGGTGGATACTGCTCATCAAAATAATCATCATCTGATACTTGATCATTAGCACAGTCAGCCTGAGTACTCTTGACCTTACCGATATGGTTCTCGTCCTCTTCAGATGAGTCTCCTCCTACTGGGATTTGACGGACTGTCTCCTTGAACCTTCTACTCATGTTGAGTAGAGCTTTCTTCTTTGACTTCTTCTTAACAGCCAGCAAAGCCATCATATCTTGCTGCCTCTTGGCTAGGGCTAGTAGAGTCTCCTAAAACTGATAATTCTAGGCTTGGAGATCCTTCATAGTTTTCTCTAGATCCATCTTGCTGAAACAAACAGCAGAGAGATAAGGAAACCTGTTATGCGAAAACCTGTTATGTTATGATGCATGAATATGCATATGCAAATGATTTCAAGGATTAATGAGATTTAAATTTTTATAGAGAAAAGAACAAATGTTAATTTTCATTATACAAAACAAGAGAGATTACATAATGCCTCTTGGGCTTACAAAATAACTTTCTAAGATAAAAAGACCGAACGCATCCTCTTTGGCGCGAGATAAGCGTTCACACTTTGCTCTTCTTTTAGCTGCTTCGTAAGCTCCAAGACCCTCTTCCCACTAGCATAGAATTGAGCTTCGAAAGTATCTCGTTCTTCCTTAAGATGAATCCAACCCTTTTGCAAGTCTTCGAGATAGGTAGGCATGTCGGGATGGAGGATAGTGTAGGGAACATCTCCTTCGACCACAGGCTCCATGATAACTGGTAAGATGTAAGGATAAGGCATCACAAGTTTCTGAGCACGAGCTTGCACCCATTTAAGGTAAGGCTCGATGGGAATGGAGTTCTTGTGTCCTAACGTCTTACTATCCACCTTTTTCAACATCCTCCAAGCTCGGATAAACCACTGACGGTAACCTTGATCGTCATTCTCGTAGTCGAATACCACTCCTTGGATAAGCATCTCATGTGGACCATCCCTTCAGGCGTAACCAAACTGTCGTAAGGACAAGAAGGGGTTATAAGTGATACCTCCTCTAATTCCAAGTAAGGGGACATTAGGGAATTCTCCACAACGGTCGACGATAGTAACATTTTCCAAAGATCGGGAACACCAATGAATATCTGAATGTCTGAGCGTCATCAACCTATGGGACCATCTTGAACCTTGACCATTTTTCAACACAGATTGGGGAAGATACGAAATAAACCATCTTGCCAAGAGAGGAGTGCAACACATAAGTATACCTCTCTTCCTCAATGTGCGAGAGTGAAAATAATGTAGGATGTCTCCTAACAAAGTAGGCACCAGGTTACGAGACATGAAGATTTTGACGGTGTTTACATCTATGAGTTGGTCAGGATTTGGAAACAAAACCATCCCATAGATAAGAAGGGCCACAATTTCCTCAAAATCTTGTAAGTCCAAGGAGTTCCAACAATCTTGAGCTTTCTCAAACAGGAATTTGGCCAAGAAACCTTTGACACCACTCCTTGTTTCCCAATTAGTTGTGACATCAGATTGTTTCAAGTGTAGGGCTTGAGAAATCTCTTCAGGTTTTGGATCTCTTTCCGTACCATTGAAGGGTAGTTGATTGAGAATGGGGATCCTCAAGAGTTGGGATAATTCTTCTAAAGTCGGCACAATTTGATAGTCGGAAAAAGTGAAGCAATGGTGTAGAGGATCAAAGAACTGGAAGATCACCTCTATCATGTCTTCATCAGTGTTGGAGGTAACCAAGTTTAGTAGGCGACCATGTCTTTTGGTAAATGGAGAATTTTCAGGAATCCTTGATGCTAGCTCTTTAAGTTGAGGAGGGATCCTTACGAGATTGACTTGAATGGTTTTCCTGCGAATAGAAGCCATGTCCTACAAAACAGAACAAAGATAAATCCCAAAAATCCTTGAAATGGTTAGTGAGTATGAGTATGATGTTATGATGTTTATGATGTTATGTACAAGTAAATATATACAAACAAGGCAAACAAATCCTTAGGTTCAGGATTGCATGGAGTCTCATAGGTAAATACCCTCTTGAAGTTTAGTTGGCTCAAACCTGTCATAGAAATAGTAACCGGGTTCTAAAGGAGCTCAATATCACTGGCCTATCTTCTCGGGCATTATTTCAGCGTAAGCCTCTTTAATGGCGACCGAAATATCCCAAAAAACAAACCTAAATGAGTGTAGTATCGAGGATCTACCAACTTCGGACTGCACCAAAGTCGGTCATCTCACTACGTCCTAATGGCCAAGTTGGTCAAGTAAAGGTTCTAAAGTCAGTTAGTGCTTTATGACATCACTCAGCGGCCCCGTATTCTCCTTGACTACTCAAGGGATACCGGTACCCACAAATATATCACACTAACATAGCTATTGCTTAGACCATGTCAGTATACGCCGCACAATTTCCAAAATGTATTGCTACTTACCTATAAGGTATCCCAAATCTGGATAGAGGATTTAAATCCAAACAAAAGAACCAAAATGTAAAGAAAACAAATCAAATAATGAAAGCAAGTAAATGTGATCTAGCCCTAAGGTAACCCCATATTTAAGAATGTCCCCAGCAGAGTCGCCAGTTCTGTGATACGGTGGGAGAACTGACTTGGTGTTTTGAGTTTTATCGCAAATGTTACGGTTAGCAAGAGTCGCCACCGACTTTTCTTTTTTCCAAGGAAAGGTGAAAAAGCACAGGAAAGACCTTTGAGATTATTCTTGAGTTCGGGGGGGTAGATTATGAAAAGGGAAGGTATTAACACCTTTTTCATCCACGGTTTTCCATGGGCTCATAGTTACTTGCTAGATCACTTGCTTTTGTTTGAAAATGTGTTTTGTGTGGTTTTTGAAAGTATTTTGAAAAGGTGCCATCGTTTAGGCAAACTTTGTAATGATTCTCGTTCGTAAGAATGTATACAAAGTGTTGATCTTTTGAAAATATTTTCAAGTTTAAAAGATGTTTTGAAAATTTTGGTGTTTGTTTTAAAAATAGCAAGGATGTTGTTGGTTTGAAAATGAGCAAGCAACTAGGAACATTCTACTTACTCAAAAGTCTTTCATGTTCATTTCCTTTTTCCTTTGCCGTTGTTATCTTACCATTGATTTGTTAAGTAACCCTATCTTTGGATGTAAAAGGGACGGGCGTGGGTCATCGTATAACCATGATTAGCAATATTGCAAGGCATCTTAGAATTTTTTCTTTAGGGACTAAGATCATTTCGAAAGGCAACATAGATAGCGTCATCGAGGGGCTATGATCTTGTATTTTGCTCGTCTTTGCTAAGATACCTCACATGCGTGATATGGCCATTTTTGTAAGGCAACCAAGTGGATTTACCCTAGGGGTGTTTGTGTGCAAGTGTATTGATTTACATGCATTGTTTTTGTCTTTGATTAGGGTTTTCTATTGATTAATTTTAGTCTTTCCATACAAAACCCTAATTACTAGCATTTGTATTTGAAAGCGTTAAATTGCGGAAAATAAAGTCTTACGCTATTACATCATTTAGGGGATGGGGGTACAATTTACAAATGGGGATGAAATAGGAACTTAAATATTATAACCAAATCGAATAACAGTGAAGGAAATGTAAAAACCGTGTAAAAAGAAGGAAAAATTGCATTTTGAACTATTATGTGTCGACACAAGCTCCTATGCATCGACACATAACTTTCCTTGCCCCTGTATTGCCAAATCAACTCAGTATGAATTGATACATAATGGTATGTGTTGACTCATACACTGCATGTGTCGACTCATACTTGCTTTGTGTCGACTCATACACTCTTTTTCCTTCTGTTTTGGGCATGTAAAGTAGTATGTATCGACTCATAAGGCTATGTGTCGACTCATGCTGTCATTTTTTACTTCAACATTGTTTTTCTGCACACATGGGTTAGTTCTCAACGCATAATGAAAAGAATGGAAGATAAACAAAAGGTTATCTTCAAGGACAATGGTTACTACACTTTTCTTCAAAAAAATGAATTACTAATGATGCTTGAAATGAAGAACTAAAGTCAAGAAACTTACCTTGGAGCTGGATCTTATACTCTGAGTTTGAGTTTTTGTATTGATTGTTCTTGAACTTGGAAAAGAAAACATAGGTGTTGTAGAAGTTTGTTCTTGAGTTTGAAAAATTTCTAGGTGATGTATGTGAGGTGCTTAGATGTTTGGATGGAGCTTGCAAGGTGTGAGAGTTCTAAATATTTGGACTTTAAAACTCAAGAGTGGAAGCCTTTTTTGGACAGTTATGGCTTTTTGGAGAGTATGGGATCTTAATGGCTAGTTTACAACAAAACTTCTGGCTTTTCTCTCTATTTTTTCTAACCTCCTTCTCTTGCAAATGCTTCTTCTATTTATAGGCAAGGGGTTTGTGCATAGGAGTTGATTAGGTTTTCAAAATAGCATGTTATGGTTTGGTTGGATTACAAAAATCAAACTAAGTCAAGTACTCCATAGTCCTAAGATGAAGTACCAAAGTTGCTGGTATTGAGGAGCTACTTCCCATAATTTATGGTGGAGTATAGTCAGCAACCAGCAAGGTATGGGTTCAAGATAAACTTTGTACAAAAAGCTTGCTTTTCAAGAATAGTAATGGTGCCTTTATGCCATAAATGGAAAGATCTTTTGGACAATGGCTCAAACACTTGGGTAATAGCTCAAGCTCTTGGGTAAACATTAAATTATGTAGAGATTTGCAAGCAAGAAGGTCTGCAACATAAGATTATGCAGCATAGCATAAGGGTTTTGTTATGTGTTCTTCAATAGAATGACTTGCAATTCAAGGATGGATGCCCATCTTCAAGCCCTTGAATCTCCTAGCTCAAATATGATAAATTCATGCTCTTGGATGTTTTAGAAAGCTTGAAATATCCTTTATAACTTTCATGTTGGCCATTTTGACAAAATCATCTTGTAACTATGTGAAAAAATCCAAGAAGTTGGGATAAAATCCTGAACAAAATCTGTTGAAAATTTCTCTAAGTGTTAAATGAAAATGTCATGACTTCATGAATTTATAACTCAAAATCCAAGCACTTCTAGGATTTGATCAGCAAAGCAAAGTTGTATATCTCATCGGGATCTACAACTTTCATGTTGAAAGTTTTCCTTGAACCGTCTTACATCTTGGTGAAATAATGGCATGAAGTGGTGAAATTATCATGTATAAAAACACTTAGAAAATTTTTAAGTCTTGGAAATCTTGACTTTTCAAGTTGACTTTTGACTTTCTTGACTTCTTGATGATCAAGCTTGATATTCTTGAATGTCTTGATGAAATTTGATCTTTGGAATATAATGTTGACCAAAAAGTCAAAGTTTGACTTTCTAGTATGCAATTGACCATTTTGCCCCTTGTGCCAATTCCAAGCCTAAATTGATGTATCAATGCTGCAAACTTGACGTCATAGAAGATCTCGTGAGAGAATCCTTGAGAAATGAGAGGGCAAATTTTGGGGTACAACAATAGGCAATCAAGAATCCTCTTCTGGATGGATTTACTTCTACCAGTTAATAATAGGCAATAAACATGCCTCTTCTGGTTAGATTTGTTTCCCCAGTGAAGTCACCATCACAAGACCTCTTCTGGTTAGATTTATTTCTCCCAGTTAAAGATAGGTAAAAGACATCTTCAATTTCAGTATAAATCGACCAAGAATTTATTCTGATACTTCTTCCAACTTCTACCAACATTCACTCTAGATGGAATTTATAAGCCTATCTCCGACAAACTCTTCATCATTTCTCTAAATGGCATCTTTAAGCCCATTCTCGATATAATCAACTAACACATCACCAAGTGTAAATTTTTGGGCACTCTAGTGTTCAATCATCTTTCACCTTCAAGTCACGAATGGTGGACCCTCCAATCTAATCCTTCGGCTTAAGAAGATTAAACAGGGGCAGCTGTTGTACCCTAAAATTTTCCCTCTCATTTCTCAAGACATTTCCCATAAGATCTTCAATAGCTCAAGCTTGCACAAGGATTGACTAGGTCAAGACATCTCCTCAACATTGATGCCTCAAATTAGGGTTTGAGTTTTCACAAGGAAAATTGGACTTTTAATGCCTCATATGACTTTCATGGATCATTATGGACTTTCAATATTTCTCATGTCAAGTTTTAAGTCTTGCAGTTCAAGTTTGCTCAGTCAATTGATCAGATGACATAAAATTTGTTGTATTGGGTAAAAAGTAAATTGTGGTCAACTTATAGTCAAGCTTCAAGATTTTTGACCCATATCAACATTTTTGAACTCATATGTATCATTTGATCAAGTTTGAATCACAATTCCCCAAGAAAATTACCCATATCATCAAAAGGGCAAAATGGTCAAAATTAGGGGTTTGATTGAGAAGGCTTGATTTTTGACTTTTGACCTAATACTTAACTTATTGGTTTGAAACATTATATCAAGGATTCAAATGCATCATCTTGACATAATTGCATGGTTTAATTCATTTCCCAATATCAATTGATTGATTGTTGAAATTTGGTCAACTGATGAAAAAGTCAATTGTACAATAACAAGTCAAACTTTGACTTTTTGATCAAAATTAAGTTTCAAAGATCACAATTCATCAAGACATTTAAAAATATTAAGCTTGATCATCAAGAAATTAATAAAGTCAAAATTCAATGTGAAAAGTCAAACTTCTCAAGACTTAGAAATGTTTCTAAGTATTTTTTATACATGATAATTTCATTACTTCATGCCAATCTTTCACCAAGATGGAAGATGATTCAAGAAAAACTTTCAACATGAAAATTGTAGAGATTGATGAATTCTATAACTTTGATTTTTATTGTGATTTCAAAAAATTCTTAGTTTGAAGATATGAGCCCATGAAGTCATGACATTTTTGTATAAACACTTAGTGAAATTTTCAACAAATTTTGGTCGGTTTTTATCTCAACTTCTTGGCCATTTTTCATCAAGTTCCAATTTTATTTATCCAAAATGGTAAACATGAAAGATGTAGACAATGTTTCAAGCTTTCCAAAATGTCCAAGAGCATGAATTTATCATACTTGAGCTAGGAGATTTAAGGACCTGAAGTTGGGCATTCATTCTTAAATTGCAAGTCATTTTGTTGAAGAACATATAACAAAATCCTTATGCCATGCTGCATAATCTTACTTTGCAGGACTTTTGACTTGAAAATCTATCCATAATTAGATGTTTAGGCAATTTATTGAACCATTATCCAAGTGATCCAAGTATTATCCATTGCATCATTTCATTTATGGCACAAAGGCACCATTACCATTCACATAAAGCATGCTTTAAACAAAATCATCTCTCCTTGAGCCTCTCAGCTATTCTTTATGCACGCACAATGTCAAATCAAGAAGAAAAATGCCTAAAAACTCCTAGCCACTTCAGATCCCTTTTGTACCATGCATTGGGACATCAAATTTCACATAACTTTGTTGTTTCATCTCAACCAAACCAGAATTTTGACAGCTTGTAAAACAAACTCTCTCATCCTCTCAAACCTCCTCTATAAATAGAGAGGTCATTTGCAAGATAAAGAGTAGAAGTTTTTGTTAATTAGACAAGTTTCTTAAAAGCCCTCACACTCTTAAAAAAACCATAATTGTCCATAAAACCTCCACTCTTGAGCTTAGAAACCAAAATCTTCAAATCTCTCAAACCTTGCATTTATGTCCAAACATACCATCCACATACTTCATATAAATCATATAGAAATTGCTCAAACACAAGATAAACTTATGTAGCATCACTATCACCATTCTCCAAACTCAAAAACAACCACTTGACTTCTCCAAGACAATACAACAACTCTAAATCAAAACACAAATTTCAGCTTCAAGGTAAGTTTTCTTTGTTAGAACAATGTTTGAATCTACTACCCTATATTTAAGTTTTGATGATAACAAAGTGAAAAGATATAGTATTTATAAGGTTCATGAATGAACTATATGCTGCCTAAAATTATCATGTTCTGACTTGTAGATACTCTGATTGGTATAAGCAGGATCACGTCTTTTCAGCATCAGAATTTGTTCTCACACACCAGCATCAGAAGTTGCTACATCAGAATGACAAGATCAGATAATCAACTCACGTACATGCTGAAGCTTGATGAACAGAACTGCGCGTAAACACTCTGATACAGAAACACAATAGTTCATCAGCAGCGAAGCAGAATCAGAATGAGCCAAGCCAGAACGTGCATTGAAGAAGCAACGGTACTGTGCATTGAAAGCTAATTAATTCCAACGGCCTCATTCCAGACAAGATCTGCTCAAAAAGGAAAGCTTGTTATTAGCATTGAATCAAGAATATTGCATTCAACGTTCATCTTCTCAAGTGCTATATAAACAAGGCTTTGAAGATTATAATGGCTAATGCTCTCAAAATCTCTACACGCACAAAGCTGAACAATAATCTTCATCTACCAGTTTTGCTAAACCACAAACTCTGATACTTCATTACAGTTTAGCAATCTAGTTTCTAAGCTTCATTTTGTGTATACATCACAGTTGTGATAAAGTTTTGTAGAAAACATTCACACACATTGTTTTATATCTTTGTAAGAAAGTGTTGCCTTGACAAACCGGATTGTGGTTTGAATCAAGAAGGCTTTAGCAGTTGTTAAAGCAGTCTGTAATATTCAGTTGAATATAGTGAATTAAGACCTCGTTGGAGAGAGGCGAAATCACCTTGACGGGTGGACTGGAGTAGTTTGAGATCAAACGAACCAGGATAAAAATATCTTGTCAATTGCTTTAGATTTCAGTTTTACAATTCAACCCCCCCTTCTTGTGTTTTTCACCCCTTCAATTGGCATCAGAGCGCCTGGTTCTGAGCTAAAACACTTAACCGTGTCAGTACAAGATCCAGCGTCAGAAAAACACAATGGCAGGAAACAATTCTCACTTCAGCAATGACAATAATGAGGACAGAGACAGATTCAGCGGCAAACCTCCAGTCTTTGATGGAGAAAACTTTGATTACTGGAAAGACAGAATTGAAAGCTTCTTTCTAGCACATGATGTTGATCTGTGGGATATGGTGACTGATGGATACACGCACCCTGTGAATGCAACTGGTCAGAAGATTGATAGAAAATCAATGACCGATCAACAAAAGCGTGACTTCAAGAATCACCATAAGGCCAGAACCATCCTCCTCAGTGCCATCTCCTATACTGAGTATGAAAAGATCTCCAACAGAGACACAGCAAAGAACATCTTTGATTCTCTCAGAATGACGCATGAGGGCAACGTTCAAGTCAAAGAAACAAAAGCTCTGGCGCTCATTCAGAAGTATGAGGCGTTCAAAATGGAAGAATCTGAATCCATTGAAACTATGTTCTCTAGATTCCAGATTCTGGTAGCTGGTCTCAAAGTTCTGGACAAAGGATACTCTACTGCTGACCATGTCAAAAAGATAATCAGAAGTTTACCCAAGCAGTGGAGGCCTATGGTTACTGCTCTGAAGCTGGCTAAAGATCTCAACAAGATCACTCTAGAGGAACTTATAAGCTCCCTCAGAAGTCATGAGATAGAGCTAGAAGCTGACGAGCCTCAGAAACAAGGTAAGCCTTTAGCTTTAAAATCTAACAGAAAATCTGAGTCTAAAGTTTTGCAGGCAGTTGAAGAAACATCTGATGGATCCTCATCAGAAGAAGACGAACTTTCCCTTCTCTCCAGAAGAGTAAATCAACTGTGGAAGCAAAGACAAAGGAAGTTCAGGAATCCCAGAAGATCTGATCAGAACGAGTCTTCTTCAAGATTCAGAAGGACAGATTCTTCCTCTGGATACAGAAGATCTGAAGGCTCCTCCAGTAGCAAGAAGCCAAACACCAAAGACATCATCTGCTACGAGTGCAATGAGCAAGGACACTACAAAAGTGACTGCCCAAAGCTTCAGAGGGAAAAGCCCAAAAAGAAGTTTGGAAGAGAGAAGAAGAAAAGTCTCATGGCCACATGGGATGACTCTGACTCGTCTGAAGCTGACTCAGAATCAGATGATGAAAGGGCAAACATAGCGCTCATGGCTAACATCTCAGAAGATAGTGAAGCCTCTGAATCAGACTCAGAATCAGACACAGAAGAGGTATTTCCTAACTTCGCTGTTAATTTTACAAAGGCTGAACTTGCTGAAAGCCTCAATGAAATTCTGGAACGCTATCAGCAGATTAGAGCTAAATTCAGAGACCTGAAAAGGAATCTTGAATCTGACTCTAATAAGTCTGAGAGTCTCAAATTGGAAAACTCTGAGCTGAGAGATAAAATTTCAAAATTAGAAAACTCTTTACAAAACTCTCAGAAGGAACCAATTTCTGAAACTCCCAGCAACGCTGATGAGATCATCAAGGAGTATGATCATAGTTTCCAGAAGTTCTTAGCTAAAAGCATAGATAGAAGCAGAATGGCTTCAATGATCTATGGAGTTAGCAGAAACGGCAGGAAAGGAATAGGATACCAAGGTAAGGTTCCTACACCTAAGAATGTCATGGATTTAACCATTAAACACACTCCTCTAAATTCACACTTTGTGTATGGTCACACACATGACATCAAATATACTAGCAGTAAGCACTCTGTGAAACCAAAATTCAACCAGAGTTTTGGTAAAACTAATAAGTCAGGACCCAAGAAGATCTGGGTACCTAAGGATAAAATAATACATGTTGCAGATATCTTTAGCAGCAAGTCAGAAACACCAGTCATGGTACCTGGACTCTGGCTGCTCACGACACATGACGGGAAGAAGGCATATGTTCCAAAGCCTGGAACTTAAGCCTGGAGGCCACGTTGGCTTTGGAGGCAATCAGAGGGGAAAGATTATTGGCTCTGGAACTGTAGGTAATGGAAATCTTCCCTCTATTAATAATGTTCTGCTAGTAGATGGATTGATGCATAATCTGTTATCCATAAGTCAATTAAGTGATAACGGTTATGATATAATCTTTAATCAAAAATCATGTAAAGCTGTTAGTCAGAAAGATTGGACTATCCTGTTTAATGGTAAGAGGAAAAACAACATTTACAAAATCAAACTTTCTGAACTAAAGAGTCAGAATGTAAAATGTCTTCTGTCTGTTAACAACGAGCAGTGGATCTGGCACAGAAGATTGGGGCATGTTAGTATGAGAAGAATATCTCAGATTAACAAACTCAATCTGGTCAGAGGACTTCCTAATTTGAAGTTCAATTCAGATGCTCTGTGTGAAGCATGTCAGAAAGGCAAATTTGCAAAACCTTCTTTTAAATCCAAAAATGTTGTTTCCACCTCTAAGCCATTAGAACTTCTGCACATTGACTTATTTGGACCAGTTAAAACTGCTTCAGTCAGTGGTAAGAAGTATGGGTTAGTAATCGTAGATGACTATAGCAGATGGACATGGGTAAAGTTCTTAAGACACAAGGACGAGTCACACTCTGTGTTTGTTACCTTCTGTAACCAAGTTCAGAATGAAAAAGATCTTAGAATCGTTAAAGTCAGAAGTGATCATGGTGGAGAATTTGAAAATAAAGATTTTGAGTCATTCTTTAATGACAAAGGCATTCTGCATGATTTCTCTTGTCCTAGAACTCCCCAACAAAATGGAGTTGTAGAACGAAAGAACAGAACATTGCAAGAAATGGCCAGAACCATGATCAATGAGACAAACGTTGCTAAGACCTTCTGGGCAGAGGCAATAAACACAGCGTGCTACATTCAGAATAGAATCTCAATAAGACCTATTCTGGAAAAGACTCCATATGAATTGTGGAAGACCAGAAAGCCCAACATTTCATATTTTCATCCATTTGGATGCACTTGCTTTATATTAAATACAAAGAATTATTTGAACAAGTTTGATTCTAAGGCACAGAAGTGTATTATGTTAGGATACTCTGAACGCTCAAGAGGGTACAGAGTATACAATACAGAAACACAGATTGTGGAAGAATCAATCAGTGTTCGTTTTGATGATAAGCTTGACTCTGAAAAGTCAAAGCAGAATGAAAATCTTGCAGGTATAGAAATTGAATTTGCAGGTTCTGAAGACAAGTCATCAGAAGCTCTCAACACAGACATTCCTTCAACGTCTGAAAGGAGCACTGCTAGAAATCCTCCAACAGCTGCTGATCAACCTCAGAAGAGATTGCCCAGAAGCAGTTTGGATCACCCAGAAGAGACTATCCTAGGAAGAAAGGAAGATCCAATCAGAACAAGAGCAAGCTTCAGAAACTCTGAAGAAACTCTTATGGGACTTGTTTCTCTGATTGAACCTTCTTCTATTGATGAAGCACTTCTGGATAATGACTGGATTCTGGCAATGCAAGAAGAGCTGAATCAATTCACCAGAAACGACGTATGGGATCTCGTTCCCAGACCAAAAGGATTCAACGTCATTGGAACAAGATGGGTGTTCAGAAACAAGTTAAATGAACAAGGTGAAGTCATCAGAAACAAGGCACGACTGGTTGCACAAGGATATAGTCAGCAAGAGGGGATAGACTATACAGAAACCTTTGCCCCAGTCGCCAGGTTAGAATCTATCAGACTTTTAATCTCATTTGCTGTTAATAGAGGCATCACTCTGTATCAGATGGATGTCAAAAGTGCATTCTTAAATGGTTATATAGAAGAAGAAGTTTATGTTCACCAACCCCCAGGTTTTGAAAATACAAAACATCCAGAACATGTTTTCAAACTAAAGAAGTCATTGTATGGTCTGAAACAAGCTCCCAGAGCTTGGTATGAAAGGCTAAGTAACTTTCTGCTTGAAAATGAATTCACCAGAGGGAAAGTGGACACTACTCTATTCTGTAAAACAGTTAAGAGTGACATTTTAGTCTGTCAAATTTATGTTGATGATATAATTTTTGGTTCTACTAATCCTTCTCTTGGAAGAAAATTTGCCAAGTGTATGCAGGCAGAATTTGAGATGAGCCTCATGGGGGAACTGAAATTCTTTCTAGGAATTCAGATCAATCAAACTCCAAAAGGAACTTACATTCATCAGAGCAAATACATCAGAGATCTTCTGAAGAAATTTGACCTCTCAGAATGTAAGCCATCAAAGATTCCAATGCATCCCACGTGCATTCTGGAAAGAGAAGAGGTAAGCAAAAGTGTAGAACAGAAAGTCTACAGAGGTATGATTGGTTCTCTCCTCTATCTGACTGCTTCAAGACCTGATATCTTATTCAGCGTATGTATTTGTGCTAGATTCCAATCAGATCCTAGAGAATCTCACTTAACAGTTGTTAAGCGAATTTTCAAGTATCTGAAAGGTACTACTAATCTGGGTTTGTTTTATAGAAAATCTAGTGATTACAGCTTAGTAGGCTACTGTGATGCTGATTTTGCTGGAGACAGAGTGGAACGTAAAAGTACTTCTGGAAGCTGCCAGTTTCTGGGAGAAAATCTGATCTCTTGGTCCAGCAAAAGGCAATCAACAATTGCTCTGTCAACAGCAGAAGCTGAGTACATAGCAGCAGCAGGATGTAGCACACAAATGCTCTGGATGAAAAGTCAGCTTGAAGACTTCCAGATTTTTGAGAGTAACATTCCTATACTTTGTGATAATACTTCTGCTATTTGCTTAAGTAAGAATCCTATTTTACATTCTAGAGCTAAGCATATAGAAATAAAACATCACTTCATTAGGGACTATATTCAGAAAGGTATTTTAAACTTAAAATTTATAGATACAGACCATCAATGGGCTGATATCTTTACTAAACCCCTTTCAGAAGATAGGTTCAATTTCATTCTGAAACATCTCAGCATGAAAGTATGCCCAGAGTGAAAATGTTTTAATTCCATATATTTACCTTCAGAATGTAATTATATTACTGTGAACTTCTGATCAATCTCCTTTCAGAAAGATAGAACATGCAGATTGTATCAGATGCAAGTCTAAAGATCTGAGAGTCTAATCTCAAAGACAGACGTGCTGATCACTACATCAAACAAGTGTCATCCAATCATCAGCAAATCTCTGAAGCAGAACGCGTGCACGCTTCTGAGAAGGCAAAGCGCTGATTGGGTGCATTGAGACACATGTCTGGTAACCGTTTTTAAGTATCTTTCTCAAATCCCCCAAAATCAGCAAGCATTTAATGAAAAGTAATCACGCTTGTTAAATGGCAATCATTATTTTTTTTCTCTCTCTTAAAAACGTTTATTTTTTCAAAATAATCTTGAAAACTCTATTTAAGCACATTAATCCTTCATTCTTATTCTTTACGCTTTCTCATTAACACTCAAGCTTTTTCTGCATATTTCTGAGTTCATCTCCTACAAACCTTTTTCTCTCAAATCATTCTCAAAGCTTTTTAGTGTGAACAATGGCATCCTCCAGCATTTCTGCAGGCAATCAGAAGAAAGCAACCTCTGAACAATATCAGGTGCCTATCAGAACTCTTCTCACTCCGGTAAAGAACCTTGAAGTGCTTTCTGAGTTAATCATTGACTTCGAAAGTTTGAAGGAAAATGGATTTGACCTAACTGAAGAAATTAGGGCTCAAAAGTGGGAGAGGTATTTCGATAGGTTGGTTGGACCAACATTCCCAGCGCTAGTCAAGGAATTTTGGATTCACGCCAAGGTTTCTAAACATCTAGTCATCTCTTCTGTCATGGGAAAGAAGATTGTGATTTCTGAAGATCTCATTGCAAGGCTAATCGGTCAAAGTGGTGGTGGAGTCCGTTGTGTGGACATGGCTGAAAGATGCCCTGATGTAGGTGTGGTAGCCAACATAATTTTCACTCTTGGAATACCCAGCAGCAAAATTAAGGATCTGAAGGACCACTGCAGAGTATGGGCTAAGATTGTTCTGGGATGCTTCAACCACAGGAAACCAACAAGTTCTCCTGATTATATAAACGTGGATCAGCAGTTTCTGATCTACTTTATTGATCAGAGGGTAAAGATCAATCTGGCACACTTCTTGTTCAACCATCTCAAGACAAGTGTCAAAGAGACAAGAGAAGAAGAAAGAACCAAGAGAGACTGGATACCGTTTGGAAGGCTTATATCAGATATTCTGACAGAGAATAGGCTGATTGAACATCTGATCGAAGCTCAGGAGATGAGCACTATTGAACCAACTATTGGGAAACCGCTGAATGCTAAGAATCTGAAAAAGATGAAGCTGATAGAAAATATTCAGAAGGAACCCAGAGCTACTTCAACTGCTGATATCTCCAGCAGAAGAGTGCCTCTGAGTGATTTTCCGGTATTTTCTGAAATGGAATCCAAACCAGAGATGTTTCTCAGGTATCCAGATGCGTACAAGGAAGAAGATACAGGTTCAAAGCTGAAGATCAAAGATCTGAGTCAAATCCAACCAGAAGTGACTCAGAAGAAGACAAAGAAGAGGAAAGCGCCAGCAGAAGGATCATCTCATCAGACTCCAAAGAAAAGAGGTATTTCATCTGCTGCCCCTATCTCAAAATCTTTTACTATTCCAACATCTGCTGCCCCTTCTCAAACCTCTCACAGAATATCAATTCCAATCCCTACTATTGATGAAACCATACCAGAAGACCCTTCTGAGGCCTTACTACTCAGAAGACCCAGAACCAAACTCCCCAAACAACCAACTGTTTCAACAACACCAGCACTTGACCGAGTGCTAGCTGATATTGAGCGTGAACATGTTTCTGCTCAACCAAATTCTGAACCACCAAATATTCCTCCTCCACAACCAGAACAACAACCAGAACCAGAACCACAACAACAACAACCTCTCACAGAAGAACCTCTGATCCCTGAGCAATCAGAGATTCCACCTCCTCAACCAGAAAATAATCCTCCTTCACCACAAACAGAGTTTCACCATTCCAAAACCCCTTCTCCTCATAAATCTGACCCTCACTCACCTCAACCTTCACCGCTGGCAATCCAGTTGCCATGTGGAACCACTATTGTCATGCCCCAGTTACCATATTCAGAGGAATCAACACCTCCACATACTCCCAAACCACCATCCACTCCAATCGAAATATCTGACTCTGATTCTGATACCCTTCCTCCAAAACAAACAGCCTCTCAGCAAACCTCTGAAAACCCCAGCAGAACTTTCATTGACTTAACAAGTCTTGAACGTCTTGCTGATTTAAGACACAAAATTGCCATTCCCAAACCAAAGCAACCAGATGTTGGCTCTGGTATTTTGAATTTTGAAACAGGTGTGCTGCAATGGATTGCTTCTTTGAAGCAAGTCTGTCCTAGGATGATTGACCCAGCTGCTTCTGATCAGCTCTGGTCACAGTTCAGATTATGGGTACGTGCTAAAGCCCTCAAGTTGCAGGATGTCAACTATGAGCAGGCACAACAGAACTTCAGCAAGCTGCTGAAGGAAGTTGAAAGTCAGCTGCCTCAGGAAGTTGTGCTCCCTCTGGACAGTGAATCTTGGTCTGAGAAACAGCAAGCTGCACAGGTGCAACCATCAGAAGAAGACAAGACCATTCAGGCTGAAGAAAATCCAGCAGAAGATGTCGCTGAAAGCTCTGAGAAGCCTCCTCCTTCTGATGCTTCTCAAGCTGCCTTGGACAGGCAGGCTCTGGAAGAATTAAGGCTGAATGACTTGCGTCTACAGCAGCGGATGGAAGAGAATGATCAGAAGATGAAAGCACGAATGGATGTGCAGGACAGCAAGATTGACACTGTTGTCAACATGGTTCAGAAGCAGAATGAAACTTCTGAAAAGATTCAAGCGATGCTGGAGAGCCTGTTCTCACGCATGCCTCCTCAACCTTAAAATCTTTTTCATGCATAACTTTTTCATGTTTTCTTCATTTTCTGATGTACTGTTTTGACTATGCTTTGTAATATTTTCTTCCTCTGATTCTGAACTATTTTAATATAATTTTTTTCTGATCTAAATTGTTTTAGCACATCACCAACACTTTTTGATTGCTGACAAAAAGGGGGAGAACAAGAATGATATTTAAATCAATAACGGGCTAACTAGACAGAAATTCTCAAACATTCTAACTCTATTACTTGAAATGTTTTTTTTTCTGTTTTGTTTAAAGTCTACAGGCACAAGGAAGCTCCTGGACACTCTGAAGACTAGAAGCTCTAATCAAAATGTAGAAGCTCTGATCAATGTTGCTCTGATCAATATGAAGTTCTGATCGATCTAATACTCTGATCCAAAGCAAAGTTCTGACAGGAAAAGCTCTGAAGCTCTACTCTCTGATAAGTCAAAGACTCTTATAATCTGATGTTCAAAGAAAGAAAAAGATCTGATCCTGAAGAACACGTATATCAAAGGGAAGTAACAAACTCAGGGGGAGTATCTCTTAACTCTGACTTCTCCGTACTTCTTATTCTGATACATATCCAGATACCTTTTCACGTTATTTTTCATTTAAAATATCTAGTTTTTGTCATCATCAAAAAGGGGGAGATTGTTAGAACAATGTTTGAATCTACTACCCTATATTTAAGTTTTGATGATAACAAAGTGAAAAGATATAGTATTTATAAGGTTCATGAATGAACTATATGCTGCCTAAAATTATCATGTTCTGACTTGTAGATACTCTGATTGGTATAAGCAGGATCACGTCTTTTCAGCATCAGAATTTGTTCACACACCAGCATCAGAAGTTGCTACATCAGAATGACAAGATCAGATAATCAACTCACATACATGCTGAAGCTTGATGAACAGAACTGCGCGTAAACACTCTGATACAGAAACACAATAGTTCATCAGCAGCGAAGCAGAATCAGAATGAGCCAAGCCAGAACGTGCATTGAAGAAGCAACGGTACTGTGCATTGAAAGCTAATTAATTCCAACGGCCTCATTCCAGACAAGATCTGCTCAAAAAGGAAAGCTTGTTATTAGCATTGAATCAAGAATATTGCATTCAACGTTCATCTTCTCAAGTGCTATATAAACAAGGCTTTGAAGATTATAATGGCTAATGCTCTCAAAATCTCTACACGCACAAAGCTGAACAATAATCTTCATCTACCAGTTTTGCTAAACCACAAACTCTGATACTTCATTACAGTTTAGCAATCTAGTTTCTAAGCTTCATTTTGTGTATACATCACAGTTGTGATAAAGTTTTGTAGAAAACATTCACACACATTGTTTTATATCTTTGTAAGAAAGTGTTGCCTTGACAAACCGGATTGTGGTTTGAATCAAGAAGGCTTTAGCAGTTGTTAAAGCAGTCTGTAATATTCAGTTGAATATAGTGAATTAAGACCTCGTTGGAGAGAGGCGAAATCACCTTGACGGGTGGACTGGAGTAGTTTGAGATCAAACGAACCAGGATAAAAATATCTTGTCAATTGCTTTAGATTTCAGTTTTACAATTCAACCCCCCCTTCTTGTGTTTTTCACCCCTTCATTCTTGACTTTAAACTCTTCATACAAGCATCATTAGTGGTTCGTTTGTGAAGATAAAATGTAGATATCATTGCCCTGAAGCTAACCATATGTTTACTTTTCATTTTCATTAACCATGTGTTGAGAAATAACTCATATATGCAGCAGAAAAGTGTTAGAAGTAAAAAACAGCAGTATGAGTTGATACATATCCCTATGAGTCGACATATATTAAGTAGAAAATAGGTTATGAGTCAATACAAAACACGAATGAGTTAACACATAACAAAAATGAGTCGATACCAAACATTATTTGTCGACTCATACTGAGTTTCTTTTGACTTCCAGGAGCAAAGAAATGATATGTATCGATACATAAGTGCATGTGTCGATGCAAAACAGGTTATGAGCCGACACAAACCTTTATGTATCGACTCATACTGAGTTGGTTTTGATTTCCAGGAGCAAGGAATGATATGTATCGATGCATAATTGCATGTGTCGATACAAAACAGATATGAGCCAATGCATAAGTGCATGTGTCATTGCATAAATTTTTTCCGTATCAATGTGTAAGTGCATGTGCCAATACATAAAAGTTTTCTTAAAACAATTTTTCTTTTTTTGACATTATCTTTATATTAATTTATATTTTAATTGTTATTCATTATTAATTATGGTTGTAATAATGACTTAGGTTTTAATTACTTGTCATCTCCCCATTTATAAATTTGTACCCCCATCCCCAAATGATGTAATAGCGTAGAATCCTTACATTCTGCAATTTATCGCTTTCAAATACAAAGGCTAGTAATTAGGGTTTGTATGGAAAGACTTAAAATCAACAAATAGACAATCCTAATTTAAGACAAAAATGCATGAAATCATTACACTCTCACACGCACACCTCTAGGGTAATCCACACTTGTTGCCTCGGATTTAAATAGTCATGTCTCTCGAACGTGGGATGCTTTAGCAAAGACCCTTGAATATAAGATCGTAGTTCCTCGATGACCCTTTGATGTTGTCTTCCGTAAAACGATCTTAGACCCTTACGACAAATTGCTAAGGTATCCTGCAATGTTTCCTTCTATGACTATACGATGACCCACGCCTGTCCCTTCATGTCCAATGATAAGGCTTCTTATCAATCAATGGTAAGATAGAATTATATAAAGGAGGAGGAAAATAACTAATACTTTTTGAGTAGGTAGAACGCTTATAGTTGCTTGCTCACAACCATCTTCAAAACATCTTTCAAAACACACCAACACTTTCAAATGAAATATTTTCAAAAGTCAACACTTTGTATGCATTCTTATAGAGACTAGAATCATTACAAAGTTCGCCTAAGAAAAGGCACTTTCAAAAACACTTTCAAATGAAATATTTTCAAAATTCAACACTTTGTATGCATTCTTATAGAGACGAGAATCATTACAAAGTTCGCCTAAGCAAAGGCACTTTTAAAAATACTTTCAAAAACCATCACAAACACATTTCAAACAAAGCATTTCAAAGTAATCTAGCAACCAAGAGCCCGTAGATAACTACGGATGAAAATGGTGCTAACACCTTCCGTTTTCATAAGCTACCCCCTGAACTCAAGAAAATTCTCAAAAGGTATTTCCTGTTCTTTTCACCCTTTACTTTATTGGATAAAAGAAAATTCGGTGGAGACTCTTGCTATTCGCAATAATTGCGATAAAACGCAAAACACCCAACTCAGTTCTCCCAACGTATCACAGTACCTGTTGTACCCCAAAATTTGCCCTCCCATATTCTTCAAAATTTGCCAAGTCAAAGCTTCAAAATCTCCCCAAGGGTTGCACAGTTCAAGGGCCTCCTAAATAGTCAAAATTAGGGTTTTGGTTCTGAAAAAGTAAATGAAGTTTCCAAGGGTCCAATCAAGTCCCACATGCCTACAAACATGGTCAAGCATCCTCATATCAAGTTTCAAGACTTACAGCACAAAATTGCACAGTCAAAAACCCTAATTGCATTACAGTCAACTGTAGGGGCAAAATGGTCATTTGACAGTCAAAAGTTCAAATTTTTGGTCAACATCTCATTTTGAAGCCACAAACATCATTTAATCAATGCTTGATCATGATTCTCAAAGCTTGGCTCAAAAATCATCAAGATGCAAAAGTTTCCATATTTGGACAGTTGAAAAAGTCAACTGTAACTTGACCAAGGCATAACTTTCACATGGATTATTAGAAAAATTCCATCCAAAGCTCATTTTGAAGAGAAAGACATTTCCTACAACTCCTCTTCATACTTCAAGTCCAAGAAATGATCTCACAAAAAGTTATAAATTTCAACATTATAGGTCATTTTCAAAAGTCAACAAAAAGGGACTTTAAGTCAAAGGCCATAACTTGAGATTGGTAAATCAAAATGACATGGGACCAAATACATTGTTTAGAGGACTCAAAGACCTTTCCAAAATGTCCAAGAACATGAGCAAAGCTTAAAAATTGAGCAAGCTATGCCTTGTGGAAGTTGGGAAATTTTTGGATATTTTGAAAAGTCAACATTACTTCAAATGACCTAAAAATGCTAATGGGCCTCTTTTTCTTCCACAATTCATCATCCAAGGCATGTGCACGACCATTTGGCCCAAAGGGAAGTTTTTTACCATTTTTATTTATTTATTTGGATTTTTAATTATTAATGATTCATTTAATTAAATTAAATATGTGGAAAATACTAAACTTAGGTTTTTAAATCTTTTTGTGCATGAAATAGTCTTGAGATTTTGTGTATAATCAGATTTGGAAAGAATCTTGTTAATTGGCCATGATTTGAACTAAGTTTGCATGAAAAAGATTTGAAAACTAATGCATGGAAAATCAAATATCTTATCATCAATTCATGGATTTTTTGATCAATTTTCTCAACCCTAATCATTCACATGTATATATGGATGCTAACCCTCGTGCCCATAACCTCCCAGCTGCGCCATACACAAAGAACCAAACTTGCACTTTTGCCTAAAATTTTCAAAACTGAAAACAGGGTTCCAAGAGGTTTCAAGCCAAAATAATTATCTCATCACCTTCCTGAGACATCAAGCAACATATTTGAATCGTTTTCCACATTCCTAACGCCCAGAATTGGTGAATAGAACTCAAGCTTTTTCACTTTTTTGCATAAATCGTATTTTATCATTCATGGCATGATTTTAAATTCTAACGCTTGTTTTGTGTTGCTCTCATGATTCTGGAACTAACCATATGCTTTGATTAAGTTTTTGTGCATTATTGAAAGATTCACCATGAAAGGACATTAGGGTTCTTCAACGTTCAAATTAGGGGTTTCTTCATACTGTAAAATTAGGGAGCTTCAAGGCCATGGTTGAAATCAGCGTGCTTGGACGAAAACAAAACACCCCTTGCGCCTAATTTATGTGACTCCAGGAGCTAATCGCTATTTTCTAGAATGGTACATTTGGGGACGGTTCAAAACCGTTGCCAATCCTTTTTTTGTTTCAGGAAAAAAACGCATCAAGGAGGAAGACAGTGAGGTGTAAGGCAACGACTGGAGGATTTGAATTCTCGCGCCAAAAAGAGCACTAACGCTTAGTTTATCTCATATTATTTGTTTTCCATATAATAACCAAAAGGCGCGTGTGGAGCAGTTGGTAGAGCGTATCGCTGGTAATCCCTGGGACCTGGGTTCGAACCCCAGGTCCCCATCCCTTTCCATAATATTTTTATTAACGTTATCCCATGCAGCGTTCTCCCTTGAAGGCCATCATACACCCCTTGGTCCAGATTGCCACGCACACACCAAGATCAATCAATGGGCCATAGTTTGAGGAACATAGTGGACATGAGTCAATGCACCCATACGCCAGCCAAGAAGTCAACCAGGCCAAAGAGTCATTGGGCTTAAACTACTACCATTATACCTCTCAGTTGGGGATAGAACCCCCCTAGGTTTGCAATATTCTTTTCATTATTTTTTTTTTAGTTGATTCAATTATTGTTTTTTTTATTAATTCCTTTAATTTAATATTTTCATAAAAACAATATAAAATCAGAAAAAAGACAAAAATAAGTATTTTTATTTAATGTTATTTTTTTGTAAATAAATATCATTAATTGATTTTAGTTTATTAATTTAGGGTTAAATCTTAATATTTTTCTAACAAACTTAAAATTGGTAGAATTAGGGTTTTAATCAATTTTTATTCTTTTTCTTTTCTTTTCACTAATAATTAATTATTTATTTTCATAAAATCAAATTGTCATTAAATAATTAGATTTAATTTTAGGTTTAAATTTTAATAGGTTTTTCTTAATAAATAAAAGTTGTAGAATTAGGGTTAATTAGCATTTTAATTTCATTTAATTCTCATTAAAACCATAAATGCAAAAAATCTCAAAAAATAATTTCTTTTTTTTTCTTTTTTAATTTCATTAATTTAATAATCATTTAATTTAATTTCATTAAAAAAGGGTCCAACGCCCTCGCTTCCAATTTTAATTCATATTCGCGTATTTATTTTTTATTCTTTATAATATTTATGTACCTCTCCCAAAGCCGTGTAAACCTAATTTTTCGCACTTTACTTTATTTCTTTATTTATTTTCTGTCAAATCGGGTCCTGTTTTAATTTTGGCGATGTGGACCCGCGCCTTTGTAATAGTTTAGAACTTTTAATTTCTCGCAATTTTTAACTGTTAATAATGGCATGCAAGAATGAATGTTAAAATAAAAACAAAAGCGTAGATCACCCATGACATGAACAAGACAAAATATCTGAAAACGACACACAATTCACACACCACCCCTAGGGTACGCCTCACTGTTGCCTTGCCTCGAAAGGTGATCGTCGAGTAGAGGATGTCTTAGTAAGTCCTCATGATCCAGGAACCTGGCATGAGGGTAGCTTCTAAGGTATCTTCCTATTGCTCTGGTGATCACCACGTCCCGAACCTCGAATTGACCCGAACACCTCCAACGGTGGTGCTACCTACCTCTCAATGGTGGGATGGCACTACTTTAAAGGACATTTACACAGACGAATTCCTTAGGGTAGGTAGACGACTCTAGATACTTGCTCTAAATCTCAAAACAAATCAAAAATACTTTTCACACCGACACCTTTTCAAAAAGCTTTCGAAAGCAATTTTTCAAACACTCTTGAGGACCGATACAAGAGTCGAACTGGAATTTTCAAAGAAACTTTTTTAAAACCCACAGTTGAAAAGCAAACAAACCAATTTTGAAAACACAAATGAGCAAGTATCTAAGAGCCCATGGATAACCATGGATAGAAAGGGTGCTAACACCTTCCCTTTCTATAACCTACCTCCCGAACCGAGAGCAATCTCTTTAAGGAATTTTTCTGTGCTTTTGTCCTTTCCATTTGGAGAAAATAAAAGACGGTGGCGACTCTTGCTTCCGCGACATTTCGCGAACCAGCGTTAAACAGACAGTTCCAGATCCACCGACCACAGAACTGGCGACTCTGCTGGGGACTTAACTTAAAGTGAGGTGTACCTTAGGGCTTAGTTCATAACTGTGTTTTCAATTGTATTGACTTGCTTGCTTTAAATTGTGGGTTGCTTGGGAGTTCTATAGATCCTAACCCGGATCTGGGGGATACCTTCTTAGAAAGTAGCAACAAGGCTGTGAGGGAACTGTGCGGGGTATACCGACATGGTTGAAACAGTCTGCTACGTTGATGTGGCACTTTGGTGTGTACCGGTAACCCTTGAGTTCAGTCAAGGAGAGTACGGGGCCTCCGCGTGGTGTCGTGAAGCATCAACAGACCTTAGGAACCTTAATTGAACTATCTTGGCCTCTTTAGGGTAGTGAGATAACTGACTTTGGTGCAGTCCGAGGTTGGTTGATACTCGATACTACACTCAATTGAGGGTTGCTTTCCTGGAATATTTCGGTCGCCAGTTCAGTGGCTAAATCGAAACGATGAACAATGAAAGCAATCTCGTGATATTGAGACCCTTAGAACCCGGTTACTTCTAATAGGACAGGTTGAACCCACCAACTTCAAGAGGGTACTACCCAGACCCCATGCTGGCCTTAAACCCTAAGGGCTTGTCTTGTGTGCCTTGTGTGCCTTACGTGTTTGTCTTTGTAAATATCTGTGGTGTGTTTAATCATAGCATCATGACATCATCCAGCATCATATGCATTGACTAATCCTTTCAGGGGTTCGAATCTTCATCTTTGTTCTTGTTTTGTAGGACATGGAAGCTGTTCGCAGAAAGACAATTCAAATCAGTCTTGTAAGGGTCCCTCCTCAGCTTAAGGAACTTATATCCAGGATTCCCGAGAGTTCTTCATTCAGTGAAAGACATGGAAGACTCATCAGCTTGGTCAACACCAACATTGAGGAAGATATGATAAAGGTCCTGTTCCAATTCTTTGACCCTCTGCATCACTGTTTCACCTTCTTGGACTATCAGCTGGTACCTACATTGGAGGAGTTCTCCCGGCTCCTGAAGATTCCTATCCTTGATCAACTACCCTACAACGGTACAGAAAAGGAACCTAAGCTTGAAGAGATTGCTAAAGCCTTGCACCTACAGTCATCTGACCTCAAGGGACATTGGGAAGTTAGAAGTGGTATCAAAGGGTTCTTAGCCAGGTTTTTGTTTGAGAAGGCCCATGAATGTTGGAACTCCCTTGACTTACAAGCTTTTGAAGAAGTTGTGGCCCTCCTTGTCTATGGTTTGGTGTTGTTTCCTAACCCAGATCAGCTTATAGATATCAGTGCTGTCCAGATCTTTATGTCCAGGAATCCTATACCTACGTTGCTGGGGGACATCCTTCACTCATGTTACACTTGAACCATGAGAAAAAGAGGTGTCCTTATGTGTTGCACTCCTCTCCTAGGAAGGTGGTTTATTTCGCACCTTCCACAATCAGTCTTGAAGAACGAGCGGGGTTTGAGATGGTCACAACGGTTGATGACTCTTACACATGCAGATATACATTGGTGCCCTCGGACCAGAGAGGATGTCACTATCATTGATCGTTGCGGGGAGTACCCTAATGTTCCTTTACTTGGAATCAGAGGAGGTATCACTTACAACCCATGCCTGGCCTGGAGACAGTTTGGTTATGCTCGGAGGGATGGTCCTCATGACATGTTAATTCCTGACATAGTTTTTGACTTCGACAATGATGCACAAGGACTTCGCCAGAGATTTATCAGAGCTTGGAGGATGCCCAGTAGGATAGACAGCAAGACACTGGGGCACAGGAACTCCATCCCGTTGGAACCTTATCTCAAGTGGGTACGCGCCCGCTCCCAGAAGTTAGTGATGCCATATCCTCATATGCTCCCAGTAATCAAAGAACCAGTCTTGGAAGGAGAAGTGTCCTACACTATTCAACATCCTGATATGCCCACATCCTGGGAAGAGATGCAGAAGAGCTGGATCCAGCTCAAGGAAGAACGGAATTCTCTGGAGACCAGTCTACATGCTAGTGAAAGGAAGGTCTTGGAGCTCACCCGCCTATTGCATGAGGAGAGGAATCTCAACACCTACATAGCTCCAAAGAGGATGCGTAGTGTCTTTTGGGATTAATTTGCTTTGTAATTTGTGCCCATGAGGCTTTAATGTATTGAACAATTATTTCCTTAATGATAACGTGTGTTCTTTTTTGTCTACAACAAATTTGAACTTTCGAACCCTTGAATGCATTGCATAAACACATATCATTCATCATGCGCATAGCAGGTTTTCTTCTTTTTAGGTTGCTTACCGTTCTTCGCTGTTTATTTCAGCATCATGAATCCTGACTCATCATCAACTGAGATGTCCATCAAGGCTCTTCAGGCGCAGAATGCGCAATTTCAGGAATTAATCATGGGTTTGGCTCAGGGCCAAGAAGAGCTGAAGGCTCTGCTCCTGAAGAAGGAGAAGAAGAAGAAGAGAAGAACTGTTCTGTTCAACTCGGGCCGAAGGTTTGGCAACACTCTGCAGAATGAAGAGGCTGGTTCTTCTATTGGCAAGGGTACTCCTCAAGAGGGAAAGGGTCCTAGTCCGGTAGTCTCCGACAACGAGACTGATTTTGATGAAGAGCAATATCCTCCGGCAGAAGACCGTTACAAGCAGTTGGAGGACAGGCTGAATGCTATGGAGATACAACAGGTACCTGGGCTGGATTTTGGAGATTTGGGTTTGTCTACTGGTGTGATCATTCCTCGTAAGTTCAAAGCGCCATCCTTTACCAAGTATGACGGGGCGTCTTGTCCCAAACTACATCTTAGATCCTACGTGCGGAAGATTCAACCGTACTCAGTGGATAAGAACTTGTGGATCCACTTCTTCCAGGAGAGTCTTTCAGGGACTCATCTCGAATGGTTCTATCAGCTGGATGGGACCAAGGTTCGTAACTGGGAGGAGTTGGCTACTGCTTTCTATAAGCAGTATCAGTATAATGCCGACCTTGCCCCTACACGTACCCAACTCCAGGGTATGTCGTTAGGTTCAAGTGAAGGTTTTAAAGAGTACGCTCAGAAGTGGAGGGATCTGGCTGGCAGGGTGCAGCCTCCGTTGACTGATCGGGAGTTGGTAGACATGTTCTTGGGGACCCTATCTGGGCCATTTTTCAACCATCTTATCGGTAACTCATCTGCAGGGTTTACTGATCTTATTCTGACTGGAGAGAGAATTGAGGCAGGGTTGAAGTATGGTAAGATTCCGAAGGGTGCATCGTCTAGTTCTGAGAAGAAACCCTTCAAGAAGGAGGCTAGTGTTGTATATGGCTCTAGAAGACAAGAGAAATCTGAGCGCCGCCAATCTGTCAGTGCGATAATGATTGCCAAGCCTGCTGCCGCTCCTCGGCCAACCAATCCTCAAAGGGATGAAAGACCCCGGAGAGAGTTTACCCGTTTGAGCATGACCTTATCGCAAATCTTGCCGCAGTTGCTGTCCACCAATCTAGTGACTGTCAGAGAGGCCCCAAAAGTTGTGAACACTGCCTCCCCCAAATACAACCCAAATGCTCGTTGTGCTTACCATTCTGATAGCCCGGGGCATTCCACTGATGACTGTTGGGCATTAAGGAATAAGGTGCAAGACCTTATTGACGCGAAAGAGATACAGTTCGAAGCGCCTGAGAGGCCGAATGTGGTGACTGCTCCTATGCCTCAACATGGGGTAAATGTTGTTGATGAAGAGGTGTATGTTGTTTCTGTGGATGATCTAGCCACTCCCTTAATGACTGTCAAGAAGAACCTACTGCTGGCCGGTTTATTTCCGGGTTGCAGTGAGGGTTGCCTGTTCTGTGCTGTTTCCCTATCCGGTTGTCCTTTGCTGAAGTTAGGCGTCCAAAGCCTAATGGATAGCAAGGAGATTCTGTTTAAGAAGTCTATTGTTCAGTTGGTTCCGGTAGAAGAGGTTTCTGTGGTTACAATCTATAATAATCCAATCAGGGCTCTCCCAAAGAAGCCTGTTCAAATCATGATTGTTGCACCTGTGGTTATTACTGTTCCGGGGCCTCTCCCCTACGTATCTGATAAGGCTGTCCCCTGGCACTATGGGGCAGATGTGTATGTGAATGGAATCAAACAAGAGTTCAACACGGGCGCCAGTATCTGCGATATCACTGGTCCAGCCAAGGTTACCCGCAGCGGCAGGCTCTTCTCGCCTGACATTGCACCGCCCGCTACTCGAAGACCCCTCCTTATAACACCTACAAGTGTACCTGTTCCTGTTACTGACCAAGTTGTTTCCCCTGCTGCCGAGTCATCCAATGCTCGGGGCAAAGGAATTGAAGATGAGCCTGCCCGGATGGAGGCACCAATACCTATAACTGCTGAAGCCTCCCAACAAGAAATGGAGGAAATCCTAAAGATAATCAAGACACTACAACATTTAGGCTCTCCAGCAACAATTGAAAAATGTTTCCAGAACTCTGAAAATCGTTGCCTAAAACAATAGGGGACGTTTTCTAGGCGTCTCCTGTGCGAGCGTTGCCTATTGTTTGAGGCGACGTTTTTTTATGTTTTTTGGGAACGCTTTTGAAAAACGTCGCCTATAGTAAAGGAATAGGGGACGATTATTTACGGCCTTTGAGACAACGTTTTTTAAGCGTTGCGTTGCCAAATTCAGCTACAATTAACAATCGTTGCCTTAAACCTGAATCAGGAAGATCGTTTTTGAAGTGTAGCCATAGCTTATAGGTTGTTGTTTTATAGTGTCCACATGAAATATACAATTTTGCAATTATTATCAAAATAATATAGTCAATAATAATTGGTTTCAAAAATAATATTGATTATATAATTTAAACCATACATCCATAAAAGTTGTAATATAATAAAATCGAGTTCAAACTTTAATTCAAGATATAGTATATAGAGTACACAAAATGCCTAACGTAACAATATTACTTTTAATACTTTGAAGTATGACCCTAGTAAAATAACTAAAAACATAGTTCAGCAAAAGAACAAAAATCATATTTCAAGTTTAATGCTTTCAACTACAAGCCAAAAAAAAGACATCATCCAACTCATTCAAGTTTGTCTTCTAGGAGTAAAGCATCCAGATCGTCCTCTTGAAATTCGTTAGATATGTCATCCTCCATAAATTCTTCATCTACGCCGTCCTCTTGAAATTCACCATCTATATCCTCCTCTTGAAATTCATCATCTAGATCTATGTCGTCCTCTTGAAATTCATCATCTACGTCGTCCTCTTGGATTTTATCATTTAGGTCGTCCTCTTGAATTTTATCATTTATGTCGTCCTCTTGAATTTCATCATTTATATCGTCCTTTTCAACATCTTCATTGATACATTGCTGCATAAGGAAATAAAATAAAACACATTAACCATAAGTATTTTTGGTCCAAAGGACAATTAAGACATCAACAAGAATTAAACCTCGCACAAATAAAAACTAAACCAATGAGCAAAACACATTGTTTATATTCTTCACATCTCATGGATGTGAATTAATTATGAAGGTTTTTAATGGATGTGAATTTTTGTTCTAAACTGTAATAGGTGACATGAGCTTACTAGCAAATAAATCAATTATGAAAACCATTATGTTTTTGGCTCACTATTCTGGACTTACAATAGCCTTTAACTGTATGTATGTATGTATGTATAACTTGTGCTATCCTTTTATGTTTATTTTTTGGAGTAAATGAACTCTGATGAACACTCTTACTTGTTGTATCTTCTTACAGAACACGACAGATTGATAGTACAATACACAAATAGGATAAAATAAATGTATACATTTATTAGAAATTGCAGGGATTAAAATTACAGAACATGACAGATTGACAGTATAATACACAAATAGGATAAAATAAATGTATACATTTATTAGAAATTGCAGACTTTTATGTATCCACCTCTGAACATATAAACTTTATATGCAACCCATGACAGATGAGGGTGATAATGCAATACACATAGAATGAAATAAAACCATATACATTTATTAGAAATTAGATTTTTAAGTATCCAGCTCAGACATACAAACTTTATATGAAACTCGTGACAGATGTTTACAATTGAGAGAAATCTCATATAATTTCTTGGATAAATGCGAACCAATAGCTTATGTATAACATGGAACAAGCAAGCACGGATTAACGCAACTGATTTTCCATTTTAAAACATAGATGGATGTATATAAGAACCTTACTCAGGAAGGATCAAACTTACAAACCAAAAACTCAAGACTAGGTTTAAAGATAAAATAAACTGCTACCATTAATTCAAAGTAAAGCAAAATCATTTACTCTGCAGGCATCAGGATTGGGTTCATTCCTCCAAGCTCCTCTCATAAGCCTGGCATCTTCAAAATTGAAACCCTTCTCATGCACAGTATGGGGCAGTCTATTTTCCTGTAGAGAAATAATAAGACATAATTGTACTATTTCAAAACAGGTCATCTACTTTCTTACAATACACAACAAGAGTACTACCTCAATTTTCATGCCATTGCGCTCTGCTAGTCCTCTCTCAATTTCAGTCACACCATTTCCATAGACCTCTACTCCTATCGAACACTTGAAGAACTCCATTAAGTTTCTTGTTAGGGTCCCAGTTTTGTCAGAGAAAATGTATTCCACCTAATAAATCAGTTTGTTTCACATTGAAATATGACAAGAAAAAAATACAGAAACTTCAAAACAATTTATATTTCATATTGGAAAACCTGAATCCCATGTAGATTAAAGATAAGGCTTGATTATGTTAGATAAGGCTTTGATACGATATTGAAAAATCAGAATGTATTATTATTTTTTTCATTCTTACCGAGTACAATAGATTCAACTCTATTTATCGAGTTGTAGTTAGACTAAACTAACTCCCTAAAATCAAGGGAACGGTTCCTGAATTCAAGGAGCTGTTAAAACAGAAACTAACTACATGTTATAACAGAAACTAACAGCATGCATTTCGGGAGTGCAAAAGCAATAAGGGAAAACAATACTTCTTTCATTATGAAAATAACTAAATCATGAGAGACATCGAGAAGGGGTTTTGAAAGGATAGCTTCAGACACAGTGAGAACCTGGTGAAGATGTAACCGTTTGCAATACTAAACCACTTTTATTCCGAGTTTCTTAAAAGGTCATTATTATTTCAGAAACCTTTTTTTATATTACTGTCTTCTTTTATTTCTTTTGTGTTTGCCTTCAAACCTCCACCATTTTGTGTATATCTTATTTTGTACCTTTTCTTCCACTCTCTTCCTTTTAAATCAAGAATATTTATTTTACACCTACAAGCAAAACACATGGTGGCTACTTACCTGTCCAAGTTCTTCATTCAGATTTGAAGTTCTGGCCAGTGCCGGTGTATTAGTTTCATTGTGGTACATTCCCAAATCCTTGTTGATAAATTGAGTTGATTGAATAAATTTTATCATCTGATACAATAACACATATAAATTACATTTTATCTTTACAAAGACATGGAAATTTTGGAGTGTATAAATTCAAATGACTGAGACACAAACCTCTATAGACACATAAAGTGAAATTGGGATGATTGTTGAATACAGTGTGATAAGGGTAAACATAGTCAGGATAAAAACCTGACAACAGAAGACTCGGAATTAGCAAATAAGTTAAGAGAAAAAGAATGAGCAGTGGTGGCTATTTATCTTGACAGAAGAAGTACACGTTACCAGAAATCTGTTTTTTGGATTGAACTGTGCTGAGCCCTCCTCTGATGAATCAAGATGTAAATAGAAGTATTTTTTGTTCACAAAAATAGCGCTGCAATTCACAAATTCCAATAATATCATTCACAAATACATACTACTACAATGTAAGGGATTACCTCGCTTTCTCAAAATTTCACTTGTTTTTCTAATAAACCATATCATATAACTAAACTAAAATATAAAAAGCGCATATTCCTCAACTTCCCATTCTGTAATTACAAAATTTCAGTTATAATAACAGGCTTGCTATTATTATGTTAAGATTTTTATAAAAAAATTGACACTGATTACAATTTTTATGAATTTAATACTTATAGTAGGACTCATAATCATTACTTATTTTTAAATCTCAACTCAACTAAAAATAAAATTTCAAGTTGTGGGCATGTCATGTATTATCCATCAAAACACTGGTATTGGGAACAGTAATTAAAACAATAAATCTAATTCAGAGCTCATACAAAACAAATTCCAACCCTTCCTAGCACTGCCAAAACATTAGCAACAGTTTAGAAGTGGTCCAGCAAACTGGTTATTTAGCTGACATACCTGCCTATGGCTCCAATGAAACACATCATAAAGAGTGTTGCAAAGAGAGCGAGTATGAGCTTGTCAAGTTTCCTCTCCAGTGTACTTCTTTTGGAAGGAACATTCATTGAATTCATCATCACCTGCAATGTCATTCAGAATATCTGTAATACATTGATCGCACTGAATCGCACTATGTTTCTGACTCAAATATCACATGTTTTCCTTAGTTTTTATTGTCATTTTCTCGTATTATGTTCCTTTTTCCTTTGTTTTCAGGATTCTTGTCATTTCAGAGCCTTCTGTGAAGAAACGAGCCAAAACGCCAAGAAATTAGGGTTTTTCAAGGCATTTTGCACTTATGGCGTTTAGCACCGCGCTGGCTACAGGGAACGCGATGACGTGGCCCACTTTCACCCAGAGATCAACTGCCACGTTCCCATGATGTGGTAGTTCCAGACACCGCACCCACGGCCAGCCTCACCGCGCCCGCGGCCTTCACAACAAGTTTCCCGCTCAAAAGAAGTTAAGGGGCATGCTGGTCCTTACGCACCTCAAGGATCCTCTATAAATAGTTTTCGATTTTCATTCTTTAGTTTCATCCAAGCTTAGTACAATCTTAAGCCATATACTATCAGTTTCTGTAAAGTGATAATCTCTTCACATCGGGGAGTTATTGCGGTGTAGATTGAGTTGTAATCGAGTCTTGGAGCACTTTGGTTGAAGTTCATCATACCAGCCTTACCTTTCCGTAGATTTGTATCAGATTCAAGTCTCCGACCGGAGCAAGGTTCTATTTTATTGCATTTCTTTATTTAATTGCTCTTACCATAGTCTACACGTTTTATAGACTTTAAATGCTCTTACCATAGTCTACACGTTTTATAGACTTTAAATGCTCTTACCATAGTCTACACGTTTTATAGACTTTAAATGCTCTTACCATAGTCTACACGTTTTATAGACTTTAAATGCTCTTACCATAGTCTACACGTTTTATAGACTCGCACTTATTATGTCTGGCTAAACTATAAAGGTTAGGATGTAATGATTGTCATCATGGTCGTGTTCCAATTATCATGCTAGTGAAAATACTCTGGGGATGTTTTGCTTCTAACTTAAGTCAATTGTGTTTAAATGTTTATTGGGTAAGATCGAAAGCCGTCCAAACTAATGATACGACTTGATTATTATTTAACCAAACAAAAAGAGCGAAAGCCGTTGATTGGTTAAATAGGAATCATTGACCTTTTTAGAAAACGATTTTGAAACTATTTTCGGACGCGTTTGTAGGTTTGAAATCTGACTCTTGGTCAAAAGCCAAAAGTCTCTTTAAGTTAATCTTTCCAAGTAAAATCACTTTTCTGTTAAGTCAAAACTATCAATTTCTTAAAAATAGGTTTACCTCTTTAACGCGGAAGGCACCCTTTATATGTGACAATAAAGGAATTTAATTTAAAGAGTAAACTCGGTTCTTAGTAGTCAAAAGCTACAAGTTCCCGTTAAGTTGATTCTTTGCTATCAATAGAAAATACTGCCCCATAAGTAGTTTTATCTACGCATGACCGGACCAATATCTGATTACATGATTTACATTCCAACCTGTCTTTTAAACTGTTATTTACCTCGCTCATTTACTTTGTGCACTGCACTCACATCAATATTCTTGTTCGCCTTAGATAAGCACCTTAGCAATAGAGTTGATAGATTGACAATTGGTCTCTGTGGTTCGATAATCTTATATATTACTTCGATAGGCTGTACACTTGCAGTACTACATTTAGGCTATACGTTACAGATTAAACCCATCAAGTTTTTGGCGCCGTTGCCGGGGACCAACTTCGTTAAATTTCGTACCCTATTGTTATCCCGTTTAGACTAAGGCTATTCTAGCCGGTAGATGCGTAGAAATCGTAGCACCGGCAACCTAATAGATCCTTTAGTAGAACCTGAACATTACGCTCGTGCCCGTCTTTTTATTCGCAAGATAAGAAGAGCTATGGCAGAAGATCGTAACCAAAGACCGCTCAAGGAATTCGCCCAACCATCTAACGAGGAACCTAGTTCTAGTATAGTAAACCCTGCTATAACTACCAACAACTTTGAACTAAAACCCTCCTTATTACAATTAGTACAACAAAACCAATTCGCTGGTCTCGCTACCGAAAACCCGAATCAACACTTAAAGGTATTTATCCAGTTAGCTGACACCCTTAAGGCAAATGGAGCCACACCCGAGGCTATCCGTTTAAGACTGTTTCCTTTTTCCCTTAGAGGTAACGCTCACGACTGGTTAGACGCCCTTCCAACTAACTCAATAACAACTTGGTAAGACCTTAGGAGAGCTTTTCTTGCGAGGTATTTTCCACCAAGCAAGACCGTTGTTCTTAGGAACCTGATCACTTGTTTCACCCAAAACCAAGGCGAATCACTTTTTGATGCCTGGGAGAGATATAAAGAACTTTTAAGAGCTTGTCCGCACCATGGCCTGGAGCAATGGTTAATCATACATACCTTCTATAATGGACTCCATTACAACACAAAGATGTCCATAGACGCTGTCGCTGGCGGAGCGTTGATGAACAAACCTTACCCTGACGCTTGTGCCCTAATAGAGGACATGGCCCAAAACCACACCCAATGGGGATTAGAACGAGCGACAGTAGAGAAAAAGGAGAGCCATGGAGGAAAGCATGAGGTAAGTTTCATGGACATGATTAATGCCAAGATGGACGCCCTAGCTTTGAGAGTCGAGAACATGTCTCAAAACCCAACCACAGTAGCAGCAATCCAATCGGAATGCGAACTCTGTGGAACTCAAGGACATCAAACCGTTGACTGTAACCTTTTGAACGAATCTAGCTCAGACCAAGTTAACTATACCCAAGGGAACCCTTTCTCGAATACCTACAATCCTGGATGGAGGAACCACCCGAATTTCTCTTACAAAAACAACAACCCTATCCAAAATCCCGGATCTTCGAGACCTCAAGGATTCCAAACTCAAAAACAAAACCAACCTATGCAAATAGTGCCCCTAAGACCAAATCTTAAAGAAACCATAGACACCTTTATTCAGGCTCAAACCCAGCAAAATAAGGAGTTTATGAACCAACACATTCACACGAACGAACTGGTTACTCAACTAGCAACCAAGTTTGACCAGATAATAACCCACACCAAAATGCTTGAGACTCAGATTTCCCAAGTAGCACAAAACACCTCTGTACAAGTTGCACCTGGAGGACAATTTCCTGGACAAACTCAACCAAATCCAAAAGGCCAAGCAAATTCTATCACATTAAGAAGTGGAACTGCTTATGAAGGGCCTAGAAATCCTAACTTAAGCACATCAGAAAAACCTATGGAAGATGCTACGCCTAAAGACCAAGTAGAGGAATCAGAGAAACCAGAAAAGCAATCAAAACCAGAAGTAGGGAATAACACTCAACAACCTTATAAACCACCTATTCCGTTCCCACAGAGGCTGAAAAACACCAAAGTAGAAAACCAGTACCAAAAGTTTATTAAGGTAATAGAGAAACTCCATGTTGAGATTCCTTTTACTGAAGCTATAACCCAGATACCATCATATGCTAAGTTTTTGAAAGATATTTTGACCAATAAACGGTGACTCGATGATCCCAAGCCTTTAGAATGCCATTCTATATCCGAAAATAAACTCGCCAAGAAAGATAAAGACCCTGGAAGTTTTTCTATCCCTTGCATCCTAGGTAACCATATGATAGACAAAGCATTTTTAGACCTAGGAGCAAGCGTAAGTCTGATGCCTCTGGCCGTCTGTAAGAGGTTAAAATTAGGAGAACTTCAACCTACTAAGATGTCCTTACAACTAGCTGATAGATCTGTCAAATATCCCATGGGTATTTTAGAAGACATACCTGTCAAGATTGGTCAGTTGTACATTCCGACCGACTTCGTCGTAATGGATATCAAAGAAGATGAAGACATCCCAATCCTCTTAGGAAGACCCTTCCTATCGACCGCCGGAGCTATAATAGATGTTAAGAAAGGGAAACTGACTTTCGAGGTAGGAGATGAAAAGATTGAGTTCATTTTATCAAAATTTCTAATGGCACCAGTGATAGGAGATGCGTGTTATGCCATCGACATCATTGATGAATGTGTAAATGAGCTCGAACAAAACGAATTTTTAATCAAATTACCATCAACCCCTATTTTAGAGGATGACGGATTTGAGAGTATCGAACCGTACATTGACGATAACCTTTTCGAATGCTTAGCTCTTACCCATGACCTTATGCCACGTACTGAGAAAACCACTATAGAACTTAAGGAACTACCCAAGAATCTAAGATATGAGTTTTTGGATGAGGAGATGAATAGACCTGTTATAATTAGCGCCGCTCTAAACCAAATAGAAACAAATCAACTCTTAGATACCTTGCGAAAATATCCCTCAGCTTTAGGGTATAAAGTTTCAGATTTAAGAGGTATAAGCCCATCCGTATGCATGCATCGGATTATGCTAGAAGAAGATTCAAAACCCTCAAGAGAACATCAAAGAAGAATAAACCCTATCATGAGTGATGTAGTCAAAAAGGAAGTTCTTAAGTTATTAGAGGCTGGTATCATATACCAAATTTCGGATAGTGAATGGGTAAGCCCAGTCCATGTGGTACCCAAGAAAGGAGGTATCACTGTTCTGAAAAATGAGAAAGGTGAGCATGTGGCAAAACGAACAGAAGGAGGATGGCGTATGTGTATTGACTACAGAAAGTTGAATAAGGCAACGAGAAAAGACCATTTCCCTCTTCCATTTATAGATCAGATGCTTGAACGTCTAGCAAGACACTCATGTTTCTGCTATCTTGATGGGTATTCAGGGTTTTTCCAAATCCCTATTCACCCAGAGGACCAAGAAAAAACCACATTTACCTGCCCTTATGGAACATTCTCTTATAGACGAATGCCCTTTGGACTCTGTAATGCACCTGCCACTTTCCAACGTTGTATGATGTCAATTTTCGCAGACTACCTAGATGGAATTATGGAAGTATTTATGGACGATTTTTCAGTGTGTGGGTTTGATTTCAAAAACTGCCTCTCGAACTTAGAGAAAATCTTAAAAAGATGTGTGGAAGTAAACCTTGTGTTGAATTGGGAAAAGTGCCACTTTATGGTAAATGAAGGGATAGTCTTGGGACACATTATTTCTGAAAGAGGTATAGAAGTCGATAAGGCCAAGATAGAAGTTATAGAAAGCTTAAACCCACCTAAGACCGTTAGGGAAATAAGAAGTTTTCTAGGACATGCCGGGTTCTACCGACGTTTCATCAAGAATTTTTCCGGAATAACAAAACCTTTAACTAACTTATTGATGAAGGATGTCGAGTTTGAATTCGACCAAAAATGTCTTGAAGCCTTTGAAGTTTTAAAGCAAGCTCTTATTTCAGCACCTATCATAAGACCACCTGATTGGACACAACCCTTTGAAATCATGTGCGATGCCAGTGATTTCGATGTAGGAGCTGTACTAGGGCAAAGAAAAGACAAGAAACTGCATGCAATTTACTACGCTAGTAGAACACTAGACGCTGCCCAGCTAAATTATACAACCACAGAAAAAGAATTGCTAGCCGTAGGTTTTGCTATTTTTCGATCTTATTTGGTGGGAGCAAAAATAATAGTATACACAGATCATGCAGCAATCCGGTACTTGTTAAGTAAGAAAGATGCTAAGCCTAGATTGCTCAGATGGGTACTTTTACTCCAAGAATTTGACTTGGATATTAAGGATAAAAAAGGAGCTGAAAACTTAGTAGCTGATCATCTCTCTAGGTTAGAACACCTTAAGCCTGAACTTATACCTATAGACGATCACTCTGCTTATGAAAGATTAATAGCTGGGATAAACTCAACTGAAGAAGAGACCTATGAGGAAATCTCAACCATGAACAACATACCATGGTACGCAGATATTGTGAATTATCTAGCCGCTGATATCATACCCCCTGATTTAAGCTACCAACAGAAGAAGAAGTTTTTTAGAGATGTTAAACACTTCTTTTGGGATGAACCCCTCCTATTCAAAAGAGGAATAGATAATATATTCAGACGATGTGTGCCGGAAGAAGAAGTAGGCAACGTCATTAAACATTGTCATGCTTCACCTTATGGTGGACATGCAAGCACGTCTAAAACATGCGCCAAAATATTTCAAGCAGGTTTTTATCGGCCTACTGTATGGCGCGATGTCCACACTTACATTACAAAATGTGACCGATGCCAACGCACTGGGAACATCTCAAGACATGATGAAATGCCTTTAAGTAACATCCAAGAAGTGGAAATATTTGATGTCTGGGGTATAGATTTCATGGGACCTTTTCCTTCCTCAATGGGTAACAAGTATATCCTAGTAGCTGTCGATTATGTCTCAAAGTGGATCGAAGCTGTTGCATCACCCACAAACGACACCAAGGTAGTTATCAAACTGTTTAAGAATATTATTTTTCCTAGGTTTGGAACCCCGAGGTTAGTCATAAGTGATGGAGGATCACATTTTATATCTAAGATATTTGACAAGCTTCTAAGCAAATACGGAGTAAAACATAGAGTAGCATCACCATATCACCCGCAAACCAGTGGCCAAGTAGAAGTATCGAATAGGGAGATTAAGCAGATCCTAGAAAAAACCGTATCACTATCCAGAAAAGACTGGTCTGGAAAACTTAAAGACGCCCTATGGGCTTATAGAACGGCTTATAAAACCCCTATTGGAACAACTCCTTATCAGTTGGTTTATGGAAAGTCCTGTCATTTACCCTTCGAACTAGAACATAAAGCCTATTGGGCCATTAAATCCTTGAATCTAGATTACCTAAAAGCCGGAGAAAAACGTATCATGGACATTCACAAGCTAGAAGAGCTTCGCTTGAATGCCTATGAGAATGCCATCATATATAAGGAAAGAACCAAGATGTGGCATGATAAAAAAATCATCAAGAAAGATTTCAACATTGGTGATCCTGTTCTCCTATTTAACTCAAGGTTACGACTTTTTCCTGGTAAGCTTCGTTCAAGATGGACAGGTCCATTTGAAGTGTCAAAAGTTCTAAAGTCTGGAGCAGTAGAAATCAAAAACAATTCATGCGCTCCATTTGTGGTAAATGGACAAAGACTGAAGCTCTACAAAGGAGGCGATTTGCCTGTCGACTACTCTAGTCATATTCTTATAGACCCACCAATACCCACATAAAGTAAGATCTAATCGTCAAGCTAACGACGTTAAACAAGCGCTGCATGGGAGGCAACCCATGGTTTATTCTTTATTTTATTTTATTTTATTTTAGTAATTTATATATTTTATCTGGACTAATCTCTTGTGTTTATATTTTCAGGATGCATTACCCCGATGGTATGATTGTGATTTTCAGAGATGAAGCACAAAAAGCCCGATTTGCTACCTTATCTGCTAGACCTATGGTACCCACTAGGTACCCCGATCAGAGCTGCATGGAGGCACTCGGGATTGAGCCAAGTATTAGGTATCTGTGCAACCAACTTGGCTGGGATTCTTATGCTGATGATGTCCACAAAACCTACAGGAACCTTACTCTGGAGTTTCTTAGTTCTATGGACTATAACCCACGAGTGGGTGAAGGAGATGAGCGAGGATGCCTAAGTTTCAGATTGTTTGGTACCGAGTATACCCTGACTATCAAAGAATTTGGGGATTTGCTTGGTTTCCAAACTGGACCGACCGCTATCACTGAGTTTCCATTGAGTTACTACATGGACAGAGATATTGATAAATTTTGGCAGGACATTACTGATAGAGCCAGCCTTGACCCCTCTACCCAGCTGTCCCGAAAGATCCATAACCCGGCTTTCCGATACTTCGAGATGATCCTGTGCCACACTTTCTTTGGGAGGAGTTACTGTGACCACTTAGTCACCGCTGAGGAGATCCTTTTCCTATACTGTGCCAGTCAGTCCAGACCTATAGCTAGTGGAGGTTTTCTGATAGAGAGCCTCGAGCAGACTGCTCGATCCGCTGTAGGACTCATTCATTCCGGAGGAAATGTGACACAGATAGCTTCTGCTTTGGGTTTGGACAGTATGATAGCACAGCTGACCCCATACTGTGGATATACTTTCCTGGATTTAGACTTTTGCATGGATCGTGGGCTCATGAGGAGGGCCTCTTTCCACCCATATCGGTACAGATTGCTCATCAATGACCAGACAGTTTACACCTTCACAATGCCAGACCCACAGATGACTTGTGTTTCCAACTCTGCTAATTGGAACTATTCTGTAGAAGGTTGGGGTGAGATATCAGAGTACACTCCAGAATACACTCCTGCTTCCGAAGATCTCACTCCAGAATACACCCCTGCTTCCGAAGATCCCACTCAGGACTACACTCCTGCTCCCGAGGATTCCACTCCAGATCTACCTTTAAATGAGGGTAACAACACTGATGATGAGTACGATTTCCAAACAGAGGAACCACCCCATTTTTCACCACCACACACGACACCATCTACCTCTAACCCACATGCAGGTACAGCTCCTAGTTTCCATGTCACTGAGGACATGTGGCGTGAGCATATGGCCCGAGAGGCCCAGAGGGACACCCTCCTTGCTACCTTGCAGCAACAGGCGGCCGATAACATGGCCTTCATGCAAGCATCCCAAGAACAAAATGCTAGCTCTCTGCGCACTATCATGGAAAGTCAGCTGGCTTTCCAGAGAGACCAGCACCTACACCAGACCACATACGCTCGTCACTTCCAATTGATGGAGGCAACCCAAGGCACCCTCATTGGTAGGACCCAAGAGCTACAAGCGGCAAATGCCGCCTTGTCAGAGAGATTGGAGCAGCTTGTTTTGGACCAAGATAGCCGCTGTCGCAGCCGTAGCCGCCGTTTCGGTCGTACCAACCAGGATGGTGAAGGTCCTAGTGGCCCCCACTAGTGTTTTCAGGTACCTCCTCCTACCTTATTTTGGAACATTGAGGACAATGTCTGATTTAAGTGTGGGAGGAGCATTTATCGCTTTTATTTTCCGCTTTTATTTTCCGTTTTTCCTGCTTTTAGTTCCCTTCCGCATTTTTTTTTTAGGTGTGTTATATTCGTAGTTAATAAAATGCATGTGATAGGCGAGTCTTTCTGCGTAGTGTACCCTTTCATTTCCCCCACCTTTTAGCCTTACAAAATTTTTTCTTTTTCAAAGATTTATGGTTGTTTTTTAGGATTTGGGCTATGAGACAGGTCCTAGATAGGGTCTATTTCTTGGGCACTCACTTTTTGAAAAATTCGTTATCGTTTTAACACCGTAAGCCTTTTTGAACATCTAGATTAGATCCTTTCTTCCCAATATGCTATGATTTTGAATAAAACTGTACAAATAGGTCTTTAAGTAGTTTATCTTAGCAGTCAGCTCCGGCCTAAGCATGCTCTAAGTGTGGGATCGATGAATATAAGTGGATGATCTCTATTCCGCCTTAAAAGTTATAAAATAAAGTATGAATACGACTACGAGTTGGGTGATTCTCACAAAGATTACTCAACTCAAGAAAGTTGTAAGCACTAACAAAAGTAAAGAAAAAAATATATAAGGCATATTCGTTGTAGTTGGTTCAGAGGTATCTGGTGCTGGACTTGGTAGGGCGGACTACGGTCCGATCCCCCGCAACTGCAAATGGGTAAAATAAAAAGGGATTAAACCAACTCTTGTACCAGAATCCCATCACTTGAGATCAGAGTCACTAACCGGTCACTACACCATGAGTATGTACGGATAACGGGCTTAATGTGATTGCGCCTGAATGAAAAAGGACCTCGTAAAAAAGGGAAGTCTTAGCATAGTAAGGATATTAGGATCGATCTGTACACTTATGAGGTTTATGTCCGCATTTCTGCGAGTAGTGTAATTACGATACCCTTGATTCAGATAGTTAGTGCCTGACAACACACCCTTACTCGGACTTAGAAGCCCTCTTTGCCCAAAACCTGTATACACCATAATTTTCTTTCATCTACTTATAAGAGTTGTTGCTTGAGGACAAGCAAAGGTCTAAGTGTGGGAGGATTTGATCGCACTGAATCGCACTATGTTTTTGACTCAAATATCACATGTTTTCCTTAGTTTTTATTGTCATTTTCTCGTATTATGTTCCTTTTTCCTTTGTTTTCAGGATTCTTGTCATTTCAGAGCCTTCTGTGAAGAAACGAGCCAAAACGCCAAGAAATTAGGGTTTTTCAAGGCATTTTGCACTTATGGCGTTCAGCACCGTGCTGGCTACAGGGAACGCGATGACGTGGCCCACTTTCACCCAGAGATCAACTGCCACGTTCCCATGATGTGGCAGTTCCAGGCACCGCGCCCGCGGCCACCCTCACCGCGCCCGCGGCCTTCACAACAAGTTTCCCGCTCAAAAGAAGTTAAGGGGCATGCTGGTCCTTACGCACCTCAAGGATCCTCTATAAATAGTTTTCGATTTTCATTCTTTAGTTTCATCCAAGCTTAGTACAATCTTAAGCCATATACTATCAGTTTCTGTAAAGTGATAATCTCTTCACATCGGGGAGTTATTGCGGTGTAGATTGAGTTGTAATCGAGTCTTGGAGCACTTTGGTTGAAGTTCATCATACCAGCCTTACCTTTCCGTAGATTTGTATCAGATTCAAGTCTCCGACCAGAGCAAGGTTCTATTTTATTGCATTTCTTTATTTAATTGTTCTTACCATAGTCTACACGTTTTATAGACTTTAAATGCTCTTACCATAGTCTACACGTTTTATAGACTTTAAATGCTCTTACCATAGTCTACACGTTTTATAGACTTTAAATGCTCTTACCATAGTCTACACATTTTATAGACTTTAAATGCTCTTACCATAGTCTACACGTTTTATAGACTCGCACTTATTATGTCTGGCTAAACTATAAAGGTTAGGATGTAATGATTGTCATCATGGTCGTGTTCCAATTATCATGCTAGTGAAAATACTCTGGGGATGTTTTGCTTCTAACTTAAGTCAATTGTGTTTAAATGTTTATTGGGTAAGATCGAAAGCCGTCCAAACTAATGATACGACTTGATTATTATTTAACCAAACAAAAAGAGCGAAAGCCGTTGATTGGTTAAATAGGAATCATTGACCTTTTTAGAAAACGATTTTGAAACTATTTTCGGACGCGTTTGTAGGTTTGAAATCTGACTCTTGGTCAAAAGCCAAAAGTCTCTTTAAGTTAATCTTTCCAAGTAAAATCACTTTTCTGTGAAGTCAAAACTATCAATTTCTTAAAAATAGGTTTACCTCTTTAACGCGGAAGGCACCCTTTATATGTGACAATAAAGGAATTTAATTTAAAGAGTAAACTCGGTTCTTAGTAGTCAAAAGCTACAAGTTACCGTTAAGTTGATTCTTTGCTATCAATAGAAAATACTGCCCCATAAGTAGTTTTATCTACGCATGACCGGACCAATATCTGATTACATGATTTACATTCCAACCTGTCTTTTAAACTGTTATTTACCTCGCTCATTTACTTTGTGCACTACACTCACATCAATATTCTTGTTCGCCTTAGATAAGCACCTTAGCAATAGAGTTGATAGATTGACAATTGGTCTCTGTGGTTCGATAATCTTATATATTACTTCGATAGGCTGTACACTTGCAGTACTACATTTAGGCTATACGTTACAGATTAAACCCATCATACATTTTTAACAATTACAGAAGGAAAATGTGCTGCCACAACAAAGCGTAACATATGTTAGGAGGATTGCAGCCACCGAGGACCTGATAACCAACATCTAATGAAAGTTCATAAGCATAGGATTAATGATCATTAATAATTCCCTTCTTTTGAGGTTGTAAGTTCTAGTTAGGAGCATATACAAGACAAAATTAAATCTAGCACAGAAACATATAGAACACTGCAAACTCACCTTGATAATATCTTCGACCTGCAACTTTTTCCAGGGCATAGGCGCCTACTTTTGATCTTGTAAAACATCTATCACATTATTGTTTATGGACATATCATTTTGAAAACGTTTCTGTCGTAAGAAATTTAAGGGGAAAACATATTAATAAGAAGGATACAAAGTGAAATCCACTGTAACAAATCAATTTATGAGAAAGCCTCAGTATTTTGCAATAATGATGTCATCAAAATAAACATACATCTATGCATGCATAAACCCCCTTTCATTACATATATGGAAGTCATAATCACATTTTGAAACGAAATAAGAATAAATTTCACAAACTTGGAAGCATTGTGTGATAAATGCTTATACTGTATATCTATATACACATCAATTCAGCATTCTCCTATAACATCCTTAATTGGAATTTCCTATATTATGTTGACTCAAAATATTGGCACGTTTGGCGGACGATTTTTGAGTCTCTCGGTCATGTTGGAATACTTCAAAAAATGATTCTTCTTAATTTTGTGCTTATATCTTCTCCATGCCTCTCTAACAGTGGTCTCAATCCAATCTCGTGCTTCAACCGGAAAGATAAACTTCTGCTACATAAATTATAAGATAAGACAAGATCAAGAAATGAAACACTTTTTTTTAATAATTAGAATAAATTGGTGAACTTTTAATCTAAACATGCACAAAGTCAAAGTCCAATATCATTATCAGTTGCCTTCATGGATATTTTTTTTATGAATTATCACATTCATACCAAATGGCCAATATCAGTATACTCGTTGGGTGAAAACTAGCATCATGTAATAGTTACACTCAAAATCATGCCTACACCACAGCCCAAGAAACAAGTTTGCATCCTATACTATAGTTTTTGGTGTCTTAACCTTAACTGAAATTTATAATGTTATGGTCTGCATATTCTATTGGTTTGACCATAAGTTATCTATCTGGATAGGTTTTTGAGTCTCGACACCAATCTAGGTACATAAAAAAAGGGGGGGGGGGGGGGGGGGGGGCGGTTAGCATTACACAACTCCATCTGAACTTCTCAATCAGTCTTATGCAGCTGTCCTGTCCCTGTACCCAATACATACAACTCTTTTTCCTTCCTCTGAATAATCTATAGTTGATCAATATATTCGGCCGAAAAGAGGATTGCCAACCAACTTTAAAATCAAACAATGAAACCCTAAGAGCAGTGCAAGACTCATACTTGCTTGCTACCAAACTCAAAAAATCTGAAATAATGGCATACATCGAAGTTTCCTAAAGAAGCATATGACAATGAACGACATACATAGTATGAAATCAGAGACATGGTGCCTACTTGATCTTCCAAAATGGAGTTAAAATGGTTGTCAGTATAAAATCTTTTTTCATGACCATTCCAAGTAAAATAGACTGAAACAAATATCTCTCTGTGACATCAATAAATTAAACAAAGAACCTCGCTTGCAATCACTAACTAGTCGATAAAGTAAAAGACAAGGACACTTTAATTGTATTATTTCCCTAAATAACAGTTTCAACTTTCCCATAAGAATAATAAATAACAGAGCCAAAACGCGTGCTCAAGTTCATTGGGATAGGAATCCAAACCTTCAAATGGATTTTTCCTTTTCCTAGCTCCTTGACCATCACCTGCCACAGAATTTCCTAACTCATCAAGATCTAACGGAGGAACAAAGTCACATTTGCCCTCTTGCTTGAACATTCCCAAAATCAACTTCTCATCAGCAGTTGCAGACTTTCTCTCTTCTTCAGTTAGTTTGACGCTTCCATCTTGCTCACTGGCCGGTGATTGAAAAGGCGTCAATTTCCCCTATTCAAAAACAAATTAGAAAATTTCATCCAAGAAAAGAAACATGTGCTTTCGAAACGAGCAACAAATAAATGAAACAAATCAACACACTTCAACATATCTCATATATATTAAATCAGCCTGAAACCCTAAGAGTAATTTTGGATCCAGAATTTTACCGGAACGGTTTGAGGGACTGTTGAAGAGTTGTGCAGTTTGCGATCGAGGAAGTGAGTAAGCGATAAACGAGTGGAGTCGCTGTTACACGAAGCTTGATTTCTCGAACTTGCTTCGAAATCATGAGAGCTGGATTCAGCGAGAGTGAGAATGTTGTGAGAAAAGTGATGCAGTTATTGAAGTTGAGGAATGGAATGGGATAGAGATGACTTACGGCGAGAGAAGAATGGAAAGGGAATGGATTGAAAAATATTTTAAATTCCTGTGTTAGAAAATTTTTTATTTTCTATTTAATGAAATTTTTTTTAATATATATATATATATATATATATATATATATATATATATATATATATATATATATATATATATATATATATATATATATATATATATATATATATATATATATAATTTTTTATTTTCTGTTTAATTGAAATTTTTTATTTTTAAATTCCTGTGTTAGAAAAATATTTTTTTTATATATATTAATAATGTTTAGAAAAAAATATTTGTTTTTTAGTGTATAAGTTTTGGAGGGAAGATTGCCACCAAAAATTTGATAATTCTAAAAAAATTTATACAACATTTCAGAAATGTAGCCTTTTATTAGAACTAATGTAACAATCTAAAAATGTCCCCAAAAATATTTTAGGGGACAATTGTCAAACATTGCTAAAGAAATAATATTTTAACGCTCTAAAATCGTCCCCAAAAGCAGTTAAGGGCACAATTAACAACCGTTGGCAAAAAAATAAAAGAGTATCGCTCCATAAACGTCCCCAAAAGTATTTTAGGCAACGATTATCAAGGGTTGCAAACATATTTTTGACAACAATCGTAAATCGTTGCCTATATGAATTTAAGGCAACAATTTCTACATGTTACCTAAAAAAGTGTTGCCAGAGACAACAAATGTTGTAGTGAGAAGAGTGACTTTAATGTTGTGGAGCAGCTGGGGCATACGCCCTCCAAGATCTCTATGCTCTCCTTGCTCCTGTGTTCAGAGGCCCATGCTAAGGCCTTGATCTCATTTCTCAAGACGGCCCATGTGCCACAGGAGACATCTGCAGTCCAGTTCACTGACTGCGTAGCAAATCTGACAGCGGACAATGGCTGAGGTTTCTCAGATGCTAACCTGACTGCGAAGGGAAGAGACCACAATGATGCCCTGCATGTCTCTATCGAATGCAGAGGCACTACTCTGGCACATGTATTGGTGGATACTGGTTCTTCCTTGAATGTACTACCAAAGAAGGCTTTATACCGTCTGGATTGTGAAGGCCTGGAACTGAAACCCAGCAATATTATCGTCAGAGCCTTTGACGGTTCCAAGAGGATGGTTCATGGAGAGGTTGACATTCCTATTCGTGTGGGCTCTCAGGTGTTTGACTCTACCTTTTATGTGATGGATATCCGTCCATCTTACTCTTGTCTACTGGGTCGACCTTGGATCCATAAAGCTGGGGCAGTGACCTCTACCTTGCACCAGAAGCTGAAATACCCTGTCAGAGGGAAGATCGTCACTGTGCAAGGAGAGGAGGAGTATATGGTGAGCCATTTGAATTCCTTCAGGTACATTGAGATGGACGGGGAGTTTATTGAGACCCCCTTTCAGCATTTCGAAGAGGTACTTCCAATTTCAGCAGCAGCAGAAACAGCGGTCGAAGAGGATGTTCTTTTGAAGATGGCTTCCCTAAAGGATGCCCGGGCTGTGGTTCAAAAAGGTGAATGTGCTAACTGGGGCAGGCTTCCCGACTTTACACAGAAAACTGACAAATTTGGACTGGGTTTTACTGCAGAGGGTCAGAAAGCTATGCGGAAGGCAAAGACCAGAAGACCTCCTGTGCTCATTACAAATCCAGGAGTGAATGTTGTTGGGGAGGATAATGAAGTAGATGAAGCTGAGTTCAATAGCTGGATCTATCTGACGACTGAAGGCGGATTGACCAATTGGATTGTCAAAGACCATACTCCTGTTACTTTTGTTACGCAGTAATAAACTTCTTTGTTTTGTTATTTGTAATAAACAATAACTTAAACTCTATGGCCCGGTGTCTTACCCGAGGCACCGTGGTTTCATTTGTGAGGGCATATAAATTGTCATTTCATATATCATGAATGAAAATCTTGGACGTTTTCTCGCATTTCAAATCTTATGCTCCTTTTCTGTCTTTCCTTCCTTTATACATATTTCAAAATAGCTGTATTTACACACACTCACTCATACAGGTTTCAATCCACTCTGGATCTCACTGGTAACAACTCTGCTACAGCCAGTTATGACTTCGAAAATCCGATCAACTTAGCCGAAGACGAAGGTGAAGATGATTGCGAAGTGCCTGGCGAGCTTGCAAGACTGTTACTCCAGGAAGAGAGGGCAATTCAACCACACGAAGAGCCAGTGGAGACAATAAACTTGGGTACTGATACAGACAGAAAAGAGGTAAAGATTGGTGCCAACCTAGAGCTCAACGTGAAGCAACGGTTGACTAAGATGTTACATGATTATGTGGAGATCTTCGCCTGGTCCTACAAAGACATGCCCGGGTTGGATACTGATATTGTGGTCCATCATTTGCCTACTAAGGAAGACTGCCCTCCGGTTAAGCAAAAGGTCCGCCGTATGCGTCCAGAGATGTCTGAGAAGATCAAAGCCGAGGTTATGAAACAGTTTGATGCTGGGTTCCTTGCAGTGACTTCTTACCCTCAGTGGGTTGCTAATGTGGTGCCGGGTACCAAAGAAGGACGGTAAGGTCAGAATGTGTGTCGACTACAGGGATCTAAACAGGGCCAGCCCCAAAGATGACTTCCCTCTACCTCACATTGATGTCCTTGTTGACAATACAGCTCAGCATAAGGTGTTCTCTTTCATGGATGGTTTTTCAGGCTACAATCAGATCAAGATGGCACCTGAAGACATGGAAAAGACTACATTTGTTACTCAGTGGGGCACCTTCTGCTACAAGGTCATGCCTTTTGGACTTAAGAACGCTGGGGCAACCTACCAACGTGCCATGGTTGCTTTATTTCATGACATGATCCATCATGAGATAGAAGTGTATGTTGACGACATGATCGCAAGGTCCCAAACTGAGGAAGAGCACCTAGATCATCTGCAGAAATTGTTTGACCGTCTGAAGTTGTACAAGCTGAGGTTGAACCCGAACAAGTGCACCTTCGGGGTAAGATCCGGAAAGTTGCTAGGCTTCGTGGTGAGTGATAAAGGTATTCAAGTGGACCCTGCTAAGGTTAAAGCTATTCAAGAGATGCCAGTTCCTAGGACAGAGAAGGAAGTCAGAGGCTTTTTAGGACGCCTGAATTACATTGCTCGATTCATCTCACACCTAACTGCTACCTGTGAACCAATCTTCAAGCTGCTGAAGAAAGATCAGGTAGTACGCTGGAATGATGAATGTCAGGCTGCTTTTGACAGAATCAAAGAGTATCTCCAAGAACCACCCATCCTTATGCCACCGGTTGAAGGGAGACCTCTGATACTATATCTGACAGTGCTTGACAACTCAATGGGGTGTGTGCTGGGGCAGCATGACGAGTCTGGCCGAAAAGAGCATGCCATTTATTACCTTAGCAAAAAGTTTACCGACTGTGAGACCCGATACTCACTGCTTGAGAAAACTTGTTGCGCTTTGGTATGGGCTGCTCGCCGGCTGAGACAGTATATGCTGACTCACACTACCTTGTTGATCTCAAAGATGGATCCTATAAAGTACATATTCGAAAAGCCTGCTCTGTCTGGGAGAATTGCAAGATGGCAAATGATCTTGACGGAATACGACATTCAGTACACGACCCAGAAAGCCATCAAGGGAAGTGTATTGGCAGACCACTTGGCACATCAGGCCGTAGATGACTATCAGTCAATGAACTTCGAGTTTCCGGATGAAAGCATCATGATAGTAACTGATTGTGAAGTACCTGGACCGGATGAAGGACCTGAGGAAGGATCCCGATGGTCTATGCACTTTGACGGAGCCTCCAACGCTTTGGGAAACGGTATTGGCGCTGTAATCATATCTCCTCAAGGCACTCATACTCCCCTCACTGCCCGGCTATGTTTCAACTGTACCAACAACATGGAGGAGTATGAGGCGTGCATCATGGGTCTTCAAGCTGCGATCGACTTAAGGATCAAGTTTCTAAGTGTCTTTGGAGATTCTGCTCTCGTGATCAATTAGATCAAAGGAGAGTGGGATACGAAACATCCGAATCTTATTCCTTACAGAGAATGTGTGTTGACATTGATCCCCCACTTCACGAAGATAACCTTTGAACACTTTCCAAGAGAAGAGAATCAGTTGGCGGACGCGTTAGCTACAATGTCTTCTATGTTCAAGGTCAAATGGGATAATGAGGCTCCCCGGATCATCATCTGGAAACTGGACGAACCGGCATACTGTTGTGATCTCGAGACAGAGTTGGTAACTGAGAAGCCTTGGTACCATGAGGTGAAGAGATATTTGGAAGCTCAGGAATACCATGAAGGTGCCTCTGTCAATGATAAGAAGTTCTTGAGAAGGTTCGCAGCAAAGTTCTTCCTTAGCAACGACATCTTGTACAAGCGAAACCATGATTCGACCTTACTGCGTTGTGTGGATAAGAATGAAGCAGAAAGGATCATGGAAGAGTTACATGAAGGGACCTTTGGTACACACTCCAGTGGGCACACTATGGCTAAGAAGATCCTTCGGGCAGGGTATTTCTGGTCCACAATGGAAGCTGACTGCTATCAACACTCTCGGACATGCCATAAATGCCAGATATATGCAGACAAGGTGCATGTTCCTCCAGTTCCTTTGAATGTTCTGACTGCGCCTTGGCCGTTTGCAATGTGGGGCATAGACATGATCGGTGAGATTAAACCTACAGCATCCAACGGGCATCGCTTCATCCTGGTAGCGATTGATTATTTCACGAAGTGGGTTGAAGCAGCTTCCTATGCTACGGTAACCAAGACTGTTGTGGCACGGTTCATTCGGCATAACCTGATCTGTCGATACGGCGTCCCAGAAAGAATTACTACAGACAACGGTACCAATCTCAATAACAAGATGATCGCTGAGCTCTGCGAGCAGTTTAAGATACAGCACCACAATTCTTCTCCATACAGACCGAAGATGAATGGGGCTGTAGAAGCAGCAAATAAGAACATAAAGAAAATCGTGCAGAAGATGACAGTGACTTATAAAGATTGGCACGAGATGTTACCGTTCGCTCTACATGGGTACCGTACCTCAGCCAGGACGTTAACCGGGGCAACTCCTTTCTCCTTGGTCTACGGTATGGAGGCAGTCTTACCAATCGAAGTGCAAATACCCTCTCTCCGGATAATGAAGGATGCAAATATGAACGAAGATGATTGGATCCAGACACGACTTAATCAACTAAACCTTATTGATGAAAAGAGACTTGCTGCTATCTGCCACGGTCAGACGTATCAGAAACGGATGATCAAGGCATTTAACAAAAAGGTCAGACCACAAGAGTATCAAGTTGGGGATCTAGTAATCAAGCGAATCATCCTTCCTCAGAGTGATCCAAGGGGCAAATGGACCCCTACATACGAAGGGCCATTTGTGGTTAAGCATGTGTTCTTAGGAGGAGCCATGATTCTAACCAACATGGATGGTGACGACCTTCCTCACCCCGCCAATGCAGACATAGTAAAAAGATAATACGCATAAAAAAGGACCCGCTAGGCTGACATGCCTAGGCAAAAATTAGGGCTTCCCGGCGAACCAAAAGGGTTCGGGCAAAATGAAGGGATGAAATGAAAAATCTGTACACCCGGCAAGTCGAAAACCTGAAAAGGCGACTTGGGCAAAAATGGGTATCCCGGTGGACTGAAAACCCGAAAGGGTGGTCCAGGCAAAAGTTAGGGATAAAGCGTAATACTATGTCTCATTGGATCACTTTGCATCCAGAATCCGGTATCTACATCAAGGTCAGACGACATCAATCAGTCAGCTTCACTTTCAACCAAGGTCATCAAGTGATGAGATGCTCGGAGTTATAAAGGCAATAGCAGAGTTGAAACCCAGTGGGATCATTCATTTCACACAGCTGTTTTATTTTCTCTTGTACAAAATTTGTATAAACTCTTTTGCTCGGCGGCGTTCTCTTACTAGGACGTCAGCCTCTTGTACATAAAACGCCTATTTTCAGGCAATTCAAAAATCAATACAAATACACTTTTCAGTTAAAATTGCCAATTGTTTTTCCTTTTTCTGTTTTGTTTTGCGAAGAACGTCCAAGGTTCAATTTGTGATATATGCATTGACAATAATTTGCTAACTCATGAATATTTGCATACGAAACAAAGGATTAATTACAGGTAACATTAGAAACAGGGGCAATAAAGAATTGTCTAAGCAATCTAATTGTTCTGTCCTCCAAGGTACTAAGATAGGTTCAGCTAAAGAATATAACCAGATATCTTAATTCCCCGGAGAGTGAGTCAGCAAGTCAGTTCACTCTCCCCAAGCAAAGGTACAACCGAACCTTAAGGAAGTTGAGTATCCTCCAGCAGATCTCAACATTCTCCAGCGGTATATATACATTCTTAACAAGCATCCCCGGCAGTCTTGACCTAAAGATTGTTCCCCGGCGGTATATCAGACATGCAATAGAGTCATTTCCCCGATACAGTTCAAAACTTCCCCAGAGAGTCCAATCCAATTTCCCCAGTAAAGTTGGGATCCATCTCCCCAAGCAGTAAGCTTATCCCCAGTAGATTCTGGAAGCTTACCCCCGCAGAGCACGAACGCGTCCCCGGTTTTATTCAAAGAGTTATTTCCCTACCAGGATATAACTGGGTTATCCTCAGCCAAAAAGCCACGGAAAGATCGTTCTCGACGAAGTCTTCTTATCCCCAGCGAAGTCTATCAACACTTCCAACACAACAAGGGTATCCCCAGCAAGATATCATCAACAACTCAACAAAGTATCTCTCTCCCCACAGAGTATTGCTCCCCAACAAGATTGCAAGAGTACTTTTCTCCCCGCAGGGTAATCCATTCGCCAAGTTTATTCTCCAACGGAGTTATCTTCTCCTACCGGTATTCTTGCAACTATCATCCCCAGCGGAAGTAAAATCTATTCTTCAACATCAGCCCAAGAGCGACTTCCCGACACCCGCCAAGGATTTACTTTCCTAGACGAAAACATACATTCCTAAACATCACATACATCATTATAGCATGCATATACACATCATATCTTACAAATCTCATTTATGTTGAGAACATAATTGCTTGATCCATATCATGCATTGCATATGACTGACCTTTACCTTCCAGGAAAGATCCAGTTAAATTTTCAACTATGTTTCAAGACCTAGTCTGGTTCAGTTAAATCGACTCCAAAGATTTCTCTGTTTCTTATCCAGTCAAAGGCCTTCTCTGGTTCAGTCAGATCGACCCTAAGATCTCCCTGTTTCTTATCCAGTTGAAGACATTTCAAGACCTAGACCGGTTCAGTTAATCGACCCTAAGATTTTCTGTTTCTTATCCAGTCAAAGGCCTTCTCTAGTCCAGTTAAATCGACCCCAAACAGATTTTCCTGATAAAGACTCAGTAGAAGTCGTCCAAGATTCTCTCAATGATTACTGTTGAGGTTGTAGTCGCCTGTGGTTCTCTCCCCGATACTGCGGAGGTAGTAATCATCCCAAGATTCGCTCAGCGTTACTGTTGAAGTTGAAGTCATCCAAGATTCTCTCAATGATTGTTGTTGAGGTTGTAGTCGCCTGTGGTTCTCTCCCCGATATTGCGGAGGTAGTAATCATCCCAAGATTCGCTCAGCGTTACTATTGAAGTTGAAGTCATCCAAGATTCTCTCAATGATTGCTGTTGAGGTTGTAGTCGCCTGTGGTTCTCTCCCCGATACTGCGGAGGTAGTAATCATCCCAAGATTCGCTCAGCGTTACTGTTGAAGTTGAAGTCACCCAAGATTCTCTCAATGATTGCTGTTGAGGTTGTAGTCGCCTGTGGTTCTCTCCCCGATACTGCGGAGGTAGTAATCATCCCAAGATTCGCTCAGCGTTACTGTTGAAGTTGAAGTCATCCAAGATTCTCTCAATGATTGCTGTTGAGGTTGTAGTCGCCTGTGGTTCTCTCCCCGATACTACGGAGGTAGTAATCATCCCAAGATTCGCTCAGCGTTACTGTTGAAGTTGAAGTCATCCAAGATTCTCTCAATGATTACTGTTGAGGTTGAAGTCGCCTATGGTTCTCTCCCCGATACTGCGGAGGTAGTAATCGTCCCCAGATTCTCTCAGCGTTACTGTTGAGGTAGTAATCGTCCAAGGTTCTCTCACCGTTCCTGTTGAGGTAGTAACCATCCCTGGTTCATTCATCACCTTTTGAAGATCCAGATCCAGCTCCTGTAACCAGTCAGGACACATCTACACAAAGAGTTTGAAGACCGGCTCCTGTAACAAGTCAGGTACTCATTTTTTCTTTTGCAGGTACGCAAGCTCTCGCTAAGGAATCTCTTACGCGATCAACATCCAGATGGCATCTATAAGCCCATCCACTTTCCATCATCTCTTAGCATGGCATCTATAAGCCCATCATCCTATCCATCGAATCTCCAAATGGCATCTATAAGCCCATTCCCCCCATCACACTACTATGTGAGCGCAAATTTCTGGGCACTCTAGTGTTCAATCATCTTCCACCTTCGGATTACGAAAGGCACGTCAGCCAATCTGCATCCTCAGGTCTAAGAAGATTGAACAGGGGCAACTGTTGTACTCCAAAATTTGCCCTCCCATATTCTTCAAAATTTGCCAAGTCAAAGCTTCAAAATCTCCCCAAGGGTTGCACAGTTCAAGGGCCTCCTAAACAGTCAAAATTAGGGTTTTGGTTCTGACAAAGTAAATGAAGTTTCCAAGGGTCCAATCAAGTCCCACATGCCTACAAACATGGTCAAGCATCCTCATATCAAGTTTCAAGACTTACAGCACAAAATTGCACAGTCAAAAACCCTAATTGCACTACAGTCAACTGTAGGGGCAAAATGGTCATTTGACAGTCAAAAGTTCAAATTTTTGGTCAACATCTCATTTTGAAGCCACAAACATCATTTGATCAATGCTTGATCATGATTCTCAAAGCTTGGCTCAAAAATCATCATGATGCAAAAGTTTCCATATTTGGACAGTTGAAAAAGTCAACTGTAACTTGACCAAGGCATAACTTTCACATGGATTATCAGAAAAATTCCATCCAAAGCTAATTTTGAAGAGAAATACATTTCCTACAACTCCTCTTCATACTTCAAGTCCAAGAAATGCTCTCACAAAAAGTTATCAATTTCAACATTATAGGTCATTTTCAAAAGTCAACAAAAAGGGACTTTAAGTCAAAGGCCATAACTTGAGATTGGTAAATCAAAATGACATGGGACCAAATACATTGGTTATAGGACTCAAAGACCTTTCCAAAATGTCCAAGAACATGAGCAAAGCTTAAAAATTGAGCAAGATATGCCTTGTGGAAGTTGGGAAAGTTTTGGATATTTTGAAAAGTCAACATTACTTCAAATGACCTAAAAATGCTAATGGGCCTCTTTTTCTTCCACAATTCATCATCCAAGGCATGTGCACGACCATTTGGCCCAAAGGGAAGTTTTTTACCATTTTTATTTATTTATTTGGATTTTTAATTATTAATAATTCATTTAATTAAATTAAATATGTGGAAAATACTAAACTTAGGTTTTTAAATCTTTTTGTGCATGAAATAGTCTTGAGATTTTGTGTATAATCAGATTTGGAAAGAATCTTGTTAATTGGCCATGATTTGAACTAAGTTTGCATGAAAAAGATTTGAAAACTAATGCATGGAAAATCAAATATCTTATCATCAATTCATGGATTTTTTGATCAATTTTCTCAACCCTAATCATTCACATGTATATATGGATGCTAACCCTCGTGCCCATAACCTCCCAGCTGCGCCATACACAAAGAACCAAACTTGCACTTTTGCCTAAAATTTTCAAAACTGAAAACAGGGTTCCAAGAGGTTTCAAGCCAAAATAATTATCTCATCACCTTCCTGAGACATCAAGCAACATATTTGAATCGTTTTCCACATTCCTAACGCCCAGAATTGGTGAATAGAACTCAAGCTTTTTCACTTTTTTGCATAAATCATATTTTATCATTCATGGCATGATTTTAAATTCTAACGCTTGTTTTGTGTTGCTCTCATGATTCTGGAACTAACCATATGCTTTGATTAAGTTTTTGTGCATTATTGAAAGATTCACCATGAAAGGACATTAGGGTTCTTCAACGTTCAAATTAGGGGTTTCTTCATACTGTAAAATTAGGGAGCTTCAAGGCCATGGTTGAAATCAGCGTGCTTGGACGAAAACAAAACACCCCTTGCGCCTAATTTATGTGACTCCAGGAGCTAATCGCTATTTTCTAGAATGGTACATTTGGGGACGGTTCAAAACCGTTGCCAATCCTTTTTTTGTTTCAGGAAAAAAACGCATCAAGGAGGAAGACAGTGAGGTGTAAGGCAACGACTGGAGGATTTGAATTCTCGCGCCAAAAAGAGCACTAACGCTTAGTTTATCTCATATTATTTGTTTTCCATATAAACCAAAAGGCGCGTGTGGAGCAGTTGGCAGAGCGTATCGCTGGTAATCCCTGGGACCTGGGTTCGAACCCCAGGTCCCCATCCCTTTCCATAATATTTTTATTAACGTTATCCTATGCAGCGTTCTCCCTTGAAGGCCATCATACACCCCTTGGTCCAGATTGCCACGCACACACCAAGATCAATCAAAGGGCCATAGTTTGAGGAACATAGTGGACATGAGTCAATGCACCCATACGCCAGCCAAGAAGTCAACCAGGCCAAAGAGTCATTGGGCTTAAACTACTACCATTATACCTCTCAGTTGGGGACAGAACCCCCCTAGGTTTGCAATATTCTTTTCATTATTTTTTTTTAGTTGATTCAATTATTGTTTTTTTTATTAATTCCTTTAATTTAATATTTTCATAAAAAACATAAAAACAATATAAAATCAGAAAAAAGACAAAAATAAGTATTTTTATTTAATGTTATTTTTTTGTAAATAAATATCATTAATTGATTTTAGTTTATTAATTTAGGGTTAAATCTTAATATTTTTCTAACAAACTTAAAATTGGTAGAATTAGGGTTTTAATCAATTTTTATTCTTTTTCTTTTCTTTTCACTAATAATTAATTATTTATTTTCATAAAATCAAATTGTCATTAAATAATTAGATTTAATTTTAGGTTTAAATTTTAATAGGTTTTTCTTAATAAATAAAAGTTGTAGAATTAGGGTTAATTAGCATTTTAATTTCATTTAATTCTCATTAAAACCATAAATGCAAAAAATCTCAAAAAATAATTTCTTTTTTTTTCTTTTTTAATTTCATTAATTTAATAATCATTTAATTTAATTTCATTAAAAAAGGGTCCAACGCCCTCGCTTCCAATTTTAATTCATATTCGCGTATTTATTTTTTATTCTTTATAATATTTATGTACCTCTCCCAAAGCCGTGTAAACCTAATTTTTCGCACTTTACTTTATTTCTTTATTTATTTTCTGTCAAATCGGGTCCTGGTTTAATTTTGGCGATGTGGACCCGCGCCTTTGTAATAGTTTAGAACTTTTAATTTCTCGCAATTTTTAACTGTTAATAATGGCATGTAAGAATGAATGTTAAAATAAAAACAAAAGCGTAGATCACCCATGACATGAACAAGACAAAATATCTGAAAACGACACACAATTCACACACCACCCCTAGGGTACGCCTCACTGTTGCCTTGCCTCGAAAGGTGATCGTCGAGTAGAGGATGTCTTAGTAAGTCCTCATGATCCAGGAACCTGGCATGAGGGTAGCTTCTAAGGTATCTTCCTATTGCTCTGGTGATCACCACGTCCCGAACCTCGAATTGACCCGAACACCTCCAACGGTGGTGCTACCTACCTCTTAATGGTGGGATGGCACTACTTTAAAGGACATTTACACAGACGAAATCCTTAGGGTAGGTAGACGACTCTAGATACTTGCTCTAAATCTCAAAACAAATCAAAAATACTTTTCACACCGACACCTTTTCAAAAAGCTTTCGAAAGCAATTTTTCAAACACTCTTGAGGACCGATACAAGAGTCGAACTGGAATTTTCAAAGAAACTTTTTTAAAACCCACAGTTGAAAAGCAAACAAACCAATTTTGAAAACACAAATGAGCAAGTATCTAAGAGTCCATGGATAACCATGGATAGAAAGGGTGCTAACACCTTCCCTTTCTATAACCTACCTCCCGAACCGAGAGCAATCTCTTTAAGGAATTTTTCTGTGCTTTTGTCCTTTCCATTTGGAGAAAATAAAAGACGGTGGCGACTCTTGCTTCCGCGACATTTCGCGAACCAGCGTTAAACAGTCAGTTCCAGATCCACCGATCATAGTACCCATGAAAAAATCAATCAATTCACAATCCAAGAGAGGAGGTTGGACCCTTGCAGCTAGTTCACGCGACCTTTGGGCGTACTCTTTGAGCGACTCTTCATATTTCTGTATCATCCCTTAAAGATGAGTGCGTCTAGGAGCCATGGCAGTATTATAATGATAATGTTTCAAAAAGTCGTCATCAAGTTCTCCCCAAGTATTGACATGAGTTCTTTCTAGTTGCATATACCAGTCCAACGGTGCCCCGGTCAAGCTATCTTGGAAAAAGTGCATGATTAACGATTCATTTTCAGCATAGGCTTCCATCTTGCGACAGTAGGAACGAAGATGAGTCTCTGGGCAGGAGGTGCCTTTGTATTTGTCAAAATCAGAAACCTTGAACTTGGGAGGGATAACTACCCCCAAGCACGAGACACATTGCAGCAGTATTGAATCCCGAAGTCTTGATACCCTCCATGGCTTTGAGATGATCTTCAAGAGCATGGTACATCTTTGCAGTTTCAGCAATTCCAGGGGAAAGATTCACGTGGGTTTCATCAAGATCAATGACGTCGTGATGATTATCAACATCATTTCGAGGAGCTCCCATGGGGATATCAACATTTGCATTATCATTCCTTCCATTTGCAGAAGTGGAGGAGGCAGCAGTAGCAAGCTTGGCAACACTTTGATGTAACTCTTCCTGACCCATGATAACAGCATGAAGGGTTTCCATAAGTTGATCCATGTGAGTGCCCATGGTGTCCATATCTCGGCAGAGAGCATTCTAATTCTCTTCAAAAATATCCATAAGTCTTTGCTGGTTGCTTCTTGTACGGTAGGGATGTGGAGAAGTCATCTTTGTTGTACACCGAAGTCTAATGGAAATGAAACCCAATAAGTTTTTTATTGTTAATAATGAATGCATGATAGTATGAATGAATGTTTTATCTTCATTTTCGCGGAAATCCAAAGACTCGTCTGTCTTTTTTAAAAATTTTGTTTTCATTTTTGAAGAGCTCGACCAACGAGACTTGTATTTGGAATTCCTTAGATATGAGGTGTATATACATGATGGTATGATGTCATGGTATGCTATGGCATGAGATTTCATCTCCACATATTCTGGATAACCAGCGTGCAGTCCTTTGCATAAACTGAAAGTAACAGGATCAAAAGTCTAACGTTATAGGCATGGAGTCAAAGTAAATACCCATAAGGTACGTACTAGGGGTTTATCACCTACCGATAAAGGTTATGGGGAAACCTCAGAGTCTACACTCTTCCTTTTGATATTCGACGTCCCAATTACTCGGTAATCAGTAATATTCGTAGGAAAAACTCGTTCGAGTGCAGCATCGCGTGACAACTATTTCCGGATTACTCTGTTATAGTCTCTGCACTACACCTAAAAAAAATCCAGGATGGGTTAATGGTTCTACGGCTCTCAGATTCTCTAGTTCCCAGGTCGAAAGCAACAATAGCTTCTCGATTACTCGATAAACAATGCTACATTCAAGGGGACCTCCATTGAGTGGGGGATTTCATGCCTCCTTCTTCGGGATTACTCCCTCAAAGTTAGCATGACTATACTGCTCGTCCTAATCCTAAGTGTAACCCAAGTCTGGGTATAGGACTTATCAAATGTAATCACCCAACCCAACATCACCAAAGAAACAGCATATCCAGAATATGTGAGTAGCAACAATATAATGCAATATATACAAAAGAAAACAATAAAGAAATAAAGCGGTAAAGCAAATAAAGTAAATAAATAAACACCCAAAGAGACAAATAAACAAAACTAGGATAGACCTGCAAAATAAATAGTCCCCAGCAGAGTCGCCAGCTAAAGCTACTAGCAAAAAAACTCAGAGCCACCACCGAACTTTATTTATACCGAATGATTGGGAAATATCGATAAAACCGCAAGAGGATGGATAAGATGGTCTTGCGACTAAGAGAAAGGGTAAGGAAGTCGATTATGCGAGGGGAAGGTATTAGCACCCCTCACATCTGTTGTACTCAACGTGATCCATTTTGTTTTTTTGCTTCTAAGGGTGTGTTTATCTATAACTATACATGCTAAGGGGGGGGGGGGGGGGGGGGGGGGATGGTTTTTTATTAGTACGTCCATGAGGGTCTCATAACCCTTTGCATGTGTATCTAGTGAAGGAATTAGAACATTGTAGTTCTTCTAGAAAATGTTGTTTTGTTGGTGTTTTTTAGTGGGCGACGTTAACGCACACATTCTAGAAATAGGCTCGGCCTGTATCGCGGTAGGACAAAGATAACATTCCCTTTTGGGGAGTTTTGATTGGTTGAGTGTTTTGCGAGTTTTAGAATGAATTAAAATAATGATTAAATGTTTTTCGATTTTTGATTTGTGAATGAGAAGTTTTAATTACAAAAGAAGAAAGAAAGTTTTAAGAGGGAGACTAGAAAAACCCTAATGTTGTCATGCATGGGTTCTAACCTAAGGTCTAATTAGTCTGCATCCTAAAGAAGAGGAAACTATCATCCTAAGGGAACATGTCATAAGCATAAAGTAAGAGGATACAGTGTTATGAAGAGTGATCATGCATGGTGGCCATGGAAAAAGTTACGACAAATTGAGTAGTATCATGAAATACGTAAATGGAATGCTTGGTGTATGTGAATTGAATCAGGTTATGATTAACCAAGGGGTGCACTTGATTAATCTTGTGGGAGTGGGTGCTCCTACCCTCAACCATGAGACCCTTTGTGCATGGAAACACTTGGTATATGGACCAAAGTGGTTAATTTTGGTTATGGCTAACCAAGGGGAAAGACTTGATCCTCTATCCACATAGGTAATGTCTCCACAATCAAGTTATCTCTCACTTGCACATCATCTAATCGGGAAACATGAGACGGATTTGCAATGTATCTCCTCAACTGAGACACATGGAACACATCATAGAGGTAGGCAAGCGACGTTGGAAAAGCAATCTGATAAGTCATTTCACCTATTTTCTATAGAATCTAATAAGGTCCAATAAAATACATCATCAATTTACGCAACTTCAAAGCTCGACCAACACCCGTTACCGGAGTAACTCTAAGAAAAACATGATCTCCCTTCTCAAACTTAAGATCTTTCCTCCTCTTATCATGATAACTCTTCTGACGACTCTGAGAAGCCTTCATCTTTTCCTAAATCATCTTAATCTTATATGTAGTTTGTTGAACTATCTCAGGTTCAACCACAACACTCTCTCCTGATTCATACCAACACAAAGGCGTCTTACACCTTCTACCATACAACGCCTCAAATGGTGCCATTCTAATACTCGAATAGAAAATGTAGTTATAAGTAAACTCAATCAAAGGAAAGTAACTATCACAAGAACCTCCTTGTTCTAAAACACAAGCTCTAAAAAGATCCCCAAGTGACTGAATCGTCCTCTTGGTATGACCATCTATTTGCGGATGATAAGCAGAACTTAAATGCAACTTCATACCCAAAGCATTCTGCAAACCCTCCCAAAATCTCAAAGTAAACCTCGTATCCCTATCTGATACAATACTCGACGGAATACCATGCAAACTTACAATCCTCTCAATGTACAACTTTGCAAGTCTCTCCATCGGAAAATCCATTCTCATTATAATAGAGTGTG